>OU896708.1:17793889-18993889 GCA_918026855.4 Phaedon cochleariae
TGATTTAAAAGATAAGTACCTATACTATAGTCACTCACATATAGTTTTCATTTTTGAAATTTGGTTATTTCTCTGATTTCTCATCGGAATTCCTTCTGCAATAGGATAGAAAGATACCTGAAATTTCTAGAATAATGCAAGAAGATTGGATTCATATGAAATCAATCGGGAAGAGTGGTGTTAGATTCCAAATGATGACACCTCTAGATGGAATCTAACAGTATTTTTTAAACCTTTCGGTTCCAAATCAAAAGTTGACGTGTTCCCAAAAAATATTTATTGACAACTTCTGACAAAACTCAAAAAAATCCCAATATACGGGGCATTGAATATTTCATTAATATTATTTCATTCACACTCTCCAACCTTCAGGCGTAATAATCCGTTTACTGGACGAACAAGAGTTCCATAAGGTGTGGAAAGCTCAACTTATCGAATATGACCATCACGACCTGGAAATACTTTTGAAATCCTTGCAAGTTTCCAATGATTTCTGCTTCCGTCGTTTGGTAAAGCTATAACTTCACCAATCTTGATGTCTTCGGTCTTCTTGAACCATTTACTCCTTTTATGCAACTTTGGTAGATATTCCTTTATCCACCTGTGCCAGAACTGATCAGCCATATATTGCGATATACGCCATTGTTTTCTCCCGTAGATGTCCCCCGCCTCGAATACTCCCGGAACATTTTCGGAGTTAGCAGTACCTATCAGGAAATGCATAGGTGTTAACGCGTCTGTGTCGCCTTTATTGCAGGATACATAACTGATTGGACGCGAATTTACTGTTCTCTCGGCCTCCAATAACAAAGTGTTCAACAATTCTTCTGAAGGCACTTGTTCTTTCAGAATAATGTAAAGTACCTTTTTTATTGATTGTACCAGCCTTTCCCATACCCCTCCCATGAAGAGGGAGCTGCTGGACAATTGAAACTCCATTTTATTTTGAACTTCGATAATCGAGTTATTATTTGATCTTGATCCAAATCTTCTAAACTCTTCCTCAGCTCATTTTCGGCCCCGACAAAATTGGTTCCATTGTCCGAATGAGTCTCAATCGGGTAGCCTCTTCTACTGATGAACCTCTGCAGGGCCATGATAGCGGAATCTGTTGACAACGTTTTTGCAATTTCGATGTGGACAGCACGTGTGTTCATGCAAGTGAATAGCACCCCATATCGCTTTTCTTGACTCCTTTCAACCTTCACCAGAATTGGCCCAAAATAATCGAGACCAGTGTAGCTAAATGGCCTTGTGAATGGCTTCACCCGAAATTCTGGTAGAGGTGACATCTCTGGTTGTAAAGGTCTTGCCTTCTTCACTTTACAGAATTGACATTTTCGGATACTCATTTTCACACTCTGTCTCATTTTGATTATCCAAAATCTTTGTCTCAAGTTATTGATTACAGTTTCATGTCCAACGTGGTTTACTAGTTCATGATAATAGATGATCAATAACTGTACCCATTTTTCATTTCGAGATGAAGGTAGAATAATTGGAAATTTCGTATCGAATGCAACATCTGCGTACCTTATTCTACTGTCCATTCTCAGAACTCCATCGTGATCTATGAGGGGTGACAATTCGAATAATTTGGAACTCTTGCTTAGTGATCCTCCTTTCTGTAAAAAATCTATTTCCATACTGAAATGTGCATTCTGAACTTTCTTCCACCATAATACTTCAGCACTTGCTATTTCTTCTGGCCTCAAAGCAGTTTTGTGTTTGTCCTTGGCTCTGACATTTTCTATAAATCGTAACATCCATGCTGTTGTTCTTATTAGCCGAATCCATTTGGAGAATTGATTTATGTTAGGCAATGAAAACGTCTTCTCCATTATTATGCATACAAATTCTTGATCATTCAAATTTGATACATTCGTCTCCTTAGGCCATTCTGATTCAGAATTTTTCAAGTAGGATGGTCCTTGAAACCATACTGACTCTGGAGAAGAATTTAGTTCAGTCCCTTCTATAGTGGCTAAATCGGCTGGGTTCATTTTGGATGGTACCCACCGCCAGTCAGAAACATCAGTCAATTGTGAAATTTCTTCGATTCTATATGCTTCATAGGTTTTCAGTCTGGTAGATTCTGATCTGATCCATTTCAAAACAATTTCAGAATCTGACCAATGCACCTTCTTGATTATTTTATAAGTCGTTTCTTTCTCATTTTGATATCCTAATCTTGCTTCTATTACAGCTCCATTCAACTCCATTCTGGGTATCGAAGTTATTTTACTCAAGGGTCCCAGCTTACATTTTGAAGAAATCATTGCAATTTCTATCTGGCCATCTTTCTCAGCTCTGAAGTAGGCAATTGCAGAGAACGCTTTGTTGCTAGCATCGCAAAAAATATGTAATTGCACTTCTTCTGGACAATTATGGAAATATTGTCGAGTAATCACCATGTTATTCAAAATCTTAAGTGAATCGCACCACTGCTGCCGTTTGATAAAGAGATCCTCCGGTATTTTTTCATCCCATCCCATCTTTTTCGACCAGCATTCTTGAAGGATAAGTCTACCCTTCAGTACTAAGGGAGACAAAAATCCGATTGGATCAAAAATTGTCATCACCAACTTCAAAATTTCTCGCTTGGTAGGCACCCTTTCAGCATGTAACAATTCTGGGATTTTCTTGAAGGTATTTTCGAATATCAGTATGTCTTTTTCAGTATTCCAAACCAGTCCAAGTACTCGTTCATGATTATTTGAGTCAAAATTTAAGATGCAGGTTTTGGCCAAATAGTTAGATGGAATCATTTTTGAAATTTCGGCTGAGTTGGACAACCAATTGACCATTTGAAAACCACCTCTTTTATGAACTTCTTCGATTGTTTTTCCGGCTTCTGGTATAGTATCTCTGCAGTCCAAATAATCGTCGACCCAGTGCTGTTTCAACATGATGTCCAGTATGTGCGGAAATTCTTCTTTGAACTGATTGGCATTGTGATTTTTGACGAATTGTGCTATAGAGGGCGAACATACCGCTCCAAAAATCATTACTTCCATCTGGTACACTTCGGGATCTTGAACTCTCTCCATTCCTCGAAATAAAAACCTTTGGCAACTCCTATCTTCTTTTCGGATAACAACCTGGTGAAACATCTCTTTGATATCACCACAGAATGCGTATTTCTTTTCTCTGAATCTCAAGAGTATAGCCAACAGAGATGGATAAAAGTCAGGACCTTTGAGTAAATAGTCGTTTAGACTCATACCATGGCTTTTCGCGGCAGCATCGAATACAAAGCGAAGTTTCCCAGGTTTGTTTATATTCCTTACCCCAAAATGAGGAAGATACCAAATTTTTCCATTATCTTCTTGTATCTCTTTGACGGATAACTTCCTAGCAAATCCTACATATTCCTGAATTTTTTCACAATATTGTTCTGCAAACTTTGCATCCTGGTCCATAAAGAGATCCTCCGGTATTTTTTCATCCCATTCCATCTTTTTCGACCAGCATTCTTGGAAGATAAGTCTACCCTTTAGTACTAAGGGAGACAAAAATCCGATTGGATCAAAAATTGTCATCACCAACTTCAAAATTTCTCGCTTGGTAGGCACCCTTTCAGCATGTAACAATTCTTCTGGGATTTCCTTGAAGGTATTTTCGAATATCAGTATGTCTTTTTCAGTATTCCAAACCAGTCCAAGTACTCGTTCATGATTATTTGAGTCAAACTTTAAGATTCAGGTTTTGGCCAAATAGTTAGATGGAATCATTTTTAAAATTTCGGCTGAGTTGGACAACCAATTGACCATTTGAAAACCACCTCTTTTATGAACTTCGATTACATCTTCGATTGTTTTTACGGCTTCTGGTATGGTATCTCTGCACTCCAAATAATCGTCGACCCAGTGCTGTTTCAACATGATGTCCAGTATGTACGGAAATTCTTCTTTGAACTGATTGGCATTGTGATTTTTGACGAATTGTCCTATAGATGGCGAACATACCGCTTCAAAAATCATTACTTCCATCTGGTACACTTCGGGATCTTGAACTCTCTCCATTCCTCGAAATAAAAACCTTTGGCAACTCCTATCTTCTTTTCGGATAACAACCTGGTGAAACATCTCTTTGATATCACCACAGAATGCTTATTTCTTTTCTCTGAATCTCAAGAGTATAGCCAACAGAGATGGATAAAAGTCAGGACCTTTGAGTAAATAGTCGTTTAGACTCATACCATGGCTTTTCGCGGCAGCATCGACTACAAAGCGAAGTTTCCCAGGTTTGTTTATATTCCTTACCCCAAAATGAGGAAGATACCAAATTTTTCCATTATCTTCTTGTATCTCTTTGACGGATAACTTCCTAGCAAATCCTACATATTCCTGAATTTTTTCACAATATTGTTCTGCAAACTTTGCATCCTGGTCCATTTTCTTCTCCATACACATAAGTCTCTTGAAGGCACATGGTCTACTTTCTGGCAAAATAACATCTTCTTCTTTCCATGGCAATCCTATCTCGAATCTCTCACCAGTTTTCCCAACTCTGTGAATAGTTTTCTCAAAAATGTGAACGGCTTTTTTGTCTTCTCTGGACATCATAGGGCTGTTAAGAGGGTCCGTATTTTCGATTCTAAAATTATCCTCGATCATTTTTGTAAGATGATCCTCATCATGATGGCACAGATTAACATTCAGTCTAATTTCACTAGCGATATAAGGGCCATGGACGACCCATCCTAGATTTGTTTTGCTGAAAGCAGGTTGGTCATATTTAGGATGAATTATTTCTCGTGTAGTCATGACATGCACATTGTCCTGACCAATTAGAATTTTTGGCACAACATGCTCTACTGATTTCAAAATACTTCTATCTAAGTATTGATATCTATCACATAGGTGGTCAGAATCAATGTTTTGTTTAGGTAGTGATAAATTTTTGATTACTCTCGCTCTATTTATTTTATACTTGGTTTTTCCTTCATGCCCAGAAATCTCGAAATTGACCATCATCGAATTCTCATCGTTGTGGGAGATTTGATTAGTCCATTGTAAACAGACAGGAACAACTGGACCCTGCAACTTCAGTTTTCTTGCCACATCTCCATCAATCAGAGTGACTGTAGATCCCTCGTCCAATAGAGCATAGGTTTCAAAAGACTCTGTATCTGTATCTGCGAATGTTTTCACCTTGATGATTTTCAGAATAGCTGATGATCTATCGCCCACGTGACCAACGAATTCAGAATTTTCTTTTTCATTTGCTAGCTCCTCCAAATTATTGTCATCTACAGAGTTTCTTTCTGTAAGTTCTCGTTTCTCGTGTAAAAGACGATTATGTTTCCTTCTGCATTTGTCAATGTTACAAAACGTTTTAGAAAAACATTTCTTCACGATGTGACCAGGATTACATTTGAAACAAAGCTTTTTATCTTGAACATATTTTACTCTTTCGCTGACCGACTTCTCAAGGAACATTTTACAGTTGAATAGTTTATGTTCTTCTAAATTGCATAAATACATACTTCTGACTTTTTATAAACTATATTCATAACTTTTTCTGTCCTTCCAGAAATTTGTTTACTCTGGTATGATAGTATTTGGGATGAAGTGGATACAGACATTAACAGATTTATTTCCGACTTCAGCCAATCTGAGAAGTGTTTCAGGTGTACTCCATATTTTGATAACTCTGAGTCCATTTTTCGCAGCGCCCATGCTCTTCTAGAATTCCTCGGTAATTTTTCTTCAAGTTTCATGAGTAATTCAGGATTCTCCAGATATTTACTATTTCCAGTATTTACCATGGAAATTACCATATTGGAAACAGTTATGGAGAACTGTAAGAATGTATCTATAACGAATCCTCACGCGGATTGGCACAAAGTCTGGATTTTTCAATTTGATTGATGATGATCCAATCACTTCTGCCGAAATTCCAAGTTGATGTATCAATTATAGAGTCGACGTTTTCAGGACTGCAAAAAAGATCTCTCAAAATATCTCGTGCTCGTCCTTTGAGACAATATTGAAGGCGACTCATATTTTCTGAATTTGATAGTCTCTTTTCAGCCGTAGTACGGCGAAATTCTTCCAGCCAGAAAGGAAATTCATTAACATCACCATTGAAACTTTGAAGTTGGTTACCTGACTGTCGATTCGCCAACTTTGCTAAATTTGTATTCAATTGTTTCATGCATTCAACAAGAGTAACATTTTCTTTCCCGGCACTTTTTCCTTCTTTGATAGATTCCAAGGACGACATTCTGTTCTTATGTCCATTTTCATTTCCGTCTTCTTTTCCATTGAAATCTTCATTTTTATATTCTGGTTTTTCTTGAATTTCATAAGACTCCCTATTTTCTTCAACATTGGACACCCAATTTCTTATGAAAGAGTGTTTATCCATACTAAATTCTCCAGCTCGACTTCTCTGAGTTGATACTTTTGTTTTTGACTGATTGTCTCAGAGATTCTTTTTCTATACTGAGCTTTTTTATTTGCAAATCAATCAATTGTTCTTTGAGTTCTCTTTCTCTTGCTTCTACATCTTCAAATTTTCTCGAAGATCTGCTTTTGTGAGATGTTGATACATGACTCTGACGTTTTGAGGAACTTTCATTCCTGGTTTCGAATGGTTTTTCAGAATTCTGTATCTCTCTTATGGTTTCTCTTGAGGAATCCTCGTTCGAATTTCGCCCAGTAGTCATCGCCTTTATTCCTGTTAGTCGCTGTTGATGACCATCTAGACTGCTTTCTCCATATCTCCTTGGTGGTATTCCACGGTTCACTTGGTCACTTTTTCGAATACCGCGCTCCATTTCTGCTCTCTTCTCTAAGGACCAGTTGTTAGATTCCAAATGATGACACCTCTAGATGGAATCTAACAGTATTTTTTAAACCTTTCGGTTCCAAATCAAAAGTTGAAGTGTTCCCAAAAAATATTTATTGACAACTTCTGACAAAACTCAAAAAAATCCCAATATACGGAGCATTGAATATTTCATTAATATTATTTCATTCACAACTGGTCTGACATGCTGACGATCGTGCACAGAAAATAATTTCGTACGTAAAATTAATGAACGGTGGTCGTCAATTTTTTGAACATTAATATTACGAATCGATGATTATTACAATCATTCCTGATGATGGGTTCATACCGCAAGACACTGAAACAATGAACGAGCCAACATTGAACAATGAACGAAAAACATCAAAAGTTAATAATTTTTTTTATTCATGTGATGAAAAAATTCATTGAATCAACGTTTGATGTTTATTGATCTATGTTTTTCATCATTGAAGCAATAAACTTTTCGTCATAGATCTATCAACAACAAACATAAGAAAATAATGAATGGTCTTCATTGCTTCAATGAACACTAAACGTTGAGTTCATGAAATGAAACATCAACTTCCAAAACAGGCGCCAAATTAATGCTGGCTACCCATGGATCAATCACGCAAAACATTATTACTATGAAAAGGTTTTATAATATACGGTGAATTTTTCATTTGCCGGTTTATTTTATTTCTATTCGTTCAGTTGTTAATGAAAAGTTGAAAGGGTTGGGTCGTGTTTTATGTTTCTGTGGCTCGTAGAATTCCTACCTATTTGTGAAATTGTGCCAGATCAATGGGATACAAAACCTAACATATTTGAGAAAGGTGAGTCCTGTTAATTTTGAATTACTTTTTTCTGCAACCGACACAGAAGTCGTCCATTTTGATACCAGAATTAGCTCTTAAATTGACGTTTCTATTACTGACACAAAAATAGGTATGTTACTAGGCAACATATTTAGTTCCTAGAAGCTAAAGTTGAATTTTAGTTCCTAGGAGCTAAAGTTGAACTTTAGCTCCTAGGAAATAAAAAGGATGTACTGGACGTCATCAAGAATAAACAACATTGTGACGGTTGGTTATTTGGGTTAAGACGCATACCTGATTTGTTTCCGATTTCAGCAGATTTGGCATTTCATACCCATGCTGGAGATATAAATACACCTTATTATAGTTTAGTATTGGAATTATAAACATCTCAGTTAAGTATTTTTGTTTTGATCAGGGAAGCCTTCAAGATTCAAATACTTGCTTGATCTGTATTTCATTCGTTATTCTCGGGATGGATAACTTGTTTTTGAATAATCACGGCAAGCAATAGTTTTTTTGTCTCAAACAACGATATTGTTTAGCTTCATTTGATTATCAAGTCAAACACAGTGTAGTATGGAGAGGAATAAATAATCACTATTATCATTGTTGATATGCTCACTAACCTAACATTTTCCACGTCTTGTTCCTATAGGTGGCACTGGCGCGGTATTTGCCATTAGAGCACCTGGTCCACACACAAATATAACCTAACCTAACCTGCTGTTAATGCAGGTAGAATATTTTCACCACATGGATTTATTTGTCAATATTTGTTGCATTGCATACATATGGCGAGGCATTGGTGGTTACTTCACATGTTTATTTGAGTTAATTGTTTCGGTTGCAGAAAAAATAGCATGTTTCATTCGGATCAAAAGTGACTTTGTTCGACTCGCAAATTTTGCTTTCGCTCGGCTTCGCTAAACGCTCCGCCTCGCAAATGCAAAATTCGCTTGTCAAACAAAGTGTCACTTTTGATCCTAATAAAACAATCTACTATTTTCACAATTCTTACGATTAGGATATATTTACTCAGCAAACATTGAACTACCGGGAGAATTCCGGCCTAGTGCAGGCATATGTGAGAAAGTGTCGATGCCGGTGTATTGGTAATGGCCGATGATTTCTCTATGCTGAGTAACCATCAGTTGAAAATACGATGATGGCCTTGTGATGGTATGATGTTTAGAACGAGTTGAGCACTAACGAGTTGTGGCCTCTTGCTGGCCAATATCCTGTTCACTACTCGTCCCACTGGTGGATTTTCTGGGAACGTCTACATCAACAATCAGCTGATCATTTGGATAATTATTATATGTCACTCTAGTGATAGCGTATGTTTCGTTTTTCTCTGGTTCGTTGTCATATCATTGTGCTCATCACTTTCCCTCGTCGTTATAAAGGCAGTTATGGTGGCAGGAGTATTCTCAATTGATAATATAGAAGATGGATTCTTCAATGATGATAATATGTATTGAGTAAGTATCAATCTACCTATCTAGTGTTTCAAATTTTGTTATGAAATGCATGTGTTTGTGATGATAATGATTGTAGTGGCTCCTACCTCTCCAGAAGCGTAACTATCATGGACTGCTTGGTTCGTTATTATCAAAAGTGATATTAGGTAATGAAAACCTGTCTCTATCATTGAAGTGAATAAAAATAAGGCCTGTGCCAAAAAAATAACGAAACTTGAAAAGCTCCATATGTAAGTATATATCACGTAATCAGACTATATACCTATTGATGAAGTTATAAACTCATGTAACAGAGTATTTTGTTTCTCATACTCAAGAAAGAATTCTGACATCAAGAAAGGCCCCTTCATGATAACTTATGAGGAATTTTATATTTCAGGAGTATCTACCTCGCAACGACTTCTGGAGGTTATTAGTTCTTGAAAATACTTCCATCGGCAAAAAATTCCAAAGGTCCGCCGTTTTATAGACGAACGAGTTTTGGTGGAGTGTAGTTCAACATATTTCAAAGTTAACAAAGAAAAAATGTGCTGACTGAGCCTATCGAGTTCGTCTGACTGGTATTACCTGTGATTGAATTATAGCAGAGATTTCTGTGGAACATTTCCCTTATTATCAGGTACTTAAATATAATTATATTATAATGAATGGAAAGGACAATATTTGTTTATTCCGACAAAAAATGTATAAGGTGAGCGAATATTTGTTTTTTTGAAGTTTATCAGTCTTCGATCATTCAGTGTATTTTTGACATTTCGGAAACATTTTTAGTTGACTTTATTAACAAATATATTCATTACATTTGTTATTCAATACAATGAGGTAGATTTCTACAAGACATAAAAAAAAAAGATATTTCATTAAGAAAACCAGTGTTCTGCGACTGCTTTGTAAATGTATATTATATTATTCATCAGGTCACTTCAAATCAGTGGATGTACTAGATGATTTTGGGCCGATTTTGGGTTTTTCAAAATTTCAGAAATTAATTACTCTGATGCGTGAAAAAATTGTCTCCTTATTACTGATAGTGACGATACTGTTGACAACATCATCTTCGACGACGACTATACCACTGTTGAATACCAATAGAATTTGTTCGTTACATCGATAACAGGCGAACATAATTCATGCTCATTTTTCATTGATTCAATGAAGAAAATCATCAAGTGATGTCTATCGTTCGTAATATCAATAACCGCCGATCATAGATCCATGCTAGCTGGTTATTGATTCAATGTTCAGCTGTAATAAACTGAGTCTGTCCTTCGTAACTGGCACTTACATATTCATGTTCACTGTTAATTGATACAATGTACATCAACCATAAACCAATGTTTATCATCATAGATCCATGCTCGCTGTTTATTGATTCAATGTACAACCACCATGAACCAATGTAAATCCATTCGTAATATCAATAACCGGCAAACATAGATCCAACAAGAAAATTTACGTACGACCGTTCATTGTATTAATGACACCCGTCATCGGCCCAGAATTAATGTTGACGTTCACTGATTTGATGTACTTTTTTATTAATGGATAGATGGATAACTTTATTCAGGTAATAATATAAACATGAACATAATAGTATAAACATGGTGATATTTTTAAATATTTCATAGACTGTCACCTAAGCCTAGCTTGTGCTGTGCGCAGTCTATGAGATGTGATTGATTTGATATATTTCATGTTCAATCTGCTTATACTATACAATTTTCAGTATTTTTTAAGAATTATTGACATTTGAGGATGATTGTCGTTTGAGGATGAAAGGACCTTCAGTCAAAAAGTATTTTAAATGAATCATAATTAATATCTATGTATTTTTTTATCTCTTTTTTAAATTTGTATCTATTTTTTATATTTTTAATTTGTACTGGTATCATATTCACCAATTTTGGTCCATAGTAGGATATGAATTTCTGTATGTAGCCTTTAGAATATAGTGGAATATGAATAGCAAGATTGGCAGTTGTTCTTGTATTGTATGCATGTGTGTTCAATTTTATTGGATTATTTAGTGTCCATATTATACTATGGTATACATATAGTTTTCTTACTTCGAATAATTTTGTTTCTGCATAAAGCGTTTTTGTTGAGTATCTCCGATTCTTCTTGAAGAGAATTTTTATCATTGTATTTTGAACAACTTGAATGATGTTCATTGAGGATTTGCCTGTACCACCCCATATGATTATACAATATCTTATCACCGATTCGGCCAAGGCATCGTAAATCATAAAAAGTAATTTTGCGTTTGCAATATTTCTTAATTGATAAAATTTATATATTAATTTATTCAGTCTCTTAACAGTATACTTTATATGTTCAGTCCAACGGAGATGTTGGTCCACCATCACTCCAAGATATTTTATGTAATTTACTTTTTCAATTGTTGAACAGTTACAATCAACATTATTGCATTCGTCTATGTGGATTTTGAGGGCTTTGTTTTCAGGTTGATCTCTCGAAGTAGCTGTATATGTAATATATTTAGTTTTTTCAATATTTAAACTTAGAAGATTTATATTTAGCCAATCACGATAGATTTTTAGCTCTTTTTCTGTGTTTTTATAGAGTTCTTCCCACGAATCATGTGTAAAGGTTATGGCTGTGTCGTCTGCGTATGATGTAACATGACTAGTTGTATTTCTGATGCTTCCAATATTATTTATATAAATTAAAAATAAAATAGGACCTAGGACAGTCCCTTGTGGGACTCCAACAGTAATTTGTAAAGGATCGCTGAGCACATTATTGATTTTCACCTTCTGAGTTCTTCCGGATAAATAATCTTGAATGAGATTCAGTGTAGTTCCTCTTATTCCTACATCATTTAAACTGCTATAACGTACCTTTTTCGTTCTGTGTGTGTGTTGTAGACATTTTCAATCTATTAGCAGTATTAGCTTGTATTGCAGAAGTGGCAGAAGGCAGTCGGAATTTTAATAAGGAATGGAATGACAACATTTCATAATGATAACTATGTGAGATTACTATTCACCTGAAAAATCATATTCCCTTGTCTCTTGCTGCATTTTTTGTGCATTGTACAAACAGCACAATGCGAAGGCATGCTTGAATTAATGAATAACGCAAGAAACACGATTCGTATACCAAAATATTGTGAAAAACTATTTCAATCCTTGATACCTTGATTCCGCTGTAACCAAATAAAAAAGTGAGGTTGTGTTTCAATAATTCACAGAAGAATGAGGTTGTGTTTCAATATTTTGCATCCAGGGTCGGTCATCGTGCACGCGACCTATATGTATATACGCCGGCGCATGTATTGAAGTGACAGTTGTCGAGTTGTCAGTAGTTTCGAATATATGAATTTGAACCATTTTGAACTTAAAAATGTAAAAATGATAATTTGTTCAGTCACTTTCTTGTTAAAATTCGTACAAGTGTAATAAGACTAGTGAATTTAGTTTGTGTTCCCATTAATTTCCACAAGATGAGTCTATTCGTGAGAAATGGATTCAATTTTGTGGACGTGATTTTAATTCATTTAATAGTAATACCAAAACTTGGCGAAAATGTTCTGCCCTTTTCGATGCCGAGGATTTTTAACGGGACAAGCAGAATTGCTAAATCACACACCAAATAAGAGAAGTAAACTCAAGGTAGGGATCCCATCAATAATACTAAATACAACAAGAGAAACACCATAAGTATGGAAGTTTGGAAAAATGATCAGAACCAGACCAGTTGTGAATGTTGAGATTCTTGCTGACCGGGTAAAATGGACATCAGAAGTTATCACATATATGTGTTTTCAAGTTGAGATATTTGAGCAAGAGGACGTTACCCAACGAAGAGGAGCTATGTTTATTTGAGAGATTCCTTGAACTATCCTTCACTATAATAATAATAATAATAATAACTTTATTTCCAATTCAATATCAGTAGATACATGTGTAAATAACAGCATCAAATGAATCAAATATAAATAATTAAATAGTATACCTACAATAACAATAATAAAGTATATAAAAAAATAATTAAATGATAATATAATTTCGATATAATTAATATGTTGGGTATACAAAATATACAGGAAGATGAAATGTTGATGAAAGTAATATGGAAATAAATAAGTGACGAAAAGAAAAATCACAGAAGCATTACGCTTGAGTGTGATTTAATCTTGTTTATTTCTCAATATAGGTTATAGGTATTTTTCCTATCAATCATCTGGTGTATCTGAAGTCTTGGGATTGTATTCAGCCATTCATTAATTTTAATTTTCAGTTGGTTTTTGGGATAGATGTTTACTTTGATATTTTGGGGCAGTTCGTTATATATTACACAACTAATGTAATTCAGACTTCTTTGTCCAATGGTTTTCCTGCATCTGGGAATAGTGACAAATTGGTTTCTATTTCGAATATTATAGGGGTGGAGAGTTGTATTTTCTCTATAATTATTATTGCTTCTCAACATACGAATTGAAATGGTACGTGCAAAAATTTGTCGTGAGTCGAATATTTTCATTTCTTCATATAGTTTCTCAGTGGAATAGGTGAGGCTCTTTTTAGACATTATCTTCAAGATCCATTTCTGGGTTATTTCTAATTTCTTTAGGTAAATATTATTAACCCCTCCCCAAGCTGCAATACCATATGAAATATGTGATTGCACGAGCGCATAATACAACATTTTCAAATATCTGAATTCGAATAGTTCTGAATATAATTTGAATTTGCCTATTACAGATCTGATTTTTTTAACAACGAAGTCAATATGATGATTCCACCGTAAATGTCTATCAATATATAATCCCAAATATTTTATTTTCTCCTCTGAATTTATAGTGACTAGTTGATTGTTATTGATATGGAAATCTAGGGTATTGTATTCTGGGAGAGAATCTGAATAACAACTAAAGGGGAGGAATGAAGTTTTTTTAAAATTTATGGTCAAAAGCTTGTTACTGAAATAATTAGCTATGAGTGGAAAATCTTTTTCGACAATTTTTCTTAATTCAGACCAACTAGAGCTTTTGTAATATACTGCTGTGTCATCGGCGAATCCGATTAGCTTTCCTGCACTGGGTAATTTGAATAAGTCATTTATATAAATGTTGAACAAGACGGGTCCAAGAACGGTTCCTTGTGGGACCCCAAATTCAATTACTCTCTCGGAACTCAGTATGTTGTCTATTTTGACATACTGGGTTCGTTCAGACAAGTAACTTGTCATCACTCTCAACGCCATGCCTCTAATACCCACATTCTCAAGACATTCCAAGAGTTTGGTATGACTTACGGTATCGAATGCTTTGGCTAAATCTACAAAGATGCAAAGAGATTTTTGACCTTCATCTAGGGATTTGTAAATTTCATTTGTTAAATCAACCATCGCATCTTCTGTAGACTTGCCTTCCTTGAATCCGTATTGTCTGCTAGCCAATATATCATATTTTTCGAAAAAATTCATCAATCGCTTTTTTAATACTTTCTCAAATATTTTCGCTATAGTACTTAAAAGTGAGATCGGTCTATAGTTGGATGGGTCCTGTTTGTTTCCAGTTTTATAAATTGGTAAGATAATTGCAGCTTTCAAGCATGATGGAAAAATGCCACTAGTTATCATCAAATTAACCAAGTATGCCAATGGTTTTGCAATGAGCTCTCTAAGTAGGTGGATGGTTTCCGATTTTATATTATCCAACCCAGGTGACTTACCTCTCTTTAGTTCTAGTATGATTTGTTGGATTTCATGTTCATTCGTTTCTTCTAAATATATTGAATTGCATATTCGTGTTGCATCGTGCTGGAAATTCGGGTCGACTGTAATTTTCTCTGCAAGTGATTTCCCGATATTACTATAAAAATCTACAATTGTTTCAGCTATCTCTCTCGGATCAGTAGTAGACGAATTATCAGATTTCATAATCTCTTTAATGATGTCTTGCGATTTATTGGTTTTATGAATGTTCTTAATGTTTTTCCACAAATTTGAGGGATTTGATTTATTCTGTTCAATTTTCGATTTGAGATAATTGATTTTACAAATTTTTATAAGTGAATTCAGAGAATTTCGGTAGCGTTTGAATTCAACACATTTTGCCATATTATTAGGGTCATTTCTCATCTTTCTACCTAGTTCGTTTTTATGATTTATTGATTTCACTAACCCATCTGTTATCCATTCCTTCCGTTTAATTTCATTTCGCTTCAATTTTTTGTTGTGAGTTGATAGTTCAATATTTTTCTTCACGGTTTCAATAAAATATGCCGTTGCTCTATTAGGGTTCCTCATTTTGTAGATACTCTCCCATGTTTCACATGCGAACAAATTTCTCAGCTTCACTTCATCAACAATGCTCCTAAATTTTAATTTTTCAGTTTCGTTCTCTTTTGTTCGTGTGATATTTTTTATTTGCAAAATTATGGAGAAATGATCAGTTAAGCTATTTTGTAAGATTATTGGACAAAATTTCTCTTGCTCTAAGGTAGTTTTTATGAATATGTGATCTAGGCATGATTTACTGTTGTTGAAATTTCTTGTACATTTATTCACATAAGAGATGAAACCAAATTCGCTCATGATATTCAGATATTCCTCATTTTCAACGCTCTCCCCCAGAATATCAATGTTTATATCTCCCATAAAGATATCAAAATCAGCTTTGCTACGGCTTTCTGATTGAAAATGGGTATATAAATTTCTGTTAAATTCAAATGGACAAGTCGACGGAGGTCTATATGTTGCTCTTATTCTGATGGTCTTTGATTTCAGTTTAATATCTACCTCTAATAGTTTGATTTCATTGAATTTCACGATATTGCAATTGTATTGTAAATTTCGCTTCAAATATATTATCAAGCCATCATTCTGGTTGAATTTACTTTCATTATATAACAAATCATAATTTTCTAATTGCAGTAATGTTACATCTTCAATAGTTCTGGTCTCGCTTAGTACGATTGCATCAAAGTTGGCGTCTAGTTCAGATATGGTTATTTTGAGTTCATCCAAATTCTTTTTGAGGCTTCTAATATTGACATGGAAGATATTAAAATTTTCCCCATGATTAAGCAGATTGTTGCATTCCAAAATACTATTTGCAATTTGTGTATCAATTACATTTGTCTTAAAGTCTCTTATGAAATTATCCATGGAATATCTATATATTGTATATGTGAGAAAAAAAAAAAAAATAACAAATCTCAGAGTCAATCAATCTTTCATAAAAGTTAACTTGTTCAGAAAGTTGATTGAGTCTGATGATATTGTTTCAAATAAGAACTTTATGAACTATTTTTGTGATGATGTTGAAGTGGAACGTAGTTTCCTCAACTGGTTTATTTCTACTGAAGTCTTCCTTTGGAGTGCGGGTTTGGCTGTTTTTTTTTCCGGGTGGACGAGTTTTTCGAGTAGCACCTTCTTACCGGCTTTTTCCACTTTCTCTTCCGGTTCAGACCGTACCTTGGTTATTAAACGTTGAGTAGGCGTAGATGGTTCGCTTAAAACTCTTCTTGCTTCTTCTTCTTCCTCTATTTCTTTCAGTTCTTCTATGGTATATACGTTGTCGTCCAGATGGAGTTTATTTTTTCTTATGTAGCAGCTCGTGAATTTTCCGCTTTTCTTTTCTTGATTGAGATATTTCCTCAGTATCCTTTGTTCTTCTCTTTCATTGGGAGTGAGATCGTTTGATATAGCAATATTGGATCCCCTCAGTTTTCCGCAGTTACTCAAAATATTCTTCTTTTTTAAGAATGATATCAATTCTACCTTGACTGGGCTTTTATTCGATTTGCCAAGGGAGTAAAGATCGTTAATATCGTTTTCAACCAGATGTACATCTATAAGACGGTTCAGCTCCTCACAAACTACTTGCGCAGTTATTTCTTCAACAGGTTTGTTCAATCCGAAAATCACGATATTATTTTTCCTGTTCTTAACATCCAATTGCTCGAGTTTTTGTCTGATGTCCGTATTTTCCTCCCTCAATTGCTTGATTATGTTATTTTGATCGGCAATTTCCAGACGTAATCTTGTCTCAGTAGCTTCGATGGTATTTTTCAGCTCATTTCTGCTTTCCCTTATTTCATCGATAATTTGTTGTAACGTTATTTCAGTCATTTTTCAGCATCTGCTCCTTAATATAGCAATAAATAACAATATAGTAATTGAATATCAATACTGTAGTGTATGGTTTCCTTTACTCGGTTTGATAGCTCTTATCGGTAGTGGGTGTAGTAGAAGAACTGCTGAGTTTTTTCTTGGACAGACTTTCCCGTGATTTTTAGTGTTATTTTGAGAGAATATCAATTTGCTGTATCTGATCGGAATATTTGTTCTAGATTTTCTCACCTCAAAATGCTGGTTGAGTTAGAAGTACTTTTCCAGTTCGATCACCGATTTTTCACAACAGTATATATTCGATTATCACATCAATTCACAGAGCTATCTTTTACCAGTGCTTGTTTACTAAAGCGAACCACACACTATAGGTTCACTTATAATATAATACCTAGTGTTATTTTTTATTGATATTGTTATTTTTGTTATTTTTTTATGCTCACAAACACTTCAATTGCTCTGTTTTCGACTGTACAATATAATCAAACAATAAAATACCATCTTCTCTTGTATTTTCTTTAGGTATCTAGGAAAGTTTTTTAATTTTTCAGAATACAGTTATATTGATAAAATAAGTGATCTGATGTGTACGAATATTGGTCCACTGCTACTATCTGGATCATCAGTCGATTATTCTTATATTTTCTATATCTTGTTCACTTTATCTGATTTGCAGGATATTTATAGGATGTGTAGGTTCAGAATCAATGCATGCATAAGTAATCACTAACTCCATAATTATGCTCCATACCTCTAAAAATACACATACCTGGTTCCACGACCTGGTAAATAGCCCCTGGAACAAAATTTCAGATAGGTATTCCTCTCTGTACTACTGATCCATCCAAAATTGCCTTTCCGTTTCGAAGATTGAGAAGGTATCATACAGAAGTATATGTAAATATCCATATTTCATAATGGTACTTATAATTATACACCATACATTAATATAAATATGCTGAGCATGCAGACCAAAAAGTTTGTATACTCTATATTTGATAAACAACATTTCATGACATTTCGCTTTAAGGTTGACAACTTGTCATCTTACTGCCTGTGACGTCACGAGTGACCGTTTCCCCCCTTGCCGCACTATCGATCTAGGCAACCTTCCTATACAAATTATAATCAGTTCTACCAACCTTGGCAAACTCTATCGTTATCGCCATCTAATGGCGAAAGTTTGAGGTAGAATAACAACACGTGATCCTCGCAGTAGATCACTGTCACTTATACCCAACACGTTTATGCGTCCACGAAACACGTTACAGAGTGCTATTACATGTGAATCACTTTGCTGACAGGTGGCACTACCCGATATTCAGCTTCTTCTAGATGTTAGTAATTCACACTAGTGTAAATAATCAAGGATGTTAGTGTCATAGATTAACGACGGAAAGTCGTCAATCTATGTTAGTGTGAACGTTGTCAACGCTGTGAAGTCGACATTGGATTATAATTATATGAATCCAGACGGAATTACGGCTATTGTAGAGTTCTTCAACTTCGTCAGTTTCGACACGTTATCAATAGGTGGCACAAAGTCGAATACTACAGTGATTGTTGGGTATTTTTTGATATAGTCACAGTATACAGTACTTTAAGTTGAATTAGATAATAAATAATAGAGACAACACCAAGTTTATCCTTGATGATTCCAGGAAAAGTTTTGCTTCGGATCTAGGTATCAACCAACCTAGTTCGAAAGATGGGCATGTGGGATCTTCAAATTTAGTCTCATCTACTGAGTCAAAACCTAGGAGGAGAGGAAGGCCCAAAAAAAAGCCTTTTAAAGATGAACTAGAACTCTTGGTGAATAGGCCAGCACATCATGAATCAGGCAGGCCGAAACGCACCTGTGTTGGTCAATCTACTCAGCATGAAATCGCCGGCCAGCACTCTGAAGATTCACAAGAATCGAGGTCCTATAGTTGTCGAGACTCTTGTTAGCATGAACCTGGGGCAACTATATACTTGGAACTTCAAATTTTTCTTTCAACTTCATGAAATGTACTTATACATTAGTGTAACAACTAAATTCTTTGACTAGTAATTAAAAATAAAAAAAAATGAAAAAAAAAAAATAAAAAAAAAAAAAAAAAAAAAAAAAAAAAAAAACCAAGAAACTTGATATAATTTGAATATTTGATGACTTCATTATTACATGCAATTGGAAATTTGTACTCATTATATCTTGATTTTTTTGAAATTATCATAAATGCTGATTTACTATAATTTATACTCAATTTATAACATGATAACCATGATAATAATATTTTCAAATCACTTGAAATATCAAACCAGTGTATTTTCTGATATCACTGGAATAAATGACACCGGAAGAGTTGTAAGTCAACACCACTAATATATATATATAAATCCTTTATTAAGTCCATTTGGCTAATTTACATTTTCACGTCATTGCAATAATTACAACGAGAATGTTATATGGGTAAACATATTTACATACCTATATACAATACGTAAACTACTATACATCATTACGTCCTTACACATTCTAATACATATTTAATGAATACACAAAAAACACTACACATACATTTGTAAACCTATCATACTTTATACTAAATCGAAACAAACAAAATTAGGAAGTGGCCGCTAGGTATTTCATTGATGAAGAAAATATGATTTTAACTGTGCCTTGAAGGATGTTGATGATGTTGAACGTTTGATCTCTTCTGGCAGATTATTATAGATATCAAGTCCCTTGAAAAAAACTAAATTTTGGGTATGTGTTAATGTTACTTGTTGAATATGGAAGTCAGTTCTGAATCTAGTATTGTATCCGTGGATTTCGTCATTGTACATAACTTTTTCTTGCAGATATGTTGGGGAAATTTAATCTCTCATTTTGAAAATCAGGATTAATGTTTGGTAGAGGAGAAAGGAATTAATTGGTAACCATTCTAGTTCCTTCAACATATCTCTTATTGGTGTACGTTTTTTGTAATTTAAAATTATGCGCATGGCACTATTTTGTAGTTTCTGTAAACGAGCTAATTCATTTTGTTTCAGTAGAAATAGAATTGTAGAACAGTATGTGAAATGAGGGAGCACTAATGAATTGTACAGTAAAAGTTTTGTCCACCTTGTCAAATATGGGGCACAACGAGATAAATAATGTAATTTAAATTCTATCGTCTTTATAGTAAAGTTGGCATGTTCTTCAAAATGTAACCCCCTATCCACATGAACCCCAAGATATTTGAATTGGTTTACTAGTTTCACCTTATCAGGACCTAACATTACCTAAACATTTTTGTTGCAAAAGTTTCTGTTTTTTTTCTGTACTTCAAATAATCAGCACAACGCCAACTGTAAATTGATTTCTTCTACATTCATGCAAAAAACAGAACTTTATTGAACTATATTTAGTGGAAAAAGAAGTTCTTTATTGCACTTAGTGCAATAAAGTTTTTATTGCACTCATCTGTCATTCTACTTCAACGTGCTGTCATCATGACAAACATTTTCTATAATGCAACTGTGGTTATAGAAACGTCAGTCAAAAATTAATTCTGACAATTAACAGAATTGTACCTAGTGCCGCACCTCAATAAATCATTTTTTACTTTTTGCATGAACGTAGAAAAAATGTTGTATGCAACTCGTGCAAAAATTGTTTATTGCACTCGACGTGTTGTCCAACTCGGCCTAACGGCCTCGTCGGACAATTTCACGTCGAATGCAATAAACATTCACTTTTCGCACTTGTTGCATAAATAACTATTAAAGTTCTATTGATGGTTTCCATGAGTTTTGTGTGATCATTACATGAGAAATAAATCATCTGCAGATAAATGAACGGAGCTCTCACCTATTACCTCTGGCAAATCATTGATATATAACAAAAATAATAGGGGGCCCAGTACACTTCCCTGTGGTACTCCTTGATTACATTCTATTTCATTTGATACCTTATTATTTATCTTGAGCTTTTGCTTCCTGTTATCTAAAAAGCTTTCCAACCATTTTAATACCATTCCATCTATTCCTACTGCTGCTAATTTTTTATACAATCTATTTCTGTGTATTGTCTCGAAAGCTCTCTGGAGATCCAAAAATACTGCAACAGTAGTCTCATCTTTTTCTAGGCTAATTTTCCAATCATCTAGTACACATTGAACTGCTGTTTCAGCTATGTTTATTTCTAAACCCTGATTGATATTTACTTAACAGTTTATTATTTTCAATATACTCTACTAATTGGTTATAAACTGCTTTTCCGATTAGATTTTCAATTGCGCTCAACATGTTCACTGGTCTTAGATCTGAGGCTTTATTAGAGTTTGTTTTTTCCGGAACAGGAATGATTGTAGAAATCTTCAGGTCATCTGGTACCTTCCCTGTTAGTAATGAAGTATTAATGAGGTTCAGTAATGGTTCTGCAAGGTTAGTGAAACAATTTTTAAAAACAGCAACATTCAATTCATCTGGACTCCCCTTATTTTCCAACGAAAATACAATATCTTTCAATTCTCTGAAATCTAATAGTGAGAAGTTTTCTATTGCATCATAAGTGACCCCTAGATTAGAATTAGATGTAATTGGAAAGTCAATTTCTGCTAAATCAATATTGTCTATTATACTTTTGATACTTTCTACAAAAAAGTTATTCAACCTGTTGGACATGTCATTTTCATTAATGATAATTTCATTATCACTTATTTCTATTTCACCTATTATTTTGTTTTCATTTTTATTTGGACAAACATTTTTCATTACTTTCCACAGTTCAACCGAGTTTGTTTTATTTTCTTCAACTTTTCTTTCATAATATTCTCGTTTTTTATCCTCATAGTTTTTACGGCTATGTTTCTCTGCTGTTTGTGAGTGTCTTTGAGTTCCTCCGTTCCATTATGTTTCCACTCTTTATAACAATCATCCCTTTTTTTGTTGCTTTCCTCACTTCTTCATCATACCATTCTCTATAATGTGGATACATTTTTATTGTTTTTTTAGGTGCTATTTCATCAGAAAAACAAATTTCTCGCCATACACCGTTGCCACCTCGTCTATTTCATGTTACATAAACCTATTTCATATATTACACATTGAACATCGCGATGTAAGATGAAGATTAGAAGTTGATGAAATCAATATCAATAGAGGATGATGCCTCTAATTAACGATTGCATCATTCTGTATCATTTTCCGTAATCACTGCAGAGCTTACATGAATTTTGGTACACCATTCGTCAGACGTACTCGACAGGCTGAGTCAGCACATCGTTTTGTCGTCAGTCTAGAATTATGTCGAACAACTCCTTTCCAAAACACGTTTGTCTATGGAACGACGAAGCTTCGGTATTCTTTGCCAACGGAAGTATTTCCAAGAACTTATAAGGACCATTTCAATTAAGTACCTACTACCTATGTTCATAGAATTATCATAACAGTAGGTTAATATACTTAGTTATTTCATATCGTGATGCTTGGCAACCTTACGAATCTTTTTTGAGTACGTGCCCCTATCACTTCCACACTCCAGAGTTCCACAGCCAGTCGTAGTGAACGTTGAGCAGTATTTAGCACTGTCTTTCTTCATAGTGCTTTCATTAAGCACGGATCATTTTGCACTTTTAGTGTAAAGTGCATGATTGTTCTTATCATGAAGTGTATGAAAATATCATTCAAATGCGCAGGAAAGTTTATCGTAGCTGAGGAGTCAAAATCAGAAACAAAATTGTCTCGATGTTTCGACACAACACCAAAATTGATGGGACACAGAGCTACCACAGGTGATACAGGTCAAAATAAGTTGATTGGACCCAACTTGTTTATATAAAAAAATGTACTGTTTGTCCGTGAGACGAGTTTAACGTTTCCATATAATAGTTATTTATGCAACAAGTGCAAAAAGTGAATGTTTATTGCATTCGACGTGAAATTGTCCGACGAGGCCGTCAGGCCGAGTTGGACAACACGTCGAGTGCAATAAACAATTTTTGCATGAGTTGCATACAACATTTTTTCTACGTTCATGCAAAAAGCAAAAAATGATTTATTGAGGTGCGGCACTAGGTACAATTCTGTTAATTGTCAGAATTAATTTTTGACTGACGTTTCTATAACCACAGTTGCATTATAGAAAATGTTTGTCATGATGACAGCACGTTGAAGTAGAATGACAGATGAGTGCAATAATAGTTATTTAACCAACTAGTGTATTAATGAGGACGATTAATGATCGAGATATTTTAACGTGCGAGCGAAGCGAGTGCGTTAATGTTCGAGATCATTAATCGCCTTTTAATATACAAGTTGGTTACAAAATTATTCCGTCGACTATATTTCTCATTTCTCCTGCAATGAAGAAAACTTGTTTCGCCAAATCATCATCCATCCGGAAACTGCTAAGAATCACCCAGTATAGCCTTGTTACTGACATTAGACACATTTGACATTTGTCGAAATGATCAACATAGGAAATAAATTCCTTGTGTTAGAAAACAGGGATTAATATCATGTCAGAAACTTAGAAAGGCGAACCCGTTAACGGAAAATCGTCGATGAAATCCATATTTTCGATTTAAATGCAGATTCCGTAAGTTATAGCATATACAATGAATGCACGCGGTGTATGTTTGGTTGCCTATAAAACAATCGTGTATTAATAGACAAATCGTTCATTAATAGGGGTCATTAATGAACGATTACATATACATTAAACTTAGTCGTTAATACGAGGTCGACGGAAAAAACTTTATTGCACTTATCTTCTAAAATGCACTTTTGTCAAATAATATAATCCAATTTGTTCCACTCATTTTTGAATAGCGAACGAAAATGTGTTTATTTATTTGTTTCATACCTAAATGTTTCAGAATTCTGAAGATTCGTGTCAGATGAAGAACTATCCTCAATTAGAATTGACACAATTTCGGTTGAAAATTCAATGACCTGGGTGTAAAGAATTACCGTATTCATTGCAGATTGATGATGATTTTGTAAACTCGTTCCGGTGTGACTTTAAATATAATGATGTTTTTCTAGATCAATAGTATTGTAAATCACACCAGACCAGTGCGAACTTTATCAGAAAATATTGCACATAACACATCAGACTGGTATGACTTTACATCGATTTCGAGATCACAAATCTCACCTGGAAATGTACAGAGATAGCACCAAACACCGGTGCACTACAAATTGGTGTGAATTAACACTCAAATATGCAGGACCGCTGAGGAAATCATTCGGTGTCAGCTGGTGTCAACTGGTGTTCCAGTTTTTCTCGAGTTGAGGCTTCGCACCCCTTCGTGGTCACTTTGGAGACCTGCAGAACATCTTGCAAAGACTCGTTCATTCAACGAACAGCAAGGCTCTAGAACACATTGCCAAGAAAGGTGTTTCCCGAGGCATATAACCTCCAGAAATTCAAGAATAACACCAATTCCTACCTTATTTTCCTTGGTACTCACGATGTTCTCTGAACATTACAGGATATTCCTTTTCGTGGGAACCAGAACATAAAAAAACTGGTAGGTTGTTGTATAATTATCAACAACGGAGAAGCCAAGATGCTCAAAGTACAATGAAATGTAAAATAAATAGATGCAAAACTCAAAGTAATTTCCACATATGCTCAGAAAATGAACAACAATGTTAGATGACGGAAAAAGAACGACAACTTTCTTTATTAGTGATTATCAAGGGTGATCTTAAGGTGAATATCTAGGGAGGATAACAGTCATTCGATGATGTCCGTTGTTACTTCTTCAGAACATCATATTGATTGTGCTTTTTGTTTTATTCTCATTGTCTCTAGAGCCGCTTTACAGTTTTCAATTTCCAATTGCAAGGTGATTGATTGCTGCAATTCATATTCCCACTATATTACCCTGAATCGGAATGACCGACATGCAATTTCTCTTCATCAAAAAAACAAATGTTTTGCTTCTGTAGTTTCGAGTTTGGTTAAAAGAAGACATGAAAACAGTAACAATCGATTCGAATCTGAAGATGCATAGTTTGTTAATAATGCTAGAAACCGAGAATCCACCATTACGACAGCTCTCCTAAATGTCAACAGTCAGTAGACGCGCGATGAGAATAGCTGCAATTTTGTTGCAAAATTGCAAAATGTTGCAGCTAGTAATTCCGATTTCTTGGTAATTGAAATGAAAAAAGTTTTCTTGTTATGATCTGGGAGGAGAGGGGGTAATTATTACCCCCTATAATACCCCCGTAGGACCACCCTTGATGGTGACTAGCTATTCCACTCATCTCAAGATTCTCACATAATCTGACCTGTCACAAGTCATACACTTGCCGTCTTCCATTTATGATTGGTCTATCATTTGGTGTTTTCAACGATGTATCCAAGAATGAGGAAGTAAATTCAATCAGTTTGACATAATAGTACATTATACATCAAGGGACAGGAATGCAATATTTTTTCCAAGGTGCGATTTGCAGCTCGAAGGCGAAGCCCGACAGGTACAAAGCACTGAGAGAAAAATAGCATTCTGTCCTGAGGTGTATATACTTTTTATTATGCTGGTGAAAACAGAAAAATTAAGAAAGAATAAAAATTAGTTCGAAGTGTTTTGTCATAATAAGTAGTAGTATAGTTTGTGGAATTCGTATCTTGACAACATGCATCACATTGACAACCCATGGTGACAGCAAATATCAAACTGAAATTCATAAAAACAGCTTTGAAAATGGTTAACGGTTATGGATCAAGAAATTGAGGAAAAACCCCAAAAAAACTATTGATACTGGTTCTGCAGTGATTCTCAACTTGCTACTAGTGAGATCTAGAAATCTGTATGGTCGTTATATTACGCTTACGCTGGGTAAGCGTAATATCTCGCGTAATATATCAATCAACGGTATGATGCAGGTTATACTCGCTTCAGAGAAGGGTGTTCCGAAAAGAAAGCACAGAGCTATGCGGAAAATGTAAAGTTCGTATAAACTCCCTATACAGGGTGATTCAAAAGAAAGCGGCATCCTTTCAGAGGCGTATTCCTTGCTTGAAAATAAGGCAAAAAGTTCCTATTGATAAGGATCCGAAAATGCTTCCTAAGGGAGCTACGGCCCTTTGAATAGGACACCTCAAAGACGGTTTTTTCTCTATAACTTTAAAATCCTTCACAACAAATTTTTAAAAATTGGTGTACGGCATAAACATTCGATGGTAAATAGGACTCCGTATTCGAAATTTCAGAATTTCATTCAGGGGCGTCACATGCGGGAGAGGGTAAGTGTAAAAATATCCCTTCTTCTCCGGATATTCAGGTTACTGTGATTTCGTTTGGAAATTATTTCGAATACGGAGTCCTATTTACCATCGAATGTTTATGCCGTACACCAATTTTTAAAAATTTGTTGTGAAGGATTTTAAAGTTATAGAGAAAAAACCGTCTTTGAGGTGTCCTATTCAAAGGGCCGTAGCTCCCTTAGGAAGCATTTTCGGATCCTTATCAATAGGAACTTTTTGCCTTATTTTCATGCAAGGAATACGCCTCTGAAAGGATGCCGCTTACTTTTGAATCACCCTGTATATAGGGAGACAATTTGTCACATTATGTCCCTAGGGAATAATACGAGACTTCTGCCCCTCGTTTGTTACCAGATAAACTAACTTCTACTCCCGCCGGAGTTAAAAATAATTATAGCTGTAGATGTCCGAATGAATCACTTTGGTTATATAGCTTGTTCATTTATAATAAATGTTTATTATGCTTTGTGGAATAGTCTAGCCAAATATCACTCTATTCTGGATATCTTCTCATAATTTTGTCTTTCATTATCAACTCCAATTGTGTTGCAGTATAGCAATACCACTCGTCCTGGCGCACTCCTGGTGTTGCTCGGCAAAATAATAACGTTAACAATAAGGCGACAGAATATTATTTCGAATATTCAGAACATCGTGTATTATTGTTGATAACTGGCAACCAATACAATTTGAATGAGTAGATTTTAGAAACAAATAGCAGAAGTTGCGAAGAGAAGTCTCATAGGTTTTTTGAAAAAAATACAAAAATCAAGCCAAAAATTATACCAATACAAGTTATGAGTCCTCACTGTTTTCAAGGAAAGTTCCTATCAACGTTGTTAGCATCTAGCAACTGGATGCGCTACTGCTCAGTGTAATGTGCTTAGATCAGAGCCTATGACAGACGTGTGTGAAGACTGGTTCATATAGTATTCGGCAGGCAGCCGAGTTGTGAGCAAGTGTAACCCTTGTCCATGTCATTTGTGCTCGTGTTTATCATATTATGACCATAATATAACAAACGTGTTTCATAAAATGCATCCTGTTTGAGCTACAGGGTGTAGAAAGTACGAAAAAAATTTGAATTAAACATTTTTTCACAGGAAATGCCTGTGGTAAGAAACCAAAGTTGGTCAAACTATCCTATGTAAGTCAACGCGATTATTCGTTGTTTTTTTTATTTCGAATGTTCCCCTTATATTTCAGATTAATCGACAGAATATTCTGAATGTAACATAAAATAATTCTTCGATGTGATTCAAACATTGAAGAATATCATTATGAATGAAAGTGAATTTGAATTCACGGGAAAACGAATTGAATGGCTCACGGTCATATGAAAATATTATGAACGTCATTTGCTGAAGAAATTCTCAGATGTCTACAACATTATGTTAGAAATTCAAGTCAATATAATGTCTCAGAAGTCATGAAAGTTAACGTGCGTCTGAGCATTCTTCCATGAGATCATTGATCAAATGATTCAATCTTGGTGTGCGTCCCGGTATTTTCTTTCTAGAATATCTGTCATATGAAGGTCACATCCAGTCGGAGATTATCACATTTCACCTCAAAATGAAGAAAGAAATCTGAAAACAAAGTTTGTTAGTCTCATTCTATCTCACCCTGTATGTTAGTTTTCTATAGGTATATTTGAAAAAATATATTTTTTCAGGAAATAACACGGTTGTTTCTATCCACACAGACAAGTTGATGATGTACCTAACTACTACTCCTCGCATAGCCCCCGTATTGATGCTTACTACGCCTGAACGCTGCCAACGAGGAACTAACCCTCGTAAATAAATTTTATCTACAACTATGGAGTCATTCATACATTGCTTACTCGATTTTCGACATTTAATGACAGACATTATTGTGATGAATCGAGTAATAAGAGTAATAATGACAGTAGGGTGGCGTAATAATCTGACATCCCATCGTCTTGTCAAATTCAACTAGGTAGGTATTCGTTCTACTAGTTCGCGAATTCAAAAGACTCACCTTACATGATTCTCATAGTTTTAATCACCTCAATTCAACAAATACACGGAAAAATGGGGATTCACTGTTTTCCATTCTCAACAGTGACTACCATCATGAGTAACCATAACCATAAAATAGGACTTAACACTTGACAGTTGCAGATTTGCTCACACTAACAGGCTATTCGAATAGATATTACTACAGACCAATCAGAACCATGGAATTTCGTTGTTGATAACTATCTTCTAGAGACAGGGTACTACAATTAATCATCGCGGTGAAGGAACGCTACAGCGGTAGCAAGTTAATGAATAATCTGCAATAGTATGATTCATTTTACAACTGAAAAGTGAAATGGCATATAATACCTGATGGATGCTGATGGTAAGATTGACTGATTTGTGATTGCACGACTTTTCCTGTGAAAAAAAGTTATATCCAATATTGTTTATCATATTTTCACAATCAAAATTATTGAAATAAGTTATAAGCTGTTCGTTGAATGAAATTGTTGTTAATAAGTTTTCGATGAAATTTATGAGTATTTCAAATCAGATTCAGTGATTTTGCAATATAATAACCTTCATTTTTTCCAAAGACATATTTCTGAACTCTCAGAGTTGCTTTGATATTTGAATAGTTGTAGATAAAGTATAGTATTCTACTTGCGCATAATGACTATTACCCACTCAGATGATTACAGCACTCGCCTTCGGCTCGTACTGCAACTTTCATCTTCGTGGGTAATAGCCATCATTATGCGCTCGTTGAATAATATACTATTATCTAGTCATTCAAACATTGCTAACTCGATTTTCAACATTTAATGACAGACATTATTGTGATGAATCGAGTAATAAGAGTAATCATGACAGTAGGATGGCGTAATAATCTGACATCCCATCGTCTTGTCAAATTCAACTATTGGTTCTACTAGTTCTACTAGAGCACACCACTATACTAGTTTGTGGAGTACACGCAAATTCAAAAGACTCACCTTACATGGTTCTCATAGTTTTAATCACCTTAATTCCACAAATACAGGAAAAAATGAGAATTCACAGTTTTTCATCCTCAACAGAGACTACCATCATGAGTAACAATGATGGAAGTAAGATATGGTGTAATTACTGATAGACTTCTGTTTCAGAAATTTTACTCGACCACTCGAGAACAGCGAGAGCAATGGTTCCGTCGATCTTCTAATAGATGGCGACATTGCACAATTATGACATCTGTCAGTTTCGAAATTGGCAAGGTGATCGACCGTTGGGGGCGCTGTTTCAAAACAAGATGGCGGCAAAGAGTGTGTAGTTTGTTTACAAAATTTCTTGAGATTTGCATACATTTTCTTCTTGATATTTCATCGTGTTATTTGTGTTAATTGTTGAACTTTTAATTGAAATCATAATTATATTTGTTGGATCTTACTGTTTCATCGTTATGTGAGGAAAATTACTGTTACCTGTGGACTGAATCGTGAACCAAATTTCTTCAAACCAGTGCATTTCTGTGGGACAGCTTTATGGGATATCAAAAATTACAAGCATATATCCACTATCATCAGAAGCTGATATATTCACCATCATACTTCTATAACTCCACTCTTCAAGCAAAAGGATCCTACAGACCACAAATGGTGATATACCAGGAGTGAAGTTTTTCAACAGTGAACAGCCTTTTGTGAACATATTGAAAACCATCCCTGAACAATGTGTTAACCTATTGGACTATTTTGTGTTAAATATTATAGCCATCAGAATCATGTGCAATTGATCCATACAATAGAAATCAGCAGCAACCAGCTCTAATGAGTCTAAACCAAGAAATAATTCAACACCAAAGGCATCCTCTGACATTACTGTGGATTTAATAGTAGATACAACAATATTACTTCCAGGCTTTGAGGAAAACATTGATCAAATGACCTAGGATTTCAGTTAATGTATTTACACAGTATATTATCATAAATTTTGTGATTTTATATCATTTTGTAATCCTAAATTCATCTAATTGAAAATATCTATCATCAATCTGTAAAGTTCATTATGATTCATATATTTTGGAACTGAATTAATAATAATTTTTTGAAAATGAAAGTACATTGACATAACATGTGTTTTACTGTACTTATGCCACTCCAAAGAAGTCTAGAAAGAAGTACCTACTAGGGGTGGGAAAAATTATCGATATATCGATAATTATCGATAATTATCGATAATTATCGATAATAATTTGGAGAAAAATTATCGATTTATCGATATTATCGATATTATCGATATTATCGATAATTATCGATATTATCGATATTATCAAAATTATCGATATTATCCATATTATCGATATTATCGATATTATCGATATTATCGATATTATCGATATTATCGATATTATCGATATTATCGATATTATCGATATTATCGATATTATCGATATTATCGATATTATCGATATTATCGATATTATCGATATTATCGATATTATCGATATTATCGATATTATCGATATTATCGATATTATCGATATTTTCGATATTTTCGATATTTTCGATATTATCGATATTATCGAAATAATCAATAATGTCGATGATATCAAAATTATCGAAATTACCGATATAACCAATGATATAAAAATTATCAAAATGAATGAGCATCAGAAACATAGGTATTTTTGTTTCTTATATGGAACACCCTGTATAAAACAGATACTTGTTGGTAAGAATTGAAGTGAGAATGAAGAATATAATAAGACACGCCACCCTGTACATCAGCCCTGTTCAAACAACATAGGACTCCAGCACAGCAACTTGCATGAAGCTATCTGACATCTGGCAACGTGGCAACCCTTATTAGTTGTGGTGGCAAACTTATTGGTTAGTTATGTGTTGAACGAGTAACAAGTATCAAGTAAGGTGGGTTATCTAATTATATGGAATATTTTTATTTCATCATTCGATTGCTCATGCCTTGAAAAATAACATAATGACAAAATGGCTTTGTTTATTATACCTACGTAGAAACCAGAAAGTGAATATAAAAAATTAGTTTTATAAAAATACCCTTGTCACGACTAGGGGTGGGAAAAATTATCGATATATCGATAATTATCGATAATAATTTGTAGAAAAATTATCGATAATATCGATAATATCGATAATATCGATAATATCGATAATATCGATAATATCGATAATATCGATAATATCGATAATATCGATAATATCGATAATATCGATAATATCGATAATATCGATAATATCGATAATATCGATAATATCGATAATATCGATAATATCGATAATATCGATAATATCGATAATATCGATAATAACGATAATATCGATAATATCGATAATATCGATAATATCGATAATATCGATAATATCGATAATATCGATAATATCGATAATATCGATAATATCGATAATATCGATAATATCGATAATTATCGATAATATCGATAATTATCGATAATATCGATAATATCGATAAATCGATAATATCGATAGATTATGATTATCGATAATCGATATTTCAAAATCATTATCGCCCACCCCTAGTACCTACAAATAGAAGGATAGTCCAGTATACTCCTTCCCTCAGTGCTCATTTATACTGTTTTCCCCTGAATTATTTTACAAGATACCTTCATAAAAATTTACAATCATAAATGAATTTGAAATCCAGGACTCTCATGTATGTAGAAATATATTAACAATGAGCAAAAGTAAGTATCTTTCTGGTAGGTACCTATTTTAAAAGGAATCAGTAAAGATTATAAAGTGAAACTTTGAAATTGCATCAAAAAAGAATGAGGTGTTGATTGAGGTAGTTGTGGAATTGAAATATGAATTTTGAAAACCTACAATAAAACATTACAAAACAGAAAAAAAAGTAGAATGTTTACTTATGAATAAATACAGTTTGATAATAACATACAAGCAGTAAAATTATGAATAAATTTTTCCAAGATACAATTTGAAATGTCATGGATATGTTCAAGTACCCAAATAATCAGTGATATATCCTTAAAAACTTGAATTCAACTTCAAGGAATCTGGGTTTTGGTTTCAATTTGTGTAACTAATTGCACTCAATTGCAAGATACTCTGGATGGCAACTCCTCCCCTGCTGAAAAATTCAAGAAATATTAGAACCTACTATGAACAAACCATATCTATTAGCTATTACACAATCTAAATATTCAAAGATTCAATTCAAGCTATGAAGTAAGCTAACTACAATGACCTGCTTGTAGCAGGGTTATTATATATCTATAAAATATGCTACTGTTTTTGCTCATATGGTTGTAATTGGAGCTGTATTTTAACTTAATCATTTTGGAAGTACATGCAATCTGCAGCGATTTTACTACAAAGATGATACTAAAAAAATAGGAATCTATGGCAGGCAGGCCTAGGCAGGATGTCATGAACAAGATTTTTATATGAGTCAAGCATTACAAATAAAACTATAAATTACCCACCTGCACATGTTCATAATGTCTTTTTTCTTGCCCAGCTTTGTGTATTGCAGTTCAAAAGTCAAAGGCATTGAATTTGCTTCATTTTTCTTATAAAAATATTTGAAATAAAAATAACCATACTTATTTATCCAAGTCCTAGTTTCTGGAGACATTTCGCCATAAACGAAATAGGTATGAACTGTTGATTATTTCAATCATGTTCTCTCTCAGATAGGCACTGCAAATGAGAGTTATTCATCAGTAATGAATATATCAATGAATCACAAATTTACCTTATTGTTATCATCATTGGATCAATGAAGTGAAGAAAGGTAGGAAGTTTTTGTTGGAGCTGCATACATCCAGTTTTCAAACTCATATTGGATTCTCAACGTTCATCCATTTTTTCCATTCAACTGAACTGATTTTTCATCATCAGAAATGACTTCTTGAGTGCAGGAAATTCATAGTAGAGGACATTATAGGTCCTACATTTTTCCATTGGAACCTTCTACTAGTTCAACCAGCAACCAAACACAGTTGATTAGTGGTGCCCGCGAGAGTCTCGTTTTCGAGAGTCTCGCATGGTCTCGTCTCGTTTTCGAGACAAGACTCGAGACGAGACTCGGACAAGACGAGACGAGACTTTTATTGGTCTCGTCTCGAGTCTCGTGCAAGACTTCTCGTGTCTCGTGCGAGAGTCTCGCAGGTAAATATTTCTGCTTGTTGACTGGAGACTTGAGAATTTCATTTATAATACAACATATTTAGAAAGAATTCAGACTATTTAGCACATATAGACAAAACATTTCATTCATAAATACTTTAAAAACACAATCCATGATTGTTGTAAAACGACGTAATGCGTGAAACGAAAACGGACTATTCTCTCTTACGGTGGCGAAATATAAAGGTGATTTTGCAATAACGACAGATCGCAAATTGAATGACTACCTAAAAATCTATAATTCATTCTGTGCTAAATAGTCTAAGATAAAGAATAACTTTGTATTGACGGGCCGCCGACGCCACGGTTGCATCGCCTATCGCCTCTTATCACAGTTTAGTATTATCTAAACTGAGCAAACCCAAGAGAAAAAGAATTAGGTAATCTGTCAGATTTGGAAAATGAATCAAACTCTGGTGATTTTTCTAGTGGAAGTGAGGGCGATTACATACCAGACAATGATGTAACTGAACTTGAATCGTCGTTGTAACTAAATAGCATTAATATAATGCTATGTTTTTTTTTCTTGTTTAGATATACTATTAGGTACTTACTTTTCAATAAATAATGTTATTTTTGTTGTAATTTTCTCTTCCTACTTCAACATTATACCTTAAAAATAGGAAAATATCCCGTACTAGACTGGAACAAGACTATGCATGACGAAATTGCGATACATTTGCGAGACTCTCGTACGAGACTCGAGACAAGACGAGACTCTAGGCTGCGAGACGAGACTCGAGACAAGACTTCATACTTCATCGGCGAGACGAGACGAGACTTCATGAAAGTCTCGTCTCGTTGGTCTCGTGTGAATCACTACAGTTGATTTCGCGTATTATCAGAGATTTGTTGATACTCATTTATAAAATTATATAAAATTGATTTGGCGATTGATATAAAGTTCATGTCTTGTACTCAAGAGAAGGAAGAAGAGAAAATTAACGTAATTTGTTGAATGGTATTCATAAAATATGAAACCTACTGAAAGTACTGAAAACAATAACAAACATGACCTTGAATTACGTCCTAAACTGGTTCAAATTTGCCCACCAGGTGCCGTATCGGAATCGTCACCTTGCCAATTGTCGCAGATTTTTCGAATTCAAAGTTGAATATATGTTCCGCGTACCTAAAATATCATTTGCCATTTTATTATCACTCGTCACAGCAGCAATAGCAGCATCACCATCTAGCGGGAAAATGTAGAATCAACGTCTCGCTCGTTGTGACGTAGAGAAATCATAGTAGGAGGTCGAGTGATTTTTCTTAAATTTCCAATATGTAATAATGGCCGAATACGCGCACCATATCTTACTTACATCATTTGAGTAACCATAACCATAAAATAGGACTTGACACACAGTTGCCAAGGCTCACACCATCACACTTATGTGCGGGCTATTCGAATAGATTAGTACAGACCAATCAGAACCATGGAATTTCATTGTTGATAACTAGCGTCTAGAGACAGGTACTACAATTAATAATCGCGGTGGGGGAATGCTACAGCGGAAGCAAGTTAATGAATAATCTGCAATAGTATGATTCATTTTACAACTGAAAAGTGAAATGGCATAAAATAACTGGTAAGATTGCCTGATATGTGATTGCACGACTTTTTTCCTGTTAATAAAAGTTAGATCCAAAATCGTTTAACATATTTTCACAATCGAAATTATTGAAATAAGTTATAAGCTGTTCGTTGATTGAAATGTTTGTCAATAAGTTTTCGATGAAATTAATAAGTATTTCAAATCTGATTTAGTGATTTTGCTATATAATAAGCACCATTATTATTTCCAAAGATATATTTCTAGACTCTCAGAGTTGCTTTGCTATTTGAATAGTTGTAAATAAAGTATGATATTATATTTGCACATAATGACTATTACCTACTCAGATGATTAAAGCACTCGCCATCGGCTCGTTCTGCATCTTCGTGGGTAATAGCCATCAATATGCACCACCATCCCCAGCAAGCCCACCTTATCTATGCTCGGTATTTTCATGGGATAATCATGTCAGATCCATCGCAAAAACTGCTTCACAAAAACTCGGATTCTTGTACCGTGCGAAAAGCTATTTTACATCTCAACAGCTTCTCATGATCTACAAAGCGCAGATACGGCCTGTTCTGGAATACTGTTCCCAAATAGTATGGGGTTCAGCACCAAAACGTACGCTGATGCTCTTAGATTCCATCCAGAGAAGAGCCATTCGCCTGGTGAGTGACGCCACGCTCACTCACTCTTTGACATCATTGGAACACAATAGAAATTTCGACGACCTTTCACTTCTCTATCGATACTTCCACGGGAGGTGTTCTTCGGAAATCTCTACTATCATCCCTTCACTAGCTATACCAGTCAGACGAACTCGACTCTCGTTGTCAACCTCGAAAGATGTCAAACAGCACTTTATCAAAACTCCTTCATCCATAGAACGGCTAGGCTCTGGAATTCATTGCCTGAGGAAGTATTCCCAACAACATAATTATAATCTCCAGAAGTTGAAAAAAAATTCCAATACCTACCTCCTGTCCCTATCCTCCTTAGGAGCGCACGATGTTCTTTGAACATTAAAGGAATTTCCTTTCGTGCGCTCCAGGCGATGAAAAAAAATGCGCTCGTTGAATAATATACTATTACTCGCCAGTCAGATGGGCCGCGTGATAAGGAGTTTGTGAGCGCTACTTGAAAAAACCCGCTCTGAGTGAAGCTTCTTGTCTGAAAGTTGATATTCGATGCTTTTTCTGAGTAGAATTGATTTTGTCGCTTCGGAACAACGAGTACGGACTACAGGAAGCATATCACCCACAAACGAGCTGCTCGGAAGGAAGCCTTTCGCCGACAAACGCCAATCGCGCTGCTTTGCCGATCTACAATAATTATTGTTAAAGGAAATTATGGTTATTACTCCGAAATACCATGAGCGTAGGAAAGATAACAGCCTGGGGTTAGCCCCATTTGTGGAAATAATAGTTGCGTTTTATTTGTTCCATTCAGGTAACGGTGGTGATGGGAACAGAATGACGTTTACAAACGGAAAAGTTCAGAGATAATTGACATATTATGGATGATAGATATCAAAATCATATTTCTAGAGTTAAAAATCAAGAAAATGAATCAACTCATATTTGAAGCAGTGATTGTGGTGATTGGAGAAAGTTCTCTCGGTTCGAAAGAATTCATATTATCTGGGAATGAAGATATGAAGCCCATCTTACTTGGAAGGATCGTTAACTTGTAGACCTCACGACCAAAATGTCCTCTTAATGTATTCTATTTTCAAAAAGTTCCGTTTTTAATCAATCAAATTTCATTTTTTGTTATTTATCAAGAATCATTCCACGTCATTCCTTGTAGTGAGATGGAATGGGAAGTAGCAACAGGAATCGGAAGTTGCGAATAAAACGACACATTGAAGTGATTCCGGTGGCGGATTCGGATGAATGAAACGCAACTAAAGTATTTTTTATTGACTTGTGACGCGTGACACATGTTAGTGCGCTTTTCGACCTATAGTCGTGTGCTGAGCAAGATGGACAAATTTTTATAATATTTTAAGTTGTCGCTAAGGTGTGTCTCAAAGCAGGGCCTACTCTATACTATATCGCACCGGGCCGTAGTCTATCCCCTCTCTCTCGACGCTGACGTCACACTAGTATAGGTTGAGATTTCACAACAGTTCGTACTGGTGCGTTCGTAATTGATAGGCCATAGCTCATTTACTATAAATTTTAGAAGCACACTCAATTGAGACGAAATGATCCCCAACGAATTCCCCAACTTTTGGTGAAAAAATGAATCCAATAGGATGAATCAATACCGAGTTCTGGCGTTGTAAAGAAATTCCATTTTATTGAAAATCAGGACGTTGTACTACAGAATACTATTTTTTGCAATTTTGGAATCGAAATAGGATAAAACCAACTCAGTATATCAAACTAGGATAATGTATTAATTGAATAGTGAAAAAATGGTAAAGTTACATACAATTAATCCGAAAGAAATTGAATATAAAGAGCGCGTAAAAAATGAGCCATTATACCTACTTACCCAAATTTCGCTGTATTACGATTTCGCGGTAATTCCTTAGACTAGTAAAGGGCGATAAACGATATAACTTTTATTATATACTCATTTTATTTCTGAATAAAGTATGGTTCAGACGTACAAATATTGGTTTCTGAAAAATTCGAAACAACATTTCTACAATGTAAGTCACAACATGAAGTTTTGGAAAATTTAGCAGAAATTAAAATCAATTCCCTTCTCAATTATTCCGAGCAGTTGTGGCTCTTTTGATGAAATCATCAGAATATTCTCTGAAACCATTTCGGATATTCTGTTGAACAATTATTGCAAAATCAAAAATAGTGGGATCAAGTCCAATAATAAAAAAAATTAAAATAACTAAACTTTCATGATGAGATATATAGTCAAGATTTTTAGTTAGTGATTTAGATGTATATATGTATATTTTTTGTAATTAGTGCAATTCATTTTGTGATATCTAGTAATTTTTTTTAATTTTGTTATATTGATCACTTCAACAGTTTATTTTGTTTGGTTTTGTTTGTATGAGGATTCAACTTTTTTTCCTTATTTATTCATATATCGTGGTTGTGGGTTTCCTGTTATTCAGTTCGTTATATTCATTATTATATCTCTCATTGTTGAAATCCCTATTTTTTAATTTTTTTTTTTTTGGTTGTGTTCATATGAACTCCACCTATTTTGTTCCTTTTTAATTTTGATAGTTTGAAAATTTTTGAATATTTTTTCATGAATTTAACGTTATTCTTGAAATGGATACTCTTCAGCAGAAAATAATTAATACCGAATAGGCGTTTTTGTGTAATAACACACTCGAGTGAAAGGATTTCTAACGTCATCAAAGTGCGTCCTGATCATCTTTAGACATAAACGCTGCTGAAACCCTTCAAAATAAAGTGGATGTGTAACATACCGATTTGTAGGCAATTAAATTTCCTACAAAAAAGTCAGTGACAGCATATATCCACAGTTGATAGGATTAGCATGGGAGGCGTCCGAACTTTTTGAACTATTCTGTAATGAACACCTGAATCATCGTTCTACTTGAACTGAAATATCGGTTTGGTATTGGCCCTTGGGAATTTGAAAAAAACTCAGTCAATCCAGATACTATGAGAAATCTTTTCATGATTGAATCATTTCTGTGAATTGAATATTGGAATTTTGGTAGCTGTTTAAAAAAGGACAATTCTGAATGGCGTCAATTGATTTTGATATGCGATATTTCTGACACTAATGATCGTAAATCAGTGAAAGTTGATCCATCTTCTGGAAAATTCTGTTCTGTACATATTTGACCTCTTGATATTTTTTGCTAACTGTAACCGCTTTCCCGAGGTACATCAATGAAACGGGAGAGACCATTTCCACTGCGTTGATTTTGTCCCTACTAGTGTGACGTCACGAAAGCGATGCTCCGGCCCGGTGAGATAGAGTAGGCCCATGTATTGATAGTATTTGATACGTTCATTCCTTATTCAAAATGAATACAAATAATTTCTTCAATTATTGAATATAATCACCTCCCAAAATCGCTCAATCTCGATGCCGTAATATACCAATAAGTACCATTAGTGTTATATTTCTCAACAACAAAAATATGAATGTATCCACAATTGAATGATGAACATAGCTCTGAGAAGAAAACGACTTGCGACAGTGAACTAGTTTGGGTTAAAATAACGGAATAAAAATTTTCACTTTTAATACCACGAGAACTCCAGTTATTATACAGGGTGTCCCGAAGTTACATAAAAAGATTTCAAGCACTGATTCTAGGAACAGCAAAAGTAAAAAAGTTCATATGAACATATGAGCCCAGAAATGCCCCCCTAGTGAGTTATAGCCATCTGAAAGAGGGTCAGAGATTATGATGGCTTTTTGTAAATATTTCCTAGAATCTGTGGTTGAAATCTTTCTATGTAATTTCGGGACACAATGTTATATTAAAAACTTCATGTTTATGAAGAAATTTACGGATTTCAATTGAAGCTAGAGAGTGGTAATCGGTAAGAAAATTTCACTAGTAGTGATCTGACCATTAATTGATAGTTCGACACGAAAAAATACTAAAGTTGAAAAATCTCGATTTTGAACATCCTATATATCTCTGTCATCATTCCCGATAGATCACAAGTGTGATACATTGATGAAATTAGCTCTTCGGGTAGAATCAAAAAATGCAGGGTGTTTTATTTGAAATACCAAATTTGCTACTACTTTCTAATAGAAATGGCAATACCATTTTGTCGAAAATATTTCAGACGGAAGAGAATGCTTGATTATTCGAGCCCCCAAATTTTCGAAATGATTTGTCATTCGATTCTCTAGATAATTCTAATGTGCCGTCTACCGTGAAACACCGTGTATATATGGTGTACTTCGTACTATTGAGTTCCACCTTCCTGCAGAAAATACAGGCTCGAGTTATGGTAGCGTTGAATTAAAATAGGCTGTAATTTCAGTAAGATCTCCAATGAACAGCGTTGACATGCCATTCATCGTGAGTTCTGAGTTTCCTGGAATGGAATGGGAATTGATGAAGAGAACACAGTGTGGAGAAAACTCATAAAACAAGGCATTGCTGAGGTGATAAACCGTATGTTGATAGTGTTGAAGAGGAATTTTCTTAGATATATTATGAACATGAAGAAAAGTATACATACATAAAGGAATACCTCGGTATAGTGAACGTGGTGGGGATAGTGGTACCAGAAATTCTTATATCAGGAATACTGAATTCCGCCTTTCTACAGAAAATACAGGCTTGAGTTTTGGTGGAGTTGAATTCGACTGGGTTGTTATATTGCTTCCCCACACTCTGATTTCAGCAAAATCTTCATCGACAGCATTGACCTGCGTTCACCGTGAGTTTCTTTTGAAGAAATGGGAATTCTGGAAAAGAATGCGTCAGGCAGCACAAAGTAGTCCTGAAGATATCTCGAAATATCCTTCAAGCACATTGTCATAAATTTTTTAACTTCTTCAAGAGATCGCCTAGAGCGCTATATCTCCTCTAGATGTCCGCCTCCTAGGATGGGATCAGCAAGGTCTCAAAGATATCCCACCCAGGAATTCTCGTACAATGCCTCAGGCGAGCAATTTGGGATATTCGCATCAATCGCCACTAGTGCTCGCGACTGCGATGTAGTTTCCCATGAATGTCAAATGGACTTCACTAAGGGACATTGACGGGGAGTATTTATAGCCTACAAGCAGTCGATCGTCGACGAAGTGTAAGTCCTCGCATCAGGGACAACATATCGAACGTACCGACTGGGACGTCCGTAGGACCCTTGATTATATACACTAGTGTGGATACTCAATGGTAGGACGTTATTTCTAGGACAGTGAAAGAAGAAAATGATCATTCGCTTGCGTAAAGGACATCTATGTAGGATGTATATCTGAAGTCCTGATGCCAATGGACACATTCCGAATCCTATCCAAGACATTCTGAGATCGTCCTTGGGATGTCCTTGAAACCTTGTACTTATGACATCTCATGAAATGGGCGACTGGACTAATATTGAATTATTGGCATTCAATTACTTCACTGTGTCGTTAGGGACTTGAATTAATATTTGCAACACTCAACACACGCTTTTTCCAATGTGTGAATAATGAGTTAATGCGATGTTCGAAATTGTTGAATTGCAGAGCTCACTTCAAACGTACCTACTTTTATGGCCGCCATTCGGCGATACGTCGATCAAATGGTGACGTTAGTTTTAATACTGTTCCGTAATTGGTCAGATAATCTTTCAATCCCACTCATGGAGCAAGGTTGCAATATCACCAATTATAATCAAGTAATCAAAAAGATGTCGAGAGAGTCCTGTCGTTGAATGAAACATAATAGGAGAAACCAATGATATTATAGTTGATTCTTGACTTTTTCGAGCAACATGCATGTACAAATATTTCTTATACTCCATAACAAAATATCATAATGATGTTGGAGACTTGGCAACATTGTGCTGAATGCTGAGAACTGACAAGACCACACCCACAAGTCATGCGCCGTGTTGTCACGGTCAGCCAAGCGTTTACCGGTTCAAAAGTACTCTAGTGTGAATTAATATAATTATTATTCAAAGAAATAGTTATTTAACCAACTAGTGTATTAATGAGGACCATTAATGATCGAGATATTTTAACGTGCGAGCGAAGCGAGTGCGTTAATGTTCGAGATCATTAATCGCCTTTTAATATACAAGTTGGTTACAAAATGTTTCTCATTTCTCCTGCAATGAAGAAAACTTGGTTCGCGAATTCATCATCCATCCGGAAACTGCTAAGAATCATGAGTAGCCTTGTTACTGACATTAGTGTCATTTGACATTTGTCGAAATGATCAACATAGGAAATAAATTCCTTCTGTTAGAAAACAGGGATTAAAATCGTGTCAGAAACTTGGAAAGGCGAACCCGTTAACGGAAAATCGTCGATGAAATCCATATTTTTGATTTAAATGCAGATTCCGATAGTTATAGCATAAACAATGAATGCACGCGGTGTATGTTTGGTTGCCTATAAAACAATCGTGCATTGATAGACAAATCGTCCATTAATAGGGGTCATTAATGAACGATTTCATATACATTAAACTTAGTCGTTAATACGAGGTCGACGGAGATAGTTATTTAACCATCTAGTGTATTAATGAGGGCGATTAATGATCGAGATATTTTAACGTGCGAGCGACGCGAGCGCGTGAATGTTCGAGATCATTAATCACCTTTTAATATACAAGTTGGTTACAAAATTTTTCCGTCGACTATATATCTCATTTCTCCTGCAATGAAGAAAACTTGGTTCGCGAATTCATCATTCATCTGGAAACTGCTAAGAATCACCCAGTAGTCTTGTCACTGACATTAGTAACATTCGACATTTGTCGAAATGATCAACATAGAAAATAAATTCCTTGTGTTAGAAAACCGGGATTAATATCGTGTCAGAAACTTGGAAAGGCGAACCCGTTAACAGAAAATCTTCGATGAAATCCATATTTTTGATTTAAATGCAGATTCCGATAGTTATAGCATAAACAATGAATGCACGCGGTGTATGTTTGGTTGCCTATAAAACAATCGTGCATTAATAGACAAATCGTCCATTAATAGGGGTCATTAATGAACGATTTCATATACATTAAACTTAGTCGTCAATACGAGGTCGACGGAGATAGTTATTTAACCATCTAGTGTATTAATGAGGGCGATTAATGATCGAGATATTTTAACGTGCGAGCGACGCGAGCGCGTGAATGTTCGAGATCATTAATCACCTTTTAATATACAAGTTGGTTACAAAATTTTTCCGTCGACTATATATCTCATTTCTCCTGCAATGAAGAAAACTTGGTTCGCGAATTCATCATTCATCTGGAAACTGCTAAGAATCACCCAGTAGTCTTGTCACTGACATTAGTAACATTCGACATTTGTCGAAATGATCAACATAGAAAATAAATTCCTTGTGTTAGAAAACCGGGATTAATATCGTGTCAGAAACTTGGAAAGGCGAACCCGTTAACAGAAAATCTTCGATGAAATGCATATTTTCGATTTAAATGCAAATTCCGTAAGTTATAGCATAAACAATGAATGCAAGCTGTGTATGTTTGGTTGCCCATAAAACATTCGTGCATTAATAGACAAATCGTTCATTAATAGGGGTCATTAATGAACGATTTCATATACTGAAACTTAGTCGTTAATACGAGGTCGACGGAAATGAATATTAGAGCAATAAGCCACAACAAATTGACAACATGTAGTTGTATTAGCTATTGTTACTTTACTTGCCTTTGCTCATTGTTGGAATTTCATGTTGTATCCCTTGACATTGACTTTGACTTATGTCAACGTCTTGCCTACGTCATTATTCGAAATTATTTTTTATGTTTTCTAACCCAATTAGTTTAGATTTGGACACGTGCTGGCTGTTTGTCCCATCAATTTTATTGATTTTTGTTTAGTAGCGATTTCACAAGGGCACGAAGAACACCTTTAAAGAAACCGTTAATTTATGGCGTTGTCAAAACAAAACCTTTTGGCAATTACCATTTTGGTATATGAATTTTCAATGAGAATAATGGTATACGCTCTCAAGGCACGAGGCCCCTCATTTATTGAGAACCCGTTGTTTCATTCACAAACTCGACTTTTCGACTACGGGCATTGACAACAATTCCACGACTAGTATAGCATCAAAAATTTTCAACTCCAAGTAAGTCAATCACAAATTATGTGATTCTTTCACATCAACCTTTTTGTATTGTGGAACTTTCAATTAGGCTGAAGATAGTATTTCATAAGACCGAAACATGTCCCTGATGATTGTGTAACAACACCATTAAAATTTGTGGAGTTGACTTCGAGCATTCCTTTGTTATCAATGAACAAAACACCAAGTTTGTGCTTTTTCGTTGTATTCCAAACAGATTGACACGCAATTTTGAATGACAATATGCCATGTATGAGTGGAATTTCATCAAGGCCGTTAGCCCTATTAGTTTTGAGACCAAGCAAAATGCGTCTGATAGTACGTTAACAGACGAAGATATTGGAAATTCATTTTTTAACGGGTGAAACATGTGGCGGCACTTTTCCTTGGGAATCTGATGTCGAGTTTGCTACGAACATCTCGACAAAAATATTTCAATACTCCTGTGATGTTGTTGCTCATATGTCGTCAGCATTGGAAAGTGATGGGATAGAACTATTAGGGAAATTCCTCCCGACTGCTTTAGTGGAGGACCAAAACGAACGTCATTGTGAAAATCTATGAGTTTCGATCTTATCTCGTCATTGTATTTTTCTTTTGATGCATCATTTGTTTGAACCCATGCTGAGAGGCTTTGAAGGGAGCAGTTTTGATAGGTTTCATTATTGCTTTGAAGCATACTACAATAAATTCCTTTCAGTATTATGACAAGCTTTAAGAGAAGCTGTGACAGCTTTTATAAAGGTGGGCCCTTTATGTTTTGAGGAGATTGTTTTATTGTTTCAATAATATTATCAAAGTATGATTGTTTTGAAAAGGCATTTCAAAATAGGCTGTAACAACCTCCTGTAGCTAACAATAAAACTGATAATGTTATTTGGGTGTGAAGGATCCTCAGTGTCAAAGCATGTTCTGTGCCAAGAAAACCTGGATAAACACATGCGGAGACTGTCCCGGTCTCTTGAATTGTGATGCCATACAAGACATAGGGGTGACGGAGCAGTTGATGGAATGAAAAATAGGCAGGTTGTGGGGATGACTGTACGGTCGGAATTGCCAAGTGAAGCTCGTACATCTATGGTGTGGATTAATGAATTATTTGTGAGGAATAAGTCAATTGTGTTAGCTGAATGGTAATTGACATCGAGAATTCGTGTGGGTTCATGAGCTGCTTCAAGCCGTGAGTGATTGCGAAAGCTTCATCTTGTCGCCCAGTTCCATCTGTTCTGTTGGAGTGTACGAGCCAAGCAGTGTTGTGTGCATTGGAATTGCCCATGATGATGACTTCTACTGCTGGATGGTTCTGGTGGATTTGGTCAAGCTTCAGAGACAATAATTCGAAGAGCTCTCCTGAGGATGAATCATTCGGTGATAAGTGGTGACGACAGAGATATTTGGTCCGTTTCTGGCTATCGAGTTTGAACCACATAACATTGAACTTATTGGAATCTGAAGTATTTTCTCGATGACATGAGAGATTTGTTTCAGAAAAGAGGCAGATACCTCTCTCGAAACTGCAACGTGTGTGGAGCTCGTGCCTTAATTAAAGCATATTATAGGTCGCAGGTGGATTGGTGTCTCAGTCAGAACCAATATGTCTGGCATTCCAATTTCAACGTGTCGATGGACATCGTTCATGTTCGTACTCAGACCGCGGATGTTACATGTGTCTATCTTGAGGACTTGTTCAGTCGATGGTGATTCCCCTCTATCACCTCTTGCCCGGAAATCAGAATGGAGAGGTATAGAGGGAGGTTGGCGTGGAGGGAAGAAGAAATTGGATTGTGTTGGGTTGATAAACGGAACTATCAACGAGATACTGAAACACGGGTGAGTATTCCCATTTCACAGTGCCTAGGGTTGATGCGCTGATATCGAACCGGGCGATGGTGTAAGTCATCTTCCACTTATTCGGCGTGTTTCTAGTTGCCTTCTACGACAATCAGGACTTACCGTGGGGTTATTATAATATTTCTAAACCGACTATTACACACGGTTTGAGACAACCTGTACAAGATGGTGAATAACTTGCAGGAGATCGGTGTCAATTATTCTGGTGGACACTATTTGTGACTAATGGGTGCATGGAAATCCATCAGGACTGTTTCCATTTTATATTATTCACTATAATGGTATGTAAATGACTAGTTCATCCTTGTGCTTGTACACGATCATAATTTGCTCCATATAGTACCGAGCGTTTTTTTTTGTGGTTTGAAAGAGCCTACAACTTTGAATTTGTTTTATATATTCCCTAGTTTCAAACTTCTCGAAGCTAGTATACCCAGCCAACACTAAGAGGTCTTAAAGATATTGTTATGCCTTTAAATCTCAGGGGGTGAGTAGTAAAAAAAAAGATGGAATAGAATTTTATTCACCCCCGAGTTTGGTTGATGAATTACCTAAGATTTACTAGGTGTTTTAAATCTTAAATGTATTGACAACAGAAAAAGTGTTTTTAGTGCCCAGTTTGATACCGTAGAAACTAGACACTGGTAGTTCAGCGGGACAAATGGGTGGGTACGTTAGGCTTAGTAAAATACTAAGTTTGATAGGGATGAATATGCTTTTAATCACAAGTAAATTCTGAAATGACAAATAATGTGCTCCAAATGATACTATAGTTGGCTCAAGACTTCCAAAGTAACTGAGTATCAATAGTAATATTACCTGAACAGTGTACAATTATTGCAACAACAAGAAATATAAATTGACTGACTGAAATCAACTCTTCAGATCAGTGTAAAATAATACAATCACTGCTCAAAATCAACTCTCTGAGACAGTATGATAATATATAGCTTATTAATCAACAAAATAACTCAGTAAATCAGTATCAATGAGACAAAAGAAATAATAAGGCCTATTTTACCGCAGTGCACTTTTGGTTTACAGGGGTATATTTTGTAGCTATACTGAGTGTCTATTAAATCAATGTCATGTTGCAATTATATTATGTTGAATGAAATTTAAAACTGATGAATTATGGTTGGTGGTAGTTTATCCCAAGTAAAATACTATCCCTGGTGGTGCATGGAACGAACTCACCAAATTATGAGCAGGTCCTGATGTACAGGGGGATCAGGTGAAGTCAGCAGCGTCAGGTGAAGTCAGCAGAGTCAGGTGGTGTCTCCTGTATGTCGCCTTTCAGCCACAAATCAAAAGGCTCCCAAAGCAGGCGGAAACAGAGCTACCGCACCAGCGCAGACTCCAGTACAGCAGTCCCAGGGAGCTGAAGGGGGCCAAATCTTGAGTGTGACAATAACCGTCTGGAGAGAAGGCTTTAGCCCGATAAAAGGAACCCTAGATGGAATGACGACAATCGTGCATTATTTTACCAACACAAGGAATGACAAGAAAATAGCAGCTGATGATTAAAAGAATATATAGTACCTTGGATGTTGTGTGGGTTCCAGAAGTGGTGATGTAGGTCGGCTCGGCCACGTGGATTTCAGCCACGAAGAATCCCTCTATAGAGGCAACATGAATCCCATCATCCCAGCGATGATAATGGATATCCCAAATTTGAGATCTTTTCCTAATTAATCCCAACACTAAGTAATGGAAAATCGAATGTTAGACAAATTCGAAATTATTCAAGAAACAGATCTCACGGCTTACTTTTTGTGACCAGGCTGGTAGACTGCTGCAGACAAAATGGTGCCTATGAAGATCGAAGGGGCTGTCCTTGCCACATCTCACCGGAAGATCACCCTTTTTTGTGTATCTTCCCCTATACTCCCACACACATCAATCACCGGACGATATAAAATTATAGGCGGGAGATATCCCCGCGAACACCCTGTACATGGCATTTCTACCTCACCATGGTAGTGAAAACTATGTCGATAATATCAAGAGAGGTGTCGAGACCATCAGAAAAGAAGGAATATCATTGAATCACCATTTATTTCAAGTCAGAATATATTATTGCCAGTTATTATTGTTTGGATTTGAAACTTCAAATATTCAAACGCGGTCATGCGCAACTGAGGATCATTGTAGACCTGAATAGTGGGGCGAAATACGTCATCATCTTCTTCCCGTGCGATGACCCTTTATCACCATGTAACATAACCCATAACGCCTATACTTACAAGGAATTAGTGCCAAATCAACAAACAGGTACATAATGGCGAAGATACAGAGTGCCAAATCATCATAACGAGATATGGTGCTGATTGTGAGCCGTTAGAGCCCGTATTCGTGATGATAGCAAGGGAACTATGGGTCAATGTTCCATGATGACAATGTTGAAAATTCGAGAAGATGCATGCAGAGGTTCGCAAATAGTGGTCATCCGTCATTAGTGTCATTACCGTCAATAGAGACTAAACGTCATCAAGCTGACAGTGACATTTTCAATAATTACAATAATTACATAACAATGATATTTATTTGGAAATATAACGGCAACAATAATTACAAGAATGATACTCGAAATTCAAGATGAAATTTGGCGAAATACCTGTGGACTGAATCAGTCATGTGTGACAATTCCAGGAACCAACTACCTACCTACCAAAATTTGTAAACAAAACATTCTGACCAAGAGGTATGCAATAACGATAACTAGTAGGCTAAAAATCACAATATAATTCCTTATTTACAGCAAAAATTGAGTTAGAATCAATAACAACGAACAGAGAAATACCAATCGATAGCCAGTAGTAAACATCACAGATGAATTCAATTATGAACCAATGAAAAAGAGAGTGAAAAGTAGGTAAACAATAATGCATAGCTCTGTTTTCTGCAGTATTTTCGTAACGTCATGAACGAAGTGTAACAATATCTCGGCAACCCCCTTCCAGGAAATTGTGACGCCATTCATTACTTCTTTGAGCGATTGCCGAGAGCACTATTATTGCTCCAAATGTCCGCCGCCAAGATATTCTCAACGAGGTCTAAGAAATTTGAGAGATTCGCATCAATTGCCACTGGTGCGATCTCCAAGTATTCGCTGAACCGAAACATTCGAGATATTCGCACACATAACCTTGTGGCGACAACTTCAGGAGATTCGCATCAATCACTACTGACGAGGTCTGTAAGTGTTCGCAACTAGGAGTTTTCTAAGATATCCCCACACATAGGCTTGCGGTGAGATATTCGGGAGATTTGCGTCAATTTACTCGCAACTACGAGTGAACCAAGAAATTCACGAAAAAGGCTCCTGTCATGGTCTATGAGAGTTCGCATCACGAACTGTTCAAGACATTCTCATGAGTATCATTCTGCGAGATCCTCGAGAAATCCTTGTTTTCATTCAAGATACCAAGGATTTTTGTGGTATTCATAGGCTACCAGCAGTTGGCTGTCGGCATAGTGTAACTAGCGCCAGCTGTTACACGGGCTCTAGCGCTTATGAAATGGAAGCATATAACATAGTAAATAGGTATGTGATGGTGATTGATCAACTATGCAAGGTCAGGTATCAAAACAGATTATTTATCTTCAGAAACAATTCTGAAATGAAAAGTTATGACTGAAATGTCTCTGCACTGTTCATGAAATAATTCTCCTCAAACTGTTTGATTCACGGTTCTTCACCCTGTATTTGCATTTGGAAAATTGACTATGTTAAACAAGTTGATCAATAGGTCTTTCAGAAATATTGAAGTTATACTAGTTTTTACCTACCCTTATGAGTATGGATCTCCTGCAAACCCAACATGAAGTTGAATCTTTACTCGAGCTGAATACCTATTCTGGACATGACTGATACGCAATTTGAAGCAAAATTTGAACCTGAAATGCTCGGTCATCAAGTATTTTTGAAAAACGGGTAAACGTCCAATCAGCAAACTTTAATTTTGGATTTCGAATTATATTTCCCTCACCTTTGGACTCGCCTGGCACCTACTTCTCATCAAAACCGTCTGTCAATTCGTATCTTTTTTCTACAATGTCTAATTGACATCATAATATAATTTCAGGTTTACAGCGGCAAGTTAATTTTTCAAATCATTTTTACACTTGAAGAATTAAGGAGATGATGACATGCAACGGTTAGACCTTCATCCTTTGATTCATCACTATAAAAATTTCTTGTCTTATACAGATAATATAAAAGGTTCACGAGCTCTCCGGCTCCATCTGGCAACCCTGTCTGAAACGTATACAACATACAACTACCAACCAGACCCGCCATAACGCATTCGTTTTGTATCTCTGATGATGTGGTTCGCCGGGTCGTATCGTACAGTGGTGATTTAGTATAGTTAATTCCACAGTTCCACAGCATATTTACAGATTTTCACTATTCTCTTAATGTGTAGTGATGGATTTTTCAGAAGAATGGCATTTGGTCATCTGGTCCCAATTTTCAGAGGTAAGGAATTGTAATTCATACTTGAAAATCGGAATAAGGGCGTGAAATTTTTTATGATTTGTTGATTATCTGATGTTTTCATACCGATCTCCATCAAAAAGATAAACCGTGCAATTTGGTAGGTCATAGAAGGATGTACGAATAGGTAGGTAGGTATATGTGTGATATTTCGTAGATAAGTATACTTTCTAATCTGCTGTATATTGAAATATTCCAGTGAAATGGCGTTCAAATTCTTCTATGATTTTCAATGGAAGATTCCATGCAGTCAAATAAATATTTCTTTAATTCAAATGTCACCAGCTTCACTTGAAACAAAATATTTGTTTCCATGAAACAAATGATAATTAGTATGTTAAATGTTTTGATTCTATGTTAGCATCTTCGGGAGAATATTAAAACTCAGGAATCACCCCTTGAATTTTTTCGGTGTTATTCAGATATACCCTGTATAAGTATCTTGAGATACCATGTAACTATATAGAGAACAAAAATTATCACAGCTCTTTTCTTCACATGAAAAATTGTCATCAATGCACTTCAATGTTATGGAATTTTTATTTCCTTGTTATATGCATATATTTCATCTATTCCCGCATTAAAATATACTGAACTTTCAGGAGAGCAATAAGAAATCTGCTACGTCTGTCATTGATGTGAATACTCCAGTGATTTCCGAAAACATTTTTATTGATGCTGATGCACCGGATGATAGAGCCGATGATCCATCTGCCAAATATTTGAGGTTGGATACAAATAACAGCGACCAACCTGCTTCAGGATCATCATGTATCTTGACTTCTGTTGTATCGAACCCAAACAGTGTGTGTCACATTTTTTCTATTATTCAATAAAGTTTGTTATAGTTCAATTTTGTTGTTAATTCTCAATTCCTTCCAAGAGGAGTATATTGTTTTCTAAGAAATGAATTTCTTCTTAGGAAGATTCTATTTCTTTGAGTTTATTAATTTTTGATTTCGTTCAAATCTACAATTTATTTCTGGTAAGGGAATCCATTATTTGAACTTGTTTCTTTCAAACAATTTTCTTGTTTTTCTCAAGCATTGACATCTTTGAATCAAATTACATTTACATATATATTTATTTTTCACAAATAATCATTTGTTTCTTCCAAAGAATGTTCTTGTTTCTGTCAAGCTCTGATTTCTTTGAAACAAATTTCATTTACATATATTTATTCTTCACAAATAATTATTTATTTCTTCCAAATAATTTCCTTGTTTCCCTCAAGCTTTCATTTCTTTGATGCAAATTATACTTATTCACTATTAATAATTCTGATCATGAATCCAAAGAAATAGTTTTGATTCAAACAAATATACACTTTCTTCCAAATTATGAATCATATCATTTTCAATAAATTATATAGATACAAAAAAATCACTGATTTGAAAAATCAAAGGAATGGAAACTTTGATTCAACCAAGCTTGTTTGTTGGACCTATTCAAACTTCGGATTTCTTTGAATTTAACAAATATTGTTAAATTCAAAGAATCGTTTTTCTCTGTGTACATATGGCATATGGCTGAGAGGAAGTTACAGAGCGTTGAGGTTCATCAGGCCGATAGGTCCAGTTTTTCCGCGATATCTCTCTGTTTGCATATGCCGAAATATATTTTTCTCTTTCAACTTTTTACATCTGATTACGGAAGAGGATCATATAACAGGTGAGTCAATAGTGTGTTTTCCTTCGATATTAGCCAAACCGTTAGATATAAGTATAGAAAAAAATCGAAACCAACAGTTATATGGTTTCATGAGGACTATCACCTGAAATTGTTTCCATATATATATAGGATGTTCGAACTCCAAGATATCGGCAGATAATGAGTTTTTATGATTGGGACACCCTGTATATTATCGCATTTTTAGGTTTTCCCTGGAGAGTCGATTCCATCAATGCATCACACTCAGGGTCTAGCGGGAATGATTACAGAGACGCAGGGTGTTCAAAAACAAAAAATTTCAATTTTAGAATCTTTTTGTGTCGAAAATATATTATCGGTCAGAACAGCTCACATGTCACCATCTCAACTTTTGTTTCATTATCTACTGACATCAAATTGGAAAGAAATACAGGGTGGTTCGAGATTCAGAATTCTGATCACCCTGTTTCTATAATGATGGTAGGAGCCTTTATTGAGATTTTAGAATCATGTATGTTGAAATTCTGCTATCATTCATTATAAACGTTCGAGAAATCTTTGTGAAACCCTAGGGATGACTTGAAGAACTCACAATAAGAGTTTCTGATCCAGATTACGTTCGGGTCAACTGTACGAACTGGCAGTGAGAATATCTCGTTTACGTTACATACGTGATAGCTTCAGAAACTCGCAACAAGAATTTCTTGTTCAGGTTACGTTCCAGCTAGCTTATTAAAGAACTCGCAGTAAGAATTTCTGATTCAGGTCAATTTCGTAATAGTTTTGGTAATTCGTTGTGGAAATGAAATCGATAACTGAAAGTTGAGGTTTGTAAGATTTTCTACATAGGACTTCGAAAAGAAATTCGCTCAGTTACAGCACATATCGATCTTTACTACCTCACGATAGGAGTACGCATATTATCATGATGTTGATCTCTCTGAAATCTCGCGGAGAGGTTTGTGTTACCTAGGTATCATATACCAGGATCACAACGATTTGATAGAGACAGTATTGCTATTTCCTAATCGGTAAGAGATAAAAAGTTAATCAGTTTGGACCAAAGTTGCGTCATTTGATCCTCTTCAATATGACGTTTTGCAATTTCAGACGTTTTACAATGTCAGCCGTTCTTGAATTATTTCGAAAAAACTAAAAATCCCTGATATCGTATCCTTAATAACACAATTATGTCCCATGGATATCCTTAGGACGTCCTGTCCATTGGACGTCTGTGGGAAGCACAAATGTCCCACTTGAGGACCAACTAGGGACGTCCTTGAGGGATGTCCCTGGGACAACTATCGAATACCTAGATCCTACAATATTCCTCATCAAGCACCACGGAGGACATCATTAGGACATTCGTAGGACAACCTATCAGCAACGCTGAGAGATATCAATTGGATGTCCATAGGATGTCCCAGGGACGTACGAATTATTCTTGAATTTGAATTTTTCTGGGTCTCTCTGGGACCAGATCTTGCATAACTGATGTGGACATCCAGTTGAGTTGATGGTCCGTAGAAGATCCTCAATAGATCCTGAAAAAGTTTCTCAAGGATATCCAATGGACTTACGTGAAGGACATTGACGGGGAGTATTTATAGCCTACGAGCAATCATTCGTCGGCGAGGTTTGAGTTAACGTCCTCGCGTCCTCGCAGGGACAACATATTGAAAGTACCGACTAGGACGTGCGTAGGACGTTATTTCTAGGACATTGGAGGAGTACAGTTCATGTACCAATTGGGCCATCGATGGATATCCCTAAGGGAGATTCGAAGGATGTCCCTAAGGGACATTTTGAATGTTATACAATCCTGGAAATATTGAGGGCGTCTGTGCAGAGATATTTGATGAAATGTACCATCAGGGACATCTTATGGTTGTCTAGAAGGGACATTATATAAGATCGGAAATCATGCCAGAATATGTACTACTCGGGACATCCAATGGATGTCCCTGAAGGAACGTTTGAAATCATATCCCAAGTACGTCCTTGCATGGATATTTTACAATATGTACCGCGTGGGACGTCTATGGGATGCTATTTCTTGGACATTTCAAATGATGTACCAGCTGGGACATTCCGTGGGCGTCCTCGTTCGGACATTGCATGAGATGTACGGGATGGGACGTCCCAAGGACACTCATTCTTGGTCCGGGACATTCTGACTTGAATTGTACCTAATAGGGTCGCCCCTAGGACGTTGTGTCCTATGAGGGATATAAACTCACTTCCTTTGTCATACTATAAGAGGAAAAATATTGGGATTTTGTGTAGGCAGGTAATTGATCATAACAAAGAAGTTGGGATTGTCCGAAATATTTCACCTTCAATATCTCCAGAGATTTACCATGCAAATAATGTTTTTCCTGTGGGCGCCATATTTGTTTTTCATGCCATTGAAGAGAGCTATGAATTCCCTCATAGCCATGTATAACATGTTGACATTTTCAAACATGGTAGACCAAGATAAAAAAAATTATCATTCGTCATGACTACAAGTATCAATACCATTGAATCGTTGAGACCCTGTATAAAATACGGATATAACCTGAACAATTAATGGGCGATTCTTATATGAAATTATATTTCTTAAATATTAGCACTGATATGTTACCACCGGATGATGATAATGATGTGGTTTTTCAGTAAAATTCAAATAACGACAATGTTCTTTTCATTTAGTGGTGCTATAGTGTCTATCGTCGGATATGTATTTCTTAAAGCTGTGAGTATTCTTTTTCTTCAAAATGTCTTATAATTTCAAACAAAACATCATCAAACAAGACAGTGAATCTCAACATTTCGGAACATTCCTGAGAATTTTTTTCCACAATCCTGGGGTTGGAAATTCTAATACTAATATTTATTCACGAGCACGGAATTTTAGCCATTTTCCTTGAAAATGAAAAATCATACGAGTGGGGTATTATAGCATTCGGTGCGAGTGTTATATATATAGTGTTGAAAAGGAATATTCTCAGAAAAATTATGGGCATGAAAAAATGGATATATATATATATATATATATATATATATATATAGTAGAAGGGTAGTCGTTGCTGACTAGTTAGGTATCGACTAGTAAATAGTGAGGTTTTGCAGCAAGTAAAAGAGAACTCTTTGAAGATTATCCAAGCTTTCGGAATTTAATTGATTCCATCATCAGGGCATACTACAATAATTATTGTCAGTAATAATATAAAAGTCAAAATTAATTTGTACTTACATCTACGTGAGGATGATTACTATGATGTTAACAATAATTTTCAGAAATGAAATGTGATACATCATCCAGGAACGAAGTTGTTTGTAAAGTTATATAAAACAATTAAAAAACAACAGTAGTAAAGTTACAATCACACATGTTAAAAACTTGAACTTGAGCTAGCTAGTCATGGACACCATGTGGCCGGATATGAAAAAATTTAATGAATGAATGACAATTGAAATTAGGTTAGAATGTTGACAGTATTGACAAGACAAGTACTATCAGTAGTACCAACTATTGTACCATCTGTAAAAATTGTGGTAATTTTGAAATTGATGAACTGGAAGTTATAGTTCAGAATTATCAATGGAATTAACCCTGAAGGGGTTGATGTCTAATGTCAATAAATAGGAATAAATTTCACTTAGATAATGATATGATGACAATGTAAAAATCTTAGCTTCTGAGAACAATTTGACCAAAAGGTCCTTTTTAGAAATGGCTTGCATCTATCAAGAGGCCAACAACATGAATAAAAAAACTGACATCAAATATCTAAGTGAAATTTATTCCTATTTATTGACATTAGACATCAACCCCTTCAGGGTTAATTCCATTGATAATTCTGAACTATAACTTCCATTTCATCAATTTCAAAATTACCACAATTTTTACAGTTGGTACAATAGTTGGTACTACTGATAGTACTTGTCTTGTCAATACTGTCAACATTCTAACCTAATTTCAATTGTCATTCATTCATTAAATTTTTTCATATCCGGCCACATGGTGTCCATGACTAGCTAGCTCAAGTTCAAGTTCAAGTTTTTAACATGTGTGATTGTAACTTTACTATACTGTTGTATTTTAATTTTTTTATATAACTTTACAAACAACTTCGTTCCTGGATGATGTATCACATTTCATTTCTGAAAATTATTGTTAACATCATAGTAATCATTCTCACGTAGATGTAAGTACAAATTAATTTTGACTTTTATATTATTACTGACAATAATTATTGTAGTATGCCCTGATGATGGAATCAATTAAATTCCGAAAGCTTGGATAATCTTCAAAGAGTTCTCTTTTACTTGCTGCAAAACCTCACTATTTACTAGTCGATATATATATATATATATATATAAATATCAATATATAAAGCAATACATTAAGAATTCGCATCCTTTATGTGATGAGAATATCAACCCTTTTTCAGTTTATCCAATAGAAAACAACTACTTTCCTGGCTATATGCCACGACGAACATTGAATTATATCTACTGAACAGACACGATAAGAGTTTGAAAATAAAATTTAAAATCTCCTGAAATTGAGAAATTGCATTCTCCTTCAGACAAAAATATGTATATGCACACATCCATTCTGAATATTCAACAGAAAACAACTACTTTCCTGGCTATTTGTCACGTCGAACATTGATTTATATCTGATGAACATCCAAAAGGAGAACATGAAAAATGGAAAATAAAATTCTCCGAAATTGAGAATTGACATTTTTTCTCAAATCGGATGAATATTATGATGTATAATGATATGAAAATATAACTTACCAATATATTCAGCATTGAAATGAAAATTGGATTGTATAGGAGAAGTATACTGGCATCATCTCTGATCTTGATGAGCTTGAATACTTCCAAAAAAATATCATTCATATCAGTGATATGGGAAATATTATCTCTCACACACAGGTTATATGACTTTATTGCAATGAACTCATTCCGGATTTCTAAATCCTCATCAGTAACCATGATGTCCACTTATTTTTACAGCCATTCTTCATGATATATACAATTTTCATCTCTTTATAATACAACTAAAACCGAGTGAAACTACCTATAACAAAATGACATCTGAGAAAATCTGTTGACGACATTCTATTCCTGTCATCTGGACGTTTTTGTTTTTGGGTAAGAGAAGGAATATTCTCAAATAAATTATGAACATGAAAAAAAAATTGATATAAATATATATATAAAGCAATATACAGGGTGGCCCACGGTCGATGGTACCTTAGACGTATATACGGAAAACGGTAGATTGGATCATCCTGAAAATTTGGTTACTCTGATAAGCGTTTGTGATCTAAAAATCCAAAATATTTTCAGCGATGCAGCGTTGCCACTTTAAGCAAAAAGTAGCATCATCTTTGTTACTTCAAATGAGACACCCTGTATATGATAGCATTTTTGAATTTGTAATCACTTTCTGAATCTTTTTGCCTGATACTTTGCTATACCCATCTCTGACGGTTTTCGAGTTAATAATTATTTTCTATATTTTTTGTCCAGAACATAGCTCTAATTTAATGTTCATTACTGCAGTATCTGGATTCGTAAAACCTTGAAATTTCGGTTGTAGCATACAGAGGTCTTGTGTATTAATTGAGTGTGTAGAGGTTTGCTCTGCATTATACAGGGTCGCTTAAAATTCGTAATTTAGCCATCTGATTTCTTCTGAAGCAATGCTCATCTATTATATAGACATCTACCTATAAATAGAGCGGTCATTGTTTGAGATATGAAATTTCATGGGGGATAAGATTTTGTGAAATAATAACATGATGAAGACATTGTCGTATCAGATACGGAAATGAAATTGATGACATACAAAACAAGAGCAATTTTGTGTTATAGCCATAAAAAAACCATACGTTCTAAAATTGTTCTAGGAATTAGAGATGAGCGATGATCAGTGATGAATACCTATTTGAAAAAGAGGGATTTCAATTTCAATTCAATTGTTCATGGGACGGTTCAGAGAAATTATTTATATTCAAATAAAGTTTTGTTCGAATGATATTTTTCAAGGAGAAGATGAATTAATATTACACTTGATTCTCTTTTGATCACTTGCGGAGTATTGGGAGTATAGGGTCAGTTTGGAGATTATAAGTTCTCGGAAATACTTCCTTTGGCAAAGGATTCCGAAGCATTGCCGTTTTAAATAGACGAACAGGTTTTGGCGAAGAGTTGTTCGACATATTTCGAGAATGGCGACAATAGGATGTGCTGATTGGGCATGTCGAGTACGTCTGACTGATTTTGATTGAGTTTGACAATGTTTCTTCCTCCGTGGTGGAATTTCAAATTGAAATCCAAGTGAACATTCTCACCACAGTCTTGTTATTGATGAATCAAACAAATTTGGCGCTCATTTTTAGTAGCTGGCTTTTTAGCAACAATGTCATTATCATTCTGATTATTTAATTGAGATAAACATAGCAGAATGTTTTCATTACATATCTATATATATATATATATACAGTGTGTGCGATTTCAACCCGCAACACCCCCTCTAATTTGGAACCCTTCGACCAATTTTCAAAAACAAAAATTTCATAATATAGTACTCGAGCTCTTTTCGAAAATATGGACAAATCTGGAATATTCAGATTTTCAGGGCCTACTTTTGATTGTTCAAAGGGCCAAACTTCTAAAAACGTCTATCAGGCAATTTTTTGTTCAGTGACTAGCCTATCCGATTCAGGCATAGCTCAAATATCCCCATACGGAATTTGAACGCGAAATCTTATATAGATAGGTTGTTAGATATTTGATGGCAAATTTTGAAAGTCTTGATTTTTCGATTCACCCTGTATAGAAGTCTGGAGAGTAGATATAACTGGTGAAGTAGTCATTCGATGGAAGAACATATTGAATACTTGGATACGAAGTTTCACCGTTGTAACTGCTACAGGAAGACCTCTCTAGTTCAACCAAAAATTATTAAAACAAAAAGTAGATCTAGTGATCAGTTCCAGGGCAATTTTTCAGGTTTATCGTATGATTCGGGGATATCTGTATATAGTAGAGTGCCAAACGAACCGTAAGTCGCTTAGATCAAAAGTTGGTGGGAAATCGAAGGTGAAAAGCTGTGACATGGCTAGAATTGTTACCTACCATCTCCAGATCATGGATCCACTTGTCGTCAAAAAATCGTCCTGTGCGTTTGGGGGGTAGGGGGTGATTTATAAAAATATATGGATTTTTTTTTATTCGTGGAAAATATTGATGGGTTCCAGAACTTCCACCCTATCGAATCTTGATTTCATGTGACAAGTAGAACAAATTATAGAAAATTTTGAAATTTACCAATTACATTACGATATATGGGAAATTCTTATTTCAAACGGCTATAACTCGAAACTTGTAAATTTTCGTTAAATTGCTTTTCATATACCTCGCATTATCTCAGTAATTATAACGTTTATCAAAAAAATACTCGAAATAATGTCAATGCACCTATGTTTCAAGACGCGAATGGTTCTTCGATTTCGAAAATCGAAGCATAAATAAGGAAGATATTGGGAAAATCATAATACAATGCAGGTAGTACCAAAGATTACTGAATTCTAGAAGATAGTTCACTTAGTGAAATCCGTTTGTCGGTACAGCCCAACATTGCATTTTTTGCTTTTCTATAAATCATTGCACCGCCAAACGGTTGCGGTCGGTTGACAGCTAATTAGATTGCGATTTCAAAGGCCCCGGCAGTCGTTAGCCGGCAGAATCCAGCGGTCGGCTAGGTTGCGGCGAGATCTCTTAGAAGTCGAAAAATGAACGAGTGAACTGTCTTATAGTTTATCTTCTGTAGTCTATGGTAGTACGAAGGACGGCGACTCGCCGCTTTCATACCCCGATTCTCCCCGCAACGCCCGCAGCCGTCCTAGTACGACCACCGTGAATATGAATTACTGAGTGTTACAGAATAGTACGATCTTGGAATTCACGGGAGAAATGGAATTGATCGCTTCTTTCCAAGTTAACAGAAATTTATTTTAACTTGCTGTTTGATTGAAAGTGCCCTGCATTTATTTTATGAATGAATAAATCTCGAAAGTACATTTTTCATCCATTAGAGTAAAATGTCAACCATCTCATTTATAAACAAATTGACAAATATTGAAACAAAACATGATGCATATAATATTGAAATAAAAATGAGATATCCTTGTGGAAACTTGAAAAAAACATTATTTGATACCTATCGAATTGCGAAGTTGTAAATACACGAAAATACGATACAGTGTCCACAAGAACACAAAGCTACGATAATTTTTTTCGATCATGTCTCTTGATGAATCATTATTCCCAAACCAACGTGTTTCGGTGTGAGTTTTTTGAATTTCGAATTAGCGAGTATTATACCTTGACATCAGATCAGATACTCAACACCTTTGAATCAACTGAATCAACTTTATCGTGTATAAGGCAACTAATTTAAAAAAAGTTTTTTTTGGTATCATATCCTTGTAAGCCTTGACATCCATATTTTTGAGTTGTTTATAATCTGTAAAATCTCTCATATCTTGATAAATATCTCAAAAAAATTTGTTATCTTCTGTAATTTCACTCTGTTCTTTATATGTGTATGTATCAGATGAGTTTTTGTCACTTTTGGAATCACAAATTACGACTCATTAGAACGTTTTGATTTATTTGATAATCTCTATTTCCTTGTCGTAGTGCTTTCTGATTTCTTCGATAACTTCATTTTACTTGATTTTTCGAGATTTTCTCTCCTCGTTTCTCTGGACGTTTCGGCAACGAATCTGCTCCCTTTATCAACATAAAAATAAAGAACATTTTCCTTTGGAAGTTGCATTTTCATGTGGGGAACGGGAGCAGATTCGTTGCCGAAACGTCCAAAGAAACGAGGAGAGAAAATTCAAAAAAATCGAGTAAAATGAATGTTTCACCTTCTTGACCAACCTACAGACAGTAATCTTAGATTAAGATTTCCCTACCAGTTTTGCCACCAAGTTCGGCATATTTTTGATATAAACAGTTGAAACTATACCCTTTTTCGTTAGAAAATCTGCACCATCTATTAATTTTATCAGATTATCAAATTCTTTGTCATGTGTGGTATGACAACTTTATTCTCACTCAGTGATCCTCTATAATGTTTCCAATTCGATACAAAGCATTGGTTATGATACTTGACTTCCATGGCAATCAACAATGTTGGTAGTCAATACTAGGTCAAAACTTGACTCTTATTTGATTATTTTTGGTAGAAAATTCTTTTAGACACATCAAAAATACCTTCACATCAATTTCACTATAGAAAGCGTTTTATTCCTGACATTATTGTCTCCAGTTTTCAATATTCCTGTGCCAGAAGATCGATTGACCTTTATTTTCATTGAAAATATCATCAATTCTCTGATGTTCCATATCGATTTGCCTCGCATAGTTTTTTCCGAGGTTGTTTCTTACAACTTTCAAATGTTTTTATCGATAATTCTGTGCAACGAAGGAGTTGACCATCTTTTCCACAAATGAAATATTTTCTCGATGATTCTGTACTCTGCTGGAAAGGAATCTTCAACTTCAAGACATATTCAAGGTCAGTGTCTGAATTGCTAGTACTTTCCATCTTTTATCTAGAGAAACATATATTTTATGATAAATTTACAATAATAGATTTCGTTAGCTAATCAATACTTATTTAATTAATGAAACAGAGCACACAGTACCAAATATCGAATAATTAATTCACAATAAGTCACCATTAAATGCAATGGTCAACGCCTCAATGATGATGTGTATAACGAAAGCGTTGGAACCATGATAGCCGCGGGTATTGCGGGGAGAATAGGGGTACGAATCCGGCGAAACGCGTTCGTCCGTGGTACCTGCATTGCATTATGATTTTCTCAATATCTTCCGTATTTATGCTTCGATTTTCGAAATCTTAGGACCATTCGCATCTTGAAACATAGGCGCATCGACATTATTTGAAGTATTTTTTTGATAAACTCTGTAGTTACTGAGATAATGCGAGGTATATGAAAAACAATTTAACAAGAATTTACAAGTTTTGAGTTATAGGCGTTTGAAATATGATCCTCTCATATATCGTAATGTAATTAGTAAATTTCAAAATTTTCTATAATTTGTTCTACTGGTCACACGAAGTCAAGATTCAACAGGGTGGAAGTTCTGAAACCCATAAATATTTTCCACGAATAAAAAAAAAATCCATATTTTTTTATAAATTACCCCCTACCCCCCAAACGCACAGGACGATTTTTTGACGACAAGTGGATCCATGATCTGGAGATGGTAGGTAATTCTAGCCATGTCACAGCTTTTTACCTCCGATTTCCCACGGGGTGAACGATAGGATTCGATTGGCACTCTACTAATAGTTCCGGGTCAGACCTGAAAGTTTTTTATATATTTCGTATTGTTCAAGGACGTCCCGGAAGTATTTTATGTGCACTGAATAATTCCAGGACATGAATTGCGCACATGATTTAAAAGGATTCGGGATGATTTATATATACGTGCGAAGATGTAGTGAGGTTGATATGAAGGAGATTTCCAGAACCATAATGCACGTCGACATTCATTTCCAAAAATTTTTATCGAAATCTCTTAAATCTGTTTTCAAATGAAAATCTGCGTTCTTATTCACTGATAGAGTAATATATCGTCCATAATAGTAGACAATAGTTAAATATACCCTAATGGGTAAACATTAGTGTTGCTAGATACAGACCAATTTAGCTGATATTCTGGATGTTTCAGAGCAATGCCGATACTTCTTCACAATTCTCACTATTTCAAATATATCAGAAGTAATCAAGTGATATGTATGTCAACCGTACGAGTGGTCCCTTAGCCTATGTGTGATCTGTGTGGGCTTTGCTACTAACTCCATACACCACCTTAGGAGCAGCACCGTTAATTGGATCGCAAAAGCGTATCGTGGAGAATCATCTCCTGGCGAGGATACGAAAATTAGAAATTATAACTCGTTTTATAAATGAAAATATTCTGCTTTGCCAGGAATCGGACCTAGCAACCTTTCAATGTTCTGATTCCTATAGTCGAGCGCTCAACCACTGCGCCATTCTGCCGTCGATATGAATCAAATTCACTAGGAAGGAATATTAAAAAATTTTTGCAGTGCATACATTAGGTAGGTTTCCATCTTTTGTTAGGTAATCAGGAAATCGGAGATATCAGAGCAATTCCGATATTTATTCACATTATTCACAATATCAGAGACCCTTGAAGTAATCAAGTGATCTGTATGTCATCTACTCACTCTCCTATGTTGTGCTGGTGTTTACACTCGAAAAGTGTGGAGCTATCATGATACTTGGTAATCTCCGAAAGTTCGAAAAAATTCCTATACCTACCTCCTCTCTCTACCCTTCCTGGTTACGCACGATAAAACATAATATTCTTGAATTGATTAGTTCTGGAACATTTCTTCGGGAATACCGTTTATGATTCCAGGACATTTGCATAGCTCCAGATTAGTAAACTTATTGTGATAATTTTGTGTGAGGGACTGTGAAACGCATAGTTGATACTGGGGAAACAGTAATAACTAACAAGGTATTGCATCTCACGATACTTCGTATGTGTTAGGTAATCAGGAAATCGGAGGTATCAGAGCAATCTCGATACTTATTGACATACTCTCAAACAGGTATCTCCATGTAGTGGTCGACGGAGTTTCATCTGACTCTCTTATCATAAATGCTGGTGTTCCGCAAGAATCAATTCTAGCACCAACATTATTTCTACTCCATATCAAAGATTTGTTGAAAGCAACTTCATGTCCAGTACACAGCTTAGCGGATGATAGTACCCTCCATACCGCCTTCTCTTCCAGGGCTCCAATACCAGCCAGGCAAATCAGAAACGAATGAGGGAGGAATGTTGACAACATAGATATGGACTTGTCAACAATTCTCGGAATGAAGGATCGAGACCGCGCCTGAAGCACAACACACAAAGAATGATGCATTGAAAAATGCGTTCGTTGATAAAATCGTATATATGCCCTCCGCTACGCGTCGTGCATTAAACTTCACACGCGGGAGGAAATGGAGACCTTTCCCCCCTTGATATATAAATAGCTATTAATCGTTCGATAATTGAAAAATGACTCGAGTCACATTAGACTAATTACTTAATCTATCTGTTTCATAAATCGTTCGGAATAATGACTCAAAACAGAAAAATCGGGAAAAATAGTTATTTATTATACAAGGGAAAAAAGTAGTAGATTTTAGCTCCAGGTCGTGTTGCCTCCCGACGCGTAGCGGAGGGAGACAAAAAACCGTGAGTGTGTGTGTGACAGAATTGTCACATTGACTTTTGTTCAAATGCCGTCAACTGTCCATGATATACATATGATATACCATACCTCTGTAATGCATAATGAAGGATCGAGACCGCGCCTGAAGCACAACACACAAAGAATGATGCATTGAAAAATGCGTTCGTTGATAAAATCGTATATATGCCCTCCGCTACGCGTCGTGCATTAAACTTCACACGCGGGAGGAAATGGAGATTGGAGACCTTTCCCCCCTTGATATATAAATAGCTATTAATCGTTCGATAATTGAAAAATGACTCGAGTCACATTAGACTAATTACTTAATCTATCTGTTTCATAAATCGTTCGAAATAATGACTCAAAACAGAAAAATCGGGAAAAATAGTTAATTATTATACAAGGGAAAAAAGTAGTAGATTTTAGCTCCAGGTCGTGAGCTAAAATCTAATATTTTTTCCGTGTACAATACACTATTTTTTCGGTGACAGAGGAAAGGATGAATCAACATTGAGAAGATATTACATTATTTTGAAATCTGAAAATTATCGACGTGAAATTTGAAGTTTTTACGAGTAGAGACACCTGCGTTGTAGGCATCTTTATCATTATTTCGAAGTAATCAAATATCTGATGTCACTTCTGTCGGTCTAATTCTTTGATTTGATTTCAAAGAATTGCGAATTTAGTGGTTGTTCAGTAATATACGTAACCGCGAAGTCGAATGGAAGAAGAAAGGACTTGCAGTTCTTTCTCGGAGACGGTATAATTGACTCATTTTTCGGAACTATAGCACAACAACAGTGTATATACAGTATGATGCAAATGTATGGAATAAATTCATTATTTCAGAAATGGGCGACATTTGAAGAAATTCCAAAAACATATGAGGTTTAATTTTTGAAGCCTCATCTCATGACATTCATATGAGAGATGTTACGTCACCGGTGTTGGAGTAATGACGTAATGGACGGTTTTTTTAAATACAAACAGGGGTCATGTGACACCTCGTTTGAAAGGTCTACTGATCGTCTATCCAACAGTCAAAATTTTGCATAAGAATATTGCAATTAAAATAGATTATCATTTGGTTAACTGAATCTTGCAGAGGTCTGCTACTGAGAATTGAACATCGAAGGGTCGTCTAGTTGAAAAAATACACAATAAAGAAAGTTCTGAACTCTAGTTTTTGGATTTTTTTCGGAATTCGTCTTGTTTTGAAATGAATTTATTCCATACATTTGCATCATACGTACAATATCTGATATACAGTGAGGGGCAATATTATGGAATAAATTCATTTTTACGAGAATAGGCAACTTTTGAGACAAATCCCGAAACACGTCGATTTTTATTTCCAAATTATGATTTTGTGGCAGATATGTCATACTAGTGACGTCATCCATCTTTGCGTGATGACGTAATCGATGATTTTTTTAAATGAGAATAGGGGTCGTGTGATAGCTCATTTGAAAGGTTATTCAATTCTCTATGCAGTGATATGAACATTAACATAATTATTTATACAGGGTGGCCAAAAAAATATTTAATTTGTAAATGAAATTAATTGTCACAAAAAGAAGTATTATCATTTATTTAATACAAAATTACATTGTACTACTGTCGGAAAACAGAAAAACAAATTAGTTGACAAATAAAAATTGCTTTTCGCTTAAATTAAATGTTCAAATTGCCACCCACCTGCCTCTTGGCAGTAATTGAACGGACGAATACATTCTTCTTGAACATTGTGGATCATTTCTGGAGTTGAATTACGAATTTCCAATGTAATGCTATTTGTCAAATCTTGGAAATGTGTGGTCTATCGGCGATCTGGATCATCCTCATTGATTTTGTCTACTATTGAAACACTTGAAACAGTTTATAAATAAATGTTTAGAACTGGTGTGCTTTCTACTACTATGAAGAAACAAAAATAAATTCCGATATTAGGCAAATAAATAATGAGAACTAAAAAGATAGCAAAAAGTATAGTTTTTACAAATCGAGTTGGCTTGGGTCAAATGTAAGTCAGTTCTTGACATTTTCTCATAAGGACTAGTTTATTTCATGAAATAAATAAATAATGGCCCCATTAACTGAAACACAAAGAATCGAAGTATTAATTATGGTTGGATATGGAGATAGAACCAGAACACAACAAGAAGTATGTAATTTATTTACCATAAAATATCCTAATACGCCTATCACACAATCCACTGTTAGTAAAATTGAGAAGAAATTTAGAGAAACTGGACACGTGAAACATGTTGCAAATGCTGGTCGTCCACCAATGAATGAGGATGTGAAACTGTCTGTATTATTAAGTGTGGCAGAGAATCCTCAAATTAATTCTAGGCAAATTGCAGCTGATACAAACATTTCTAAAAGGTCTGTTTTACGTGTGCTGAAAAAAGAGAAATATCATCCGTATAAAATTCATAATGTCCACGAAATCAATGAGGATGATCCAGATCGCCGAATGCAGTTTTGTGAAGTAATGCAAGATTTATGTAATCAAAATCCACGCTTCATTCGTGAAATCCTTTTTTCTGATGAAGCAACCTTCTGTTTAAATGGAACAGTGAATCGGCAAAACTGCAGATATTGGAGTCAAGATAATCCCCATTGGATGACTGCGGTACACACTCAGCACCCTCAAAAACTAAACGTGTGGGCAGGGATAGTCGAGGATAGAATTATAGGTCCTTTTTTCTTCGATGGGTCTCTTACGGGGCAAATATATCTTGATTTTTTACAAAATGAACTTATACCCGCCCTTACAGACATGTTTCCAAATGAAAATGATCGTAATTCGCCAAATGAAAACATATGGTTTCAGCAAGACGGTGCACCTCCGCACTTTGCACGTCCTGTTCGTGATTTTTTAAACAGATGTTTCCCTAGGAGATGGATTGGTCGACGAGGAACAATAGAGTGGCCCGCAAGATCTCCAGATCTTACACCACTTGATTTTTTCCTATGGGGTTACTTAAAATCAAAAGTTTACATCGATAGACCACAGAATTTACAAGATTTAAGAAATAGAATTAGATTAGAAATTCGTAATATACCTCCAGAAATGATCCACAATGTTCAAGAAGAATGTATTCGTCGGTTCCATTACTGCCAAGAGGCCGGTGAGTGGCAATTTGAACATTTAATTTAAGCGAAAAGCAATTTTTATTTGTCAAATAATTTTTTTTTCTGTTTTCCGACAGTAGTACAATGTAATTTTGTATTTAATAAATTATAATACTTCTTTTTGTGAAAATTAATTTCATTTACAAATTAAATATTTTTTTGGCCACCCTGTATAAATAATTATGTTGATGTTCATATCACTGAATAGAGAACTGAATAACCTTTTAAATGAGCTATCACACGACCCCTATTCTCATTTAAAAAAATCATCGATTACGTCATCACGCAAAGATGGATGACGTCACTAGTATGACATATCTGCCACAAAATCATAATTTGGAAATAAAAATCGACGTGTTTCGGGATTTGTCTCAAAAGTTGCCTATTCTCGTAAAAATGAATTTATTCCATAGTATTGCCCCTCACTGTATATCCGGGAAAGAAGTACTCACTCTTTTCCCACAGCTAAAAAGTAATTTATGAAAAGTGACATTTTATAACCTATCAACAGGGATGAAATGCCAAACTTTTTCCCCGCGTCACAGAAAAAACTAAGATATACGAGAATACGTTAATAATTCAATGTTGAAAAAATCTCCCACTACGCGGGTATAGTAAAAAAGCTATTTGAAGTCCATATCATGATCACAATATTATCGACACTATACTCATCATCAAACAGGGTGTTTCAAATAAATCTAACCCTCTCACTAGGGTAGGTAGAACACTTCAAAATAAGTTGGGTTTGCTCCGTAAAAAAAACACATTTTTGACGATTACGTCGAAACAACTGACAACATTGTGATGAAATGTTGTATAGATGTTGCTTGGAATCTGACACATCGCATGAATTTGTCTTCATATCTGAATCTCATAGAGGGCGCTAGTTACACGGTTCGTACCGAGTAGTTTTGAACATAACTTATTCGAGGTTAGATTTTTCAATCCAAATTTGATGTGAACTTGAACATCATTCAATTCCACACCAAAAAGGTACTCTTTGTAGAACTCGATACTGTGTTTCGTTTTCGGAATATTTCGATTTGAAAATGATGTGAAGTGATAACTGTTGCTAGTATTATAAAGCTATGTATTAGAGTATTATGAAAAATTATCGATTTAACAATAAATTACAAGTATAACATCGAAACAGATTTGACTAAGAACATGGATTACACAGTTTTGTTGTATCTTGAGCAGACAGTCTATGCTACATAGGTGAAATTACGTCAAGAGTTGTAAGACATAATTGAACATCACTTTAAATGACCTAACAGCCGATCCTCAACTGTTCAGAAGAATAATACATTCTTAAAAAAAGAATATAGAATCGTGTATTCGTCGAAACGTAGGACATTTTGTACACTTACTCTAACTGATTCGATATTTTTCCACTTATGATTCTTCGTTCCATCAATAACTTCAGCACAAGAATAATTTTATTGTTTTTGAATCTGAATAAAAAGGTAATTGAACTCGATAAAATTCATTTCATATCAGCATCAGCTATTACTCCATTATTTTCATGTGTATAAAAATAATTTTTTCAACACCTTGTATCATGAAAACGGAAGCCGTTATGACATTTCTTTACTTAGCAAACCCAACTCATTTTGCAGTGTTCTACCGACCTTAGCAAGGGTGTCAGGTTTTTTTGAAGCACCCTGTATACTTATTTCACTTTTCAGTGTAGACTAAGCGAACTGGAACTGTTTAGATTGATATTTCATCGTGTGTCAATTTAATCGACTAAAGTGGGACATTCAAGAAAACTAGTGTCAGTTAACACTAGTATATGAGTTCAATCTCAATTGTTTGTGAATTAAGTTATCTGAATTGGTATTTTATTGAAATTTCAGGAATATAAAGTGAAATCAATACGGGATTATTGGAAATTCAATCTAGAATTAGTTTCAGAGGAAATAATCTGCGAGAAGTGTAGTTATTAGGGTTGATTGCAGTATCAGAGTGAGTTTGTCGGAAATCTCTGCTATCATCCCTTCACTAGCAATACCAATCAGACGAACTAGACAAGCCCAGTCAGCACATCCTTTCGTTGTCAACCTCCAAAGATGTCGAACAGCACTTTATCAAGACGGCTATAGGCTCTGGAATTCATTGCCTGTGGAAGTATTCCCATCAACATATAATCTCCAGAAGTTCATAAAAAATTCCAATACCTACCTCCTGTCCCTATCCTCCCTAGGAACGCACGATGTTCTTTGAACATCATAGGGATTCCCTTTCGTGCGCTCCAAGCGATAAAAAAACTCTGCGAATCTATTTCGAAGCGTTTTTTAACTGTGTAGTTGCAGATCAGGAAACATGTATTATAATAATTTAAAGTGGACTTATGAATGTATTATTATTTTGAAGAAACGAAACTAACTAGCCAGGCATTGCACCTTACGGTCCTTTGTCTCAATATCCCATTATGGATGTAAACATTTCATTCTGGAATTACAAATAGAAACTGACCAACATACGAGTATTAGTTGGTTTTTATTTTTAATTCAGGAATTGAAACAGGAACTTCCCGGTGCCCACAGTTTCCGAAATGAACAGGAAAATTCGCAAATAATCAGATTTCCGGTAAAACATACCATACTCAATCGATTATGACCTCGACGAGACCGCTAGAACCTATATATTTTTTGAGATATTCTTAATCAATGCCGACTGCATTTGTTACCAAAACGATCAATTATTCCTGCGAACACATCAAATTGTTTCGCAAAATCTCGGATTTTTGATAATATATTCATTGCCGCCAGACATTCCGCCCGTTGAGAGTCGAATGCCCGAAATCGTCTTCCGTCAACGCACTATCAGACGAATTTTGCTTGGTCTCAAAACGAATAAGGCTAACGGTCCTGATGGAATTCCACCCATTATCCTCAAAAAATGTGCACCAGAATTAACACCGATTCTCTGCAAGTTGTTTACCATCTCGTACAGGTCGGGTATTTTTCCATCATGCTGGAAGACAGCTAGAGTCCAACCAATCCCCAAAAAGGGAAACAAGAACCTGCCCAACAACTACAGGCCCATTGCCCTGTTATCAGTAATCTCCAAAGTGATGGAGAAAGCCATCAATATTGAGCTCATCAAATATCTGGAGAGCTCAGGAATCATCAACGATCGACAATACGGCTTTCGCCACCGAAGATCTACTGGAGATCTACTTGCCTACGTCACCCATTTATGGCAATCTTCAATAGAAAAACACGGGGAATCTCTAGCTGTCGCGTTGGACATATCGAAAGCATTCGACCGTGTTTGGCACGAAGGACTCCTCCACAAACTACCATCATACGGCTTACCACCTCAGCTATGCCATCTCTTATCGAGTTTTCTTTCAGGCAGATCGCTTCACGTGGTGGTGGACGGTGTATCGTCTGATACCTTTGGCATCAATTCCGGCGTTCCACAAGGATCAATTTTGGCACCAACATTATTCCTGCTTCATATCAACGATCTGTTGGGAGTAACAACTTGCTCCATCCACAGCTTTGCAGATGATAGTACCCTCCATACTGCGTTCTCTTCCAGAATTCCCATTTCTTCCCAGGAAACTAAGAACTCACGGCGCAGGCAGGTCAATGCTGTCAATGAAGATCTTGCAGAAATCACAGCCTGGGGAACAAACAACCTAGTTGAATTCAACGCCACCAAAACTCAAGCCTGCATTTTCTCTAGAAAGGCGGAACTCAGTATGCCCGATATTGTAATGTCTGGCTCCACCATCCCCACCAAGCCCACCATATCTATGCTCGGTATTTCCATCAGCAACACTGTTTCATGGGATAATCATGTCAGATCCATCGCGAAAGCTGCTTCACTAAAACTCGGATTCTTGTTCCGTGCGAAAAGCTACTTCACACCTCAACAGCTTCTCATGATCTACAAAGCGCAGATACGGCCTGTTCTAGAATACTGTTCCCACATATGGGGTTCAGCACCAAAACATACGCTGATGCTCTTAGATTCCATCCAGAGAAGAGCCATTCGCCTGGTGGGTGACGCCACACTCACTCACTCTTTGACATCATTGGAACACCGTAGGAAGGTCGGCGACCTTTCACTTTTCTATCGATACTTCCACGGAAAATGTTCTTCGGAAATCTCTGCTATCATCCCTTCACTAGCAATACCAATCAGACGAACTAGACAAGCCCAGTCAGCACATCCTTTCGTTGTCAACCTCGAAAGATGTCGAACAGCACTTTATCAAGACTCCTTCATCCATAGAACGGCTAGGCTCTGGAATTCATTGCCTGTGGAAGTATTCCCAACAACATATAATCTCCAAAAGTTAAAAAAAAATGCCAATACCTACCTCCTGTCCCTTTCCTCCCTATGAACGCACGATGTTCTTTGAACATTATAGGGATTCCCTTTCGTGCGCTCCAAGCGATAAAAAAAAAATAATTTTATATATGGGTCCAAATGAGTGTCCTCGAATTGTTTTGTGCATCATTCTCATGAATTTGTTCTGAGACATTTTTTTAGATATACCGAATTATTCCGTTTTTCATGACCGTTACAATTTGTCATTCTTCATAATAAATTCTCATCGGAATTAGAATAACATCACTATAGTAGTGAGATTGAATAAGAAAGAAATTTTTCGATTTTAGTTTCTGATAATTTGGGAGAATTGCCTTGGATATCGCTTTGCTTTCCTCGAATGACTTTAGACAGTTTGCAAATCAGTGGCGTAACACTATACCGTGCAACCCCGCGGTTGCGGGGGGCCTGTTCCTCGGAGGGGGCCCTGGGGCCCTGGGTCCACCAACCAGAGCAAGGACTCAGCCAAATTGGTTAATACATGAATATTTTTTAATTATGAATATGCCACAGAAATAATTTTTCCATTTCTGCGAATAGTGCAGGCAAGTTTTTTCAGTGTAGGTCCAGGGTGATGTGTGAAATTAACGATACAAGCCAAATATTTCAAATGGAGAACTTGATAAAAACTATTGGTGCTTCAAAAAGAAGAAGGAAACAAAAGCTAGAAGATGAGAATTGTTAAATTACCAAGATTACCACGTTCTTCACGAATACTACTACTGTTTCGGATAATACAGTTGAATATTATGATGAATGTCCATAAAGTAGTAGCAGTAGGATGATTGGAACAGGAATGGATGTTGAATCTGCAATTATTATGGAAGAATAACTATCATTCCAGATTTTTTGGGATTTTCTCTCCTCGTTTCTATCAAATAAAAATATAAATATTATTTCAATATACGTGTAGTAAGGACAAATCAGAAGATCTGCTCCAAAATGTCACTGTGTTTAAAGAATTTTCCTATCAGAGAGCCTGAAAGAAAAATTCATTAGCTTGTCAGTGACAATTTGTATTGAAAAACGTTTGGAGAAGAAAAATAAAGTTATATAGAGAAAATATCAAATTTTTACTTAGGAAATGATGAGACTCCTGCTACTACTGCATTCGAAACAGATGGTGTGAATATAAGATGTAATATATTATCTGAAATCCACGAGGAGCCCATACCTGACTTGAATGCGAGAACTCCTGGAGATGGAACTGCATGTAACAATTAAAGAATCATTTCCTTGTGATTCCAGTGGCCGAGAATTGAGAAACACGATAAAAAGTTTATTGTTATCAATGGTCCGTCTCAACCAGATATAAATTTTCCAAAAGAGGAGTTTCTTTAATTTATATTATTCACAGAAAAGTCATGCTGGGCAAATTATTCCAAGAGGTTGTGTTATTCACCCAAAGGAAATAATGCGTAATGTGAAGCTTGTTGGTTATTCAATATAATAATAGTTCATGGAAAGAAGGGACTTCTGACTGGAAAGGTTCATTTCGAGAGGGCCCTAAATGATTTTTGGGGGGGGGGGGGTGGTGGTCAAAATATGAAGTTACGCCACTGTTGCAAATATGAAAGTATAATGTGGAGAGGCAAGTCAGTGCCAAGTGCATTCTCTTGAATTTATTGCAGTTTTTGTGACATAATTATTGAAAATTTTTACATAATCTAGTTGACAATATTGAGTATTTGATCATGCGGGGTCAACCTCGGAGTGAGAGATAATGAATGGACAACTCGTATACACCTACATTTTGACGTTCTGAAAATTGTTTGAAAAGTCTCATACAATGATGTGACTCCGTCGTAAGTTATTCCATGTCATAGGTCACAGAATTGATTTTTTCGCGATCATCTTATTCTTCTTAGTTGACACCTCTTTTAGAATATGAAATCCAAAGATTTTTTTTTAAGCCAAAACAACCGGGCCATAATATAAATCGTGTCCAATACAAGTTGCTACTTCTCGTTTCTGAGTTATTTCCAAAAAACTGAATTTCCGGATTTCCAGTTTTATTTCTTTCTGGCGTTCATGAAGCTATGACAAAACTAAAGAAATATCTTCATGGCACTTTCAGGCTATTTTTGGCATCATCGATTTTTTGATCCAACGTTTCGTCTTTGAGCAAACATCATCAACTTCATTTTTTCAAATACGGCCTCGATATTTTGATATCAGATTGGAATATCCCTTTCAATTCTGATTTCGACGATATAATTTGATTGATGGCTGGAAATATAGGATAGGCTTAGAGACAAGTTCATAAGAGTATATGCCCTTAACACCTCAACTTTCGAGCTATCGGGCGTTGAAATATTGGGAAAAAAATCGTTTTTGCATCATATCTTCAATACGGATCTAGATATTCTCGTGAGATTTGACATGCACATGCTGAGCATAGGTCGAGGTTTCGTGATGCATGATATTTTCCAATATCTCTACCAGTGGCGTGCGTATGGAATGTATACTGGAGATTTTCTGAAAAAATATATCACGCCCTTGCCATTTCCAAAAATGAAAATGATTTTTGAAATCCTCATTCATCTTGCAACAATTTGACTACTTCCGACGCACCGTTTTCTTGTTAAAAAAAAAACTATTTTTACTGATTCAATCAATTGATATCTTGTATCAAAATTGAACAAAAACGCATCTTACCTACAAACTATTACATGGTGTTAGTAGAGGTGCATGTCGAATTTCATGAAAATATCTAGAACAGTATTGAAGTTTTGATGAGAGAACACATTTTTTGCTACAAAATTTAACACCCTATAGCTCGAAAGTTTAGAGGTTTAGTGCATTTGTTTATCCTATATTTTCAGCCATCAAATGAATTACACCCAGTTTATGTTACTTATTGTTGTTTTCATGCGTTTCGAGCTGATTTTGACCGTCATCAAGTGATTTTTAGAATACATAGTTTTCATAATTCTGTGGAAAAAAACATCAAAAATGCGGTGACACCTAATGTGTCAAAATATAAAGTAACGAATTGAAATCCATCGAAAAATATTTCATCGAATTGGTGAATCATCTAAATCATGGACGTATAAATAGTATAGAATCGACACTGTATTCTGTAGATCCGTAAAATACCAAAATGTACAACATCGGGCCGTACTTAATCTAAATATAAAATTTCAACACGTAAATCATCGAAATCATGTCAAAATGGTATTACTAAGAGTCATCATTCCATCATATCTGTATCAAATCAGAACTATATTCTATCGAGGCAGTAAATTATCATATCCGTATTTTGTCGCAACATCAGTCTATCGTACTAGTTCTCCATCAAATTGGTGATCTATCTGAACTGTATACCATCAGAATATCAATTCGTCATAGCCGTTTTTTTATAGAAACAGTAATTCGTCAAAACCGTATTTCATCGAACCAATAAACCATCATAATCGTATTTTGACATGAGAACTTTTCATAGAAACGTATTTAATAGAATCGGTATTTCATCAGATATGTATTTCATAGAAACAGTAATTCATCAAACCCGTACTCCACAGAAACGGTAATTCATCATACCCGTAATGTGTCAAACACGTATTTTATAGACACGGTATCTTATCGGATTCGTATTTCATAGAAGTGATAATTCATCAGACCCGTATCTCATCATCATCAATATATCATAAGGAACATTAATTAATAGAATTGGTAGTTTAGCGGCACCGTAATTCATAGAAACCGTAATTCGTCGACACCGTTTTCTATCGGACGGTAAATCATCGGAATGTATTCCTTCAGCATGAGATTCAGATGATACAGAAAACTGCACTACAGTAAAATGCCTTAGTTCAGGCAGAGATGCACAGATGTCGCAGCTCAACAGTAAAGTGCATTGATTTCACAGAAACAGCCAGTTTGTTTATGAAAAATCGAAACTAAAGTTGTACAAGGAAACCTCAGAATGTTCTAGAATGAATTAATTGTGAAATACTGCAACATCATTTTATAATTATATATTATGTACAAGCTGTCCCATTTCCTATGTCCTTACGGGATACCTCACTTATTATTTAAGATAGAGATCCGCGGTTTTTGCAACTTTCCTCTGAAACTGTGAAACGATGACTCGAACAAAAAATTCATAGCCTGCTTCGTTTTTGAGATACAGGGCGAAATTATAAATGTTGCATTTTCGGACCCCTCCTGTATCTCAGTTATCTTTCAACTCACAGAAGAAGAGAGAACAGTTCCTCATATATTTCTTCACGTTGGATCCAGTGTTGTAGTCAGATTTTCAGAATGAGCTGTCATTATTAATTTTTTGGAGAACATCGTGTGTACCCAGGAACGATAGGGAGAGAAGGTAGGAATCGGAATTTGTTTCGATCTTTTGGATATTTCCATTGGCCAAAAACTGAAAAGCTTTGCCACTTCATATAGGCAAACGATTATTAATGAAGATTTGTTCGACACATCTCAGGGTTGACGACGATGGGATATGCTGATTGAGATTGTCTAGCTCGTCTGACTGGTATTGCTTGTGATGGAATGATTGCAGAGATTTCTGTAGATCATTCACCATAAAAATACTTATATTGAGAATGTGAGAGGTCGCCGACTTTTCTTCAATGTTCCAGTGATGTCAAAAAATGTGTGATTGTCGCATCACCCACCAGGCGAATGGATGCATGTTTTCTGGATGGAATCTAAGAGCATCAGCGTATGTTTGAGTGCTGTACCCCATATGTGAGAACAGCCTTCTGAAACTGGCCGTACCTGTGCTTTGTAGATCATGAGAACCTGTTGAGGTGTACAGTTTTCGCAAAGAATAAAAATACGAGTGAGTTTCTGCTAAGCAGCTTTCGCGATGGATCGAACATGATTCTTCCATGAAAAAGTATTGCTGATGGAAATACCTAGCATGAATATAGTGGTTATGGTGGAAATGATGGTACCAGACATTGTTATATCAGGCATGTCAAGTTCCACCTTCCTATACAGGCTTGGGTTTTGGTGGCGTTGAATTCTGAAACTGGGTTGTTGGTACCTTATTAGCAGTAATTTGTCGTCATTGACAGCGTTGACCTGCCGACGTCGTAAGTTCTTGGTTTCCTGGAACTGAATGGGAATTCTAGAAGAGAACGCAGTATGGACAGTTCTATCGTCTGCAAAGCTGTGGATAGGGCAAGTGGTAGCTTCCAACAGATCATTGATATGGAGTAGGAACAATGTTGGAGCCGAAAGTGATCCTTGTGGAACGCCGGAATTGAAGAAAATGGTATCAGACGATATCCGTCCACCAAGATTGGACGGATTACATCGAGATTGGACTTGGTTGACTTCTCGAAATAACCCTGATTACGAAGAACAAACAAGAAGCAGACCTAGATTTAGGTCAATAATAAGTGGATATACTATCTTCGAACTTGAATTACAGCATTCAACCGCCATGTCATCAAGTTGATCGTACTTCTCAAGCAGTCTTCAGATATAACTTCAAAATCTTCTTGAAGGGCGAATCGTAGTTCTCGAAGAGTCTCTGACAAGACAAGGCCAAGAGAAAACAAATGCGCTTCCGTTGTTCGTCCCAAAGATGCTTTATAGGTTTATAGAAGATATTAGCATCTCCGTAATCGGTACATTCTATGTCGTGTATTCATCAACACACTCTCATTATTTCATTCCCTACCTCTTTTTAGTTTGACTATCTATAAAGAAGTGTATCTTAAGTTTTTCAAACTACTATTAATTTTCTATTTTTTAGTTCGGTAAACTACAAGAGCGAGTTTTCTAGTGTAATCTCCTACCCCGACAACCACCAGATACTAATTTTCGATAGAATCGGATCATGATCACGAATCCCGTCTGCCATATTGTATCCGCTCTATTAAATTTTCCAATTTTGATTAGAGCATGATATTCTCCGACCGAAAAAAACCCCAGATACCAATTTTAAATAGAATCGTATCATAAAATTACAAAACTGGTCCACCATATATTGAATCCGCTATCTCTAGTTTTTCAATTTTGACAAAAAATAAAATTCTCCAACCTCCAAAACCCCCAGATACAGATTTTGAGTAGGATCGGATCATAATAGGCGAGTGGACTGATTTTTTTTTATTTCTCAAAAAGAATCATCACTCAAATAGCTTTCGATTTCATATTTTTTCAGATTTTTCCGGTCGATTTTTAGGTGCTAAAATCATCAATAATGCCACGGTAATTTTCAAACAGATAGAAATTTACCGCGAGTAAAAACTGATGTCACGATTTCGTAGGTAGGGGCAGACCATAGCACAGTTCTGTTGCCATCTGTTGAAATATGAATGGGAACTTGGGAATATTAATTATTCAAACAATAATAAATTCTCAATTATGTATTGGTTATATTCCTATGTAGCAATGCAAAATCAATTGTCTCAAAATGATTTGTGGCTTTTTGCTTATAATACATTTGTGTGAAAAGTAATTATTATATTAGCTCACGCTCACACTATAGGATATTTGAAGCAGTGCTCGTGACAACACCGCCCGCACGACTTGTGGGCGTGGTCTTGTCCCTTTTCGGCACACAGCACAATGTTGCCAGGTCTCCAACATTTACATGAAGTTTTGTTATGGAGTATTAGAGATATTTGGACATTCTGGTTGCTCGAAAGAGTCAAGAATGAACTATAATATTTTTTTTTATGTTCTGGTTCCCACGAAAAGGGATATCCTGTAATGTTCAATCATCCAGTTGAATCAACCTCAACCTATAAACCTAATTAATTTCAAAGCTGAAAGCATGTCAAAATGAAAATATACCCTCACAATTTTGAGCACAGAACCACAGAATTACTAGAATTAATCCAGTTTCACCTTTTTCTCACTACAAAACCAAATGAATAGCAAGCTCAGTTGGGGCGAGGGGGAAGAAATAGTCTTATTGAGTTCTTAAGACAACTCATATCAGACTAAGATAACTGAAACATGTAATACAACTGCATAGCTATTGAGCTGCACTGAGAATCTTGGTTAATCTCAGTCAAAGTTGGTAAAAAGAATATTTCTCTTGATATACTGATTCGTACATCGTTTAGTTTTCATGTATATACTGATCAGTTCTGGGACATTTCTTCGGGTGTATAGTTTATGCGAAGTCAGTTGAAAAACTTTTGTTTCTGAGGACGATACGAGGATTTGTCGATTTGATTATCATTGGAATAGGAATGAATGAGATATTTTTCTACTGAGCTTTCCCGGTATGCAGCCTGTGCAGTCAACGTGGACTGGACAAGCGATGTCATGCTAGAAACCGCGTCTCTTTGGTTACTCCAAACTATACTTGATTTTGATTGGTCAGAGTTGCATGGGCGGCCTTCTGTGAGATAATAAGAATCTTCTAGCCTGCGCTAGGCAGTGCGGTACGAGCTGAGTCGTCTTCATTGGTTCAACTCGAAATTCAGAAAATTTAGTATTCCAATCATAGTTCTCAACTAATTATTATAGTAATTCACCTCTAATAAGATGTATGAACTCGTACAATACAATTTGCCACTCTAATATTGATATATTTCACCTTTATATCAAAAGATTCAAGAAACAACTGAGAGAATTCTTGTTAAATTTTTATAGTATTCCTTAAATATAAAAATATAGAAATAGTGCTGGTATTCATTCATTTATGATACTTAAGTCATATCGAAATTGTAATTTTCCAGTATGTGTCAAAATACTATACCTATGTATATCTCATATATGTTGATATTGTATATACCGACGTTACTGTTCTTTTCTTCAGATTGTTATTTTTGAATGAAAGTTATGGAATAGGTAGGTACTTATAGTTTTTAAATGATAGTATGTAGGTGCAACCCATGTGGAGACAATAATTTTGTATCACTGTGTTATCCTGTCATTGGAAGGACTATTTATATAGTTCCTCTGTTGGATAACCTAGTTTTTCTAAATAAATAAATAAATAAATAAATAAATAAATAAATGAATAAATAAATAAATAAATAAATAAATAAATAAATAAATAAATAAATAAATAAATAAATAAATAAATAAATAAATAAATAAATAAATAAATAAATAAATAAATAAATAAATAAATAAATAAATAAATAAATAAATAAATAAATAAATAAATAAATAAATAAATAAATAAATTAATAAATAAATATATAAATAAATAAATAAATAAATAAATAAATAAATAAATAAATAAATAAATAAATAAATAAATAAATAAATAAATAAATAAATAAATAAATAAATAAATAAATAAATAAATAAATAAATAAATAAATAAATAAATAAATAAATAAATAAATAAATAAATAAATAAATAAATAAATAAATAAATAAATAAATAAATAAATAAATAAATAAATAAATAAATAAATAAATAAATAAATAAATAAATAAATAAATAAATAAATAAATAAATAAATAAATAAATAAATAAATAAATAAATAAATAAATAAATAAATAAATAAATAAATAAATAAATAAATAAATAAATAAATAAATGAATAAATAAATAAATAAATAAATGAATAGTGGTTTTGTGTTCTGGAGGCCTTTTGAGGAAGTGAACGAAGTGAGTGAGTAATAATGATTCGGAGGAAGAGCAAGCGGAGTCCGCCAATAAAGACACGTTCAAATGCAAAGGGTAATTTTGAATATCTATTCGAGTCTCAAGGACGTGGATAATGATTCTTCAGGAAACCAACATGTTAGGAGAATACAGGAATTAACTGAAATAAGCTATACCACCATATACATCAGAGTTATTAGAACCGGAGATGTTGTAGATCATGAAGTTAAACGAAAAAGAGTGAGACAAAAACTCAAGAAGCTTTATGATGCTTCGAAAGAAGTAATTCGTCGAATTGTATATAGATTTTATAATGAGAATAAGGTACCAACATTACAAGATATCAGGGATAAGTTGAATGAATACGCGGATTATGATTACAAATCGTTAAGTACGTTGTGAAATGTTTTACTAGATTGCGGGTTCAGCCATAGAAATTAGACAAAAGGATGGTGTAGGACGCATCGTAGATATCGGCAAGGATATCTACGTAAAATAAAGTAATACCGTGAAGCGAATAAACCTATAATTTATCTAGATGAAACGTGGTTTGACACTCATGACGTTGTTCAATACGGTTGGGTAGATGATATCAAAACTGTAATGTGAGTGGTCCGAGTTCGAGAGGCAAAAGAATTATAATCTCTCACGCCGGCAATAAAAATGAATTTGTTGACAATGCATTGTTGTTAACTGCCAAAAATATCAAGCAATCTTCTGCCGATTATCACGAGGATATGACGGCAGAATGATTTGAGGAATGAGCAGAGCAGCAGCTTATACGGAATATTCCAGGGAGTCCAGTTATCGTCATGGATAAAGCGTCATACCATTCACGTGAACAAACGAAAATATCGAGCACCAACACCAAAAAGGCTGATATTATTCAATGTATGAAGAGAAAAGGCATGGAAACAAATCCTAAATAACTGTAGAAAGAATTACTGGAAATGATCAGGAAACAAAACTTCCCGAAGGAATATGTAGTTGATGAACTCTTTGGAGCACACGGCCATACTGTTTAACGTTTGCCCCCATATTCCTGTGTTTTAAACCCCATTGAGATGGTCTGGACTGCAATTAAAAGGAAAGTACGTGAAAATAACCAATCGCCGCCATTTAGCGAGTCACTTTTAACCACCATCAGGACAGTAGTTGATGTGTTAAATGAGAGTGACATCTGGAGGAATTGTGTATTTCATGTAATCAAAAGAGAAAAGAAATATTGTATCTTACCACGCATCAATCCAGTGATCATTACGGTAAATGGAGATTCAAGTCATGAAGAGTCCGATAGTGACTAGTGATATATCATTCAGTATTTGTGTATAACAGTTACGAAAACTAATAAGTGGTGTGTTGTGAATCATATTGTGATTATCATAAGCAAAGTGTGAACTTTAGGAAAGTGATGTGACATGTGTAGTGAAATTGTGTAAAGTGTAGGAAAGTAATGTGACATGTAAAGTGAATCTGGGACTATACTTATTTCGAATTTCACACAAAAGAACCCTTTCAGGATATACCATTTATTTGCTGAGAATTTTCATTGAGTTCAATGATATTCATATTTTATTTTGTTGATTATTTTCTTCGTATGATTTCAAACCACTCAGAACAACGTTCAATTGAGTAAGTTACCTTGTATAATCTCGAATATACGTGTATATACAGTCGAATTCAATAAAAAAGCGTACAAGTATTAAAAAGAGAGGATTTCGGGATCCTATAGTTCTAGTTGTGTAAAACTGGCTCAGCCAATGCTTTGTGTTTTCGAGAACCTATGAAAACTTTACTGTCAACATTTGGTGAACAATCATTCCCGAAAGCCCGGTTCATGCAGAATAGGATGACGTTGATTTCTCTCTGCGACTCTCGAATGCGACTGTACATAGAGTAACTCTATGGCAATCAGAAATTCAGAATTATTGTCATTTCCATAGAACTCATCTTATTTATATTGTTACATACATATCTTGGAGTTCCTTATACTACTGATAATTTTTATTAAGTTTTTTTGGCTTTTTCAACTGACTTCGTTTAAACTATAATTGGGCTTTGGTGTATTTTTCTTTAACCATCTTTAACTTATGAATCATGGGTATAGTTAAAAAATCCTGGATATCATCCTTACGATTAGCACTGTTTGGAACCTTTTTCTTACTAAGACTGGATATCGACTGAATCCGTCCCTGACAATCAAGCCCTCGATCGAGTCGCTTCCTCACCACTCAGTGGTTGGTTATAGTATATTCGGGCACCGAACATATATGTTCGGTGATTCGGGCTGTAGGAGAGATATGGGCAACTTCATTAATTGAAACCAAAATATGGAATATTCATCACGTCAAAAAGTGATATAATCAAATTTTCTGTCGTCGATTTAGGAGATGAGTGGACGATCGAAGCAAACAATTCAAGAGTGACAACATACTGGAAACATGTGGTGTGAAAACTGAGAAGTACAAAAGTATTTGGGGAGATATTGAATTTCAAAGTTCAACTGCAATGTTTGTGTATCATTAATTAGAGGTGAACAGCCGAACCCGAACGTTTGCTTTTATCGAGGTCAGAAGCACTGCAAGTATCAATGCCTTTTGCAATATTGATTAACATTAATAACCATTAGTGAATTGATACTTAACTGAAATAAAAAACAGTGAAGTAACCACCCAAGGTGACTCACTTGACAGATTATTATAATAATATGAGTAAGTAGATAGAAACAATGATTCAGACTACTTCACTATGTTACAATTTGTGTTGACATTCTTCATGTCAACAGAGAAAACATCATTTCAGGTTCCTAGGAGCAGGGGCGGATCCAGACGATGTTTGAGGGGGGGGGCATACAAAGTCACGGCTCAATAAGGTTAGCGCGGAAGAGAAATTATGTCATGAATTTCACTTCTGAGGCAAATGCTTTTCATTGAAAATATTGATTATAGTAAACATGAAATCTTTAGTTTCCTTTCAAGTATGGAAATTACTGGTGTAAAAAAACAAGTTCAAACTTTTATTCCATCAATATATGTAATATTCTGTAATGAATCATATTGGATAAAAAAAGTAAATAAAAAAATATTTTTGTTGAAGAACTTGGGTTCAAAAGTGAATAAAAATATTTCTTTTAAAAAACAAAACAAATTGAACAGACAAAAATAAATATATATATGAAATAAAGAAAACAAATTCCAGTCTTCGATTCTTCTGCCTAGCGTATCATTGGATGATATCATCAACTTTCAGACTGTTGCAGATGCCCCTATGAATATGCATCAATGCCAATCCATTTAACCTCTCTTGGATCTTATTTAATCTTTCAGCCTTCTGAGTGTTGAAACACTACTTTCAGAAGATGCAATACACTTACAGGCAGGCAACATAATGGTTCCAGAAGAATGTTTATGTTAGGAAACAAATGTTTGTTACATTCCTTCAGGGCAGTTATACCATTGTTTGGTATATTTTGCTTAGTATCCCTCATTTTCTTCCATATATACATTTCAGAAACGATCTTCTGAAAGGACATTTCATCATTCATCAATGGTCGGAAACTGTTCAAGTATATTTTTCATACCTCATATATTTCCTCATCTGTTTTGTTTTTAGTTATTGATGGCACACAAAGATGAAGGTTGTATTGATTCAATTAATTTTCTGATAGTCTATCATTCAGATCAAAGATAGTACTGGGATGAAAACATTGAAAACAGTTATTATGTAATGGTCATCCACTGAGGAAACCGTAGGATTCGGTCTATGAACCAGTCTCCCTGTTATTCTCGGCATCGAAAATTCAACATTCAGTTCTTTTAATTTCTGTTTGGCTTCATTCGAAATACTTAGATAGTATTTGAGATATCATCCCTTTCATTTTGAAGCGTCAGAAGAGTGATACTAACTACATCGTTAACTTGTTTTTTGTCTAAGTTTTCTGTTAGGAGCAAATTACTGAGTGGCAGTGTTATCGAAAATATGTTTGCCAAACAGCAGAGTGATATTACAAATTCGCAATTTCTCAGAGCTGTTGCAAAGTTTCTAGCTATGAAGACATATACACTATTTTTTTCATTTATTCAAAATACCTACATTTTTACATATCCATGAGGGTCCCGAGGGGGGGGGCATGGCCCCATGCCCCCCCCCCTGGATCCGCCCCTGCCTAAGAGTTGAAGTTCAACTTCAGCTCCAAGGAACTAGAAGTGTATCCTAGCAACATAGGTGAATATTTGTATTCACGACCAGCCGTGAAGTAGCATTTTATCGCCTGGATTTGCGGGCGTAAAGAAACACTTAACGCACTAGGGCGATGAAGGAGTACAGCGGGCAGTGGAGTAATTTCACTGTTTTTACCGTGATTTCTAGTAGACTACCATCCGATGTTTCTTCGCCATAATTTGGCCTAATGAATTCAAAATCATTGAAAAATTCCATATTGACGTTAAATAAATGTCTTGATCGGTCGTGCATGAGATGTTGTATGTATTTCGGGCATAACTTGCTTTAATGGACCTAGGCGTATCAATAGCCCTCGCTGTCGCTCGGGCTCCTATACTCACTGTGGTCCATAAAACCCTACTTACGCCCTTGATACATAAATAACTATTGTGTCAGTCATAGAAACGTCTACACCAAGAGCTAATTTTGGAATTAAAATTGATGAAATTTGAGTCGGTTGCAGAAAAACGGTATTTTTTGCTACCGGAAAAAAATCGCAAAATTGTCAAACTTGATTGATGGGAGATGTAATTTTTTTTGAAATTCAAATGAATTATGTAGGATACGACTTTGTATTATCCATATCAGTTAATCTTTGATTTTGAATAAGTTATGTTGCTATGGTAAGATGTAAACATTAATTAATAAAAAATAATAATTCTTCCAGTTGAAGAATATGATTTATATCTAAGATTTATCGAAGTATTTGATGATATCTATTATAAATGGCGCAGTCGGCAGCAGGAGATTTCATACGCGTAGATTTTGAAAGTGACCAAACTCAAAATATCCGGAACCCTGAACATCAAAATGACATCCAACATGACTCTGATAATTATATCAGAAAAGATAAAAACGACTTGAATATGATAATGGAGAAATGGCTCAACATGACCACGACTGGTAGAAATCAAATGAAGATAACTGCCTTCACCGGCATAAATGAAGACCCGTATTCATGGATTAATTCATACACTGAGAAAAACTGGTTAATTAAAACGTCTAGTTGGTATTTTTTTAGTACCGATAATTAAAAATATTTGGAATTTTATTAACAATGACAACGTATCCTTATTTCCTACAAATGACTTTTCTATTTTTCGCCAATTATTTGTCATCAATAAAAATACTATTTGTGACAGAATTATCACAGTGTTGTCTATTCAGTCAATAGGCGAGAACACAATAGCACGAATTCAGTTCAAATGTGCATAATAAATAAATATAACATTGAAATAATGTGTACCAGTAGTTTTTTCAACAATAAATGCTGTCATTATCCAAAGAACGCGTTTGCAAAACCATACAAATTTGTGGACCATTCAAAAAACCAATAATGGCGGATACGTGATGACGTAACAAGTATTGGCGTGCATTTGGCAACGCTGTACTGTACCTTCTCCTAACCTAAGAAACCGAACTCCTAAACCACAGCCGTCTTCAATTGAAGACGGCTGTGCCTAAACCAATCTTTGATTTTTCATTTGCTTAATATTTTCTTGTGTAATCAAAATATTCAAATCATTGTGACTATTATTGTGACATAGTCTGATGGTTCATGTTTATTGATTGGAGATATGAAGCCAGTAGGTATTCGAAAAAGCAATCACAATCTTCCAGTAGTTGATTCAACTATGGTTATTGAATTCTGCAAGTTCAAAAAAACTGGCATGAGCTGTTTCATAAAGGTGAAGATTAGTTCAGAACATAAAGTTCGTCCTAAACCATAAAGGGTTGAGGCTGAGGTTCATGAAGCTGAAGAAACTGTAGTCTGGATTGTGCAGTTTCAAAAGGTAAAAGGTACATAAATTCTTGACTTTTTTATAAACTATATTCTTTTATATTCTTAGGTAGATGTAAACACAGTGTGGCTTTCTTATTATGGTTACATGGAAGATCAGAAGAACCCTCTGTACCTTCTATGGAGTGTTACTGATGAAAAGTGTCCAACTCAGTGTCCAAACTACCAAATTTTTGAGCTTCCTATCAATATTCATGCCACTACCAAAACAAGTTCCTACCCTCCCAGTGGTTCCATCAAAATTTCTTGAAGTAGTTTTTCAAGTAGATGGAAAACATGGATGCCAAGGATAACTGTTTTTGAAAGAGTTTGATTCTGATTCATAAGCTAATTATTTTGTCCAGAAAACATTCATCCAATTTGTCTCCTAGGGGATTCCAAGACTTCATTCATCAGAATATCAGTGACAGTGATTGTGAATTGGTGCAAGATATAAAAGTGAATCAAAACGAATCATCATTATCAGCATGGTTTGAAGTTTGCTATGGAAGAATTACTGCTTCAAAGTGCACAAAGTGCAAGACATTCGAAGGTACATTATATGAGCAGGAGAATTTTGAGAATATATAATGGTAGTTTTCAGTTACTTGAAGTGTGATATGACCCTATATTCCTTTAGAAAATTATTAAAGATGCTGAAAATTTGTGGCAAACTGTTAATTCCACCCATTTAATAAAATTATAAAATATCAGTACTACAGTAGTTTTTTTCTTCTCTTATTTCAAAATTGGACTTATTTAGAGCTCACCAGTGTCTTATAAATAACATATTTCATCATACACAACTTCGAAATCCCTTCTCATATTGATCATACACTATATCTTCACAAACTGGAGATGGTAGGTATATGAAATTCATGTTTACTTCTTGTCGAACAACCTAGTTCATTCATATTTTATTGTCAGTGGATTATTGGTAAGAAAGATGAATACCTATCATAACACCAAAAAAGTAATGAAAGTAGTAAGAAAAAAATCCAGTAAGTATAAACCAAGAGAGCACTGGCATATCTAGAAATGATGGAAGATGCAACATCAATTCTCAATGCAAAAAACAAAATCATACAAGCCAAAATTACTAGATAGGTATTGTCACTATTTCATGTAGGGAAAATTTGTCAAAAATGTAAAGGAATAGGTAGTACACAAAAATTATCAAATGCCCCCATCTTCAAAATGAAGCAAGAATGCTCAAGAATGTTGGTTGAAATTTTCATTTATTGTCCACTTTATGCAGTAGATATAATTAGAACAGTTGAATATTAATAGATATATTTCATTTCTAGAATGAATATAGATGTAGAACATGGAAATATTTATCAATATCTTGTCCAGATCATCACAAAGTTTTCAAGAAAACAAATAATCTTAATCATGATGGTAAAAATCACAAACATATTTGTATATCAATCAGCAACAGTCCTGAGTCATTTTATCACAATAGTTGCGTTTTATTTGTTCCATTCTGGTAGCGGTGGTGGGAACAGAATGACGTTTACAAATAAAACGAGAAACTTCATAACCTTGCTTGAGAGAATTTACATAAGAGGTTATATTTGTATATGGGAGATCCAAATAATTTCAAAAGCATAATACTAGAGTTAAGAATCTAGAAAATGTATCAACTTATATTTGGAGCAGTGATTGTGGTGATTGAAGAAACTTCTCTGAGATCCACAGAGATTATTTTATCTGGGAATGAACATATGAAACCTGTCTTACTTGAAAGAATCATGAACTAGTGAAACTCACGCTGAGAATGTCTTCAAAATGTCTTTTACTTTCAAAAAGGTTCGTTTTTCGTCAATCTAATTTGATTTTTTGACACCTGTCAACAGTCATTCCACATCATTCCTTGTAGTGAGACGGAATGGAAAGTAGCAACCCGAATCGGAAAAGTTGCAAATAAAACGACACATCAAACTGATTCCGGTGGCGGAATCAGATAAATAAAACGCAACTAATATGTTATGGGACTGTCAATTTGGTTCTGGTTCATAGTATTTGATGTCAGTCTCTTCCATGACAGGTTACTTTTCAGGTTCTTCAAGAAAACTTTCTTCAACTGAAACACTCACTGGTACTTCCAAGAATTTTCCTCAAGGAGAGTCAATATGATTTGAGGAAAGTTCCATTTTATCTCATCTCCCAAATTCTCAAGGGATTATTGAGATCTCCTTTTCCGTGCTGAAGATGAAAGTTAGGATTTTGATGGGTGTTTTCTCAGTTTTGGACGTTTAATGAATATGGAATCACATCTTCAGGCATATAAACTCTAGACCCAATGACTTTTAATTCCACCCAGTTCAACATGTCATATTCAAGCTAGAACAAAATGAGTATGATCAATCCATATTGAAGAAAAAATTCTACTCACATCAAAACGATCCTCACAGCAAAATATATAATTTTATTCCAGGTATGGTTTATCCATATACTTTGTTCAGTGTTGATTAAGCAGGATGGAACCAAGTTTGTGGCATTTCCTTACAGCCACTGCCATCCCAGGAATGTGAATAAACGTTGATGAGAAAAAATAAATAATTCGATGGCACGAATAAAAATAATATTGGCTGACAAAAATAAATAAACAATAAAATAAAATAACAACTGACAGTAGTGACAGATGAACGAATTGTCAACTGTCCACACAGTCAACAGTCCAGAAGATATCAAGCGACGTTGCCGGATCACCGTCTAATACTTGTCACGTCACATTAACGCGCGATATTCCAGCTCGTTTGAACGGGATCAATACTTTGCAAATTTTTTGTGGAAAAACTACTTCGAATAAAAATCTGAAAAAAATACCTGAGACTTTTATCGTCATACTAAAGGCCATGGTATTTTTTTCAGAAATTCGTGTTCTCGCCTATTAAAATTTCATATTGGGGTTGAAAAATCCCATTCTGGGGTTACTAACAACAGCTGACTATTTGCCACAACTGATGACACATTTATCGTAAAAGGTTTATTATTATTCATAGCAGAAATTGTTTAGCCATAACTAATAATTTTAGTTGTACTGCGTCGTTCGGGACCGCCTCGCGTCTCTTCGGGACCCACCGGCAGAAATTGCATCTTGCATCTGTTTGTCTTTCTGTTTCATCACTTGAACTTGTATCTTTATAGTGGGTAGATCGCACGGTCGTCGAGCTTTGACAAAATGAATAAAATAATTGTCTAGTGTAGCCCGGAGCGTCGTGTTCTTGCTGGTTCACTGCTCTGTGTGTTTTAAAATCACTGTTTTGTGTTTTTTTGCACTTCGCGCTGAGCCATTTGGCATTTGGTTGGCAAAATAATAATTCGCAGTTTACCATCGTTATCTGTGCGTCACTAGTTATCAGGTTTAGGTACCTATTCACAATTCAGTTCAGTTTACGACGGGCGACGGTGAGAAACGTCCATCCGACGTCATGTGTACACGGTGTATATTTATAATTCCCTCTTTTTTTGCTGAGCTGTGGCCTGTGACACTTACGGTGTGTGGTGTATTCCTATTCACGATTCCATTGGAAATTGGAAGGAAAATGGCATACAAACTGTTATTATTAGAATGAGGCCTTGATTTTAATTGATATAAAACTATTAAGTTGCCAGAATAACTAAATTATATTTCAAACGTTACTAAATCACTTTTAATAGTAACTAGATTCCATTTCAGTCACAATTAAATATTTAATTTCCAACAACACACACTATTAACGTCAGAAGAAATGAGTAATTGCCCCAACTGGGATAATTTGTTGTGATAACAAACATATATTGAGACAATACTAACAATCTAATTGTCATGACTATGTATCTTGATTGTGGCAAATAACACTTGGTATTATTCCTTAAAAAGGCTTATTAGTTACCACAACAACGTTGTAGATGACTCAACTAAACTTTTCATTTGAGGCAAATATGCGTTTCCAGAAAAACAGAATTAGTTTTGGCAACAACTCATGCTTGCTGTCCCCTATCGTACTAAAAAAAAATTCTGTAGTTACTAATTTTTTAGTAACGGCTACAAATTTTTTCCCTCAGTGTATGAGTTTGCTGCAAGATCTAATAAATGGGAGTCAAATGCGGACAAGATATTCAATTTAGGATCGCATTTAAACGGAATCGCATTCAAATGGTATGAAGATAGATTCAAAACGAATTTGAATAATATGGATTGGAAAGAGTGGAAAAATAGTTTTATATCAACTTTTGATGAAGAAACTATATCTGAATAGGAAAAAGCTTTGAATTTACAATTCCAATTCAATCATTGAATATTATTTTGAAAAACAGAGATTATTGTCTTGGACTGATTCGAAAATGGCAGAGGAATCCACATTGGCTTCAATAGTTCTTGGCTTGCCATATCATATCCAAAGGCAAATTTCGAATAAGGACATGAAAAATGAAGTCGACTTATTGAATGCTTTGAAATGTGTGAAAGCAAGAGTTCAAAGTTTCGACGTTCAATCAGGAAGAAGACAAAATGAATTTCAAAGAAGAGACAGGAGTCGTGATAATCAGAATGGAAGTAGTATGAGGTTTCAAGAAAGAAGAGGATTGGAAAGTGGAGATAGAATTCAGGAAACAAGATTAGAAAATAGAAATGTGGCGAATACCAATAATTATTGTGATGATGGGAATGAAATAAATGACACTGAAATTTATTGCACATTTTCTAACTATTCAGAACAAATGAATGATGATAATATAAGAGAAGTACTAATAAATGGTTTCAAAGTGAAGGCTTTACGTGAGAGGTTGAAATCATCAGTAAGAGTGTGATAAATAAATTTAAAATTCCGGTAATTCCCACAAATATTGCGATCCGAAGCTTGGCAGGTTTAACAAGTGGGGTACGTAGTTTTTGAAAGGTATCAGATTAGTATAGATGTAGTTTTCATTAGGTATTAGATTAGTATAGGGGTCAGATAATTTATACGACGCTATAAAAGCAGATGATATTTCATCATTGCTCATGTGAGATGGGAGTAGAGGCCATGACACCATATCATGAGAATATTTTTATATTGAAACTATCATTGGGCACCAAAGATGTGTATACGACGCTATGAAAGTTCAGAGAACTGGAAATTTTTTCCATAAACTACGTACTTAGCCCACTCGACTGTCTTGGTTTTTCCTCACAAACTACGTACATAACCCACTCGACTGCCAATAGGGACTACAAAATCAAAAACAGAAGAAAGTTCAAACAATGCCAACATATTTCTTCTTTGTGGGAAATCAAGACAGTCGAGTGAGCTATGTACCTAGTTTGTTGGCGGAAAATCAAGACAGTCGAGTGAGCTAGGTACGTAGTTTATGGGCAAAAAATTAAGACAGTCGAGTGACCTGGGTACGTAGTTTATGTGAGAAAAATCAAGACAGTCGAGTGTGCTTTTTTGAATTTCCTTTGTTTTTTGTTTTGTTTTCTATTGGCAAGTGATTATCTGGGAACTTGTAAATTTTTTAGTTTTTTCATCGTATCTCCCGAACTATTGAATTCAGAGAAAAATGTTATATGGATTTTTTGTAGATTCTATCAAAAGGAATGATTTTGGTTCTATAACTTTTTCAGATATTTTCAGTTGTTTTCGAGATATTTGGAATCATCTGAGAATAAAATTTTCAGCACTTTTGTTCCATCTTCCAATCAACAAAAGAAAAAAATATTTCATGGTTCAATGGAAGTCGATGAGCTTCATCTATCGACAATCTTTTGTTTTTCAATTTATCTTCATGGTATCCTATGGGTCGTTCAATTTTTTTTTTCATATTTTTTACATTATTTCCTGTACTATTGGGTTTACAGAAAGAATTTTGGATAATAATTTGTAGGAAATGTTCCAGTGGATGATTTTGCACTTCTGATAATTTTCGATTTTTCCATTTGTTTTCGATATATATTGAATTGAAAGGATTTCAAATTTTGATGTTTGGGTTTTCATTTGTTTTTCCAGTTTCCGATGGATGCACGAAAAAATGATTGAATGATAATTTGTTGCGTCATCCAAGAGGCATACGGTGCATTTCTCAAATTTGGATTTAGTCTATTTGTTCACGAGATATGTCGTTTTAAAGCGAACCGTGTTTTTCGGAAAATCTCCTTGAAAAACCCACTTGGAATTTTCCGACCCTGCTCAATTTCAATAGGCTTCGTCTCTTCCTGATAGAGGTTTTTTCCACAAAAAATGAAATCGATCAAACCACTTTTGCGATTTGTAGAGTGGTTACAAGGAACTTCCGGTGAAAAATCGAAAAAACCCGGAAAAACCACCTTAGAGTTTTCCGATTTCCTTCATATTTTAATGACATAATATTGTTTTGAGTACAATAAGATGGCAAAATTTCAAGTCGATATGTCAAAGGGTTCCGGAGATATATCGATTTATGATTAACACAGAGTACAGACAGACAGACAGACAGACCACACACAAAAACCAAAGTTGCTCAAAATTCGATGGGGATCATTTTCTCCAACGCAACTATACCTCTATCCCGCTTAGTTTCCGAGATAGCATTTTTGGCACGGCCGTAGTATACTCCACTATGTATAGCGTCGTATAACAAGTGAGGTACGTAGTTTTTGAAAGGTATCAGATTAGTATAAAGGTCAGATAATCAATACGACGTTATAAAAGCAGATGATATTTTATCATTGCTCATGTAAGATGGAAGTTGAGGCCATGGCACCATATCATGAGCATATTTTTATATTGAAACTATCATTGGGCACCAATGATGTGTATACGACGCTGTGAAAGTTCAGAGAACTGGAGATTTTTCGTACAAACTACGTACTTAGCCCGTACCTAGTTGATTGGCAAAAATAAAGACAGTAGAGTGAGCTAGGTACGTAGTCTATGGGAAAAAAAATCAAGACAGTCGAGTGTACTTTTTTTACTTTCTTTCGTTTTTTGTTTCGTTTTCTATTGGCAAGTGATTGTCTAGGAACTTGTAAATTTTTTAGTTTTTTCATCGTATCTCCCGAACTATTGAATTCAGAGAAAAATGTTATAGGGATTTTTTGTAGATTTTATCAAAAGGAATGATTTTGGTTCAATAACATTTTCAGATATTTTCAGTTGTTTTCGACATATTTGGAATTATCTGAGAATAAAATTTTCAACACTTTTGATCCATCTTTCAATCAACAAAATGAAAAAATATTTCATGGTTCAGTGGAAGTTGAGGAGCTACATCTATCAATAATCTTTGTTTTTCAATATATCTTCATAGTACCCTATGGGTCGTTAAAAATTTTTTCTTCATATTTTTCACTTTATTTCCTATACTATTGGGTTTACAGAAAAAATTATAGAAAAAAATGTGTAGGAAATGTCCCAGTGGATAACTTTGCACTCTTGATAATTTTCGATTTTCCCATTTGTTTTCGATATATATTGAATTGAAAGGATTTTAAATTTTGATGTTTGGATTTTCATTTGTTTTTCCATTTTCCGATGGATGCACGAAAAAATTATTGAATGATAATTTGTTGCGTCATCAAAGAGGCATACGGTGCATTTCTCAAATTTGGATTTAGTCTATTTGTTCACGAGATATGTCGTTTTAAAGCGAACCGTGTTTTTCGGAAAATCTCCTTGAAAAACCCACTTGGAATTTTCCGACCCTGCTCAATTTCAATAGGCTTCGTCTCTTCCTGATAGAGGTTTTTTTCACAAAAAATGAAATCGATCGGACCACTTTTGCGATTTGTAGAGTGGTTACAAGGAACTTCCGGTGAAAAATCGAAAAAACCCGGAAAAACCACCTTAGAGTTTTCCGATTTCCTTCATATTTTAATGACATAATATTGTTTTGAGTACAATAAGATGGCAAAATTTCAAGTCGATATGTCAAAGGGTTCCGGAGATATATCGATTTATGATTAACACAGAGTACAGACAGACAGACAGACAGACCACACACAAAAACCAAAGTTGCTCAAAATTCGATGGGGATCATTTTCTCCAAAGCAACTATACCTCTATCTCGCTTAGTTTCCGAGATAGCATTTTTGGCACGGCCGTAGTATACTCCACTATGTATAGCGTCGTATAACAAGTGGGTACGTAGTTTTTAAAAGGTATCAGATTAGTATAGATGTAGTTTTCATAAGGTATTAGTTCATTTAGAGGTCAGATAATTTATACGACGCTATAAAAGCAGATTATATTTTATCATTGCTCATGTAAGATGGAAGTAGAGGCCTTGGCACCATATCATGAGTATATTTTTATATTGAAACTATCATTGGGCACCAAAGATGTGTATACGACGCTATGAAAGTTCAGAGAACTGGAGATTTTTCCCACAGACTACGTACGTTTTTTCAACCATAGTGAACTATGCACGTGAGGTGAACCTCTACGCTGAAATTGTACTCTATAATAGAAATGTTCAATAGAATTTCATTCAAAGGGACCATCTTTACCTTATATGTGTGGCATTAATAATCTGAATGTATTATCAAAATATCGTGCACATGTTATAGGGTCACCACGAATTAATCTTGTTTCTTCATTATTTGGCAATTTTTTTCGTATGTTGTTTATTTATAATTTTTTTGTCGACCACTTTATGTATCTGATTATCAAAACCAAAACTTTCGGCTCCTATTCTTCAAATAACTTGCGATTTCCGTAAACTATTTTCTCTGGTTGTCATTCCTAAGATTTTGTTACTGAAAAAAATATATTCATTTTCGATTTTTCATATGAAATACTATTTTTCAAACTTACTCTACTTTGTTGGGAAAAATATTAAATTCTTCGAAGTTTCGTAATCATCAGATCCTATGTTTATCAAATAAATGACATTCTTTCCTTTTATGTAACTGTCATTAACAATTTTATGATTTTATTGGTTCCTTATATTCCTCACTGAAAAAAAATACCGCGTGAATTTTAACTCTGACGGGGGTGATGTTTTAATTGAAAAATACGAATTTGAAAATTTACCTAAATAATTTTGAAGCATCTGTGCTTAGAATTGTTGTGGAACAAAATTTCAAAACCATAATCATTCCTTTTGACGCTTTGTTCAATTGGTAAAATCCCTCCATATTTGTCGACCACTTTATGTATTTGTATGTTAAAACCAAAATTTTTGGCTTCTATTCTTCGAATTACTTGCCACTTCCGTGAACCTTTCTCTCTGGATTCCGTTGCAAAGATTTTGAAACTAAAAAAATATATTCATTTTCGATGTGTCATATAACATGCTATTTTTCAAACTTACCAGACTTTGTTGTATCATAAATTGGGTCTTGAAAAGTTCTGGATTAATAGAAAGAATTGAAATCTTGTAAGAATCATAATCACCAAATCCTATGTTTATCAAATAAACGACATTCTTTCATTTTATGTAACTGCCATCAACAGTTTCCTGATTCTTCATTTTTATTGATTCCATATATTTCTCACTGGAAAAAATAACGTGTGAATTCTAACTCTGATGAGGTGATGATTTTATTGAAAAAATCAATTTTGAAAATTTACCCAAATAATTATCTTTCATAACGGTATTTTGAAGCGTCTGCTTAGAATTGGTGTGGAATAAAAATTCAAAACCATATTCATCGCTTTTGACGCTTTGTTCAATTGGTAAAATCCCTCCATATTTGTCGACCACTTTATGTATCTGTATGTTAAAACCAAAATTTTCGGCTTCTATTCTGCAAATAACTTGCGACTTCCGTGAACCTTTTTCTCTGGATTTCGTTGCAAAGATTTTGAAACTAAAGAAATATATTCATTTTCGAAGTGTCATATAACATGCTATTTTTCAAACTAACCAGACTTTTGAAAAGTTCTGGATTAATAGAAAGAATTGAAATCTTTTAAGAATCATAATCACCAGATCCTATGTTTATCAAATAAACGATATTCTTTCATTTTATATATGTAACTGCCATCTACAATTGCCTGATTTTTCGTTTTCATCGATTCCTAATATTTCTCACTAGAAAAAAAAACGTGATTTTATTGAAAAATTAAATTTTGAAAATTTACCCAGATAATTATCTTTCATAGAGGTATTTTGGAGCGTCTGCTTAGGATTGGTGTGGAACAAAAATTCAAAACCAATATTGATTGATTTCGACACTTTGTTCAATTGGTGAAATTCCTCCATTTTGTGGTAGCTGAAAATTTATGTCTGTTGTTAATTCTCTTTCAATTTTTTTATTACATATGAAGCCTTAGACCTTAGAGATGCTTTCTCAAATTATTTATTATTATTATTATTTCAAGAATCTATGAGGGGTTCACTTTATTTTTTTAAGAAATGTAGTTTCAAAACTTTAGAGATGCTTTCTTGAATTATTTTAATGAAATATATCTTCTTTTTATCTCTATCGGGTCTCAAGATTCAACATAGAGCATGGAATTAGATACGAATGAGAATAATTCATATATTATATAATTCCATGCACAATGTTAAAGTAATGAAGAAAATAGAATACAAGAAAATCATTATAAGCTTACTCAACTAGTCAAATTGAGCTTTGGATTGATTATTTGAAATGACACATAAAAGTAAACTTCACACAGCAGAAAACTCACCAATTTTCTTGGTCCCTCTGTGAACTATTTCAGTGCTGTTTGTTCTTTCCAGAATGGGTGTCTTTTCAATCTTGTTTTTTTTAAGTTATTAGGAATCACAGTGTTTTGAAAATTCATCATGAGAATCGATGAATATCTTACAAAAATCAACGTTAATTTGAATGAACAATTTGATTTTCTACAATTTTTCAATTTTAGACTTAGAAACTAAAATAATAAATAATTCCGTTTTATTTAAGTGGTGCCAATTTGATTTAGTTGAAGATTAACCTGAACTACACATAAGTAACAATTTCGTTTAGAAAATATGTGTGGAATAAATTCAATTTGAATTTGTAAATTAAATTAACATTCAAAATTGGCCGTTTAGAAAAATGATTTTGTAACAATTATTCATTTTTACGAATGAACCAAATAGAGATTTTTCCTTCTAGATATTTTCAGTAGTAAATTATTTTAAATGAATATGAAATGCAATCATTTAAAACAATGCGAATACATATTTACAAAATTGTTACCCATTTATCAACATGTCTAAATATCTTATGCTAGGATCGTTTGTAAAGTATTTATGAGCTGGGTTAAATGACTAGTTGAATCTCATGACAAATAAGAGTGTTAATAAGAGGGTAGGAATAATTCTTACTTATCGGAAGGAATGATCTCTAATCCTGAATGAGAAATGGACCTCCCCAGGAAAGTGAACACAATATAATATTATTAGAATAAAAATGCCCAGCCGCATTATACAATGCAAACGATCTTATTGGCATGGCTCCCAACAGTGAAATTAAGTCTCTCTTTTTGGACATTATTTGCACATTCACTGACTTTTACCTTTCTTGCAGGTAAATACCTTTCTATTCGGGTGTTAAATGAGAGCTATCTATCCAACACTTTGAGTTAATGCGCACTCACTAACCGCTTACCAATCTGCTGGGTAAGCGCCCTCTCTGTTCGGGTTTTCTCTTGAACCCCAAGGCTTAAACATTTTTTATATTTCAAATGATTGAGAATTGCCTGTCGAACTGTGAATGCCATTACATAGTCTATTATTATGAGTTTTTTTATCAGGAACAATCTTAGCAACTATTAATATTTCTATCATTGATTACTGTTCAAAGGTAATTTATTTGCTGAAGACTTGGTTAGCAACTCAAACTATGGCATTGTTATTTTAGATTATTTGTTCACAAATCAGAAATGACAAAAAAATTGTATATGAGTTTATTGGATTTTGTGAGCATGTATTTAGTCTTCGGGGTATTAGCTGACAAGTTCCACAAATTTCCTAATTTTAAGAAATCCTTTCAAAATTATGAACAAATTACAATTTGTAGAAACAAATACAGATTTTTTCATTTCAATTAATCAACTGAGAATTCAAGGTGGTATGGAGAACTCGTCGCGGGACAGCTAGTGATAGCTTAACTGTGTCTGAAAGCGACCTGACAGTAAGCAACCTCTCTATTCGGGCTGGCAATGCCGTTTATGTGCATTAATTTTTGGATACATCATCGATTCTGTAAGAGGCATATGTTAAAATAACTTTTATACAATATCAATAGTGAAGAATTTGAATGGATGTAACAAAATATTATACAAGAAAGCAAACAACTACGGCACCAACAACTTATTCAGAAGCCATCTTACAAAACCGAAATCCTGTGCAAAAGTCAATTTAATGAAAAACCTCTCTATTCGGGGTGTCCCGGCCGCGATTTTACTAAATATAAACTATTGCAGCACAAGACACGCCCCCTACTACGGCATTGCAAAATATAATCGAGGCCAGCACAATCCTGCAAAATCTAATTTTTGACAACACAACGTAGCTGATTCTTATAAATAAATCGATTGAAAAAGTAGCACATACCACGTTATATCTCATCTTCAAAGTACTTTACTTAGGCAAAACTCAGAGACTATTTATCCTCAACGAACTAACCTATCCCTGATTGCAATATTTTTGAGGAAGGAAAACCGAATGGAGTGTAGAAACACATTGATTGATAATATATTTCAAAAGTTGAGTTCTTCAACAAAATTGAATAAAATGAGACTGTTTATCCTAAACGCACTAACCTATTTGACTTCAAATATTTTATGAAAAAGGAGAACCAGAATGAAGTAAAAAAACATTGGTGAAAAAAAAAGTTGCAAAAAAAAGTTCGAGTTCACAGCGATTCGAACCATGAACCTTCAGACTGAGAGTCGACAGCGCTAACCAGTAGACCATTTGGGTGTATGAATTTACTGCGTACAAGAGATTGACAACGAGAAAGCTTCAGTTCTTGCGTTGGAGCACAGTATGAGATATGACGTATTATGGTGGGCGTGGTTTGTGCTGCAATAGTTTATATTTAGTAAAATCGCGTCCCGGCCACAAATAATAACTGGCTCTACAGACATTTTGATATTCCTCTCTATTCGGGGTGTCCCGGCTACAAATATATTATTCAACGATACCATCTTCAAGAAAGGTTTTTCAAGAGAATTCGGTGTTACTATGTTATCAAATAATATTTCATAAATAAGTTCTCATCGATTGATATCAATCTCTGATGGAAATAGTTGTAAAACGTTTGTTTGAAGAATTTTCCAAAGATGGCTTCTCATTTTGGTTCTATCATATCGAATATTTCTAGGGTCTTTCTTGAAATGAATTGTCACTGCGTTTGCAATGGAGAAGAGACCACAATCTACATTATTGTCTTGTTGTTGTACTTGATGGAAAACATAAGGTGGTTTGAACGGATATAATTTTTTCAAATACTTTTCATTACTCGAATTTGGACTAAATCTTCTGAAATTCATACTGTCATATACATTAACCTGTTTTCCATCGTAATATGTGCATATCCAGTGACCAATCACATTGGAGTCTGCTTCGCCACCATATAAAATTTGAATATGATGATTATCTTGTTGTATTTCTTGTATGTCATTATTTGAGAAATCTGAAGTTTGCCATAGTACTACATCCTGCGGATAAAATGCAAATTGATTTATAATATTTTCCTGTTTGGAAAAATTACTCAACACTTCTTGAAATCTATTTATTACTTGATCCGCAAGACAGACACCAACAGATTTTATTTCATACTTGTCTTGTTGTCCTAATTTGTATTTTGAAGTTTCATTGGAAATATCGATCGAAAAATCATCATTAGTTTCATTATGAATTGGCGGCTTCTTTTTAGAATTATTTTGATACCTATTATCTTCAACATTTATATTTGAATCATTTTCATCATTAACAGAATTACTATTTTCATAATTTTCGAGTAAGTTTTTATATGGATGATATATTTCGGTCTGATACCCATATCCTGGGAATAATTCCAAAACATTCGTTTTTAGGATTTTCCATAAATGACTTCGCATCTTATCTTTATCGTAAAATATCAATATTGGATCTACTTTGAAATAAAGAGAAGTAGCATTTGCAATTGCATGTAATCCACAATTTGAATTATTGTCTTGTAGTTGAACTTCAAGAAAAACTATTTCAGGTTTGAAAGGATACAACTTGTTCAAATAAATACGGATTGAATCATAGGTGATTTGAGGATAATTTAGACTGTCGTAATAATTGATTCTATTTCCATCGTAATATGTACAAACCCAATGTCCAATAGAATTGGTTTGACCACCATATAAAATTTGTATATGATGTGAATTCGCTCGAATTTCTCTTATATTATCATTCAATAAATTTTGCCATAAATATACATTTTGAGGATGAAATTCAAATTCATTTATAATATTTTCCTGTTCAGAAAAATTACTCAACACCTCATGGAACCTGTTTATTACTTGATCAGAAAGAAATTCCCCAACTGTTTTGATTTCATATTTATCTTGTTTGCCTAATTGGTATTTCGTATTTTCGTTGGATATATCTATTGAGGAATGATCATCATCACGATGGATTGTTGATATTTGCTTTGAATTATTCCGAAACTGATTTATTTCAAAGTCTGTATAATCTGAGATTCCTTGTGAACATATAGAAACATTTATTTCATCACAAAGTGTCTGATATTTTGGATCATTTGGATTTATTTCCAAATTTTCCAGTTCGTCATTTAGAGATGATTGACTCCATAATATGTAATCAGATTCATTTTCAAAAATACTTATTGCGATAGCTTTGTGATGACTATAAACAGTTTCATAAGTCTTCGCGAAACAGTTACTGAAATTACTGAAACACCAATCTATATGAGTATCGGCTTTAGTGGTTGCAATATTTGTTTTTAGTACAGACTTTAATTGAATTTCATTGAGGAATGTAACTGTTGAATTATTCTTCTCCAACTTCAAATCTAGATTGAAATCACCAACAATTAAGGCTTTCATTCCAACATTTACTTGGGAAAATTTTTGAAAATAATGTCTAATTTCGGAAACTTTTTTCGAATATTTAGGCGGAACATAATAAACTCCAATTAGAATGTCTTTGTATCGGAAAGTTATCGATTGAAAATAAGATTTTCCGTCGCATTCTTGTAATTCTGATATATCAGAAATATCTTGCAAAATTTCATTTTTACAATAACATGTTATGCCGTAAGCCTTATTGGCAATAATTTGTTTATTTTTTGACAACTTAGCAAATTCGGTGAAGCCTTCAATGAATATACTATGACTGATTGTGTTCCAAGTTTCGACAAACAATAAAATATCAGAATTCATGAATAGAGGATTATTCATAATCATTGATTTATGACACTCAAAACCTTGAACATTATGATAAGTGATAATTAAGTTCCTATTTTCGAAAAACTGTTTGGCAAATGTTGTTTCCAAAACTTTATTTTCTTTCAGTTTTTTAAGTTCATTGTTACTTTTATCATTTTTATCAGGTTTTGCAGGAGGAATGAAATCGCCGAAAATATATAACCCACTCAAAGACGTAGCCCGGCTACATGCTACATATAAATAACTTCGACTGATCCCTTTTTGAAAATGTACGGCAACATTATTATAAGTGCCACCTTGCGCTTTGTGAATTGTAATTCCCTCTGCCGGCTGTAACGAAAATTGTTTACGTTCAACTTGTAAACTACCATCTTTTCTCACTTTGATTGCTCTAGTACACTTTTCTATTCGTGTCCAATTTGATGGAAAGTTTTTGACTTTATTAAGATGTTCATGTTCAATCCTACTTTTTTTACCTGATTTGTCATCGATAAATTCGATCCAAACGTATTGAGGAATTTCTGATTCATCTTTTTCTACATGACGTAAAATGCAAGAAGCGCCATTGACAATACCGTCCAGTGTGTTCAAGTTCACAGTTATCATATATTTAGCATCAATTTGCAAAAGTAATTCCTGAGCGAGACCAAAACAATCTGACTTTTTCATAGATCTGGCTTGTTTAAGCATCATTTCTCTCACTTTTTCCGAGCATTGACCTTTGACAACATCTTTAGCTATTGAAACGAATGATTCCGTTTTGTATTCTGACAATTTTTTCGTATTGAAAGCATCTACTTCAGCATTACTTTTAAAAAGATGAACAATAGTTGGAGGTAAAGTATCTAAAATATCATTTGAATATTTTCTCGAACAAACCAAATCAATATCTTTCATTGTCATTTCACCCATCGCCATATTATTCAACGCTAGTGCAAATAATTTATCATCTCTCTGTCTCATAATTTCAGTGAGTTCGAAATATTTGAAGTTATCCCATAATAGGGTACCACATATAGCGCTATAGTGATTACCTTTATACGGAGTGAAAATCCAACTATCCCCCACGGGAGCCAATTGTCTCAAATCACCAAACAATATGACTGATATACCACCGAAATCTTTTTTGGTTTTATAGATTTGTTTCAGTCGTTCATGAACATGATGGAACATTCTCGTACCTACCATAGAAAATTCATCTATTATTAATAATTTCAAATAAAACAAATTAGAATGAATAGTGTTTACAGTATCTTGATTCAACGGTATCAATTCTTTGTTATATTGATTCACTGGTAAAGCAAATGTTGAATGTAAAGTTATTCCGCCTATTCCGCACGCAGCTTTTCCAGTGGGGGCAGTCAATAACACTTTTATTGTTTCTGGATCATTACCTGGTATAGAATTATAATAACGAATTACAGATTGTTGTATGGCTGTTATGAGTCTACTCTTACCAACACCTGCACCACCACATACTAAATTATATATAACTTTACCATTTATGATATTGTCCAAAACATGATTGAGATATTCATACTGTTTAGAATTTAATGTTGAAATTATATCAATGTATTCTCGATTTTCAATTTCTATGGGAGTTGGAAAAGTAGTTTGCTGTTTTTCCACATTTTTTTGAGGACCATCTAAAAATTGCAACGGATTGAAATTAGGTGCATCTGAAGCATACGGTATATATTCTTCATCAAAATTGTCATCCAATACATGTTGGTACAGGTGTTTATATTTTTCTTCGGCTGCCTTTGACGCTTCATCTAATACTTGTTGATTAATTTTATCAAATTTTGTTCGATTATCATCAATTGTTTCAATTGCAGCTTGATAAATTTCCATTTGATCAACATTTTCTATATCTTTTACCTCATCTCGCCATGGATGATATAACATTATTTGTTCCCTATAAAAATCGATAGGATTCTGTAAAAAACCATAAGAACAATAACTAATTATATTGGGAAACTTTTTCTTTGTTAGAACCCCACTTCCATCTTCTAATTTTAATTCGTTTTTTGAATTTTCAACTTTTCTTTTACAACTATAATAAGCAGCAAATTCAGCCAAGCAAATCTTTTCTAAAATATCTGGACGTTGAATGTAATTTTCTATAACACCCGCTTTGAATATGTCTCTATCGTTTGAATCCATTTTAACTAAATCCTGCTTAGATTTCAACATCCTAACTCTTTCGTTGGAAGGTCTAGTATTGATATATACAAAATTGGTACTTGTTACTGATAAACTCATTCCTAAAATATTATATGCTGCTTCCTGTGCTGACACCTCACTTGCATTAATGAAAACATTTCCAATTTTCTTCAACTGCTCTTTCACGGTCATGTTACCCTTCTGAATTTCAACCATTGCAGCCTGCATTAGAGCAGAAACACCTCTGTCTGATTTATTGATGTAATTTATTATATAACATAAGCAAGCATAAGGATCTAAAACATACTGTATATCCATATTTGATTTTTGTAAACGGAACATTTCTTCATTGAATGAATTGACAGAACAGTCTACCACTTTACGCTTCAAAATCACACTTGGTTTTTTAATGACATTCATCAAGAATTGTCTATAAGTTTTCCTATTTGTATTAAATTTTTCTAGAAATTCATCAAACGATATATCTTTTTTTTCCTTTTGATTCAAAAAATTCAAGATGTCTACCATCATTTTTTTAACTCTGGCCTTTTCGTCATTACTTAATCTCAATGTATTGGGTTCCAATATAAGAGTTTTGTCCGATGGAAAGAATGGAATATTATAGCGACACACTTTTACACCATTGATTTCTTTTTTACATGATTTAGAGTGATGGTGTATCTGATAATCAATTACATCTCGCACAGTATCGAGGCTGCTTTCACACGTGATATATTCATCAATGAATTTAGCAATTTCTATTTTAGATTCTAAATTGGATGGATCATAAATCGGAGCATTTTGTAACCATAATAAACCATGCACGTGAGGTGAGCCTCTATGTTGAAATTCTACTCTATAATAAAAATGTTCAATACAATGGGGGAGACCACTGATTTTCTAAAACGACATTATCGCGAACTCTATACTGAAAAACTACAAGTGAATTAATTTCGAATTTTTTCATTCATGCTAAGACCATGAAAAAAATAAATTAGAATATGTTCATTTCAAAACACACAATTCCTGCGCCATTTGAATGTTTGTCAATTCATTGGTGTGACTAATGCGACGTCTTAGTTCCACACGCCTATTGCCCTTGAACTGACCAATCACACTGCAACACTGCAGAATGACGAGGTATCAGAGAGGGATAGCTACAGTTCGGGACTGATACGTCACGGCTCCACCATCATATTTGCCTTTTTGAAATATCGAATGAAATATGCTGATTTTAAAACAATATAGATTCGATGCCCTTCAACTTCAACTCATAATATTGATTGTACATAAAACGTAAATCATGATTCGTCGATTGAAAGAGGTTTGCACGGATTTCTTCCCTCAGTAGTCTTCCCCATTACCTTTGAATGGACCGTTTTTACTTTTCATATGTGATAACAATAAACGAAACCTATTATCGAAATATCGTGCACATGTTATAGGATCACTACGAATTAATCTAGTTTTTTCGTTATATGGCAAGTCTTTAGTATCTTCTTCACTAATAATTTTGTTATCAACCACTTTACTTAAAATAACCAATAATTCAGGCCACTTTGTTTCTGCAGCAGATACAGTAAAGAAGAGTGTCGGTATATTAAATTGGCGAATCATTGCTACCAGCTTCCCTTTTTCTTTTTTCCAGTGAGCAGGAGAGGTTCTAATGTCTTTTAAAAATCTATAACCCTCATTATGTTGAATAAGATTTGCAACAAAAGCAGTGTCTCTCAATTGTCCTGCAGTGCATGTATCAGATCCTTGAATTTTTTTTCTAATTGCAATAGAAACTCTGTCAATTACAGAAATCATCTGATATTTTTTAAACATGTACAATAGATAATCTGTTCGAGCAAATCGTCTATCTTTATGAACTGCTTGCAATTTCGCTATTTGTGCGTAACTCATTTTTTTGTTAAATTCTCTCGAGTTTCCGCAAAATATCGTTGGAAATGACAATTCTTCACTATTTTGATCGAACAATAAATGTATTGGTTTTTTTCCTTCTCCTGGAGCGAAACAGATATTTTCAATTTTTGTATTGTCCAGGAGTGTTTGAGTAGAACCTGGATTAATTTTGTCGAATCTATCGTTTTTTTCGAATTCGTCCTCTAAATCTTCATTATTTTCAATGCAAGCTTCTAGTTTTTTCAATACTTTTTCAACTTCCTGATCCAATATTTCATCGTTTTCAAAATTGACATCATTAATGGTTTTTGGAGAATTGTCAACTCTTTTATTCAATTCATTTCCAATTGTATGTGTTGATGAGTTCAAAATTTCCTTTGACAAATTTATTCCATTATTATATTTTTGACTGTTAGTTTCCAGAGATTTTATAAATTCCTGCGAAATTGTAATACCTTCAGTTTGATAGAGAGGTTGATTTACCAAGTAATTGAGAGCCTGAAGTATTTTTTGTGGACGAATAGTTTCTGTGATATAGGCATTTTTATATCCCATTCTACGTTTTAATTGCAACTGAATTGTAAAAGTGTCTTCAACCTTTCTTGGTAGTATTTTTCTGTTTGTATCAACTGAAATTGGTACATTTACAATTTGCCCTCTGATACTGCACTGTTTATCATATCCTAGGGCTCTTATTTGCATAAAAGGTATTCTGGGTGAAATCAACCTTTCTTCCAAAACAGTCAAATTTTCCATTTCAGGTGGAATATCAAAAACAATCTTGTACTGGCTATGACAATATGTTGGCACTTCACCCTTATTGATGTTTCGACGACAAGTAAAACAAAACATTTCTTCACATGGATTATAAAATACAGTCTCAACAAATTCCAAGCCATATTTTTTGATAATGATATCCCTATATACTTCTAGTCCGTCTTGGGAACATTAATCTTAGACAACAATTGCATATTTCGGTTGGCCCTTCTTTAATTAGCAATTCAAATTCAGTAGTAGGTATATCAGGTAAATCGATAGAAATATTGATTATACTTTCTATGGCTCTTGACACTTGAGTTCTTATTTTATTTTTTTCCTTTTCTTGTGAATGATAAAATTCATCATTTCTTTTATCTTGTATTGCTATTTTTTTCTTAATTAGGAACTCATCACTTTCTCTCAACTGAGATTGATATATTTTCTGTGAATCCTTTTGTTTAGAACGATATTTTTCATTTGTTCTCAATGCCTTCTTCTTTTCTTTGTCTTTCTGTTTTTCGAGAGCTCTATATACATCATCACTTCTCAAAAGTACTTTCGATTCCTTATCAATTTTTCTTTCATTAGATCTATATTCATCATCTTGCCTAAGTATGATTTTATGTTTTCGATCTCTTTCTTTTTCATGTGATTTAAAAGTGTCATCTTGTCTTAGTATTATTTTATGTTCTTTTCCTAATTCCTTCTCATGAGATCTGTAAGCTTCATCTTCTCTTAATAAGGCAATTTTTTTCTTTTTCTGTGATCTATATTCTTCAGTTTGAGTTAATTTCAATTTTCGTTTCAGATCCACTTCTATTTCATGAGTTCTATATGATTCATTTTTCCGCAAATTGGTAATTGTCTCTTTATTTTTCGATTTATATCTTTCCTTTTGTGATAAAATCAATTTTGGTTTCAAATCAGTGTTCTTTTCTAGCAAATGGAAAATTTCATCTCTTCTTGCCTTCTTTTTTTCTCTTCCTTCAGCTTCATTTTTCCTTTTATTATATTTGTTTCCTTCCATTTGCTTTTTTATATTGTTTTCATCTTCGGATACCTTTAGATTATTGCTTTCACTTGAAATTCCTTTTTTTTTTGCTCTTGATATTTTTACTAATTTTTTTTCCTCTTTTCTTCTCTGATCAGCAGATTTTTTCTTAGTTTTTGGCATGTTGAAGAGGTAATTAATAGAAACTCGGCTGAAGAGATATATACCACACCACACCACACCTTAACTAATCACTAAAACAACTAAATTCACTCACACACACACCACACCAAACACACAATACACCAAACTAAATGAACACACAAATTGTCACTGTCAAACACAAGTATATCTGAAATAGAGAAAAAAAATATATATAAAAAATAATTTTAAATGACATGAAACGATTCACTAATGGATTCAGCCAAAGTTTCACTAGTTCCATTATTAATCTAATTAATCCGAATGCCTTTTACTTTTGAGCTACTCTAGGAAAAAGGAAGTATTGTAGTTATCAGAAAATTCAACCTTTCAACATTGTTATCCCGTGTGTATGCTTTGGAACCTAAACCAATGAACCAATTTGGATGAAATATGATATTAAAGGGTTTTTCATTATTCCAAAAGACCTTTTCCAAATTTTTTGCATCTGATAAGTTGATTTTTCACAAAAAATAAAATTATAATATCCCTCTAACAATATGAATACCTTTCAAGAGGTTTTTTGAACGACTAAAGTTTCTTTTTTCAGTTGCAGATGGTTCCACATCCGATTTTATGAACTCCACACTCGGAGAGAAACAAAATATCAATTCTTTTTTAAATCAGTAACTCACTCAATGCTCAATTAAGAATATTCCTTCAATATTTTTATAGTTATATAGCAGAAGACTGGGTAAAAAAATGAATATTATTCAATTTTCGATTTGTGATATTTTTTTAAGAAAGAGTATTTTATTTTTTGCTGTTTTAATTCGACCGAAAAAAGGCACCAATGAACAACAATTGGGTAGGTGGCCGAGAATTGGATACTGAGAGGTCAAGAACTGGAATTTGGTTGCAGAAAAAAGTGTACTTTTTGTGAATATTATTTTTTCCCTGAAAGTTTGGGAATCCTATGGTTCTGTAATATTTTTTTAATTTTGCCAATACCTCTTTCTATTTTCATGAATTTTTTTAATCCCTATATGGCAACATGTATATATTAAACCTACGATATTCCTTCAAGTGGCAGACTACTGGCGCAATCACCATTCTGATCTGAAGCAATATATTCCCAGATATGAAAAACATGCAGGATATTTATAGTAATATAGGTTTCCTTACCAAAATTCGAAATGGGCGACATTTGAAGAAATTCCAAAAACACGTGAGTTTTAATTTTTGAAACCTCATCTCATGACATTCATATGAGAGATGTTACGTCACCGGTGTTGGAGTAATGACGTAATGGACGGTTTTTTTCAATACGAATAGGGGTCATGTGACACTTCGTTTTAAAGGTCTACTGATCGTCTATCCAATAGTCAACATTTTGCAAAAGAAGATTGAAATTAAAATGGAATATCATTTGGTTAACTAAATCTTGCAGAGATCTTCTACTGACAATTGAACATCGAAGGGTCGTCTAGTTGAAAAAGTACATCGACAAGAAAGTTCTGAACTTGTCGTCTTGTTTTGAAATGAATTTATTCCATACATTTGCATCATACAGTATATCATACGTAAAACTAGTGAACATAATATTTCTGCCCGCAGGCTTCTATTGGAAAAAAGAGTCAGCTTCAAAGGACACTTAAGCTACCATCTTATATTTATCACCATATGCTCTTATTTTGTCATTCCGAAACTTCAGAATATTAATAACAGTATTTTCTGTGAAAAAATTCATGTAGATAAAATTTGTATTTCGAGCAAGAGATACATTATTTATTCCTGAAGAGGCAGGCTAAAATATTTTAGTGCTTATCAATTTGAAGTATTTCGAGAATTCATGTTTTAGGAAACCCTGGGTTCATTGCAGAAAAATAGCATTTCTCAAAATATCCGCCCTTCTTTTGGTAAGAAATGTTTCCTTTGGAAAATGATCCATTTTATTTATCCCTCAAAGAAGGGTTAGTTTTGGATAAGAGTTTTAAATGTTACATAGTTTTGAAAATGGATGAATAATGTAAATTATGTTTTTTTTTTCAAGGAAAATAGCAATTTAAATATGGCGTCAATACTTAAATAGGTACCACCTAATGAGCATTTTCATTGGAGTGCACTTATCAAAATTTCATGCAAATTGTTAATGAAGTAATTTAAAAAAAAAACATGATATTCATATACAGTGTGTCCACCTTAAGGACTTACCACCCCTGTAAAATTGTTATTATCTGACCGATTTCAAAAAACTTTTTTTTGTTGGATAGGTATTTGAAATGTTCATCCAACAAGAGAGTGATTTCACTCATGAACTGTAATCGTGGCCAACTGCGACCAAATTCATTGACCCATATTTGAGAAAGTACTATCAGGGATTTTTTTTTACAAAAAACAATGATGGATTCTGAATCACGATCACTTGAGAAACACCTCTACTGATTCTTATCATCATAAAACACAGGGTGTCAAAAAAAACGAATTATGTTTTTTTTTTCAATAGGTGATCAGAAAATGTTGTATTGTGGTATTTTTGAGAAGAATTGATGACACATTATTATTGAGGATCACTTTGAACATATCTGTACCGATTTTCATCATTCAAAAATACGATGTGTATGAGAAAACAATTAAAAAGAAAAAGTAGGCAATATTTTTTCATCAACTCAAAAAAAATATTAATTCGATTTTTCGAACACCCTGTGATTAATGATGATGAAAATCGGTACAGGTATGATCCAAGTGATCCTGATTCATATTTTTATTTTGAGTAAAGAATTATCAGGATGAAAAATATTGCTTACCTATCCTTTTTAATTTTTTTCTCAGACACATTGTATATTCAAATGACGAAAATTGGTACAGGTATATTTGAAATAATCCTCAATGATAATTTGAGATCATTTCTTTCTAGAAAAACCACAGAACTACATTCGCTGATCACCTATTTGAAGAAAATGATGATTCGTTTTTTCGGACACCCTGTGTTTTATGATGATGAAAATCGGTACAGGTATATTTCAAGTGGTACTGATTCAGAATCCATCATCAAGTTTCGTGGAAAAAAATCCCTAATAGTACTTTCTGGAATATGGGTCATTGAAATTTGTCGCAGTTGGCCACGATAACAGTCCAAGAATTAGATCACTCTCTCGTTGGATGGGCATTTCAAATACCTATCTAACAAAACAAGTTTTTTGAAATTGGTCGGATATTAACGATTTCACAGGGGTGGTAAGTCCTTAAGGTGGACACACTGTATATGTTATGTAAGATAATTATTTTTCGTGAAAGAATGTTAGATAAATGTAGACACGTAAGATGTACCCCTAATATTCTATTGCTAAAGACTAGATATAACACAGATAATTTTGAACGTTTCTCTTGAGTAGTCATACCTAAATATGTTTCTTCAATTGGCTGAGAAGTTTTACTTACCAAAAAAACTAAAAACTATTCAGCAGCACGAAAACTATTTAGCAGCACGAAAACTATTCAGCAGCACAACACAACAGGAACGCTTCGAAGTATTTCATATTTTGTTTCATATTGAAGATTGGAGGAACTTGACAGTCCACAGCACTCTTGATGAAATGAAATGGGTCATGATAATCTCAGTCATAATATTGCACTTGAAAAATACGATTGACATTCCAGAGTATGATAATTATTGATTAACTTGTTAGAATTTTTGTAAAATTCAAAATCATTAAAGTCAGTTATTTCAAATTAATTTCCAACCTCAACTAGACCTTGACATTGAACAAAACGGAGAACGGTCTTCCCTCCTCTCTCACTCTAGTTTTTTTTTGGTCTTGCTTCCGCTTCAGCGCATTCAACCAGTTCACTTCCGGGTGTTATAACTTCGTCTGATATGAAATTATGTGGCCTAATTTTTTATTTCCATTGTTTCTTTTTGAAAGCTTTTATTAAACTTGCATTGTATGTTTGTATGGATGTATATAGGTATGTATATAGTTCGGGTGGTGTCTTTGAACTCAATTCTGAAGTTGAAATTTTCAACCGATTGAGCTGAAATTTCGTATACACGTTCAGTTTGGATGACGATGCACGATAAAGTGTGTCACGTTATTCTGAATCCAATATGGCGGACTATCCAAGATGGCCGAATAGCTATTTTCGATATACTTTCACAATATGGGTATCAAATGAAAAGGCTCGTTGAGAGTAACTCAAAAAATGATGTGACGTCATTCTAAATTGAATATGGCGAACCATCCAAGATGGCGGAATGGTCATTTTAAATTTACCTACTTCTACAATATGGGTATCAAATGAAAGGGCTCGTTGAGAGTAATTCGAAAAATAATGTGACGTTATTCTGAATCCAATACGGTGGACCATCCAAGATGGCGGAATAGCTATTTTCAATATACTTCTACAATATGGGTATCAAATGAAAGGGCTCGTTGAGAGTAATTCGAAAAATAATGTGACGTTATTCTGAATCCAATACGGTGGACCATCCAAGATGGCGGAATAGCTATTTTCAATATACTTCTACAATATGGGTATCAAATGGAAATGCTCGTTGAGAGTAACTCGAAAAATGATGTGACGTCATTTTAAATCCATTATGGCGGACCATCCAAGATGGCCGAATGATCATTTTCAATATACTTCTACAATATGGGTATCAAATAATGAAAAGGCTCGTTGAGAGTAAATCGAAAAATCCAGCTAGCGATAACTAAGAATTAAAAATAAATCAAAAGTAAAAAAAAACTTTTTAATAAAAAGCTTTTATTTATAAACGCTCTAAAGAGAAGAAAATAAAATTCTTCTTGATAGTTTTAACTATCAACTTATAACCTCAGCAAATTTCACATATATCAAATAAGTACTAGTTCTTTCACACAAGTGAATCGCGCGACAAACTTTTATGATCATATAAATCGTGTATAATGAGGTTATAGGTTGATAGTTGAAATTATTAGGAAAAATTTCATTTTCTTCTTTTTAGAGCGTTTAAATAATATTAAGAAAAAATTTTATTTTCTTCTTTTTAGGGCGTTTGAATGAAAGCTTTTTATTAAAAAGTTGTTTTCCACTTTTTTCTTTTCAATTCATCATATAATTAGATAGATAGATAGATAGATAGATAGATATAAATTCATTTCTTAACTAGGTATATAGATTTTGTGAATTGGTACATTCTGAATTAAATTAATACCTAATGCCAATGGCTCAGGAAAAGTGCTGACCAATAACAATGACGATTTTTAAATTAAGATGGTATGCCCCATGTTGGGGAGTGACTACTGCAGTCAGTGAAAAATTTACAATGATTTCATAATAATAATATTCACAAATAAAAATGAAAAACATTCATATAACATTTTGCCTAAGTCAGTGAAATAGAAAACAAAAAATGAATTCAAAAGTTATGAGAATAAACAACAAGGAAGGAATGATTGTTAATCAGTGGAAATTGATCGAAAAATATTCCTCAAGGTCGTAGCAAACGTGGTGATGCAGTACTTTTTTCAGTTCCTTTTTGAACTTATTCAACGATGATAGTTTCATAGTGTTTGGAAGATGGTTATAGATTTTTATTCCCATATATAGCGGACCACTGCGCGTTCGATTGAATTTGTAGTTTGGTGGGATAAACAATTGATTTCTCGTTGGATAATAGTGTCTATCTGCGGACCTTTCTAGGGAGTCTTCATTTTTGTGGATCAAGAGGGATATCTTGTAGACATAAATATTGGTGAGGGTGAATAATTGAATATATGGTGATCTTCAATATAGGGCCTACATGAATCCCTGGCGTTGAGTCCGAGGAGCGTCCGAATGGCTCATTTTTGGATAATAAATGTTGTTTTTGCTGAAGCTGCCAGACCCCAGAATTCAATGCCATATTGCAGTATGCTGTGAAAGTACGCATATTATACTGTCTTGGCTACTATCACATTTTATTAATTTTGATGGTGCGTAAGGCAAATATTGCTTCACATAGTTCGGAGTTGAGTTGACTGATGTGTTCTGTCCATGTTAATTTATTGTCAATGCATGAGAATACCTGATAACTTTGTTGTATCTGATGTATTAATAGTTTTTCCTTCCACTATGAGACCTATATCTTGACTTTCACGTTGAAGGTTGAATAGTATGGTTTGAGTTTTGTCAATATTTAAAGAAAGTTTGTTTGCTGAACGTTTCTATTGAGTAGTCAACGATAAGCCTCAACTACGAATCCAACCACCACGGATCCTCGAAGAGGGAAATAGTGAAGATACTTACCTAAATATATTTATTCAATTAGCTGGGGAGTTTTACTTACCAAAAAACTGAAAACTATTCAGCGGCACGAAATAAAAGACAATCGAAACCAGAGACGCTTTCAAAGTATTTCATATTTTGTTTTATATTAGGGAATTCGAAAACCTCGCGTGAGCTAGGTACGTAGTATGTGGGAAACAATCAAGACAGTCGAGTGAGCTAGGTACGTAGTTTGTGTGGGAACCAATCAAGACAGTCGAGTAAGTTAGGTACGTAGTTTATTGGCAAAAAATCAAGACAGTCGAGTGAGCTATGTACGTAGTTTATTGGCGTAAAAATCAAGACAGTAGAATGAGCTATGTACGTAGTTTATTGGCAAAAAATAAGGACAGTCTGGTGAGCTAGGTACATAGTTTATGGGCAAAAAATTAAGACAGTCGAGTGAGCTAGGTATGTAGTTTATGGGCAAAAAATTAATACAGTCGAGTGAGCTATCTACGTAGTTTAATGGCGAAAAATCAAGACAGTCGATTGAGCTAGGTACGTAGTTTATGGGCAAGAAATTCAGGCAGTCGAGTGAGCTAGGTAACTAGTTTATTGGCGAAAAAAAAAAGACAGTCGAGTGAGCTCGGTACGTAGTTAATGGGAAAAAAATCAAGACAGTCGAGTGTCCTTTTTTTTACTTTCTTTGTTTCTTGTTTCGTTTTCTATTGGCAAGTGATTATCTTGGAACTTGTAAATTTTTTAGTTTTTTCATCGTATCTCCCGAACTATTGAATTCATAGAAAAATGTTATTTGGATTTTTCGTAGATTCTATCAAAAGGAATAATTTTGGTTCAATAACATTTTCAGATATTTTCAGTTGTTTTCGAGATATTTGGAATTATCTGAGAATAAAATTTTCAACACTTTTGTTCCATCTTCCAATCAACAAAATGAAAGAATATTTCATGGTTCAGTGGGAGTCGATGAGCTTCATCTATCGATAATCTATGTTTTTCGATATATCTTCATAGTACCCTATGGGTCGTTAAAATTTTTTTTTTCATATTTTTCACTTTATTTCCTGTACTATTGGGTTTACAGAAAAGTTTATGGAAAATAATTTGTAGGAAATGTTTTAGTGGATAACTTTGCACTCTTGATGATTTTCGATTTTTCCATTTGTTTTCGATATATATTGAATTGAAAGGATTTCAAATTTTGATGTTTTGATTTTCATTTGTTTTTCCATTTTCCGATAGATGCACGAAAAAATGGTTAAATAATAATTTGTTGCGTCATCAAAGAGGCATACGGTGCATTTTTCAAATTTGGATTTATTCCATTGGTTCAGGAGATATGTCGTTTTAAAGTGAACCGTGTTTTTCGGAAAATCTCCTTGAAAAACCCACTTGGAATTTCTCGACCCTGCTCAATTTCAATAGGCTTCGTCTCTCCCTGATAGAGGTTTTTTTCACAAAAAGTGAAATCGATCGGACCACTTTTGCGATTTGTAGAGTGATTACAAGGAACTTCCGGTGAAAAATCGAAAAAACCCGGAAAAACCACCTTAGAGTTTTCCGATTTCCTTCATATTTCAATGACATAATATTGTTTTGAGTACAATAAGATGGCAAAATTTCAAGTCGATATGTCAAAGGGTTCCGGAGATATATCGATTTATGATTAACACAGAGTACAGACAGACAGACAGACAGACCACACACAAAAACCAAAGTTGCTCAAAATTCGATGGGGATCATTTTCTCCAAAGCAACTATACCTCTATCTCGCTTAGTTTCCGAGATAGCATTTTTGGCACGGCCGTAGTATACTCCACTATGTATAGCGTCGTATAACAAGTGAGGTACCTAGTTTTTGAAAGATGTAGTTTTCATTAGGTATTAGATTTAAGTATAGAGGTCAGATAGTTTATACGACGCTATAAAAGCAGATGATATTTTATCATTGCTCATGTTAGTTGGAAGTAGAGGCCATGGCACCATATCATAAGCATATTTTTATATTGAAACTATCATTGGGCACCAATGATGTGTATACGACGCTATGAAAGTTCAGAGAACTGGAGATTTTTTCCACAAACCACGTACTTAGCCCACTCGACTGTCTTGGTTTTTCCAGACAGTCGAGTGAGCTAGGTACGTAGTTTATGAGAAAAAAATCAAGACAGTCGAGTGTCCTTTTTTTAACTTTCTTTGTTTCTTGTTTCGTTTTCTATTGGCAAGTGATTATCTAGGAACTTGTAAATTTTTTAGTTTTTTCATCGTATCTCCCGAACTATTGAATTCAGAGAAAAATGTTATTAGAATTTTTTGTACATTTTATCAAAAGGAATAATTTTGATTCAATAACATTTTCAGATATTTTCAGTTGTTTTCGAGATATTTGGAATTATCTGAGAATAAAATTTTCAACACTTTCGTTCCATCTTCCAATCAACAAAATGAAAAAATATTTCATGGTTCAGTGGGAGTCGATGAGCTTCATCTATCGATAATCTTTGTTTTTCAATATATCTTCATAGTACCCTATGGGTCGTTAAAATTTTTTTTTTCATATTTTTCACTTTATTGCCTGTACTATTGGGTTTACAGAAAAAAATATGAAAAATAATTTGTAGGTAATGTTCCAGTGGATAACTTTGCACTCCTGATAATTTTCGATTTTTCCATTTGTTTTTCATATATATTGAATTGAAAGGATTTCAAATTTTGATGTTTTGATTTTCATTTGTTTTCCCATTTTTCGATGGATGCACGAAAAAATGGTAAGATAATAATTTGTTGCGTCATCAAAGAGGCATACGGTGCATTTTTCAAATTTGGATTTAGTCTATTGGTTCAGGAGATATGTCGTTTCAAAGCGAACCGTGTGTTTCGGAAAATCTCTTTGAAAAACCCACTTGGAATTTTCCGATCCTGCTCAATTTCAATAGGCTTCGTCTCTTCCTTATAGAGTTATTTTTCACAAAAAATGAAATCGATCGGACCACTTTTGCGATTTGTAGAGTGATTACAAGGAACTTCCGGTGAAAAATCGAAAAAACCCGGAAAAACCACCTTAGAGTTTTCCGATTTCCTTCATATTTTAATGACATAATATTGTTTTGAGTACAATAAGATGGCAAAATTTCAAGTCGATATGTCAAAGGGTTCCGGAGATATATCGATTTATGATTAACACAGAGTACAGACAGACAGACAGACAGACCACACACAAAAACCAAAGTTGCTCAAAATTCGATGGGGATCATTTTCTCCAAAGCAACTATACCTCTATCTCGCTTAGTTTCCGAGATAGCATTTTTGGCACGGCCGTAGTATACTCCACTATGTATAGCGTCGTATAACAAGTGGGGTACGTAGTTTTTGAAAGGTATCAGATTAGTATAGATGTAAATTTCATTAGGTATTAGATTAGTATAGAGGTCAGATGATTCATACGACGCTATAAAAGCAGATGATATTTTATCATTGCTCATGTGAGATGGAAGTAGAGGTCATGGCACCATATCATGAGCATATTTTTATATTGAAACTATCATTGGGCACCAAAGATGTGTATACGACGCTATGAAAGTTCAGAGAACTAAAGATTTTCCCCACAAACTACGTACTAAGCCCACTCGACTGTCTTGGTTTTTCCACACAAACTACGTACCTAGCCCACTCGACTGCCAATAGGGACTAAAAAAACAAAAACAAAAGAAAGTTTAAACAATGCCAACATATTTCTTCTTTGTGGAAAATCAAGACAGTCGAGTGTGCTTTTTCACTTCCTTTTGTTTTTTGTTTTGTTTTATATAGGCAAGTGATTATCTAGGAACTTGTAAATTTTTTAGTTTTTTCATAGTATCTCCCGAACTATTGAATTCAGGAAAAAATGTTATATGGATTTTTTGTAGATTCTATCAAAAGGAATAATTTTGGTTCAATAACATTTTCAGATATTTTCAGTTGTTTTCGAGATATTTGGAATTATCTGAGAATAAAATTTTCAACACTTTTGTTCCATCTTCCAATCAACGAAAGGAAGAAATATTTCATGGTTCAGTTGATGTCGATGAGATTCATCTATCGATAATCTTTTTTTTTTTCAATATATCTTCATGGTACCATATGAGTCGTTCAAATTTTTTTTTCCATATTTTTCACTTTATTTCCTGTACTATTAGGTTCACAGAAAAAAATATGGGTAATAATTTGTAGGAAATGTTTCAGTGAATAACTTTGCACTCCTGATAATTTTCGATTTTTTCATTTGTTTTCGATATATATTGAATTGAAAGGATATCAAATTTTGATGTTTTGATTTTCATTTGTTTTTCCATTTTCCGATGGATGCACGAAAAAATGAACAAATAATAATTTGTTGCATTATCAAAGAGGCATACGGTGCATCCTTCAAATTTGGATTTAGTCTATTGGTTCAGGAGATATGTCGTTTTAAAGAGAACCGTGTTTTTCGGAAAATCTCCTTGAAAAACCCACTTGGAATTTCCTGACCCTGCTCAATTTCAATAGGCTTCGTCTCTCCCTGATAGAGGTTTTTTTCACAAAAAATGAAATCGATCGGACCACTTTTGCGATTTGTAGAGTGGTTACAAGGAACTTCCGGTGAAAAATCGAAAAAACCCGGAAAAACCACCTTAGAGTTTTCCGATTTCCTTCATATTTCAATGACATAATATTGTTTTGAGTACAATAAGATGGCAAAATTTCAAGTCGATATGTCAAAGGGTTCCGGAGATATATCGATTTATGATTAACACAGAGTACAGACAGACAGACAGACAGACCACACACAAAAACCAAAGTTGCTCAAAATTCGATGGGGATCATTTTCTCCAAAGTAACTATACCTCTATCTCGCTTAGTTTCCGAGATAGCATTTTTGACAAGGCCGTAGTATACTCCACTATGTATAGCGTCGTATAACAAGTGAGGTACGTAGTTTTTGAAAGGTATCAGATTAGTATAGATGTAGTTTTCATTAGGTATTAGTATAGAGGTCAGATAATTTATACGACGCTATAAAAGCAGATGATATTTTATCATTGCTCATGTAAGATGGAAGTAGAGGCCATGGCACCATATCATGAGCATATTTCTATATTGAAACTATCATTGGGCACCAAAGATGTGTATACGACGATATGAAAGTTCAGAGAACTGGAGACTTTTCCCACAAACTACGTACTTAGCCCACTCGACTGTCTTGGTTTTTCCACACAAACTACGTACCTAGCCCACTCGACTGCCAATAGGGACTGAAAAAACAAAAACAAAAGGAAGTTAAAACTTTGCCAACATATTTCTTCTTTGTGGGAAATCAAGACAGTCGAGTGAGATAGGTACGTAGTTTATGGGCAAAAAAAATTAAGACTTTCGAGTGAGCTAGGTACCTAGTTTATTGGCGAAAAATAAAGACAGTCGAGGGAGCTAGGTGAGTAGTTTATGGGAAAAAAATCAAGACAGTCGAGTGTGCTTTTTTCACTTTCTTTTGTTTTTTGTTTCGTCTTCTATAAGCAAGTGATTATCTAGGAACTTGTAAATTTTTTAGTTTTTTCATCGTATCTCCCGAACTATTGAATTCAGAGAAAAATGTTATGAGGATTGTTTGTAGATTCTATCAATAGGAATAATTTTGGTTCTATAATATTTTCAGATATTTCCATTTGTTTTCGAGATATTTGGAATTATCTGGGATTGAATTTTTCAACACTTTTTTTCCATCTTCCAATCAACAAAATGAAAAAATATTTCATGGTTCAGTGGAAGTCGATGAGCTTCATCAATCGATAATCTTTGTTTTTCAATATATCTTCATAGCACCCTATGGGTCGTTAAAATTTTTTTTTTTCATATTTTTCACTTTATTTCCTGTACTATTGGGTTTACAGAAAAAATTATAGAATATAATTTGTAGGAAATGTTCCAGTGGATGACTTCGCACATTTGATAATTTTCGATTTTTCCATTTGTTTTCGATATATATTGAATTGAAAGGATTTCAAATTTTGATGTTTTGATTTTCATTTGTTTTTCCATTTTCCGATGGATGCACGAAAAAATAGTTGAATAATAATTTGTTTCGTCATCAAAGGGGCATACGGTGCATTTTTCAAATTTGGATTTAGTCTATTGGTTCAGGAGATATGTCGTTTTAAAGCGAACCGTGTTTTTCGGAAAATCTCCTTGAAAAACCCACTTGGAATTTCCCGACCCTGCTCAATTTCAATAGGCTTCGTCTCTTCCTGATAGAGTTATTTTTCACAAAAAATGAAATCGATCGGCCCACTTTTGCGATTTGTAGAGTGGTTACAAGGAACTTCCGGTGAAAAATCGAAAAAACCCGGAAAAACCACCTTAGAGTTTTCCGATTTCCTTCATATTTTAATGACATAATATTGTTTTGAGTACAATAAGATGGCAAAATTTCAAGTCGATATGTCAAAGGGTTCCGGAGATATATCGATTTATGATTAACACAGAGTACAGACAGACAGACAGACAGACCACACACAAAAACCAAAGTTGCTCAAAATTCGATGGGGATCATTTTCTCCAAAGCAACTATACCTCTATCTCGCTTAGTTTCCGAGATAGCATTTTTGGCACGGCCGTAGTATACTCCACTATGTATAGCGTCGTATAACAAGTGGGTACGTAGTTTTTAAAAGGTATCAGATTAGTATAGATGTAGTTTTCATAAGGTATTAGTTTATTTAGAGGTCAGATAATTTATACGACGCTATAAAAGCAGATTATAATTTATCATTGCTCATGTAAGATGGAAGTAGAGGCCATGGCACCATATCATGAGTATATTTTTATATTGAAACTATCATTGGGCACCAAGGATGTGTATACGACGCTATGAAAGTTCGGAGAACTGGAGTTTTTTTCCACAAACTACGTACTTAGCCCACTCGACTGTCTTGGTTTCTCCACACAGTCGAGTGAGCTAGGTACGTAGTTTATGAGAAAAAAATCAAGACACTCGCGTGTGCTTTTTTTATTTTCTTTTGTTCTTTGTTTTGTTTTCTATTGGCAAGTGATTATCTAGGAACTTGTGAATTTTTTAGTTTTTTCATCGTATCTCCCGAACTATCGAATTCAGAGAAAAATGTTATTCGGATTTTTTGTAGATTTTATCAAAAGGAATAATTTTGGTGCCATAACATTTTCAGATATTTCCAGTTGTTTTCGAGATATTTGGAATTATTTGAGAATAAAATTTTCAACACTTTTGTTCCATCTTCCAATCAACAAAATGAAAGAATATTTCATGGTACAGTGGAAGTCGATGAGCTCCATCTATCGATAATATTTGTTTTTCAATATATCTTCATAGTACCCTATGGGTCGTTAAAATTTTTTTTCCATATTTTTCACTTTATTTCCTGTACTATTGGGTCTACAAAAAAAATTATTAGAAATAATCTGTAGAAAATGTTCCAGTGGATAACTTTGCACACTTGATGATTTTCGATTTTTCCATTTGTTTTCGATATATATTGAATTGAAAGGATTTCAAAATTTGATGTTTGGATTTTCATTTGTTTTTCCATTTTGCGATGATTGCACGAATTGATGGTTGAAAAATAATTTGTTGCGTCATCAAAGAGGCATACGGTGCATTTTTCAAATTTGGATTTAGTCTATTGGTTCAGGAGATATGTCGTTTTAAAGCGAGCCGTGTTTTTCGGGAAATCTCCTTGAAAAACCCACTTGTAATTTGCCGACCCTGCTCAATTTCAATAGGCTTCGTCTCTTCCTGATAGAGTTATTTTTCACAAAAAATGAAATCGATCGGACCACTTTTGCGATTTGTAGAGTGGTTACAAGGAACTTCCGGTGAAAAATCGAAAAAACCCGGAAAAACCGCCTTAGAGTTTTCCGATTCCCTTCATATTTTGATCACATAATATTGTTTTGAGTACAATAAGATGGCAGAATTTCGAGTCGATATGTCAAAGGGTTCCGGAGATATATCGATTTATGATTAACACAGAGTACAGACAGACAGACAGACAGACCACACACAAAAACCAAAGTTGCTCAAAATTCGATGGGGATTATTTTCTCCAAAGTAACTATACCTCTATCTCGCTTAGTTTCCGAGATAGCATTTTTGGCAAGGCCGTAGTATACTCCACTATGTATAGCGTCGTATAACAAGTGAGGTACGTAGTTTTTGAAAGGTATCAGATTAGTATAGATGTAGTTTTCATAAGGTATTAGTTTATTTAGAGGTCAGATAATTTATACGACGCTATAAAAGCAGATTATATTTTATCATTGCTCATGTGAGATGGAAGTAGAGGCCATGGCACCATATCATGAGTATATTTTTATATTGAAACTATCATTGGGCACCAAGGATGTGTATACGACGCTATGAAAGTTCATAGAATTGGAAATTCTTCCCACAAACTACGTACTTAGCCCACTCGACTGTCTTGGTTTTTCCACACAGTCGAGTGAGCTAGGTACGTAGTTTATGAGTAAAAAATCAAGACACTCGAGTCTGCTTCTTTTACTTCCTTTTGTTTTTTGTTTTGTTTTCTATTGGCAAGTGATTATTTAGGAACTTGTGAATTTTTTAGTTTTTTCATCGTATCTCCCGAACTATTGAATTCAGAGAAAAATGTTATACAGATTTTTTGTAGATTTCATCGAAAGGAATAATTTTGGTGCCATAACATTTTCAGATATTTCTAGTTGTTTTCGAGATATTTGGAATTATCTGAGATTAAAATTTTCAACACTTTTGTTCCATCTTCCAATCGACAAAATGAAAAAATATTTCATGGTTCAGTAGAAGTCGATGGGCTTAATCTATCGATAATCTTTGTTTTTCAATATATCTTCATAGTACCCTATGGGTCGTTAAAATTTTTTTTTTCATATTTTTCACTTTATTTCCTGTACTATTGGGTTTACAGAAAAAAATATGGAGAATAATTTGTAGGAAATGTTCCAGTGGATAACTTTGCACTCTTGATAATTTTCGATTTCTCCATTTGTTTTCGATATATATTGAATTGAAAGGATTTCAAATTTTGATGTTTTGATTTTCATTTGTTTTTCCATTTTCCGATGGATGCACGAAAAAATGGTTGAATAATAATTTGTTGCGTCATCAAAGAGGCATACGGTGCATTTTTCAAATTCGGATTTATTCTATTGGTTCAGGAGATATGTCGTTTTAAAGTGAATCGTGTTTTTCGGAAAATCTCCTTGAAAAACCCACTTGGGATTTCCCGACCCTCCTCAATTTCAATAGGCTTCGTCTCTTCCTGATGAAGGTTTCTTTCACAAAAAATTAAATCGATCGGACCAGTTTTGCGATTTGTAGAGTGGTTACAAGGAACTTCCGGTGAAAAATCGAAAAAACCCGGAAAAACCACCTTAGAGTTTTCCGATTTCCTTCATATTTTAATGACATAATATTGTTTTGAGTACAATAAGATGGCAAAATTTCAAGTCGATATGTCAAAGGGTTCCGGAGATATATCGATTTATGATTAACACAGAGTACAGACAGACAGACAGACAGACCACACACAAAAACCAAAGTTGCTCAAAATTCGATGGGGATCATTTTCTCCAAAGCAACTATACCTCTATCTCGCTTAGTTTCCGAGATAGCATTTTTGGCACGGCCGTAGTATACTCCACTATGTATAGCGTCGTATAACAAGTGAGGTACGTAGTTTTTGAAAGGTATCAGATTAGTATAAAGGTCAGATAATTTATACGACGTTATAAAAGCAGATCATATTTTATCATTGCTCATGTAAGATGGAAGTTGAGGCCATGGCACCATATCATGAGCATATTTTTATATTGAAACTATCATTGGGCACCAATGATGTGAATACGACGCTATGAAAGTTCAGAGAACTGGAGATTTTTTGTACAAACTACGTACTTAGCCCGTACCTAGTTTATTGGCAAAAATAAAGACAGTAGAGTGAGCTAGGTACGTAGTTTATGGGAAAAAAATCAAGACAGTCGAGTGTCCTTTTTTTTACTTTCTTTGTTTCTTGTTTCGTTTTCTATTGGCAAGTGATTATCTAGGAACTTGTAAATTTTTTAGTTTTTTCATCGTATCTCCCGAACTATTAAATTCAGAAAAAAATGTTTTGAGGATTTTTTGTGGATTTTATCAAAAGGAATAATTTTGGTTCTATAACATTTTCAGATATTTTCAGTTGTTTTCGAGATATTTGGAATTATCTGAGAATAAAATTTTCAACACTTTTGTTCCATCTTCCAATCAACAAAATGAAAAAATATTTCATGGTTCAGTGGAAGTCGATGAGCTCCATCCATCGATAATCTTTGTTTTTCAATATATCTTCATAGTACCCTATGGGTCGTTGAAATTATTTTTTTTCATATTTTTCACTTTATTTCCTGTACTATTGGGTTTACAGAAAAAATTATGGGAAATAATTTGTAGGAAATGTTCCAGTGGATAACTTTGCACATCTGATAATTTTCGATTTTTCCATTTGTTTTCGATATATATTGAATTGAAAGGATTTCAAATTTTGATGTTTTGATTTTCATTTGTTTTTCCATTTTCCGATGGATGCACGAAAAAATGATTGAATGATAATTTGTTGCGTCATCAAAGAGGCATACGGTGCATTTCTCAAATTTGGATTTAGTCTATTTGTTCACGAGATATGTCGTTTTAAAGCGAACCGTGTTTTTCGGAAAATCTCCTTGAAAAACCCACTTGGAATTTTCCGACCCTGCTCAATTTCAATAGGCTTCGTCTCTTCCTGATAGAGGTTTTTTTCACAAAAAATGAAATCGATCGGACCACTTTTGCGATTTGTAGAGTGGTTACAAGGAACTTCCGGTGAAAAATCGAAAAAACCCGGAAAAACCACCTTAGAGTTTTCCGATTTCCTTCATATTTCAATGACATAATATTGTTTTGAGTACAATAAGATGGCAAAATTTCAAGTCGATATGTCGAAGGGTTCCGGAGATATATCGATTTATGATTAACACAGAGTACAGACAGACAGACAGACAGACCACACACAAAAACCAAAGTTGCTCAAAATTCGATGGGGATCATTTTCTCCAAAGCAACTATACCTCTATCTCGCTTAGTTTCCGAGATAGCATTTTTGGCACGGCCGTAGTATACTCCACTATGTATAGCGTCGTATAACAAGGCCGTAGTATACTCCACTATAGGTATAGCGTCGTATAACAAGTGAGGTACGTAGTTTTTGAAAGGTATCAGATCAGTATAGATGTAGCTTTCATTAGGTATTAGATTAGTATAGAGGTCAGATAATTTATACGACGCTATAAAAGCAGATGATATTTTATCATTGCTCATGTAAGATGGAAGTAGAGGCCATGGCACCATATCATGAGCATATTTTTATATTGAAACTATCATTGGGCACCAAAGATGTGTATACGACGCTATGAAAGTTCAGAGAACTGGAGATTTTCCCCACAAACTACGTACTTAGCCCACTCGACTGTCTTGGTTTTTCCACACAAACTACGTACCTAGCCAACTCGACTGCCAATTAAGACTGAAAAAAGAAAAACATAAGAAAGTTAAAACTTCGCCAACTTATTTCTTCTTTGTGGGAAATCAAGACAGTCGAGTGAGCTAGGTACGCAGTTTATGGGCAAAAAATTAAGACAGTCGAGTGAGCTAGGTACCTAAATTATTGGCAAAAAATAAAGACAGTCGAGTGTGCTTTTTTTACTTTCTTTTGTTTTTTGTTTCGTTTTCTATGGGCAAGTGATTATCTAGGAACTTGTAAATTTTTTAGTTTTTTCATCGTATCTCCCGAACTATTGAATTCAGAGAAAAATGTTATTCGGATTTTTTGTAGATTCTATCAAAAGGAATAATTTTGGTTCCATAACATTTTCAGATATTTTCAGTTGTTTTCGAGATATTTGGAATTATCTGAGAATAAAATTTTCAACACTTTTCTTCTTCTTCCAATCAACGAAATGAAAAAATATTTCATGGTTCAGTGGAAGTCGATGAGCTTCATCTATCGATAATCTTTGTTTTTCAATATATCTTCATAGTACCCTATGGGTCGTTCACATTTTTTTTTTCATATTTTTTACTTTATTTCCTGTACTATTGGGTTTACAGAAAAAATTATGGGGAATAATTTGTAGGAAATGTTCCAGTGGATAACTTTGCGCATCTGATAATTTTCGATTTTTCCATTTGTTTTCGATATATATTGAATTGAAAGGATTTCAAATTTTGATGTTTTGATTTTCATTTGTTTTTCCATTTTCCGATGGATGCACGAAAAAATGGTAGAATAATAATTTGTTGCGTCATCAAAGAGGCATACGGTGCATTTTTCAAATTTGGACTTAGTCTATTGGTTCAGGAGATATGTCGTTTTGAAGCGAACCGTGTGTTTCGGAAAATCTCCTTGAAAAACCCACTTGGAATTTTCCGACCCTGCTCAATTTCAATAGGCTTCGTCTCTCCCTGATAGAGTTTTTTTTCACAAAAAATGAAATCGATCGGAACACTTTTGCGATTTGTAGAGTGGTTACAAGAAACTTCCGGTGAAAAATCGAAAAAACCCGGAAAACCACCTTAGAGTTTCCCGATTTCCTTCATATTTTAATGACATAATATTGTTTTGAGTACAATAAGATGGCAAAATTTCAAGTCGATATGTCAAAGGGTTCCGGAGATATATCGATTTATGATTAACACAGAGTACAGACAGACAGACAGACAGACAGACAGACAGACCACACACATAAACCAAAGTTGCTCAAAATTCGATGGGGATCATTTTCTCCAAAGTAACTATACCTCTATCTCGCTTGGTTTCCGAGATATCATTTTTGGCGAAATGACGTTAAAGATTTTGAATAAATTGAACCATTGTGATTTTGAAATGAACATAAAAAAAACACATTCTGTGTACCAAGAGTAGTATTTCTAGGAAGAGAAATTGATGGCCATACCAAGAAAATGAGAGGTGAATTAGTAAATAAGGTTAGAGAAATGAAGCAACCACATGATCTAAAATCTTTGCAAAAATTCACTGGATTGACCAATCATTTTCGTTGTTTCATAAAGGACTATGGAAAAATCGTTAAACCTTTAGATGAATTGAAAAGCAAAAATAAACATTCCATTTGGATTGATGCTTGTGAGGAAGCCTTCAGAAAACTTATAAACCTGATAACATCCGAACCTATATCCTTAGAATTGCAGACCCTGAGTGGATTATGAACTCTCGACTGATGCCTCCTATTATGGATGTGGTGCAATTTTGTATCAGAGAGATCCTGAAGAAATTAAAACACGCCAGTTGAGGGTAAAAGGTTATTACTCTTATACTTTCTCAAAAAGTTAGCAGAATTATTCAGTCACTGAGAAAGAATGCCTCGCTGTTGTGAAAGATTTGAAGTACTTCAGGAACTATTTGGAAGGAAAGAAATTCAAAATCCATACAGATCATCGAGCACTTACGCAATTATTGACTACTGGACATTTGAGAGACCGTTTAGCAAGATGGCAACTTTATGTTTTGATCTGCAAATTGACCACAAGAGAGGTAAGGAATGGGCGTGTACACCTTAGTAGACCTTTTAACTCAAACCATGTTTATAATGATCCTTCTATACATAAATAATGATTGACAACATAATTCGATCGAAAAATTAACTGGAATGTGTTATTTTCGGACATAAATAATAGTACTTTCTGAAAACGGACCCTCTTATGACGTAGAAACCTCATCTCGACATAGTTAAAAGAAAATACCAAACGCCCGACGGAGACTGAGGCAACTGATATATTAATTCTTTCAACTGTGATCTCGCGCTAATTCACTCTGTCAGAAATCATGTATCATTCATCTCTGTCTGGAATAGTCTTGTTTCAGTATTGGGGTTTTGACGTCACATCATCGCCTCGTTTTCAGAGGTCCGAAAAATCGGGGATTTCAATAATTTTTTATAAAACGTAGGGAGCTCACAGCAAGAAACGGTTTGCGGTGGTGAGCTAGTTTGGGTGAGTTCTATCGAATTATGAAATCAAGTTTTTTTGTGATATAAGCCCATTGCAAGACGCTGATGCCAACCGCCGATTATGTATTGACGTCCTTGAGAATGTTTCTGAAAATTTTTGGTGCAATTTGAATATTCAAAATCTTGAAAGTATGAAGGATGGTAGATATTTGGTGAAGAATAAGGAGATGGTGAAGGAGATACTGACATTATACCATGATGATGCATATTCTGGAGGTCATGATGGCTATTATAAATTATATTACAAAATAAGACATCGATTCTATTGTGCAGCAATGAGTAAGGACATGAAGAATTACGTGAAAACCTGTTCAGTTTGTCAGGTTGTGAAATTCAAGTATTTGCCTAAACCAGATTTTGTTCATTCAACATCATGTGCTCAGCAGCCGTTTGAGACAATCCATGTGGATTTCGGAGAAATCAATAAAAAATCAGATTTGCACAGGAAAACAAAATCATTCATAATTATTGTTGACGAGGCAACTAGGTATGTTACAGCTAAGGCCATTAAAGATAGTTCCATAGCTGTTAAGAATTATTTGGATCATCTACCATTTCTGGAGAATATCGAAAATATTGTGAGTGATTGTGGAAAAGCTTCCACATCCACAGAGTTAAAACAGTGGGCTTTAACTCACAATAAGAATTTAGTTCACACAACTCCTTATCATTCTGCGGGTAATGGAATTGCCGAAAGAATAGTCCGTGAAGTGAAAACATCATGGAATGTTACGAAAATTTTCCGGGAGGTTAGAAAAATTAATTGGAAGCAGCTGTACAACATCATGATTATTCTCATAATGAGTATTTGGGTTGTTCACCGAATTATAAATTATATGGTAAAACGACAATATTGCAAGCAGATAAAGAATTGGGAATTGAAATGTGCTCAAAAGAGACCCCTAAAACAACAGAAGAACAGGAGAAGTATAAGAAGAGAATTCAAGAGCAAGCCAATAAATCAAAAAAGTTAAAAATAGGTGATTGGATTTAGGTGAGAACGCAGCGGATTGGGAAAGAATATATCACAAGATGTCCTTACCAAGTGATCAAAGTGAAATATATTGACGGAGTATTGGCATAAAATATGTTCATTTCAATGCAGAAGATAAAGAAGAAACAGCACATATTAGCAATATACGCCAGTTTCATCCCAGGAGTGATGATTTCTTTGGAGGGGGAGTTTTGTAGGATACGACTCTGTATTATCCATATCAGTTTATCTTTCATTTCGAATGAGTTATGTTGCTATTGTAAGATGTAAACATTAATTAATAAAAAATAATATTTCTTCGAGTTGGAGAATATAATTTATATCTAAGATTTCTCGAAGTATTTGATGATATAATCTATTATGAATTAAATGAGAATTAGGATTATTATTACCTAGTATAGGTACCTATTCTTTGGTGAAATTCTGAAAGTAAAATTCGAAATTCTATCTCTTTCACCCATAATAAGATATACAGGGTGTTCCGATGATCATGTTACAAAATTCTAGGGTAGATAAAACACATGAAAATAAGAAAAAAAGTTCATGTGAACATGGGTCCGGAAACGCTTTTTCAGGGAGCTAGGGCCCTTCGAAGATGACCTTCAAAAACTACTTTTCATTTTATAGCTTCGGTACTACTGCAGCTATCGCAACCAATTTTGGGACATGAAGTCTAGTTCGTAGGTTCATCAATTTGCACATTCCGGATTTTGTCACCTTTAACCAGGGGCGTACAAACCAGGGGGGTATTTGGGTAAATTTGACCCTACTCCTCTTAGGCTTCAATTTTTTACCATTTCTATATCGGATTATGATTCTCCAATGCCTTTTACATAAAAAAGGTACTGTTGTAAAAATCGCTATCTGTCACCGTTTCCTCCGAAAATGGCTAAATCCAATCAATAATAAATTATTGGTCTTAAACCAATAATTATTACGTTGAAATATGAAAATGAGGTTCAGTACAGATAGTTGTCAAAAATCTGTCAATAAAATATTGTGTCGCCAGTGAATCATGGATCGATGTTAGGTTAGATGGTTCAAAAAAAGTAGTGTTGGCTGAGTTAGATGGTGTTTTTTAAAGGATGGCGATTTTAGGTCAGATTAGGTCAAGTTAGCAGAATCAAATAACCCATGAATATCAACTACTTAATAAGAAGTATGTATTGGGACACGAAATACTTACTTGGATTCTTTCTGAGGAGACAAGTTGCTATTTTCAATCTATGTACCTTTCACCACTGGAATATCTTGTCTACATTTTCAAGATTTAGGACAATGGAATATCTCCAAATTTGTTTCGCTAGAATAATAATGGGAAAATGGCTCAACCGCGGATTCTTGTGTTCCTAGGATTTGGTCTTTGAATGAGGGCTTGCTGGCACCAAACCTTGACTCAGAAAAAAATCCATAACTGTCTTTCTGATTCCTCGAATGTTGTAAATTTTTGAAATGAAATAAAAATTATAGAAAACCACGCATTTACTCACCACAGGAATTTGGTTTTTGTTTACTCGTTACCATGCCGATCATTGCAATAGCAACAGTTTCCCATAGCTGAACTAGACACGATACAACTTAGCAACCAAACATTTCCCCACCATAGGATTTGGATTTTTGTTCACCTGTTACCATGAAAACGGTTGCAATGGCATTATTTTTTCCACAACCGATTTCAGCTATACTAAATCCGATACTACTTGGCAACCACTCATTATCTCACCACGAAAATCTGTTTTCTGTTTTCTCGTAACCATGACAACGGTCACCATAGCAACAAGTTTTCCATAACTGATTTCAGCTAAGCGAAACTTGAACCATTCACTCTACAATTCTGTTGCTGAATGCAGACGTAAGGAAACATACGTTTAAATCTATTCAGTGGCATGATAGAACTAGTTGTCCCGGTATCAACTTCCATATTAACAGGTTTATTCCCGATCAAAACTCTTACTATCATTGGACTACTTTCATCCTTAACATTCGACCGATGTACTTCTTCAACTTCATCAAAAGAAGACCAATATAAAATATCTGATTCATCCTGACTGTTTTTCATTTCTTGTTTGACATATTCTTCTTTTTCAGGACAGCTATTTTCTGAAATTTCTTCTGAGTCGTCTTCAACAAAATGAACCCTGTTCTTACATAATGGAGACTTTGTAGTATGTCCCATCGATTGACAAGCAAAGCATCTCCAATTTATGGCTGGACATTTTGACGGATCGCTATGTATACGTAAACATCTACTACATCTTTACTTGACTAGATTTTCAAATTGACTTGATTGAGACGATCTCGACTTCTGGGAATTATTAGAGAACATCCTCCTACTTGACGAAGAATTTCCTTCGCGATGACTTCCACCATTGAAGTTGAATTGATTAACAGTGTCAGGTTCAATTGCTTTTGCTTGATCTTCAGCTAATTCTATACTTGTAGCAATTTGCACTGCTTTTGCAAAAGTCAACTTGTCTTCTGTTAACAACTTTCTTATAGTCGATTCAATCTTCAGACCGCAAACGAATTTATCTCGCAAAGCCTATAGTCTAGGAACTTCCCAAACTGGCAATGGTTAACTAACGTTTCAAGTTTTAGAGTGTAGGTACTTCATTATATTTCCAACATCTTCCTGTTTACAATTATAGAATTTATAACGTTCAGCTATAATTAACCTTTTGGGACTATAGTATTTCATCAATTCATCTTACAGCTCAGTATATGACTTTACACTAGGCAACTCTGGTGATAATAGATCTTACAAAACCTCATATGCTCCTCCACCTGAAAGAGATACTGACTTTTCTCTCTTTGGTAACAGCACTACATGAAAATAATTGTTCCATTCGTTCTACGACGAGACATCCGACTCCCTGGGTTTGAATTGATCTATAGAACCTATCAATGACATTATTCCTAGATTCTTATTTGACTTTTACAGACTAAACTTCTTGACTTATTACTCAGTTGACCCACTTGGATTTGCTGGAAGACTCACTCCTTCTGTTTTTACATGGGTTCAGTAAACCACTCGTCGCCAAAATGTTGTTTATTGCTTACGGACTATAACAACACGTACACTGGTTCACAGTAACACATTTATTAAGAAATAGTCTATTGTATATCGAGATTCGAATGTTTCGTTTTGCAAGCGTTTGTTGGACGAGAGGGAGATAGTGCGCGTAAATTGTCTGGCTCTCCTCGCCAATTCCCGCACACTTTCCCTCGAGTTCAACATTTGCGAACGAAAATTCGAATCGCGATATACACGCTATTTTTTGTATTAGGCTAGCGCAGCAGCGGACCACCGAACCTCATTTCAGAACCCTAACCCCTGCTCATTCTAACCATGAAATAACAACAGAATTGTGTCATACTTGTGTCAGAATTGTATGAAGGAAATCAGCAAAGAGAAAGTCCTCAAATATGTGCGAAATGGAACCACCCGCGGAGATTATTCAAGCAGCTCGGGCTGCGACAGAAGATTTATTGCCCGAAAATGTATTTGTTTGTGTTTTTCTAACCGTAAAAGTGTCAATCAAACAAACACCTGTTTTGCTTTCGTCCAAAAGCAAAAAATGTGAAAGAAACGCCTAAAATGCTTTCGGCTCACAAACACCTAATTTCGGAGCCTTGGCAACGCCCCGAAAACAACGCGTTGCGCTAGCCTAATGCAAAATAGTAATTTTCCTAACAAGTGCGGAAAGTTGTTCTTTCCCGCACGCGACTGCCGTTGACACGAACGACGCGAAGCGGAGTTCGGGCAAGCAGTCGAGTGCGGGAATGACACTTTCCGCATGAGTTAGGAATAATATTTTTTCTACAAGCATAGGAAATTGTTTGATTTGTTCAATTAATCATTCATGCGAATAGGAACAACTAACAAGAGAAATATATTCTCTATCTACTAATTATTAGTAAAAGCTATTGTGAACTTACAGTTTGACGCATTATGTAGGTTCCTTACGGAAGCCAGCAGGCCCATAAGGTGTTTGGTCTCTAGGTTTCAGAGACACTTCTAGGACATGAACCAAAAATACTTCTTCTTTATTCGGTATTTTCATTTCTTTATTGTTGCACCATTCAATAAAACGCGTGTACAGCTTCTCATACCTTTCTTAAGACTTCGTTGGCAATAACGCATAACGCATCTAAATCGCATCCCTATAGCTGGAAGTTTTTGATCACATTGTGGCAATTCCACTGAATCGAAAATGACAGTAACGCTGTGTCTGTCACTTCGACAATTACAAACTTATTTGTGGTTTGATTGGCATTACAATAATAATCGTTTCCCATCAGATCAATCCAAATATATAGAGGGATTTTTATAGTAATAAATTTTTATTTTTCGATATTTCTCAATTTCCACAATAAATATATAAATTTGATGGATGAATCTGAACATACATACTTAATGCGGCAACAAACAAACTTAACTATGCCATATATTAGACTTGATTGTATTTCAGCAAAGTAAAACATTCGGAGATTGTCGATATCTATGACTTTGCGCATACATCCGAGTTGATTATTTCTGGAATTCATCACTTCAATCAGACAGTTTGAATGTTCATGCCAGTCCAGTGATTCATGTATGTGATTACTAAAAATTACATGGTATTCACTCGTTCCAAATTAAAGTTGTTTAAATGTAACGTCAGTGGGTCAACTATCAAAAAATTTGTTTCACTGAGGTTTCGAAATAGCTGGTTTGCCGAGAACCATGTGTACATTTTCGCAAGCAGAGAATTGCATTGAGAATTGAGAATTTGCATTCTCCTTCAGACAAAAATATGTATATGCACCTATCATTCTGAATATTAAACAGAAAACGAACTACTTTCCTGGCTATTTGCCACGTCGAACATTGAATTATATCTGATGAACATTCAAAAGGAGAACATGAAAAATAACGAATAAAATCCTCCGAAATTGAGAATTGACATTCTTCTTCAAATCGGATGAATAATATAATGCATAATGATAAAGAAATATAACTTACCAATATATTCAGCATTGAAATGAAAATTGGAATGTATAGGAGAAGTATACTGGCATAATTTCTGATCTCGATGAGCTTGAAAACTTCCAAAAATAATCATTCATATCAGTGATATGGGAAATATTATCTCTCACACACAGGTTATATGACTTTATTGCAATGAAACCATTTCGGATTTCTGAATCCTCATCAGTAACCATGATGTCCACTTATTCTTACAGCCATTCTTCATGATATACACAATTTTCATCGCTCTATAATACAACTAAAACCGAGTAAAACTATAACGGAATGACATCTGAGAAATTTTTTTGACATTCTATTCCTGTCATTTGGACGTTTTTGCTTTTGGGTGTATGATGAATTGACATTTACCATACATGGCGTGGAAAGAAATTGAGACTCTATCACGAATCTGCGATTAGAGGTCTATAAAAATCAAGTTTGAACCCCTATGATTGGGTATGATAATGTTGAAAAGGAACATTCTCAGATAAATTATGAACATACAAAAATGGATATATATTTATATAAAGCAATACATTGAGAATTCGCATTCTCTATGTGATGAGAATATTCACCATTTTTCAGTTTATTCAATAGAAAACATCTACTTTCCTGGCTATATGCCACGACAAACATCGAATTATATCTATTGAACACACACGATAAGAGTTTGAAAATAAAATATAAAAACTTCTGAAATTGAGAATTTGCATTCTCCTTCAGACAAAAATATGTATATGCACCTATCATTCTGAATATTAAACAGAAAACAACTACTTTCCTCGCTATTTGCCACGTCGAACATTGATTATATCTGATGAACATTCAAATGGAGAACATGAAAAATAACGAATAAAATCCTCCGAAATTGAGAATTGCATAATGATAAAGAAATATAACTTACCAATATATTCAGCATTGAAATGAAAATTGGAATGTATAGGAGAAGTATACTGGCATAAACTCTGATCTTGATGAGCTTGAAAACTTCCAAAAATAATCATTCATATCAGTGATATGGGAAATATTATCTCTCACACACAGGTTATATGACTTTATTGCAATGAAACCATTTCGGATTTCTGAATCCTCATCAGTAACCATGATGTCCACTTATTCTTACAGCCATTCTTCATGATATACACAATTATCATCTCTCTATAATTCAACTAAAACCGAGTGAAACTATAACGAGATGACATCTGAGAAAATTTGTTGATATTATATTCCTGTCATTTGGACGTTTTTGCTTTTGGGTGTATGATAAATTGACATTCATCATACAGAGTTTATGCCAGTATACTTCTCCTATACATTCCATGTTTTTATTCTTCTGCATCTTCTGATTTCCTAGCTTCTTCAAAAGATTCAGGAATTACACATTCAGCCAGCATCACGAAATTATTCAGATGGGCAGGCAGTCTGATTTCCCATCTGTTTCTTGTGAAAACTTCCTCTTGTTCAGTATGTTCACTCGTTTCTAGACGGCCTTCATTTTCTGACCCATATCCACTATTCCCATGGCTGCCATCTTCATGAATTGGTAGATCATCAGTACTAGCACAATCTTCTTTGCTTACTTAAGCATCAACGTCATGACTTGGTTTCGAAGCTATTGTTAGTTGAACTTTCCCCTCAAGAAATTCTTCAGCTTTGAAAATTACATCTCTGCTTGTTATAACTGGATTTAGTTTTGGTAACCATACCCTGTATCCATCCTTTTCTCCACAATATCCAACAAAACGACCTTCCAAATTTTTTGTCCCATTTTTGTCTCGGTTGTTTCGTTATATGTACAAAACATTCAGGTCCAAAAACTCGTAAGTGGTCAACTTTCAATAGTCGTCCTTGCCATAGTTCTAAAGGTGTTTTATCTTTCATAGAGGTTGGACCTGTTCGATTCGAAACATAGACAGCGGTATTAGCAGCTTCTGCCCAAAGTGTGATAGGCACACTCTTTCCTTCATCGCTCAGGAACTCTGTTATCTTGTTCTCTGCAACTTAAGCTTCTTTGATGAAGTCTCTCAAGCATGATGCAACTTCAGATTTTGCATTTAGGAAGAATATACGACGAAATTTCGAGAATTCGTCTTTGAAACAAACAAATTTCTTTTTACCACCTAAAGAATTTACTTGCATACCCAAATAACATTATCAGTTTTATTGTTAGCTACAGGAGATCGTTACAGCCTATTTCAAAATGCCTTCTCAAAACTATTATACTTTAATTATATCATTAAAACAATAAAACAACCTTCTTAAAACATTAAAGGCCCACCTTTATAGAAGCTGTCACAGCATCTTTTGAAGAAATTTATCGTAGTATGCCTCAAAGCAATAATAAAACCTATCAAAACTGCTTCCCTGAAACCCTTTTAGCACGAGTAAAATATTGGCTAGAATTAAAACCTTATCAGTTGCAGTAAGCATTTGTTGAGATAATATAGTCCGTAACGTGTTATATGCGAGTCTTTTTCCAGAACAAATTATAATACGAAAATGTCAAAATGGAGTAAAAACAATGAATAGTTATAAAAGAGAGTAAACATGGCGGTATCATATGATAATTCCCTACTGTATCAAATAGTCTTTTTTGTGAAGATTGAGGTTGTAAAATGAAAACGATGACGACTTTTTTGACAAAAACGTACCAGATATGCTTCAAAGAAAGCAGCGCCAGTTAGAATTGAATGTGAATTTTGATAACTTTTCAAAAAAGTTGAAAAAACTGTATGAATGTTTGCTGGATATGGGTGAGTCTATTGGAAACTGTGGAAAAACAAAATTTTCGACAGCAGTATCAATGAATATTTCTTATTTTCCGTTTGAAATTTCCACTTCCATCAATGGCCGACATCTATTTGTAGTAAATATGGCGCAAAATATACTTAAAACCAATTTTCTTTTTCTAATGCCCTATTAAAACCTTTAGGTGATAATAAGGCATTTTATGAGACGATTTCCTCCTGTTGAAGTACTCATTGCATAGGAATTCAAATCCATTCTTATAATTATTTGTTCCTGGGTATGACAACAAAGCTTCGAAAATGATGAGATTGATATAAGTTAATGCCTTCATGAAACTATATGAGTGCTCATTGGGCAGTGTGGCAAAAGATAGAAGAACGTCATCAACATGATCAACATAACCCTACTTTTGTAATTTACCGTGTTCAGTTTGTGGATTTTGCAATTGGTTTTCAGTATAGGAAACCGAGTGGGAAACATAGACAAACTATACACTCAGTGCAGTTCGCCTGATATATTGTGTTGAATGCTCCATTCTCTTAAATTCTTGCAAAACCCGCCATCTGACATAATTTGTGCAAAACCGTTGTCATCTTCCTCGCTTCCTAGTTCCCATCCAGATATATCAGAAGTATTTTCCATTACGTTCTGACTCGTTGATGGTACTTCACGAACATCATGTCCTAATGAATTCTTGCTATTTGGTGGTTTTAGTTGGGATGAATTGATAGACGCAGTGTTTGGAATTGCTTCGGCTTGAGGATTCCGATTTACTGTTGCTCTCACGACTTGATTTTTGATTCTCAAGTAAATTTCTTTATCTCTTCGTTTGAAGTTGCCATTTTTCTCAATTTTACACCATTCATTTTCTTGTGAGTTCATTTCAACGTGAGTCGTTGTAGGCAAAAAAATACGAACATTTGTATTATGGGATTTGGGTTTAACACAGTTCTAAAAAAAACTTGACAAATCCTATAGACTTTATGATTGACTTCTATGAATTCATTGTGGCTTATGAATGTTTCAATATTTACTTTCACATAGCTAGAATGATGCCATTAGGTTTCATTATTGGCTCAGTCAAATCCTAATTGGCCTAGCATAAAGTAGAGTCACTGGATGGTATTAAATAGTTTGATAAGAGTTCGGACACAGAAATGACAACGGTTAGGGTTTTTCAATGTTTAGATTTATGAAGTTACACACCTTGCATCGTGACAAGAGCACCATAGTCGTCCCGCGCTCTTTCATTCAAAATTTTTTGAATTTGACAATTCATTTTATAAACGTCAGAATTAAAATAAAATTCCATAATTATTATACTTTCGAGATAAAAGCAGCTATGGAAATCACTTGCTGTGTAATAAATTTTGAAACAAATGGATATCATTTATTCGATTTTCCAAATCAAATATCAAGCATTCGCTTATGGAAGGAAGATATGTAACGGCCTGGGTGGAAAATAAATTTGAAGACGAGCGAAATTTGTGAGGTACTCATTGAAATTCACTTCTTATAACAGCATCTGATTAGAATGAATCTATATTTTAGGCCCATTTCCAAACAGAAGATTTCAAAATCTGTTTGAGAGAATCTGCTGTTTCATCAATTTACAAAGCAGACGATTTCATGAACAAAATTCCATTATTATCATCACACAAAATATAAAACAAAATAATCATGGAAAAAGGGGAAATGATCGCAAAATTACATTATGAAATTGAAAATTTGAAAACGAAAATAAGAAAAGCAAATAAACTACAACGTGATATATCATTGAATGGCGTTTTCGGTGTTGATCGAATTCAAAATTCAACAGTGAAAAGTAAATAGATATTTATGTATCAAGGGAATTATTATAAGGGCCTTGATTACGCTGGAGGTTATCGTTATTGGAGATATTTTCCATATCGATCCATGTTACTTAGCTCCTAGGGCGCTAAGTGAAGTTGCTGAGAACTTTACAAAACCAAATATTTGGTAGGTCTCGTCAAAATAAATTACTTTTTTCCTATGAAATCTTTATCGAAAAATGATTTGTTCTCTGTATTTCAACACCCAGTATCTCCGAAATGAAGCATTTCCAGACACAAGCTTATATAGACTTTATATCTCAAAATTGTCTCAGGAATACTTCACTGGAGTACAGTTTCACATACAATAAGGAATTATAGCTATAAGTTTATCCATATATGTATATATCGTCGCCTCAGAGCAACAGTAGGACATGTGAAAGAATTGGGCTTTCGGGGTTATTGAAGTTTTTGAATCTTAAACTACCTCGGCATCTAGTGGAATACTGAAACAAGCCTTATGACGTCATGATATATTTTATTTTTAACATAACTTTGTGTTACACAAGTTCCCATTTCGATATCGAGTTGATGCAACAGTAGGTTATGATAACATATCCTACTGTAGCACTGAGATTCTCGCGAGAGTGCATTAGTTATCCATGGTTATCCTAAGGATGCTCTATCGCCCAGCTTCGATACTTGAACAACATGTCTATTCCTGTTTAGTATTCTGGAAGCGATTGAACTGATAGCAACGTCTTCAAAATATTTCAGTTTCTGTTGGTCTCAGTGAATATTCACACAAATATGTACCCAGAGATTGAAATTAGGAAAAAACCCGAACACAACGCCGGGAAGTTGCATTAATTCCAGCCTACAACAACCCACCGCCTATGTATACTAAATAATAAGAGGAATGATCTAATCAGCTTGTGTGATCTGAATTTGATACCAAAAAAGCATCACCAGTTTTTTTATCTCTGAAAGGAACAACAACTAATGATAATAATGATTATGATCATGAATCTGGTTCAGTTATTCTGTATGCGTCTGTTTTTCGTTCAATAAACCATTTTTCTACTATTTACCAATTATTTTTCGTGATAAGCCCATTTCCCCAATGTATTTGAATTGAATCAGTGAAAAATATGGGACAAGATGAAATCTATCACTTTTGCAGGATGATGTCCTAGTCAAAATGCTGATTATTCCTGAGGAACACTAAGTCAAGATATAAATTCATTTCGATATCCTATAAAATCTCATGCATTTCTATAGCAACAGTAAGACAAGTGGATATAATTATTTCCCAGCTGTTCTTATTGATTTCGAATCATCATCATTTGGAATATACTTGGAAGTTCAGATTGTGTCCAAAATTTCACTAAGATGCGATTACTAGATCCTGACATATGTGGGATTGAAGTTATCATGAAAACTTAAAATCGAATTTACTGAAAACTAAGATTTTGTTGATGTCCTACTGTTGCTCTGAGGCGACGATATCCTCTGATATTACAATGTTGTTACATGCATTTTTTCCATTTCCATTTGCTCTGCTAGAAGTGTATCACTATGAATTGAAGTGGGTGTTTGTACCCTATATCCATTGTCCATCTACGGCTATGATTGATTTGACAGAAAATATAACCTCTAAAATCGTATCTGACAATAAGGCGCTACTAGGGAAATTGAAAAGACAAAGAGCAGAATATATGTCTTATTCTTTTATTCACTTAAACCATTGTATTATAGAAAATAGAAAAGGACAAAAGTTCAGCTGTGTCCGAACTCTTACCAAACTAATACCATCCAGTGACTCTAGCATAAAGGACCCCGCACATTCAGTACGGTGAATGACTTTCGGCTAATTTTTCTGAAAATTAGATATGTTTCAGATATAGACCAGTTTTCGAGCTACAGGGTGTCAATCATTTGATTTTGGCTGTTCAGAATATTTTGCATCGATTTGAATTATGTGCTCTAAGTCGTAATAAATCTTCAGTAAAAATAAATGCTATACGAGTCCCTTCATTCGAATAGATAATAATATCACATACAGGGTATTGCATTCCATCATGGTAAGGTGATATTCATGGGAATAGACAAATATTGAAAATATCAGAATCTCGATTTCTACTCAATTACTGAAGGCTTGAAAACAAACGGATAGAATCGGAAAATTATTTGACACACTATGGATTCCGATCATCAACATGGGGATTCATATAATTTCCTCTGATACAATGTCCGGTTTGCCATAATGGGGTGATGAATATTTGAAAACTTAGAATTGATGTAACTCATGTACAAAATGAGATACATATCACGAATTGTTCATAACTGTTTATATAATATACAGGGTGTATCTAAATAATACCAAGAAAATTCAAGAGGTGATTCCTTGTGATATTCTAGCAAATAAAGTTCATATAAACATGTATCCTAACTTGCCTCATTTTTGATATACAGGATGTTGAACTTGGAAGTATTAATTGTTTTTATTTTTAACCTACCTGTATAAGCTTTCATGATGCCAGAATTCAGTATGGTTGGAGACTGAGGAAGCCCTAGAATTTCAAAATGATGGGGTTATTGAGTCATCTCAATGGTAGTCTTGAAAACACCTTCAGTGAAATTTGGAGTCAAATCAAATTTTCATTGTTTTCTCAAAAAATGAGCTAGATACAAAAATTACACAGATGATCAGAAAGTTGTTATTTCAATAGCTTAATCTAATAAAAATATGAAACTACCTACCTATAAAAGGTAGGTGACGCCACTGGAAATATTATTTCGAATCTAATTACACCAGAAGAAGCTCCATATTACTATTGACAAAACCACAACGTTTTATTGAAATTGATGGAAAGACAATTGAGTAATGAAATAAAAAACGATTTTTTATGGAAATATTAATACCCTGTATCTCGAAAACGAATCAAGTTAGGACACATGTCCATATGAACTTCATTTCCTGAAATATCACAAGGAATCGGCTCTTGAATTTTTTCGGTGTTATCCAGATACACCCGGTATAAAGTGGAAAATGAAATGTCTCATAAAATACCACCCCCAACCCCCTGAGTCACAACCACCCTAACGCATATCATTTCTATAGTAGTACTTCTGATACCACATTGAATAGCTCGGTGAAAATGCATTCCAGTGGTATTATTCATATCTCGGCCTGGGCGAATTAACAAAAAATATTCATTGCCTTTATCATTCTGCTAGGCCAGGATGACGTATTAATTCCACAACTTTTTGTAGTATGAGAAAGAAATTGTTTATATCGAGCACTTTATAAAACCCATATATTGTTGCTGAAAAAGTTACGTGAATCACTGATCTGTGAACAATTGATTGGTGAAGCGAGAGTAGACTACACATTCTGTACATTGCCGTGTTCTCTCGCTACATCGATCTACTGTACACAAATCATTGTTTCGAATTACCTGAACATAACTTTTTCAGCAAAAGGTCTCTATAGTGCTCGATATAAACGTTTCTTTTATACTACGAAATGTTATGGAATTAATACGTCACCCTAGCCTAGCAGAATAATAAAGGTAATGAATATTTTTTGTTAGTTCACCCAGTCTGAGATATCAATAATACCACTGGAATGCATTTTCATACCAATTAGGTATCACAAGTAGGGGCTACTACTAAATGATATGCGTTGGGGTGATTATTGTGGCTCAGGGGGTTGGTGGGGATATTTCATGAGACATTTCATTTTCCACTTTATATATCATATAAACAGTTATGAACCATTCCTGATATGTATCTGATTTTGTACATGGGTTACATCAATTCTGAGCATTCAAATTATCATCACCCTATATATATGGCAAACCGGATATTGTATCAGAGGAAATCATATGAATCCTCATGTTGATGATCAAGTGTGACATATCTTTATATCTACCTATCTGTGCTCACATGAATGTGGCAACACTGGGAGACTGTCAACTGCAATATTGATGTCAATGTCAATGTCATGTATATCAGGTTTCATGATGAAGTTATCCATGTTACATCGTAAAAAATAAAGTATAATGAAAAGTCGTCTAATAAATTATATTATAATATATGTAGTATAAACATAATATATGACATCGTGGCAGCGAAAAACTAAATCGGGAAAACAGTAAATTAGCTTGTACATCCGTTAGAATGGCAACGGCACTGATACCCCCCAAGAGCTTTGACCCCGGCAACAACCCTGCTGAAGCATGGGACAAATACAGACAGATGATAGAAATTTACTGAGACGCAGCTGAATTAGAAAATAAGCCTTTAAAAGTTCGAAGGGCACTCCTTCTACATATACTAGGTGGAGATTGCATCAACATATTCAACACTTTTGAATTTAAAGTGGAACCTAAAGAAGATGGGACGCCTCAAAATATTGATGAAGTTCTAGATGTGAGAATGATTCTATACAAGCATTTTCAAATCATTACTCACCATACAAAAATGAGACTCTAATAAGACATATTTTTTTCACCACTGATTTGAAAGAGAAACAGACTATAGATGAATACATAGTTGAACTGAGAATCAAAGCAAAAGATTGTGGATTCGATGCACTCACTGATTCACTTATCAGAGATCGAATAGTCTGTGGCATAAGAAATAAATAGCCTACGTGGAAGATTACTGAAGACTCAAAACTTACACTTGCCAAAATGCATACAAATATGCAGGGCAGAAGAGGAAACAAGCAAACAAGTGGACAAAATGTTCAAATCATCAATAACCCAAGAAGTATTAGCAGTACATCGAAAACAGACGAACAAAAAGTATAACATCCAAAGAAACATCAGAAGAAATTAACACTATACAACCAAAAACAGATGTGGTAGATGTACATATGTACATGAATTTGGGAAATGTCCAGCTATGGGCCAAAAATGTGAAAAATGTGGAAGATGGAATCACTTCTCCAAAGCTTGTAGGGCCAGCAGACAAGTAAACCAAGAGGACCTTGAAGAAGACCAAAGTGTTTGTTTCATTCGAGCTGGATACTGGAAGCCAAGCAAATATACTACCAAAGGAAATTTATGAGAAATCTAAGAATAAGCTCAAGTCATACACTGACAATGATATTGAAATAAAAGGTATTAGTAAATTGAATTGTCAAGTAAGAAATAAATACGAAGAAATAGATTTTTATGTAACAGAAAAGAATACACAACCACTGTTAGGGTTAGAATCTATTGAAGAACTGAACTTGCTAATAAGAGTAAATGAAACAAAACATGCAGCAGAGGCAACCAACAGAAAAAAATGTGAAAGCCTTTATTGAAGAATATAAGGAAGTATTTCAAGGAATTGGATGTACAAACACTAGATACACAATCAGGCTGGAAGAAGCTGTGGAATACACTGTGAATAGATAAAGAAGAATTCCAAGACCTCTGTTAAAAAAAGTGGAAGAAGAAATGAGTAGGATGGAAAAGGAAGGAATTGTAGAAATTTGTACACCCTATAGTTGTGGTCTTGAAGTCAGATCAAACAGTAAGAGTTTGTATGGATCCAAGCAGGCCATTAAATAAATTCATTGAGAGAGAGAATATACATATGCCTACTTTGGAATCTACATTAGCAGACCTGGCAGAAGCAAAATATTTCACAGTTCTGGATGCAAAATCAGCATTCCATCAAATTCTTCTAGATGCAGAAATATGTACAGTTATCACACCTTTTAGAAAATATGAGTACAAAAGACTACCTTATGGATTGAGTTGTTCATCTGAAGCTTTTCAGAAAGAGATCAACAAATTGATCAAGAATTTACAGGGAGTAGTAGCATATGCAGATGATGTTATGATATATGGAAAATCATTGAAGCAGCATGATGATAGACTAGAAGCATTCCTAAAACAAGCAAAGAATCATAATATCAGGTTCAAAGAAAATAAAACACAATTAGCAGATACAAAAATAAAATATTTGGGTTATTGGATTTCTGAACAAGGTATAGAGATATGTGAGGAAGAAATTAAATCAATAACAGATATATACTGCAGACTGCAGACTTCCTTGGATATGGTTGATTACCTCTCAAAATTCATCCCAAATATGTCCCAAGAAACTGCTACCTTGAGATATTTGTTGAAACATAATTCTCTATGGGTTTGGACACAGGATCATACTCTATGCCTGAATCTATTGAAAATGTTGATTTGCAATGCACCAGTTTTAGCAATCTCTGATGATAAGAAGGACATCATCGTGGCAACAGATGCTAGTAAGGATAATGTTGGTGCAGTTCTACTACAAGATAACCATCCTGTAGCTTTTTCACCAACATCATTGAACCAAGCTCAATCTCGGTACTCTGTCATAGAGAAGGAGTTACTGGCAATAGTCATAGCCTGTGAACACCATCACTACCACAATTATGGAAGAGCAATACCAATCCATACAGATCATAAGCCACTCATTGGCTTGGTGACTAAGCAAATTGATGATCTATCACCCATGCTACAGAGTTTGGTAGTGAGGCTAATGAGATATAGTGTCACATTGGAATACCATCCTGGAAAAAGTATGTACATTCCAGATGCCTTATCACGCTTGAAAAGGAAGAATATCAAAACAATTGAGGGTGATATAGAAGATCTCAAGGTGCGAACAATTGTAGTAGCATCCAAGAAAAGGATAGAGGAAATTGAAGAAGAGACCTCAAGAGATTCAGAATTGTCACAAGTACTGTATTATATTCGTAATGGTTGGCCCCAGAAAATAACTAGTGTATCAAGAGAAGCAAAACAATATTTCACAAGCAGATATGAACTTTTTGAAAATAAAGGATTTATTTTTAGAAACGAACTGCTGGTGGTTCCCTGTCCATTGAGAAAGGATTTGAGAAGAGCTTAGGAGGCATTATATTGGCCCAGTATGACTGAAGACATCAGGAATTATGTATCCAGTTGCATGACTTGTCAAAAACAACAAAGATGTAATGTAAAAGAACCATTACTGATAACACCCATTGCAAACTATCCTTGGGAGCAAATAGGAATGGATTTTTTCAAAGTCAATGGACAAAACTATTCAATGATAGCAGACTACTTTTCTAAGTTCATAATTATTGAACCAATGAAAACAACCAATGCTATGAGTGTGATTTCCATCCTCAAGAAGTGTTTTGCAAATCATGGTTCACCAACAGAAGTTCGATCTGATAATGGACCACCATTCAACTCCGAGGAATTATCAAACTATTTTATAAAGGAGGAAATCGTATACAAAACAAGCAGTCCTTATTATCCACAATCAAATGGTCTCGTTGAACGCCATATTCAAACAATCAAAAATATGATGCTGAAATCACCTGAGGAAAGTGTCCAGACATTGACGATAATTTATAACAGCACCCCAAAGTATAACTTCCAGCTCCCTCAGAAATACTCATGGGCAGAAAATGGAGAACAAACCTACCAACCGGCGAAAATGCTTTGAAGCTAAATAGATCAGAGGAAGTGTACAATAACTTAAGAAATAACCAAAGAAGACAGAGCACCCATTACAATCACACGGTACAAGAAAGAAGCCCAGTGAGAGAAGATGTGCTTGTGCAAAAAGGCATCAGAAATTGGATTCCAGCAAAGGTTTCAGAGACTCGTACATCATTCGTACAAGTTCCATCTGAGAAATATTCGTACGCCATCGGGACGTGGAACTATGGCAAATTCCAAGGTGCTGGAAGAAATAAGGAATGAGATGCTGAATTTGATGGAAGATGGAAGGGTGCAAGGAGATGTCCTTTTGAATGAAGAAAGGAAGACTGATCCAGAAATTGAGCGAAGACGAAGTGCCAGAGAAATTAAAACTCCACAACGATTTCAAGACTACATTTTGAATTGAAACTGTTGTGTTTAGGGTGGGCATGTGACATATCTTTATATCTACCTATATCTGTGCTCACATGAATGTGGCAACACTAGGTCAATGTCAATGTCATGTATATCAGGTTTCATGATGAAATTACATCGTGAAGAATGTAGTATAATAAAAAGTATGGTATAAACATACTATATGACGTCTAGCCATCTGTTTTCAAGTTTTCAGTAATTGAGTAAAAATCGAAAGTCTGATATTCACAATATTTGCCTATTCCCATGAATATTACCATGTCATGATTGAATGCAATACCCTGTAAGTGATATTGTTGTCTATTCGAATAGAGGAATTCATGAGGTAGAAATTAGACGTAGAGCGTTTATTTCTACTGAAGATTTATCACGACTTAGAGCACATACTTCGAATTGATGCAATATATTCTTAACAGCCAAAATCAAATTGACACCCTTTAGCTTGAAAACTGGTCATAAGATCGATCTGTAAATTGGAATGTGTAATAAGGACGCTAATATCTTGAAGATATCAAATTTTCAGAAAAATTAGCCGAAAGCCATTTTCCGTACTGAATGTGCGGGGTCCTTTGGTTTTATGATTGCTTCATGGGGTATTTTCATATAGGATTAGTTTTGAACCTCTTGGTCAAATTCGAGACACTAATGAAACTTAAGTGTTTTAAGAGGGTTGTTAAGAGTAAGTAGTTTTGATAAAGGATTTCAATGACTTTCACAGTGCCCTCTTAAAACCGAAGTGAGCTAGCTGAATGCCAAATTATTTTATGCGATAGTTCTACACGAAAAAAATCCTATACCGAATATATGAAATTCATATACTCAATATCTTAATGTCATATACCCGGCGTGACAGCAAAACGGATTACTGAAATTATCCGACGCGAGTCACCTGTTCCAAATACACTTTGGTATCTCAAAACTGAATCACTTTCATATTATATTCCTAAATAACAATCCTAGAGGTTCAGATAATCTTGGCATATCAAGTTATTAATCCCGTTTTACCGAATTTGTAACTTGGGCATGTGAAAATGAGTATCTAGTGAATGAAATTAGGTACGTTTTCATATAGTCGCAAATAACCCGTAATATAAGATTCTTCAGCGTGTAGGCACAGTTCGTCCTGTCCTACAAATGTGGAAAACGCTAAAACAGCTGATTCGAAATGAAAATCTTGCATTTACAAACCCAGTCATAGAATTTGAATTTAGTGATAGAGTAGTGATGGCGAAATCAGAATATTGCTAACTGTTTGAATGAGTATTTCATATCGAGTGTAGGTGATATAATAGATACCATAAATAATCATGAGGAATGGTCTGCCATTCATCTCCCAGAAATAAAAACTAATCTTGAAAACTTTAATAAAATAAGCATAAATGAACTCAAAAATATAATATCTACTTTGGAAAATAAAGGTAATATACATGATGTTATGAACGGTCAAGTAATAAAAAATACCTTTGACACTTGTGGTTTTCACATATTAAATCTTATTAACACATCCTTTTCAACAGGAATATTTCCAAATGAGCTGAAAACATCCATTATAATACCCATTCCAAAAGTAAAAAATTCTAATGATGCAATGAATTTCAGACCAATCAACACGTTACTAGATATTGAGAAAGTGATTGAAAGAGCAGCATATAACCAACTCATTGAACACATAAATATTAATAATATCTTCTTAGGAAACCAGTCAGGTTTTCGAAGTAAACATTCTTGTGAAACAGCCTTACAACTTACTGTTACAAGTTGGAACCAATTGGTGGATAAAGGAAAGTATATCGTGGCAGTGTTCATTGATCTGAAACGAGCATTTGAAACAATAGATAGAGGAATTCTATTGCAGAAATTAAAATCATATGGAATTAAATCAACTGCTTGGAAATGGTTGGAAAGCTACCTGAGTGATAGAAAGCAGATTGTGAAAATAAATAACCATTTCTCTACTACAAGACAGATAAATATAGGTGTCCCACAAGGGAGTGTTATTGGACCACTGCTATTCATACTATACATGAATGACATCAACTGCTCTGTTAATTGTGAATTTATTAATCTTTATGCAGATGATACTCTGTTGGCAGTTAGTGGTGACTGTGTGGAGACCTCTGTTCAAAAAATGAATGACGAATTAATTAAACTTGAAAAATACTTGAAAAGAAATAAGTTGAGACTTAATGTACAAAAAACAAAAGCTATGATAATTTCCAATTACAATAGGACAACAAATATAGATAAAGATAACATAACTTTAATTATTGAAAATAAACAAATTGAAATTGTAAAACAATTCAAGTACCTTGGGGTTGTATTGGATGAAAATTTAACATACAAAGAACACTTTATAACAATTCAGAAAAAAATTTCTAAAAAACTCTTTTTCTTCTCAAGAATATCTGCTCGGATATCAATGAAAACAAGATTGACAGTTTTTAATAGTATCATTCAACCGCATTTCGATTATTGTTCTACAATATTATTTCTATTAGACAGTAACAGTAAAGCTTCTCTTCAAAAACTTCAGAATCGTGGGATGAGATTAATCCTAAAATGTAATAGATATACCCCTATAACCTATATGCTAGAGACTTTACAGTGGCAATCAGTAACCAAAAGGTTGACTTTCGCAACAATGATCTTCATTTTCAAAATTGTCAAAGGTTTGATGCCAACTTATTTCAAACAGTTCATCAAGTTCAATCATGAGGTCCACGAACACTTTACTAGAAGTGCAAACAATTTTCATGTTGATCGATCTAATACCAGTAAAGGTATGAACTCATTATTTGTACGAGGTCTAGTTGAATATAATTCCATTCCAAATGAAATTAAAGCATGTGATACACTTGTAGCTTTTGAGAAAAAACTGTCAAAATATCTGTGATTTGTTATGAATGTAGTTGTATTTTATTTTATTATAAATGTATCATCTGAACTTAAAGTAGTTATTGTATTGTGCTGATATCTGTAGTTCTCAGACTCACTTCGTATATTGTTAACTGTATGTTATTCTAAATTTATACATGAAGTCTTTTATTTTATTGTGTTTTTTGTTATAGTATTTATTTATTAAGCTTCTATTGTATAAGTTAAATTATGTATTGTGAATATTAGGATTTTCCTATTCAAATAAATTACTTTACTTTACTTTACTTTAAAACAGAATCAGATAACCCGTGATTCAGAACTTGTATTCCCGTTCTTTAGAATTAGGATGATCTGTTAATCTAAACCAAGTGTCACAGTATATCTAATCCATTCGATCAGCTACAGGGTTATTCACGTTATTCGACACGAGTTGAAGCATTCGATTTTTTTTTCTTTTTTCGGATGAGTAGAGATCAGACATTTTGGAAATTTCCTCATGTGATACAGGGTGTGCTATTCTTCAAATTGAATGTCCCGTATATCATTGCATTTTCAGATTCTCCGTAAAGAGCTGATTTCATTTATATATGTATCACACTTGGGGTCTAGCGAGAATGATCACAGAGATTATAATATAGGGTGTTAAAAATCGAGATTTCTCAACTCAAGGATTTTGTTTGTGTCGAAACTATTAATTATCGGTGAAGCGGCTTCCATGTCCCCATCTTTACTTCTGATTGACAATCTACTGATGAATGTGTGAAAAAAAAATGCAACACCTTGTATCTTGAAAACGGATGCCGTTACGACATAATCTTTTCACTAAACAAACCCAACTTATTTTGCAGTGTTCTACCTACCCTATCAAGGAGGTCAGGTTTTTTGAAACACCCTGTATATGGTAGCAATCTATTAAAAAATATGGTGAAAACTTAGCCGTGACACTTGATATCTCCAAGGCATTCGATCGAGTCTGGCACCACGGACTCCTCGCCAAGCTTCCATCTTATGGCTTGCCTCCCCAGCTATGTTCTCTGCTAGCTGGTTTTCTCTCTGAAACAGGTTACTCCATGTAGTGGTCGAGGGAGTTTCATCTGACTCTCTTATCATAAATGCTGGTGTTCCGCAAGGATCAATTCTAGCACCAACACTATTTCTACCCCATATCAACGATTTGTTGGAAGCAACTTCATGTCCAGTACATAGCTTCGCGCATGATAGTTCCCTCCATATCGCCTCCTCTTCCAGGGCTCCAATACCAGCCATGCAAATCAGAAACGAACGAGGGAGAAATGTTGACAACATAAATATGGACTTGGCAACAATTCTTGAATGGGGATTTAATAACTTGGTAGATTTCAATGCGAACAAAACACGAGCATGTCTTTTCTCTAGAAAAGTCGATCTCACTGTTCCCAACATAAGCTTGTCAGGAGTGACCATACCTTTGAAGACATCCATTTCGATGCTTGGAATTACTATCAGCAATAACCTTGCTTGGGAAAATCACGTGAGATCAATTGCTGAAAGTGCATCCCAAAAACTTGGTTTTCTGTTTCGGGCCAGGAGCAATTTCACTTCCAGTCAGCTGCTTATGATCTATAAGGCACAGATCCGACCTGTCCTGGAACACCGTTTCCATATTTGGGGTGCAGCACCCAAACATACCCTGAAACTGTTGAATTCTGTCCAAAAAAGGACAATTTGTCTGAGGTGATGCCTTGATCACAAACTCACTCACTTCTCTGGAGAAATGTAGGAAAGTTGGCGATCTGGCTCTATTTCATAGATATTTTCATGGACGATGCTCTTCTGAAATATCAACAATTGTTCCTTTCTTGGCAGTCCCCGCGAGATTAACCCGTCGAGTTGAGGCTTCGCACCCCTTCTTGGTCGCTGTGGAGACCTGCAGAACATCTCTTTCCAAAGACTCGTTCATCCAACGAACAGCAAGGCTCTGGAACTCATTGCCAAGGGAGGTGTTTCCCGAGGCATATAACCTCCAGAAATTTAAGGAGTACACCAATTCCTACCTTATATCCCTTGGTTCTCACGATGTTCTATGAACATTACAGAATATCCCTTTTCGTGGAAACCAGAATATGAAAAAATGGCTGAACTGGACTTCATGTTACTGAGGAGGGTTTGGGATATAAAATGAGTTGATTCGAATGAATATCGAATATGGATACATATCGATATATCGATATATCGATATATATCGATACGTATCAATATTTCGATACATATCGATACATATCGATATATCTACTAAAGCATACATCGATACCAATATCCAATTTTCAATATCACATAGCAATACTTCAATCTCAACTAAGAAATAACAAAAATCTAAGAAAAAAGAGAAAAACATATTTCCCTCGAAGTTCCTATAAGTACACATCCTATAGAACTTAAAGTCGAGCTCAAAGTAAAACGTTAGACTTCGAACTTTGATTTTGATATTCGATATAAAGGTTCTATATGTTGAGCACATCAACAATGAAGTTTCGTTACTACGTTACACCACGATAGAATAAATTTTACTCAAATGGTTGATATCTGTGCGTTTAATGGTATAAACAAACGCACAGATATCAACCATTTGAGTGAAATCTATTCTTAACTACTTTCAATTGATTAAACGCAATAAAACATTACATAACCATAATAGTTCCATCCTTGTCGAGAATGACAGTTTCTCAATGTTGACGTTTCTCAACAAATTCTCAACCTTTAACGAATATTTTTACTTGTGGACATAGTGACAATCTCTTCTTCTTCTTTTTCTTCTTTTTCACAAACTGGATGAAAACTACAATAGTATAATTCATATTAACATACAGGGTGATTCACCATAAATGTCCCCCCCTCTAGCTCACTTATTTATGAACCGATTTGAAAATTTGAAAAATAATCTGAAATGATTTTCCAGAATTCTTTTTCAAGTTTCTGGTTCAAGATTCATAATTCTGATCACCCTGTATCTGTTCCAATCATTAAATGTCAGTAGATAGTAAATCAAACGTTAAGATACGGACATGAAAGCCGTTTTGACCGATAATGAATAGTTTCGTCACAAAAAATTCTTAAGTTGAAAAATCTCAATTTTGAACACCTTATATCTCTGTAATCATTCTTGCTAGACCCCAAGTGAGATACATTGATCAAATCAGCTCTTCAGGGAGAATCTAAAAATACAATGAAAAATAGGGTGTTCCATTGAAAAAAATCAAATAGTACCCTGTAGATCATTTGTTCCGAGCACCCTGTATTTTTTTATGTAGCGGAAAAAAACTTTATCGAAAATCATTTGAGATGATATTTCAAATTTTGAAATCTGTACAAAAATAACTGAGCTAGAGGGGGGGACATTTATGGTGAATCACCCTGTACCTGTCAATTGACATACACAAGATCTTCTATTTTGTGAAAAGGAAGAAACAGACATTCCTAACCTAAAAGAATTCAAAGAATTTGAACAATGTGAGAAATGTGACTTGCAACTTTTCCCTCCCTTCTTTTCAAAAAATTTTAAAATTCCAAAATTATAATAAATAAGTAACTGTTGAGTGTAAGTATACAAATGTAAGTGTCTCCTATGTGTCAACGTAGCAATTTTGCACAGTATGTCATCATATATTTTAGAATTTTATACTTTTAACAACGTTGTAACCAACCTCACCAAAGATGTAAGTACAAGGCATTCCCATAGTATTTTCCCAATGTATTTACACTCCTTAATCATTGTAGCATTCGTGATGATGGAAATGAACATTGTAACGGGCTTTGTTTCTGGGGCCCTCACTTTGACGCTCTGTTCAGGACGGAGACTACTCTGCTACTGGACAGGGGGGTTCTTGAGCGCCAGATTGTTTTTGAGGTAGTTTACTCTACCTGCTCTGCACAAACTATTTTTGTACAGAGGCCCAAAGTAGCAACAGCGGAGAAAGGTACAGGAGGTATACCTACCTCGGTATACCAGTATAAACCAGGGGTCAATGTTATTGAATCGACCTGGAATCAATAAGGAGCCAAGAAAGTGTAGGCTTTGATTACAAACCCTGGGTTCAGCCTGGAATACTGGTTGCTATTTTCAGTCTGGATAATTACCGGAATCAAAACAAATATCTTTCGGGACCCTGGTATTTTTAGGTTAGGCCTGGAAAATTATTTATTCAAACTATTTCATAAAGTCTACCTGGCCAAACGGAAACACAGTTCCAAACGAATTAAACATATTCGATTTTTATTTATCCTTCCTTTTCCTTCGATTTTCTAATTTTCTATCCCAGGTGTTAGTGAGGTTAATTATATTTTTCTATCTATGTCAACATTTCATTAACCACCGGCCACAGCCTGACAGGATGCTAAGCACAGGGACACGGATGCACAGGACAGGATTTCTCCAGGAAAAGAAGAGGAAGAAGAATGGACGACTGTCTTGTCAGTGTCAGTCGTCACTCGTCAGTCAATAATAATATTCTGCAATTTTGACAAATGAAAATATTGAAAATCATTAAATAAATTATTGGAACTAATCGGAACTGAAAACAATGACAACAGAGAAATGAATATGAAATATGCAAACACAAAAAACCGTTTATTCGCAAATACCAAGTTCTGGATTATTTACACAGGTTGGGTGGGTATCGGTATAAAAAGCAACAGGAATGAAATAAATCTATAAACAGGATGAATAATAATGGTGAAAACTATTATACAAACTTACATGTGCAACAGGAAAACACTATACATTAATACTTCACACTGGTTTTGAATGAAATAGGAGAGCACTGAGAGATCAGCAAGAGAACCCGGAGCTTGAAGAGCAGAGACTGTATAACGTAGAGCAGGTAGTGTAGACTGGTAGAGAAGAGCGAGATCCCTTAGCTGTCTTCAGTATTTATATTCTCCCCTTGACCTCGATACAAGGACAGCTCGATCCTAGGTTCTTATTGGTCGGAATCCTTAACTATGGCAGCAGGAACTATCATCCAAAAGCACATGTTCCTAATCTCACAAAAATGCGGAAAAAATTATTGTTAACCCTATATGGGAACATGAACAGAATCTACTACCCTTGCTAATGCTACTGAATGAATTTGACTGGAAAATATCCACTAACAAAAAAGTTATGACCAGGTTAACATCCATCATTTCAACTGATAAATAATTCAATCAAATTTCATATCATAAGCAGAGGGTTGAAAAATATTGAAGTCTCTAGGGTTGTTATGATGTTTATCAGAGATAACTATCAGGAAAAGCTTTGAGAAGTCAGGAATCAATGCATTACTCAGCTCTCTCAGATTTTCAGGATTCGAGCTTTCGAACAAGTGAAATTCAAGTTACTTAGATATTAATCAAAACCAGTCTAGTAATGAAGCTGGTCAAAAACACTTCATTACAAGATTTCCGAAAGCTTGAATAAACTTTAAAGAGTATTCCTCTTACACTGCTGCTACCCCCAATATACAATGGTTTTATTTGTATCGATATATATCGATATGTATCGATATATGGATATGTATCGATATATCGATATATCGATAAATACCGATATCAAAGCGAAAATCGATATCGATATCCATTTTTCAATATCGCACAGCCCTATTTTTCAGCACTTTGTAGGTGCAATCAGCAGCGACAAAATTCGGTCTAATCCGCATGTATTCGTTTATACCGAGGTTTATATAGCTGTTTATACCAATAATAGTTATTTATTACACAAGGGCAAATAGAAGTAGATTACAGCACGAGGTTCTGTTGTCTCCCGACGCGAGCTGAAATCAAAATTTTTCCTGTGTATAATAATAGTAGCGGAGGCAAAGAGGCTGAATAGGGATTTACTCGAGCGTCATGGGGACGTGAAAAAGTTTATATGATATATGAACTTTTACTGGTGGGGAGAGCGTGTATAGGTGTTGAAAAATATAAAGTAAAAACTGTCACATACAAATACTCGAGTGCATCATATATCAATAGTGTATGTACCCCACGTGTTTCTGATAACCGAAAAATATTAATCTGCCGGTTTGCATGGAGGGGGTACGAAGGGATGGAGAAAAACATTATTTTATGCACGACCGGGCGTAAAGTAGCACTTTACCGCCCGGGTTTGCGGGCGTGAGATGGCACTTTACCGTCCGCGGACTACTTTACCGCCCGGCGGGCGATAAAGTCATTGAGCTGGTGATAAAGCTAATGTCACTGTCATATCGATAGAAATCTAGATTGACATTAAGAAAGCATGAAAATAGTACTTACTTTCATCATAAGGTACGAATCGTCTGGTGCTTCACTCAAGAATAACTCTATTTTTTCTCTGCTTAGAATCTTCGATTTCTTTGGTTTATAACCGTCAGATTTTCTTTTTAAAAAAGCTATCAATCTTGCATATTTACTAATATCTCTATTATCATGTACATTTAAAGTAGCTTTCAACATGGAATAATATGACCACATGGAAGAGGGCTTACGAGATTTTGATTTTTCCAGAAAATAGGCAGGAAGCACACTTTTAGTGTAGTTCTTATTTTTTACATCATTTCTGTCGCACCAGCTCACGAATTCTTCGTATACTTTGTCGTATATTTTTTTTGATTTACTTGGCAATAAACTCGATTTTGCTTCCTCAGCTGCCTCACTAATTTGTGGTGGAGTATACAATTCACACTTTCTTCATCACTAGAATTCATTTTGAAATCACTAATGAATTATGTATGATTACACAAATTGACAGTTAATATGGCTACTGGCCTATTAATTCCTATTTCGAAAAATTAACTGAGTTGCCATGGTAACGTTGATTCCATACTTCTTGATTAAATGTATTTGCGATATGGATACAATGCAGTCTCACTGCAACCGTGATGTATTTTTATTGTGCTTGAGGGATGAAGAGATACATACCTACATGAGATATCAACTATATACAGGTCGTGCATAAAATGTTGTATGTATTTCGGGCGTAACTAGCTTTTATGGACCTAGGCGTGTTAATAGCCCTCGCTATCGCTCGGTCTATTACTTACACGCTGCGGTCCATAAAAGCCTATTTTACGCCCTTGATACATAAATAACTATTAGCGCGTCAGATAATGAGGAGGGACGTTAAGTAAACCCTCAAGTAGCTCCTATTCAAAAGACTGACGATTTGGACCCGACCAAAAGTCATGATCAATTTTTGAAAATGAGAAAAATCGTGACCTTGAAATGCTTGAGGGTGTCACTTTATTATACAGACTCTTCATCTTGAGGTCCTTGTCGTATGGACCCATAATCTGACAATTATGAAGAAGAATTACCTTAATGTGACGGTTGGATTTTTTTTTGTTAACTGAATGTAAAAACTAAAATATAAAATATACAGGGTGGGTCAGTTTTTTGTAGCAAGACTTCAACAGCTCGCAAAATTCACAATTTTGAGATAGAAGGCTCATGTAGACATACAGGTTGGACCAATAGTGTGGTAGAGTGAGATAACGGCTTTGCTGTTTGAGATAGATGAACAAATATACTTGAGATGGTCTAGTCTCATGAGCACTACATTTCTGATATATTTTGCGTTATACAGGGTTACTCGAAAATGCGTGGCGTATCAAAGTTATACTTTATCTGATAGCACACCTTGTATTTTATTGCATTTTCAGATTCCGCCTTATGAGCTGATTTCAACGATCTATATCAAACTTTAGTTTCAAGAGAAATCATCAAAGAGCAATAGGGTGCAAAAAATCGGGATTTCTCAACTTTCGGAATTTCTTCTATCAGAAGTACTCATTATTGGTCAAAACATGTCCCTATCTCAACTTTTGATTGACAATTTACTGACATTTGATTCAAACGATTATAGGGTGGTTCATAGTTCCCTGTGGCTGGAAACACCACACTTAATTGACGATTTCCGCTATACTTCGGCTTGTGCAAATTGGTAGATTATGTTATTTCCGTGATGCGAAACTAATTGCCTTCAAAATAAGAAGAAAATCAACCGCGCTAGAGAATGTACAGGTGACGATTTTTTTGCAACTTTATGGCTCTCCCATGCATTTCCTTATGTCACGATCAAATCGTCAGATTATTGAAAGGCACACTTTTCTGCATGTAATTAACGTACCATGTCTTAATCTGACGGGCTCGAGTATTTCTGACGATTGATTTTTTTTACTAATCTGATCGGCTGCCGTAAACTTTCTACACCATATAAAGGGACCAGGTATGGTGGGAGTACTTCACAATATCCAAGGATACCCCCCCCTATGTTAATCTGCCGCACTCGAGTAAATCCCGAAATCCCCGCTTGGGCTTCCCTACACTATTTTTTTCTGTGACAGGAAAAATGACGAATCAATATTAAGAAGATATTACATTATATTGAAATCAGAGAATCATCGACGGGAAATTTGAAATTTTCAAAGGGATTTACACCTGCGATGCAGGCATCTTTATCATTCCTTTGATGCAGTCAAATATCTGCCAGTCTGATTCTGTGATTTGATATTCAAAAATTGGGAACATAGTGGTTGTTTAGTAATTTACGTAACCGCGATGTGGAATGGAAGATAAAAAAGACTTTCAGTTCTTCCTCTAAGACGGTGTTATTGGCTTATTTTTCGGAACTGGCACAACAAAAGCCATCAACACTGCACCTATATACACGGGAAGAAAGCTCTCACTTTTTTCCCACGAGAAAAAAGTAATTTATGAAAAGTGACATTTTATAACCTGCCAACAGAGATGAAGTGCCAACCATTTTTCCCGTCACAGAAAAAACAATTTTTGTATATTTGTCAAATTCTGATGGCATATCACTCTGGTATTATAGTTGACAATAATTCCCTACAATCTCATAAGGAAACTGTTTCATTACATTCGGATAATTGTTTATTTTTCAGTATTATTACGATATTGTTGATAAGATGCGGTTTATCAAAAGAAGAGGGATTTTTCATCCTGGGAAATAATCACTGTATTACCAACAGAACATCTGCCATTGTTTTCAACCAATGGCCAAATCGGACGAAGCTAATTGATTACAGCCGAAGTGAGTTTTTCAAGTATTTTATTATTCAATGAACTTGTAGTAGAACTTGTAGTAGAACATTAGATAAGTATGAGTCAACATTTCATGTTCCTTATTATTTGTTTAATAAGTAGGTACAAGTTCCAGGAAGTAGTAGTAGTTACAGATGGAGTAATAAAATATTGAATTTGTGTCAATTTTATATTATACTTCGATGCTTTCTATGCTACACAGTTTCTGAATGATGCTGCCTAAATTTTTATACCATCAGAGATGCAGCGTCGAAAATAAGAAAAACTAATGAAAAGAAGGAATACTGAAGTATTCTCTTTCGTCATTTTTTTTAGACTGTTTTTAATGGAGGTCACTTCGTCCTTAGTGACTTGTTCATTTCACCATAAGTTTTCTCTGGGGAATGGTCATTAGTTTTCAAGAATTTCATCATCTTGAATTTGATTTTCAATTTTATTTATGCCACATTCCATATTTTGCTGACAACTTCTGGCTGGAATAACGGAAACTTATTTTTTCAAATGCCTTCATGATTTTTATAGTGAAAAATGGAACATTCAATCTATAGTTTAGTTGCCCACTTTCAATGAGACTCATTTGTTAGATAATCATATTATTACCACTTCGAGAGACCACTACTGATATTTTCTCTCTCGAAAATGATATGAAATAATTGTTTTAGGTCCCAATGAAATTGAACATTTTCATGAATGAATTATACATAGTGTTTTCTAAACATTGGTAGAATATTCGTGGGGTGGGGTGATTCCTGGGGTATTTTTATGAAAAAAAAAGTATTTTTGGGAGCTACACGGCCCTTCAAATAGTGCACTCTGAATAGGACAGTTTTTCCTCAATATTTATGAAACCGTGAATTTCGAAATTTTGATCAGGAGCGTATCATACTGGAGGAGTTAACAGTAGAAACAATCCCACTCTTTCATGGTATTTTTTCATCACATTCTGATTTCAGAATATAATTGCTCAGGGTTTTCCATTAAATTCTTCAATACATTCTTATTCTAGGGTCATCGGCGTTCTACCCATCAACATCAGATCCACATTTTTTTGCATGCGATTTTGATAGACATTGTCGAAATAAATCTTCCTGGACCAGTAATACAAAGTGGAACTCAATAACTTCACTGGATAGCCCTGTCAATGAATATGTGACTGACAGACGTTGGGAAGGTATATAGAATTAGAATAAGTAACTTTTACAAATAAATAATCTCGATATCTTGTCATACAATCTCATTTCTGAAGATATCATTGATCACGTGACGTACGCGAATATTCCAAGCCAGATGATATGCATATTAAATTCCCTGTGATTCTCATTGTCACGTCACTGGTTGTTTACGATTATCTTCTAGTTCCAAATGACGGGTCGTGCTGATATACAGGGTGTTTCATAGATGTTGTATGAGCCACTGTTGTGTTCCGATCAATAGTGCTGCTCCTAAGGCGGCGTATGTAGTCAGTAACAAAGCCTACATACACAGAACACACGAGGGCTGAAGGACCTCTTGTAAGGTCGGTAGTCAGATGATGTGTACCTACATACTCGCCAACATTATAAATATTCTGGCATAATCATTAGATATGGTCTTTGATTGTGGTTTCGATTATTTAAAATGATACTTTTTCAAATCAACATCGAAGTATAAGTCAGTATCCATAGATAAATATTTGACACCACACGCCTCTTCATAAGGAGTAGTATATTTCATTACACCCAAACGAATATCTGCATATTATTTTTTCTGAAAATCTAACGTTTATAACAAGATGCGTGGTGTGTCAAGCATTCATCTGTAGATACTTCTTCAGGTGTACCTACATATGGTGTGTGGGTCAGTAATTATGGCTCGATATACACCTATTTTGAATTGATCTATTTTGTTAAGGGAATTCGTGGAATCTTATGGCAGAGCCGAATACAGTGCATGTTGGTGGTCGATGGTCGTATGTATACAGTGTGTCCCACTTACCATGCTTACCATGGGTATCTTTTTAACGGTGAGAGATACGAGGTCGGTTAAATGACACCAAATGTGGAGTTTGTCAAGGCCAACTATAATTTAAAAAAATATTTTGATAAAATCTATTCGTTTTTGTTTTATACGCAAAAAACAGATTTCGATCATTTTCATGTCTCCTTCGTAACTTCTTTATTAATGAAAATATTCAAATAGGAATTTCACATTCTCATGGCAGTTTTCCAAGGTGATTTCGAAACAAATATGAAATTTATACCAACTCTTCTAGAATTTGAGATATCAGCACCAACTTTAGTTTTTCAAATGTAGGTCATAGCTCACTATGACTTAGTTACAAATAACTTCTTTTTCTCTTACAGATGATATGTCGCAGTAATAGTTTTGTGTTGATAACAACGGAGTTATCGTCATTTATACAAAAACAAAAAATTATTTGGAAGCCGCTATCTTGAATTCATGAATTTTAACAAAAGAATCATGATCTCCGACCTCAAAAACCCCCACTCACCAATTTTGAATGGAATCGGACCAAATCTTGTCCGCCATCTTGGAGCAGCCATTTTTTTTAATTTCAATAAAAATTCCATAACTCCGATCAACTTGAAATTTGGCAGGTGTTCATAATTCCGGTGACAATACATTATGGAATTTTTGTTGAAATTAAAAAAATGGCTGCTCCAAGATGGCGGACAAGATTTGGTCCGATTCCATTCAAAATTGGTAAGTGGGGGTTTTAGAACAATTTTAGAACAATTTTTTTTTCTGAGGTCGGAGATCATGATTCTTTTGTTAACATTCATAAATTCAAGATGGCGGCTTCCAAATAATTTTTTGTTTTTCTATAAATGACGATAACTCCGTTGTTATCAACACAAAACTATTACTGCGACATATCATCTGTAAGAGAAAAAAAAGTTATTTGAAACTAAGTCATAGTGAGCTATGACCTACATTTGAAAAACTAAAGTTGGTGCTGATATCTCAAATTCTAGAAGAGTTGGTATAAATTTCATATTCTTTTCGAAATCACCTTGGAAAACTGCCATGAGAATGTGAAATTCCTATTTGAATATTTTCATAAATAAAGAAGTTACGGAGGAGACATGAAAATGATCAAAATCTGTTTCTTGCGTATAAAACAAAAACGAATAGATTTTATCAAAATATTTTTTCACATTATAGTTGGCCTTGACAAACTCCACATTTGGTGTCATTTAACCGACCTCGTATCTCTCACCGTTAAAAAGATACCCATGGTGAGCATGGTAAGTGGGACACACTGTATATTAACAACGTACGAATTGATGGTTCTCTATATACAGGGTGGGCCAGCAGTAACGCCTCGATCTCTAGAAGGCTTACCACTTATCTTCTTGGAATTCTTCCTCTCTAGGAAGTTGCATGTCAACATAGGCTACCATTTGAGATTATTTCAAAACATACATGATGTCCCCAAAAACCGCAAAACACTAAAGTTATACTTTTTTTAATCGACACCCATTATATAATTTCATTTTGAGATTCTCCCTGATGATCTGATTTCAACGACTCATCATACTTGGGGTCTAGCAGTAATAATTACTGAGATATAAGGTGTGAAAAATCGAGATTTTCCAAGTTCAAGAATTTTTTGTGTCGAAACTATTCATAATTGGTCAAGACGGTTTACATGTTCTATCTCAACTTTGTATCCACTATCAATTGATATTCGATTAAAACAAATATTGGCTGGTACAGAAATGAGATTCTTGACCACCCTTTATCTATTTTAATTAAATACCAATCGATAGTGACTAAAAAATGGAAATAGGGATATGTAAATAATTTTGACCAATTATGAATAGTTTCGACACAAGCAATTCCTGAACTTGGAAAATCTCGATTTTGCACACCCTATATCTCAGTAATTATTACTGCTAGACCCCAAGTACGATGGGTCGTTGAAATCACCTATTCCGGGAGAAGCTCGGAATGAAATAATATATAGGGTGTTCCATTAAAGAAAGTATAACTTCAGTAGATTTTTTTAGGGGGACACCCTGTATGTTTCGAAATCATTTCAAATGGTAGCCTATGTTGACATGCAACGTCCCAAAGAGGAAGAATTCCAACAAGATGAGTGGTTAGCCTTCTAAAGACCGAGGCGTTACTGGTGGACCACCCAGTAGAGTTTCAGAAGTGATATGGCTAGATGAGATGAAATGAGTTATTGAGGAAAGATCGACAGAGGGTGTCATTAAGTTGACAATTTAATTCATGTATGAAAAATCCCACAAGCCGCGTGATTTCCTCATTATGACAGCGAAAAAAAATGGTCATAACTTTTCCAGCGACAATAACGGTACCTAACTATCATATTATTTCTCTTGATCCATCAATTAGTTTCGAATATGATTCTCCGAAGAAAGATTGATGTTTAACGATAGTGATTATGCTAAACCGCCTTCGCAGAAAGTCGGTAAAGAATAAGTAAATGTTGATTCAAATTTCGAGATACAGAAACAAATAACGATGAAACTTTATACAGATATTCACAAATTGAAATTAGGGGATTCAAGTCCCCATACTTCAATGGTATTTATAATAAGTACCATTTTCAATTCAAAATGTTGAAAACATTCAATAAAGATAATTTCTTTTGAAATAATTATTAAATACACTCACAGGCAAAAAAACCGGCCACCAAGAAATTAAGCAAAATTATTCACCCTGTAACTTATATAATTCTTGTCTGATTTTCGTGAAATGTCTACCAAATCGTGTATTCATGTTTCGGAATGTTAGCCTGTATATCTGGCCAGCGTAGCTTCGTGGTTGAAGCGTCAATGTTCTATCCACGTTGGATGCCGGTAGGTGGGTTCGATTATCACCACGACCGCAAACATTTTCCTGATGGCCTAAGATCACACGTTAAAAGGTAACTCCCCTGTTCATCTTTGCTCGTACAAGTCTCTTATTGAAGACTTCTCAGGGTTGCTCGTGAGGGGGCAACCGAAAGATTTATAAGAACAATTTTAGAACAACAACAACAACAATATAAAGTCTCAAGAAAAGCTGAGAGCTTGATCAATATACAAGGATAAACAAAAGTTATTCTTTCACCCTTGTGCCCTGTGGCAAAGGTGCGAGTGGTTGAATTCAGATCAATATGATTGAGATTGAAGTTTGATCCCTTCTCAACACAGTGGTTTTTGATTCATGTCGATAACCACTTCTTAAGAGAAGATACAAGTGTTTTGAGAAAGCATGGATTTTTTTATTTTATTTTTATTAACAATAATCAGAACCATTCTCCAAACATTCTGCTTCATCATGTTTTGAATTGAAGTGTAATCCTTTTTCGTCCCTTCTCAACACAATGGTTCTTGATACACCTCAATATCTTCTTTTTTAGAGAAGATACAAGTGTTTCAAGAAAGTATCAATTTTTTTTAAATTCAATAATTCAGAACCTAGAGAGCATTTTCGAGAGCTACGATCCGCCGTTTTTCAAGACTACTTACTCGAGAAATTCGATCAACTCGATGCCTCGTCGGTTGCAGTAATTCAAACTCGAGGAGGGCATACTCGCTATTGACCAAAGGTCTGCTTTTTGTTTGTTTGTTGTAATTGAGTTTTTTTTTTCGGGGGGTACTAAGAAAATGGGGCAGAAATACGTGATATGAACTCTTCGATTTGTTAATCCATGAGTTTATGAAAGTTCTGATTATTGTGAATAAAAATTAAATAAGGCCATACTTTCTTAAAACACTCGCATCTTCTCCTAAAAATATAGATATTGACGTGAATCAAAAACTATTGTGCTAAGAAGAGATGACACTTCAATCCAAAGCATAATGAAGCCCATTCCAAGTATTCAATTTCGCCTCAGGGCGTTAAGATACGAAAGCGCTGAACGGACATGATACTTTTTTTTATAATTGCCAGTTTGAACTGGCAATTAGCCATAATTGCCAGTTTGATCTGGCAATTAGCTATAATTGCCAGTTTGAACTGGCATTTAGCTATAATTGCCAGTTTGAACTGGCAATTAGCCATAATTGCCAGTTTCAACTGGCATTTAGCCATAATTGCCAGTTTGAACTGGCATTTAATTATAATTGCCAGTTTGAACTGGCAATTAGCCATAATTGCCAGTTTGAACTGGCATTCAGCGCATTCGTACGAAAGGACCCCGCAATAAATGGAATGTCACAGTTCAAGCAATGACAGCTCTGTCTAATAGATGCGCATTACTTGAGAGGAAATCAGATGGCTACAAGACAAAGAAATCAAAAATGTCGCTGTTATCTGTCACAGCCGTAGAAAAATTATGGTGTATAACTCGCAGGGAATTCTAATTTCCCACTCGAATGATTGCAGCATTATTCGCCTACGGCTCATGCTGCAAATTTCATTCTCGGGGAATATCACTATCATTCCGTTCTTGTTGAACAATATACTATAGGTCTCTGACGACACAGTGGAGTAATTGAATGACAATAATAAATTATCAGTCCACTCGCCCTTTGTGTTGGTCGAAATAATCGTTCGCGTTCGCATTAGTTTTTTGGCGTCACTAGATGGCGATAACATGACTAGATCCTTTCGTACGGCTAATTGCCAGTTCAAACTGGCAATTATAACTAAATGCCAGTTCAAACTGGCAATTATGACTAATTGCCAGATCAAACTGGCAATTATGGCTAATTGCCAGTTCAAACTGACAATTATAGCTAATTGCCAGATCAAACTGGCAATTATGGCTAATTGTCAGATCAAACTGGCAATTATGGCTAATTGCCAGTTCAAACTGGAATGCCAGTTCAAACTGGCAATTATAAAAAAAAAGTATCATGTCCGTTCAGCGCTTTCGTATTAAGAAGTATAGAGAGTGAAATAGTAAGTTTGGTTTTTCCTTGAATAATGATCAAGTCATCAGCTTTACACGGAAACTAATATTCAGTCTAACATTCCGGAACATGAATCTACGATTCGATCGAAATTCCACAAAAATCGGACAAGGCTTTGAAAAGTAACAGGATGAACAATTTGGGCAAATTTTTTGGTGGCTGGTTTTTTTGCCGGTGAGTGTAGTAATCCTCATTGGCGATGATTCGAAATTTTTGCATGTTTTATTAAAAACTAATGAAAGTCCTCCGTTTATTTGATATTTTATCAGGTTGCTTGACGTAAATTCGATCGATGACATCACAGTGTCGCCATATTGGTTTGGATGTCACGAAAAGTGATTTTTTTTTTCGACTTCTACGAAACATCACATTTTACGTTCTAATTTCCGAACGAGAAACCGACTATGTCAGAAGGCAAGTACTTTTCGTCCGCAGACATTATTTTTTCGTCCGCAAACACTTTTCGTCCCCTGCAGGGTTGCCAGTTCTACTCAATTTTTATATCCAGATTTGCATATTGATCAACTGATCTACTGAAACATTTCATAACATAATGAAACATATTTTGACACTTTATCATTGAATTACCTATATATCATTATTGATATTCAGTTAATCATATACCTACACTTATAAATTGCATGATATTTCGGCACGCTCTGTTTAAATTAATTTCACGAAATAAGTAATACATGCATGTACATATAGGTACTAATGATATTATGTATAAATCGAGAAAAGACAATACTTCATCTGATTCAGATTCGCCAATTTCTTTGCGGATATGCAAATAAGTTGACGTAGTTTCAACTTTTCGCGGAATTCACTAGAATTGTAACCTCAAAATATAATTATGATTTAATAATCTCAGGAATAAATATGAGTATTCGATAGCTATTCATACCTCTTCTTACATGATTTTAAAATTCTATATCTGAGATTCTGATTCTGAATTTCATCAATTGAAGTATCCAGTCCAACATTATTCCAAGGTTATACTAAACTGTTACCAACTGTGGATGATGACAAAACAATTTCAGGAAACCTGGGCGTATAATTATAGTTGACTTTCAAATCCGCTTCGGATTTTCGGCCTAGTGGGACCATAGAAATCATATTATATATACTGACACTAGAATGCTAATTCCATGAAATTTCGCAGCGAAAAGCATGCCACACATGCGAAGGTTTCATGATGTGCGCATGCTCACCGATACATTATTTCTTATAGAACGTTGCCATGCATCTAAATTATTTGTCGAAATAATTCAAAGGCTAGTGTAATAAATCGATTTGAATTATTATATATAGCATTCATCAAACAGGAGGAGGCTCATTTCTCGACACATTTGAGAATTCTTAGTAGAACTTTTCAACGCATTGTAGTCGCTTAAAATAGATGAATTTCAAGCTCGATAGGATATTAAGAATAAAATAATTGTGAAATCTCGCAACAGCGCTTTTCATTCCTGATGACAATTGACATTTGAATTCTAGAGTCCAGAGATGGTTTGAGGTTTATGTTGTAATATCATTTCGTTTTTCGTCTTGACGATTCGTGATTTGTTATTTTCTCGTGTGTTTTTATTTGTACAATTCGAATATTGCTTCAAATATTTTATACCGTTTGATAAACAATGAACTGTTTAGTGTTGTGGTGTGAGAACAAAGGAAAGATTCCTGGAGTTAATTACTTTTGGTAAGTAATGAAATGATCTTTTCATTCTTTTCAATATGCTTCAACTCAAAGGGCTGTTCTTTTCAGCTTGACAAAAAAAAGACATGATGTTTGGATGAGGGCTATCGGAAGAGACCCCATTGTTGAGCATCTGAGTGAGAACAATTTAATTTGTAGTGAACACTTTTCTTCAGAAGATATAATTAGTGATGGCAAGAGAATCCGTTTAAGAGGAAATGCAGTACCAAAGTTGTATTTGCGGAGAAGTGATTATGTTTTTCAACAAAAAAGGTTAGTAAGATTTCAACTTGGGTTTCAACTATTCTCCAACAAATTCTGATGATCTCTCATTTTGATGCTCTTGGGGCATTCATGTTCGAGTTCATGCCTTCAACCATAAACTCATTAGGTATATTATGTGAATCATCCATTTCAAATACAAACATTTATGCAAAAATTATAAAACTTGAATTGTCTGCTTTATGTCCTAAATATTTGAATATAGTTCTAGAATCCTCGAAGAACTGCATGAAAACAAACCTGCAAACACTAGCAATAGTAGTAAGGATTCCTCACAAAAAATCAGTAATATGGATGATGAGGAAGTACTTTTCATTGGTAATGAGAAAAATGCTCCAGGTATTACTGTTTCATGCACTCCTACTTTGGAAATTGCTGGAAGGTAAGGCTATATAAATGATAATTCTATTCTGTTCAGATTGTTCCTAGGCTGTATAAAGTATTTTGTAATAACAATCTTTCATAATAAATTAACAATTAACAAAATGACAGCAGTCCAAAAACTAAAAAATTATATATTTTAGCTCATCAAGCTCTTCCTCCTGTACAGACTCTCCTATGAGTCTGAAAAGAAATCGAGAAGACACATCAACAGATAGTGAGGGAAATAAAGGTGGAATTAAACGAGCTAGAAGAGAGATCAAAATCAGACACAACTATAGGTTAGTATATGATAATCTACCAGAGTGCCAAATAACCAAATAATCTCTATTTTTATATTTGAAATACTTAAGTATATTTTTCATAGAAGTTGGGCACTTGAATGCGCATTTGTAATTTAGCTTAACCTGCCATTTTATCTTTTCATTATTTATATTTCGAAGTTTAAATATAAACATCAGATATACTTAATTAACAATTTTCTTTTTCAGTGCATCGCCTTCACAAATTTTGCGTCAACTGAAAGATGCTAATGTTAAAAAAAGTTTGGCCCTCAAAAAATTGAAATCAATGAAATTGAAAGTTCACCGTTTGAAAAGAAAGGTAACAACCCTAAAGCAAGTTTTATGGGACGTGAAGAAAAAAAACCTTCTTTCTGAAAATGGTATTCAAATTCTTGAGAAATCAATTACTGGTGTGCCACTATCCATATTGAAAAGGTCAATAGATGTGAGGAAGAAAAAATCTCTAGGAAAGCAATATAAACAAACATTTGGAGATGACATTAAATCGTTTGCCATGACATTGCAATTTTTATCATCAAAAGCATATTTATATGTTAGAAATACATTTGATCTTGCTCTTCCTGCACCTTCGACCATTAGAAGATGGTTAAGCGAAGTTAATTGTGAACCAGGATTCTGTGAGAATTCTTTCAACAGCCTTAGAGTCCTAGTTGCTGAAAACCAGAAGCAACACAAAGATACTTTGTGTAGTCTTATGCTAGATGAGATGGCAATAAAAAAACAGATTGAGTTAAAGGGTATAAAGACATGGGGTTATGAAGATTATGGGACTGGGGTTAAAGATGATTCACTTAAGTGTGCTACCGAAGCTTTAGTTCTGATGGTTGTCTCATTACATGGTAACTGGAAATTACCATTGCCTACTTTCTCATACATTCAATGACTGGATCGGAAAAAGCAAACATCGTAAAGGAAGCTTTAAAGAAATTGCATGAAGTTGGAGTAAAAGTAGTATCTGTAACTTGTGATGGACCATCAGCTAACATCACAATGGCTGAGAAACTGGGTGGAGTCATCCGTAATTTTAATAATCTGAAAACTAATTTCAAGCATCCAGTGACAAATGATAAGGTTTTCATTATTTTTGATGCATGTCACATGCTCAAGTTAGTCAGAAATAATTGGGCAAGCTGTGGAATATTCATTAATAGTAAAGGACAGAAAATTGACTTTGGATTTATTACCAAACTACATAATATGCAAGAAGAAGAATTCTGTCGTTTTGGTAATAAAATTGGTTCAAACCATATCAATTGGAAGACACAAAAAATGAAGGTATGTTCTGAATTTTTATAAATGGATAATACTATTATACTTCTACTTCTAGGTCAATTTGGCAGCACAAACTCTCAGTGCCAGTGTTGCAAGTGCACTGGAGTTTTTATCAAAAGATATTAAACATCCAGACTTCATAGATGCAGCCCCAACTATTGAATTCATCAGAATAATTGACAGGTTGTTCGACTTATTGAATTCAAGAAATCCTTTTGCAAAAGGATACAAATCACCATTGAAAAAATCAAACGAAACTTTCTGGAGACCACTATTGAGAGACAGTTTCCTTTACTTGAAATCTCTAAGGCATTTGGATGGAAGGTTTCTGCATGTTTCAAAAAATATGACACCGATTCTTGGTTTTTGCACTACAATAGAGTCTGTATTAGGCATTTTTGATGAACATGTCAAACAAGACAATGCACCATTACAGTACCTACTAACATACAAGTTCAGTCAAGATCATCTGGAGTTATTTTTCTGTGGAATTCGGTAAGAAAGAAAAACCACTGAATATGAATTATTTCATGAAATCCTATCAATATTCTACATTTAATTAATGCCATTTTTTTTGTCATTCGGATGTTTTCATGCAATTTCTAATCAAAATCCTTTTGCCTAACAATATATTATCAATTTTGCAAGTATCAAAATAAATACACATTCTAGAGTGCATTTTCTTTTTCAGGGGAAGAAATGGTTGGAATAATAATCCTACTGCTTACCAGTTTTATTACACTTTCAGAAGACTGTGCTTGAAAATTGATTTAAAAGTTTTGAAAGGAAATTGTCATATAATGGACAATACTAAGATACTGAATTCTTCAAACCCACATGAAATGCAAAATATATCTCCAGAACTTAGTCTGAGTGATATAACAATCATAAAAAAATATGAAATTGACTATAATGATCTGGTTATATATAGAGGATGATGAGTTTCTGTATATAGTTGATGTTTTACCAAAATTGTCACTCTTGAACGAAAATGTGGTTACACATATATCAGGATATGTTGTGAGGTCTATCAACAAACAAATAAAATGCACAGTATGTCTGGACTCATTGGAGGAATCAGATTACAGTTCAATAGATTCTCATCAGTTTATGTTGTTACGTAGAAAAGATAGAGGTGGCCTGATAAAACCATCCAAAGATGTAATAAGAATTTGTATGTATACAGAAAAAAAAATTCGTCAGGTATTGAACATAACAAATAACCTTATGCCAACTGAAAAATGTTTTTTGGAGACATTTATTATGCAATCTTCTATGTTCCTGTTTCAGGATAAAACAATTTTTCAAACTCTGGAAGAGCATGTTTTTGATATTTCACCATATGAGTTGAATCACACAATGAAGTTAATTCGACTCATTGTGAGAATTTACTCTAAAATAAGATTTTATAAAGTTGCCAAACGACATACTGATCTGATAAGGGGGGAATTGAAAAGAAAAACGTTGAACAAACTTATTTTATTTTATAATCAATAGTTAGAGGTACCTATGCTGTACTAGTTTATTAGCTCATTAGCTTACTCTTATTTCTGTATGAAATTCCCATATTTGTATCTACAAATAAAAATTCTATATATTCATGTTAGATAGTTATCACAGTGGAATAGGCTCAGTGACGGCTCGTCAGGGACGGCAGGGTCGGCCGGGCCGTACCAAATAATTTGGGGAAAATTACTGAACTATTTGATGAATAAAATTATTTTCCGAAACTGTTTTCATAATTCATCGCTCATTATCCTACTGTTATGCCACTATTATTTGAATTTCATTCATGGAACCTTTGAGTATGCCATCCGCATATACACCGAAAATCACGAACTAATTCAGGACCTACGACATCTGGTAATCCCATCGTCAAAACGCCGCTTTCAGTTGAACCGCTCGCGTAGCTCATTACACTGATGCAGACGGCCGGCCGATCGGTGATTTCTTGTCTCGACGCATCGCCACAGCCATCGCCTACAGATTCCCCGCTTCAAGTTTAAATTTTCGCTTATACGCGTCATACCTTGGGTGCGGCCAAGCTCTGCTGGCCGTCCAACGTATCGATCGTACTTATCAGTATCAGTTGTTTGCAGTGCGCTCGCTGTGCACCGTATCGAACCATTCCGACCTAATTTTTAATATACGGATTGGCATGATTGACATTCTATTTTCATTTTACGTTGTAGGTATTTATAATTTTAATTCCTATACTTATTTGTGAGTTGATGTTGGAATTTGAAATGTACAAACTGAAAAGAAAAATAATTTCCATGTTTTTGTTTACGCTTGCAGTAGTTGCAGTAAAAATGACTGGTGATTTTTGAATTTGCAATTTTTCAGTAATTCATAATTCAACATATCCATCTAATATTGGTATCAGAATTTTCCTTCAGTGCTTCTGAGCGTCAATAAGTTATAATTCAATTTGAATATTGCTGTAATGTAACCTACTGTGCCTCTGCCTATGTAGGTAATATGGCAAGAAAAATGTCAGCAGTCCAAGAGCTGAGTAGGTATTGAAACATCGTAAAAAAGCTCTGGTGACGAAAATGTAATAAATGTATAACTTCCAGAATATCATTTATTTTCAAAGACGCATGTAGCGGTTATAAACTACCTAAATAATATTTATGCATCCATCGCATCGCGGGAAACATTATACCTACGGCTGCACCCTGCACGCGGGCTCGGCCAGCCGACTACGAAGGAGTGGGGTCAGTGGGGTGGCTTGTTACAGGAACGGCGTAGACCGATTAGTGATTGATTAGTCATTGTTGTGCTACTCGCGTTAGGTGAGTGGTTGTCGGTTATGTTGATTTTTTTGAGTTTACATTACGTTTTCAACAGAATATAAATATTTTTTGTTCACGAGTTATCTTATTTTTATTTTCTTTCATTTTATTTTTTCGACTTTCTTGTTATTATTTTTTCATACCAACTAACCTCAGATGAAGAAAGGGACATCTGAGCAACTAACCCTTATCCACCTCCTTTTTCTTTCCCCATTTCCCCTGGCGAGAATGCTCTAACCTCGTGGTTCTTGCTGGACAATTTAATTTTTTGGTTATGTGTACAGGGTGATTCACCATAAATGTCCCTCCCTCTAGCTCAATTATTTTTAAACCGATTTCAAAATTTGAAATATCATCTTGAATGATTTTTGATTGAGTTTTTTTCCGCTACATCAGAAAATACAGGGTGCTCAGAACAAACGATCTACAGGGTACCATTTGATTTTTTTATATGGAACACCCTATTTTTCATTGTATTTTTAGATTCTCCCTGAAAAGCTGATTTGCTTAATGTATCACACTTGGGGTCTATCGGGAATGATTACAGAGATATAGGGTGTTCAAAATCGAGATTTTTCAACTTTAGGATTTTTTTGAGACGAAACTATTCATCATCGGTCAAAACGGCTTTCGCATGTCCATATCTCAACTTTTGATTTACAATCTACTGACATTTAATAATTGGAACAGATACAGGGTGATCAGAATTCTGAATCTTGAACCACCCTGTAAATGTTTCAATCAAATCTCAATAGACAGTTAATCAAAAATTAAGATGGAAACATAGGAGCCGTTTCGACCAATAATGAATAGTTTCGAGAAAAAAAATCCTAAACTTGAAAAATCTCGATTTTGAACACCCTATATCTCTGTTATCATTCCCGCTAGACCCCAAGTGTGATGCATCGATGAAATCAGCTCTTCAGGAAGAATCTAAAAATACAATGAAATACAGAGTGTTCGATTTGGAAAAATCGAGTAGTACCCTGTAGATCATTTGTTCCGAGCACCCTGTATTTCCTGATGCAACGGGAAAAAAATTCTGAGAAATCATTTTAGATCATCCTTCAAATTTTTAAATCGGATCAAAAATAAGTGAGCTAGAGGGAGAAAGGACAATTATGGTGAATCACCCTGTACATGCTTATTTGCCATCGAACTTCACTCAAGCCGCTGACCCACTTACGTTCGCATTTTAGAGCAATATCTATACCCTGGCCGACCCAGGTTCTGAGGGCACGAGCCGTCACTGAATAGGCTATTTCAAAGTCCATTATACTTAGTGTTTATACGGAATGTAATATAAGTAACGCAATTTTAGAATAGATTCAAAATACCAAAATTATATACATCCAAAACAACAATAATATTTAGAAAGCCTAAATACGTATTTCTACAACTATGTTGCCATCTTCAATAGACCTGAAAAGTAAAAAAGCTTAGCTGACTCCTTAGTATCTTTCGGGGTATCATCAAGGTGGTAATTTCTGGGTTTTGGGTGTATATAATTTTTGTATTTTAGTTTTTAGCTAGTCTACAATTTATCACTTTTAGAATACATTTAGTTTATACTTATTCATAGGTCCTGTTATAGCGACATTTCGTATATTGAGGTCTGACGTCTGACGTTAGGTACTGAATTCCTAGTGAGTTAAGCTACAAATAAATGGATTTCAAACACTGTTTTATTATTTTTCTATCAACTTTTACATTGATTTATTGTGATATAATGTTCTGACTGAAAAGTAATTCAATATTTAGCTCTTATTTTAATTTTGAATTTAAAATTACCATATATAATGAAAGTGAACATAATCGAATTCCAATTCATAGTTAATGTTTCAAAGGTTCTCATGAAACCTACAAAAAACCTATTTGAGATTTTTTTCTGAGTAAAACATGTTTTCATAGTTCAATCAAGGTATGGGAATCTGTTCTAGATGATATTTTCACTTCTGACTTGATTTAATTTCCTCCTATTTTTGCACACATTGTTGGAGTGTCAGTAACGCTTTTCTTGAGGCCGGCCCTGTTACAAATTAATGTGATGACGCGCATGCGCATTTTCTACCAGTCCGATCTTTTTACTTCACATTTGGCCAATAAACGGCCAATTGCATTAGCATTCTAGTGTCAGTATATATAATATGATTTCTATGAGTGGGACCCGCCTTCAGAATTCAACAATACAATTTGAAGAAATAAATGAATGTGGCATGATATCGAAATTAACTTGCTATTTTTCAGATTTACCGTTAACCATAACTGTTCCTGATGCCCATGGAACAAAATCAGAACTCCATTTTTATCCAATGGACATTTTCATAAGAAATGGTTCTTCTTTCACGATACCACTATCTGTACGTGGAAAACAGGATGGACACATTTTTTTGTGTGATGATGAAACTGAGCATCCATCAGCTTCCAATTGTTACTGGATAATGCTAGCTGCATTCAATGGTGAAAGATCCGCCATTCGAAAATGCAGCAGATATCAAATACCACATAATAGAAATGTTTGGCCCAACGACGCTTCATGCAATAAATTACGAGTTGAAAACGTAAGCATTTATAGTTGTTAGTAAATAAACAGGGTGTTTCATTACTGATTTGATTGGGATTTCAACTATTCAACTACACTGAGGAAAAAGCACTCATTAAATTCTCTTGTCATGTCTATGTTGATGAATGTTAATCAATTTCTAATCATATTTACTCATGTTACGTATAAAAATAACGCCAACGACTAGTTGTCGTAACCCTAGACGTTTTATTGGGAGTATATCAATTAACTTCATTGGTCTTCTTGTAATGACAATAATTTCTCAACATATGATAATTAACGCACACGAGTGAATTTCAATCATAAACCCGTAACTTGTTATCGAAATACTCTTATAGGTAAAATGAATAACGATCGTTGACGAATGTGTCTCGAGTTGAAACGAACAAGAATTTTTCCGGCAAATTGGCACACTCGTGCGTCGTGCATTTCTCTTGTTGAATATACGGTTGTGAGTGAAAAGGAATATTCTCAGATAAATTATGAACATACAAAAATGGATATATATTTATATAAAGTAATACATTGAGAATTCGCATTCTCTATATGTGATGAGAATATTTACTTTTTTTCAGTTGATTCAATAGAAAACAACTACTTTCCTGGCTATATGCCACGACGAACATTGAATTATATCTATTGAACACACACGATAAGAGTTTGAAAATAAAATATGAAAAAAAAAAACTTCTGAAATTGAGAATTTGCATTCTCCTTCAGACAAAATATGTACATGCACACATCATTCTGAATATTCAACAGAAAACAACTACTTTCCTGGCTATTTGCCACGTCGAACATTGAATTATATCTGATCAACATTCAAAAGGAGAACATGAAAAATAACGAATGAAATCCTCCGAAATTGAAATTTGACATTCATCTTCAAATCGGATGAATAATATGATGAATAATGATATAGAAATATGACTTACCAATATATTCAGCATTGAAATGAAAATTGAAATGTATAGGAGAAGTATACTGGCATGAACTCTGATCTTGATGAAGGAGAATGCAAATTCTCAATTTCAGAAGTTTTATTTTTCATATTTTATTTTCAAACTCTTATCGTGTGTTCAATAGATATAATTCAATGTTCGTCGTGGCATATAGCCAGGAAAGTAGTTGTTTTCTATTGAATCAACTGAAAAAGAGTTAATATTCTCATCACATAGAGAATGCGAATTCTCAATGTATTACTTTATATAAATACAGTCTGTCCAAGATAAGGTTGAACAGCATGGGGATCTCGAAAACGGTAAGAGATACGAAATCGGTTAAATGGGGAAAAAGTTGCGCATTAGTTTTTGAGTTATATCGAAAAAAGTTAATTTTTGGAATTTCTATTTTATTTTTTTTCTCCGTTATTATTAGAGATACAGCAAAACTGAGAATACTTTTTTATAGCAACTTTTGATGACGGTCAACGTGGTGATACCGATTTTTCCATGCGACGTTTCGTATTCGTGGAACCATCATCAACTTTTGTTTTTTAAATACGGTCCTGATAATTTTTTCACAGATTCTAAAAGGTTTTTTTATTCTGAATTCAACCATGTATTATACAAGGTGGTTCATTTGTGTTTCGACCTATTTCCATCCATCATCAATGTTTTTTCGAAACTCCAAAGGAAAAATGCCATCAGTTCCACTTATTTTGAAGGAAAATTAGTCAACACACTAATACCTCATCAACTGGTTTCAATCAACAACCCATTTCATTTTGCGGAAACAAAAATTCCATCCATACAAATTCAGAATATGTCAAGCGCTAAAACCAGGAGATGACGAAAGGCGCAAGACATCCTGTGAGTGGTATACCAGGAAATGTTAAAATTTTGCAGATTTCTTTCGAACAATCATCTGGACTGATGAAAGCATGGTCACTAATCATGGTAGCTTCGATAGAAAAAATACACATTATTGTTCACGAGAAAATGAACATTTATACATTACAGCGAGACACCAACACCGTTTCGGCTTTAATATGTGGGTTGCAATATTTGGTACACGAATTATTGTTCCTTCTATTTACCATGAAACACAGACTTCCGAACGTTATAGAAATTCGCTTGAGAATCATCTTGAGGAAGCTCTGGATGATTTACCGATTGCGGAAGTTCAGAACTCTGTTGGTTTCAACAAGATGGCGCTCCGGTACATAATTACAGAGTCCGTGCGTTTTTATCCCTTGGCCGGCGCGGTCGCCTGATTTAACACAGCTGGATTTTTTCTTAGGGGATATATCGAACTTTGTACACGCAAATAACTTTGAGGATGAAGAAGAACTAAGGGACAGTGTCTTCGAAGCATTCAATAGAATAACCCCAGAAATGCTTAGCAATGTCTCAGAAACAACTGTGAGAAGAGGATATCTTTGTTCAGAAAATGATGGTTATCATTTTGAACATTTGTTATGAATGTCTCTGTAGGTATTGTCAAAGTTAAGTTGTTAAAGTAATTCGTGTAAGAATTCATCAACAATTTTAAACGCTGCATTGATCGAATGATGTAGTGAAATATTTTTTATTCACTTTTCAGTATTGAATAACTAATCCATCAAGTTTGACACTGAATGATAAGAAATAAGTGGAACTGATGGCTTTTTTCTTTTGGAAGTTCGAAAAAACATTGATGATGGATAGAAATAGGTCGAAACACATTCGAATCACCTTGTATAGTACATTGTTGAATTCAGAATAAAAAAACCTTTCAGAATCTGTGAAAAAATTATCAGGACCGTATTTAAAAAACAAAAGTTGATGATGGTTACACGAATACGAAACGTCGCATAAAAAAATCGGTATCACCACGTTAAACCTCATCAAAAGTTGCAATGAAAAAGTATTTTCAGTTTTTCTGTATCTCTGATAATAACGGAGAAAAAAAAATAAAATAGAAATTCCAAAAATTCACTTTTTTCGATATAACTCAAAAACTAAAAATAATTTTCAAAATTTTCGAAGGCTCTTGATATAAGCCTCCGAATGCGCAACTTTTTCCCCATTTAAGCGACTTCGTATCTCCAACCGTTTCCGAGATCCCCATGCTGTTCAACCTTATCTTGGACAGACTGTATATATCCATTTTTGTATGTTCATAATTTATCTGAGAATATTCCTTTTCAACACTTTCATACCCAATCAGGGGGTTCAAACTTGAACGATGGAAACTTGTGATTTTTTATAGACCTCTAATCGCAGATTCCTGATAGAGTCTCAATTCAGAATTTCTTTCCACGCCCTGTATGATGAATGTCAATTTATCATACACCCGAAAGCAAAAACGGTTGTGAGTTCTGATTCTTAGTTATGATCGAGTGGGGTTTTGAAATGGTTAGAAGTGTGAAAGTGGGAATGACCGAGACATTTAGGAGTGATATTTCAATTTGAAATGTTGGAGTCATTTCATTTTCAATAACCAATGAGTACTCCGAATGTAAGGTATATTTTCATTTTTTGTCTATAATTGAAGTTGTCATATTTTTGAGAATTTTTCTGTCGATTTTTATGTGCTAAAATCATCAATATTGCCACGGTAATTTTCAACCGGATAGAAATTTACCGCGAGTAAAAACTGACGTCACGATTTCGAAAGTAGGGGCAGACCATAGCACAATTGTCATGTGTTGAAATACGATTGGGAACATCAGAAATATTAGATATTCAAACATTCATGAATCCTCAATTATGTTTTTTTTTAAGTTCTGGTTCCCACGAAAAGCGATATACTGTAATGTTCAGAGAACATCGTGAGAACCAAGGGATTGGTGATATTCCTATTTGGCAATAAGAATCCAATTGTCTCAAAATGTTTCCTTATGATTTGTTGCTTATTGCTTCTCATAAATTTGTGTCAATAGTAATCATATTATTTCACACTAGAGGACATTAGAAGCGGTGAACGTGACAACACGGCGCGCACGACTTGTGGGCGTGATCTTGTCCCTTCTCAGCATTCAGCACAATGTTGCCAAGTCTTCAACACTTACACGATACTTCGTTATAGAGTATAGAACATATTTGGACCTACTGGTTGCTCGAAGAAGTCAAGAATGGACTATAATATTATGGGTTCCTCCTATTATGTTTTATTCAACGACAGAACTCTTACATATTTTGGACAAATCGATTATGATTGGTGACTTAACAACCTTGCTTCGTGAGTGAAAATGGTTGCTCGAAGAAGTCAAGAATGGACTATAATATTATGGGTTCCTCCTATTATGTTTTATTCAACGACAGAACTCTTACATATTTTGGACAAATCGATTATGATTGGTGACTTAACAACCTTGCTTCGTGAGTGAAAATGGAAGATCATCTCATCGATAACGAAACAGCATAAAAGCTGACGTCACCATTCATTCAAATGGTGGCCATGACAGTACGTTTGAAATGAGCTCCGTAATACAACAATTTCGAACAACGCATAGACTTATTATTCACATAAAAAAGTGTAAGGAGTGTTGCAAGAATAAATTTAGGGCCCTAACGACACAGTGGAATAATTGAATGCCAATAATTCATTATAAGTCCACTCGCCCATTATATAAAATCATGACATAATTTGAATAGCATAGATCTCATTATCGGAAGTGGTCATCGCATTGTTAATTGCAATGCACAAACTGAATTCTATGTCACATTCACCTATTAGTTTGTTTCAAATTTCATTTGAAACTATGCAAGTTCATTCTTATGGTACATTGATGATTAGCAATTGAGACATAACATTTCACATGGCATTTGAAGGGGTATGATTTAATAAATACAATGGCATATTGAATTATTAATTCCCATGTGACATGAATTTTCTTGGGACTTCAAATTGCATTGTACCTGAGATAAACTAGTTCTTCACATGGCATGAGAATGCAAGTAACAAAATAATTCAAGTTACATGAAAAACCACTGGTGCCATCTCTTGGACAGAGGAACAAGATTTTTCTCGATAGCGACGCAAGATGGCGCTATTTCTTTTTCATTCCACTTTGTTTTCAATGTAACTTGCTTTCATATTCCAAGTTCATTTCTCTGCTATATGAATAGCTCGTAGAACAAATATGCAAAAAGAATCAAATGCAATAAAAATATGACAAATCCATTCGAATTCGCATTCTCATTTCACTTTGATTTCAATTTCACTTCAATTTCCATTTAACATTGATTCCGAATCTACTTTCATTTTCTTGCTACTTCAATATTCATTGTATATAACTTCCGCAACTCATCATATGCAATTGGAATCAGAATTCCATTCAAAAGGGACTTTAATTTTTATGTCTCCTCCTCCTCGATGTCCTCGACCGCAAAGTGTAATGGAAACGCAAGTGCCATTTGAATAGAGAAGCATTCCAATTTCCAATGCGACTCGATTTTCATTTTACATCGATGTCCACGACTGCAAAGTAAAATAAATATACAGGGTGTTCGGTTCACCGATGTATATCTGGAAAGAGGCGGTGGATAATATGATTTAAAAAATATTTAAATATATAGTGTCATTCACCTAACAACTTCATGAGATGGTTATAAAGAACTAAAAGAGACATCAATCTGAAATTATGGGTACAGCCATTGCGTGATGAGATCTATTTTTCTAAAATATTTACAATTAGCTTCACTTTCGGTTGAACCGAAAGTGACATCAACTTTGTTTTATCAATGGGACAACCTGTACATTATTGCATTTTTAGATTCCCCCTAAAGAGCTGATTTCATCGATACATTACACTTGAGGTCTAGCGGACATGAGTACCCAGGTAGCACATCATATTGGCTGGAGCCTGATTTCATATTGGGCCGATATAGATATATCGTACATGTGAAAAATAATATAGGTCCAATATGAGAGTATATTGGACAAACAATATTGGAGTGATAATATTGGTGGAATATTGGTTCAACCTGAGCTGAATATGGATTGTCAGCTACAATATTGGAGCAATATTGGTTGTAAAATTCGTTAACAATGTGTTGAAAAACATATCTATGAATGTTATATAATATTGTTTTACGAATGTCGATACAACAACATCGTATTCATATTGTTCCCGACATTTACAACCAATATTGCAATTTGAACATTCTCCCCATGTCGATTCTGAAGCGGTTATGCAATATTGTATATTCAAGTTAAACGGCATATCGGTTGGATATTGTTTTAACAATATTTGAAACATTATATTCACCCATCTTGATTGATATCATTTTATCTATATCATGCGGAAGATATCGTATACAATTTGCTTCTTACATTCATAACCAATATCGCGATTTGAATATTGTCCCCATGTTGATTCTGAAGCGGTTGTGCAATATTGTATATTTGAGTTCGACGGCATATTGGTTGAATATTGTTTCAACAATATTCGAAATATCATATTCACCTATCTTGATTAATATCATTCTATCCATATCATGCGGAAGATATCGTATACATATTGTTTCCAACAATTATAACCAATATAGCAATTTGAACATTCTCCCCATGTCAATTCTGAAGGGGTTATGAAATATTGTATTTTCGAGTTCGACGGCATATTGGTAGAATATTGTTTCAACAATATTTGGAACATAGAATTGACCTTTATTGACTGATATCATTCCAACTATATCATGCGGAAGATATCGCACACATATTGTTTCCAACAACTATAACCAATATCGCAATTCAAACATTCTCCCCATGTCGATTCTGAAGCGGATATACAATATTGCGTAATCGGATTCGACGGCAAATTGGATGAATATTGTTTCAACAATATTTGGAACATCGAATTTACCTATATTGATTGATATCATGCGGAAAATATCGTATACATATTGTTTCCAGCAATCATAACCAATATCGCAATTTGAACATTCTCCCCATGTCGATTCTGAAGGGGTTTTCAATGATTCAAATATGAATATCAATAACGGCAATTCAATATAATATATCTTATATCGGACATAGAAGAGAAAAACAATATTGTATTTTCAAGTTCAATTGCATATCGGGTGAATAGTTTTCTAGCCATATTCAGAAAATAATATCATCTTATATTGGCTGATATGTGATTCACTATATCATGTGAGCAATATTGTTCACATATTGTTTTGAGAATACATATCGATATCGAAATTTCGATATTTATTCCATATTACGCACTCCCAAACCGATGTCGATAGATGGCGCTATAAATGATTGGTAACGTACTCCCATTGCCGATCAGACGAGAGAATATAAATATTGGCTCTAGACGATTGTAAAGTATTATAACCTGGAGTAGGGGTTAACCGTGATCAACAAGGCGGCTTCCCCAGGGCAAGGCCCTCCCATTGCACTCCGGCTGGGCTGACCTTTGTGATTATTCCTGATGCGAATAACTCGCAAATATTGGTATTAAAATATTCCACCAATATTTTGAAGACAACATAGCTACATAATGATTTTCAATAATGTACCAATATTGCACCAGTATATTGATATAGCAATATTGGTATGAGAATATTCTACCAATATTACTGAGACAACATACCTTCATGATGATTTTCAATGATTCACCGATATTTCCATATATTACACCAATATTGCCGAATGTTCACCATTAATTTCTCGCCAATATTGATATTACATTTTGTGTCCGATAGAACTCTACGAATATTCAACCAATATTAATATGAGGATATTCTACCCACATTTGGAAACTGATATTGTACCAATATCGCCGAATGTTCACATTTTTTTCTCGCCAATATTACTTTCACAATATTTTGCCGATATTTTCGTAATATTGCACCGATATTGTCCCAATATATGTGTGCTACTTGGGTACAGAAGAAAAGAGTGTTCAAAACATACAGGGTGCCCAAGATTCAGATTTGTGCATGATCGCCATGAATTAGTGGATAGTAAATCAATAGTTGAGGTAGATATGTGAGCTATTTTGACCTATAATGAATGGTTTCCATACAAAAAATCCTAATGTTGAAAAATCTCGATTTTGAACACCATGATATACAGGGTGTTCTATTAAAAACAAAGTAACTGTTACGTCCGGTTCAACCGGAAGTGACAGCGAATTAAAAATATCACGCTATGGCTGTACCCGAAATTTCAGATTGATGCCTCTTTTGGTTATCTATAAACATCTTATGAATTTGGTAGATGAATGACCCTGTATATATACCAATCTACAAAGTGTTACACTTTTCGAGCAATCATTGCTCATAGATTCTAAATTGGATGTTATAGTAATACGTTTTCATGATTTTATATAACGAGCTTAAAATGTTTTTATCACTTTTAGATCTCATTCAACTTCTCAAGAAAAAAAATAAAAGTGATACATGATTTGGTGCCAATTAAGGGTATTGGCTATTTACCTACCAATAATAATATTATAATATTGTTTCGCTCCTTCGCTCCTACGTTCTTTCCTCAGGTCGCTAGGTGATTTCTGCCTGCCATAAACAAACTACACTATCTCACTATCGCGCTTGGCGCTTGGCCGTTACCACCGATACAACAAGGCCTGCATGCTCCGTGGGTGACGTTACTTAGTGAGGCCTAACCAGCGGCTCGAAACGACAAGCGCTTATAGCGCTATAAGGCGACCGCGTATTTCGATTTTAGTTTTAGATCATCATTGAGCCGATTTTGCTGTTTTTTGAAGGGCTTCCGGTTAAAAAAGGATGCCAGTCGTCAACTGAGCCCTTCTTCGCACCCCATTCGATTTTATTATGGAAAAACGAAGTTTTTAAGCAAAAACCAGGATAAAACACGAATATCCACCTACAGCAACCCATTCGAATTAAATATATTGGCAAAAATTGTGGTGAAGGTAAACTTCACATCTAATTATACAGGGCCCGCAGAACATAAACTTATCGTGAGATTGATCGAAAGAAAAAGTGGATCGTTACACTTGAAACCGTAATTTTTAAGGGTAAAACTGCATTTATCATGCGATGGTTTTTTGTTTTTGAAAATTTTTTTCGGTACTCACGTATTTTTGTCTGATAAACCGAATTTTATAATGAAAATATGAACAAACCACTATTTATTGAGATATTACAAGAAAAAGTTCGAAATTTCGCCTTCTTTCTTCCCTTGTGTTGGGGGCATTTGAAGCTACTTGCTCTTAATTTGTCATTGGACACTTTATATACTCATGATGTACTTCGATGACACATTTTTATATAAAAAATTCAACAGGAAATATGATTTTTATGGCGAGTTTTTCATATTCAGTGAACAAGCATTCCAGATGACGACCATTCTAAATGCCATCCAGAAGACAGGTGTGAAAGAAGGTGAAATTTGGAACTTTTTAGTCAAATATCTTCATGATAAATATCATGATAAATATCATGATGAATGCAGTTTTACCTTTTTAAGTAGAGTGCTTGTAGTTCATGTTAATATGATAGTTGCAATTTGATCATTGGAATGAATTCTGCATTTATTGCCACGAGGCAAATGACCGTTTTCAGAAAGAAATTTGAGAATGAGAATTAAAAATGCCCGTTTATTATGAACATTCAAGAAAATTTCCTCGAATTCAGAGATGATTTTGTTGACTATAATATACGAATACAAAACTAACTGCACAATCAAAGTTTTTCTATTTTTCCTCTACTTATACTTTTTCTGAGAGAGTAATTGTCTTCTATTATTAATTCATCATTATAAATTAAGCTCTGTTTACTACTGAACTTAGATGGAGTAAAATCCTCGCGGTGAATTGCATATACCCACATTTTCGATAGCTCCTCGTCCAACGGGAAACTGAAAGCATGAACTTTTAAACCACCCACATAATTCCCCGACAAAAGGGAACCCAACACTTGAAAGGCATTGTTATTTTGCCGATCACAACACAAGATATTTCACAAAACAGTAATTTTTCCGCCAATTATTTTGATGAATAAACAACAAAAGAATTCGGGACCGTTTCAAAAACATACGTGAATCACCGATGAATTCACACGAACTGACGCGTTAGTTGACAAGCGATAAAATAAAACACTGGCCTCTCTTGGCGACGTCACGAGCTGTTTACGTCAGAGTCTGCTGGCCTTGTTGTATCGGTGGTAACGGCTTGGCGGGGTTCTCCCGCTACGTTGGTCATTTATCTCGTCCTGCCTCCAGACGCTAGTTAGTTTTCATGTTACATCGATGTCCAGTCGAAAGTAGCAAAATAATGAAATACCATTCCAATTCAACTTCGATGCCAACGACGTATAAAAATTCTTATTTCCATTTCAATTCTACTTGGAATACCTACGACAACCAATGACACGGCTTATTCAAACGGAATTGAAAACAAAACGGCGTTCTAGCACGCCGTTTCTCTTTTTATTCTTGTTGGCTCCGATGTACCATTCGCATTGAGTTCTCAAATACGCGCGGAAATATTTTATTCCAGGTAGGAAACATTTTGTTGAAACTTTTGTTTATTTTATTGGTATTTATCCACGAGTGTTATTTTATGTACGTACCTAAACAACGATTCTTCCAGAGGCTATAAAGTATACTGAGTGTTTCCGAAAATGAAGCGATGAATAAAATGGACAGTGCTGTCGTAAATTACTGAATAAATTCATTTTTAGCCAAACCATTTATTCCTAAGGAATCTCCTGAAACAGGTCGATTCTTATTTTCAATTTATCACATTTTTGAAAAAAAATATGTACATGATGATCCACGTTTGAGTAATAACGATCGAGACAACTTTTTTAAATGGAACACCCAATATATATCATTCAGTTTTCGGAATCTCCATGGAAAGCTGAATTCAGAATTGTATTACACATGTGGTTTGTATATACAGTGTGTCCGTTTAAATTGAATGCTCTTTGTAAAGTAGTGGATAAGTTCATTCATTTTTATCCATGTTTTCGATTTCAGAGAAAACTCCCGAAATCGGTGGATTCATACTTTCAATTTGCCACATGGGAAACAATTGAATATACAGGGTGATCTACGTGGACGGTGACGTCGGCGACATTTTTTTTTCAAATAGAATATCCTATATATTTTGATCAATACCTACACAATGTTTCAAGCAGTAGAAATTATACGATATCGTTATTTATTCTTCAAAGGCGATTACCCATTCCACGATAGCACTTAATATCACGGACGCACTGTATCAAACCCTATCGTAATATGGTTTTGAAGTCAAAAATTCTATATATATAGGGTGTTCCATTTGAAAAAATGGTCGCGGACGTCATAACAATCGTGGATCACCCTCTATATCTAATTTTTATAAATTTGGCAAATTGAACATGTAAATGTCAAATAATTTTCTCGTTAATTGTTGAAAAAGGATACGTGAAAAATTGATATTTTTTCTATATACCTGTATTTATCTTCTACAAACCTTTTTCAGAACAAATAGTCACTGACAAGCAAATGAATCTTTCGTTCAGGCTCTCTGATAGAAAATTTTTCAAACGCACTGACATTTTGGGGCAAACCATCATATCTGGTTTGTTCTCGCTACACGTATATTGTATGTATATTGAAATAATACTCATATTTTCATTTCATAGAAACGAGGAGAGAAGATCCCTAAAAATCTGGAACAAAGATTATACTTTATTGTTATTTCAAAAGGGTCACCCTAAATTTCATTGCATTCTCAGATAATATTCTCTTCTACTATGCCACTTCATAATGTGAAATAAATCATATTGTATATTATCGCAGATTATTGTAACACGTCGTAACCACCCCATTTTCCCATTACTGGCGACGCCTATGTAACGCTCCGTGGTGCGCATGCTGAAACCTCCATCATTCTGAGACCTGACGCAAGGCAAACATTTGACATTTGACAGTATTGATACTGATTCGAGACAGACAGATGGTAATCTTGTAACGTTTTTATTTTCTAATATAACTAGCCTACATCAAAACGTTACTTTTCTACGTGATCTTCTACTATAATTCCAGATAAAACTCTCAAAGGAAACACTATAGAAGTCAGACACTTTTATTGTATATTTTGTAACATAGTTCAAAGAGGTGTGTCTAGTTGAACACACTGTATACCACGCTGCCTCTCCTTGTGTCTCATGAGTTGTGGGTATCCTGGAACAAATTAAATATAAAATCAATCTGAATGTCAACATTGAAAAGCAACACAAATATTTCATCAAATGAAAATCCTACCTGAATCTTTTTGCATGATACGTGGACCATACAATATTATGAATCTGCTTGAGGTAGTCTTCTATTCAATGATGATTATCAAATTTCTGTATTTCCAATAGTTTTTCTGAAAATAAAGAAAACAACAATCATAGGAATTCACAAACACTGAAAATCAGACAAGGAATAACAAAAGATACGTACGATATACTCCTCCCGTGTTTATATGTAAATATTGTATAGTTAGATATAGTTGTGGGAAATTGGTTGAAATATCTTTTCATTGCTTTTCATAAATATCCCAGGGAGTTATTCAATATCCAATGTTTACTTCTTCACTGCTTGGTTATGTCGTGACCGTGACCTTGTGACCGTACTGTACTGACCGTCAGACAATTTCTACTCTTATTCTTCCTTCGTATTTGGCGAATTCCTCTGCCGTGAATTAGTCGTTCTACGCATGAATATCTTAATTCCGATGCCTCGTTCAGACCTTGCTCGAAAGGGACTCCACTATGCATGGATTTTAGCATTCGGACGTTGGTCAAAGCATACTCAACTATGTAAGGATTTTGGCATTTTCGCTGTCGCCATCTCCTGGTGTTCGTTAGATCTATCAAGTAAAATTAGGTCATGACTGACAAAACTGTGTCAATGTCAAGGTCGTACCGATTTCGGTTTCCGCTTTCCGGCGAGGACTTTTCTCAGTTGGCCATGATTCTTCTCCCAAGGTGGTTGTCCTCGCAGCAGCAGCAGCAGCAGCACGCGAACTAGCTGGTGAGTCCATGTTTTTTCTTGAAATCTTTTGGTAGCATTTCAATGCTGGAAATCTTCATCCCTTCAAGGCACTATTTATTCTGCTCACCTTTATGGGGCCTAACCGAGTTGCCCAAATGCAGTATAAGAGACCCAGCCGTCCCGACTTCGACCACGTGACTCTTATGCCGACCGGACCCACATCGCCACGTTCCTGCTCCCCAATGTTCAACAAGGTTTTTTTGTTAAAACCCTCGATCCAAACGAGGTGAGTTATTTTGTCTCCCCATCAGTGATCCAGGCGGTCTCTATACGCCCCATAAATTATTTTAGGGTTTTATGTTGGAGTTATGAAGGCCACCCATCCACGTGTCCCGTACCTCATTCAGGGGCTATGTATGCAGCAGGGGGCCCTATCAGTCTACCGAATGTCGTGGAGACCATGATTTGCATTTCCCAACTTCAAGGCGCAGGTTTTTGAGTCACCTCGGACCTGAATAGCTGATTTTTAATCCTCCAGCCACCAATTTTGAAGCTGCCTTTCAATGTCGCCATCTTGTGACCATCTTCCATGTCCAGTAACCGTCGACACCTAGCAGATAACTGCTTATTGGATAACTCAGGTTTTTTTAGTATTAAGTCCATTGACTATTAATTTTACATAACTTTTACATATTTACATATCAATTATTATGGAGGTATAACTTTTCAAATTTCAACACACTGTATGTTCAAACCCTACTTGAATTTCTAAAACCATTAGCAGCGGACATGAAACATCTCATATAGCCGAAAATGCGCAATAAGACTCCCCAAAATTCATGAATTTTCAGGGTTAATCAATATCATCAAACAGTCCAATAACAATCTTCTTCAAAATGGGTTTACTCATAGGGAATTGAACAATATGTCAATAAAATATTATAAAATCTGATAAAATCAAGAATTGAAAAGTATCCATAATATTCTACCAATGTATATAATAAATATTGCTAATGTATTTCATGAAAAACATTTTCATCATTAAATTTGTATGTATTGTTGAAGTTTCCATGTTTTTACTGATATCTCTCTCTGAACTCAACCTACAGGTTTCTGATTTTATCCTAGACATTCTATCTATGTTCTAAAAGAATCAGTGGCGTCCAAAATAAAATTACAGAAATATATATATATTCTTATAAATTCCATACGTTACCTAGTTGAAAGATTTGACTATTGATATATTTGAGGATTAGCAAAGGTATCAACCCACACCCATATGCCGCCGACGAAAAGCTACCAGGTGCAGTGTAAAAGGTAAAATCTTACGTTACAATCTGTTGAACAATAATCATTGGAAGAAACCCAACGTCAAAACGCAACACCAATCATTTGAGGTATCTACGTCAAGCTTCACTCTTTCCTGATCTGATGGCATTTTTCATCCAGAGAAACTATTTACTATTACGATACGGTACAGTTATGATAAAAATAATAATAATAATAATGATAGTAATATGTCTTTATTCATCATCATCATTTCACAACTGGTAGAGAAAGAAACAAATAGATGAAAGGGCGGGGTTCAGCTAAGAAGCTGCTTTTAAACCCAACCGGTAGAATGATATAAATATAAAATAAGAAACTAAATTACAGAATTTTCAAAATGAATTTATGATCAAGAATTGTACATAGGTAATCGGAATAATTACCAGAAAATTAGTATAAATGTATAAGTGGACAGTACAGTTTAATGCACTAAATAAGATAGTTACAACCAGATCAAAAATCACGCCGTCATAAAAAAGGAAAAACTACTGCCGCCCAGAGAAAAACAATTTCAGCCGTTTCTTAAAATTATTTAAAGTGAATTCCTTGAATTCAACAGGGATGGTATTGTAGAGCTTAGCAGCATTATAGGAAAAGCTTCGGGTGAAAATTGACTTGGTATGTCTAGGAATAAGTAGCAAATGCTTGTTGCGCGAAGACTTTTTAAAAAGTTTATTACGTAAATACACAGTAAAAAACCGCTTCGAGTGAAATCCGTAGAGTATGTTTTTAGAGTTGAAATACTCTGACAAACTCACTCTAATACTGCAATCAACTCTATTACTACACTTCTCGCAGATTATCTCCTTTGAAACTAATTCTAGATTGAATTTTCACTATTCTCGTATTGAATTCACTCTATATTACTGAAATTTCAATAAAATATCAATTCAGATAACTCAATTCACAAACAATTGAAATTGAATTCATACTAGTGTTTACTGACACTAGTGAAATTGAATATTCCTCTGTTGTCGATTGAATTGACACTCTATCATTGTTCAATTCAATCCGAGATTCAATCTATATACGATGAAATATCAATCTATACAGTTTCAGATCGTTCAATCTACTAGATAGTGGAATAAGTAATACAGATTATAGTGTCGAAGATATAATGATCATGATATTAGCTTCAAGTAGCTTTTTTACTATACCCGCGTAGTGAGAAATTTTTTTCAACATTGAATCATGAATGTATTTCCGTATACCTATCTCAGTTATTTTCCGTCTTTTCCGTTTCGAATTATTATTTCGAACGATTTATGAAACAGATATAGGTTAACTAATTAGTCTAGTGAAACTCGAGTCATTTTTCAAATATCAAACGATTAAAATATTATAAAGTCACACTACTTCTCATCCGTCAATTCTCGCCACTGCATAAAGGTGGCGCTGCGGAGACTTCGCCGCTGAACGTCTGTTGGGGGCCTATACATACTGTGACATGTGGAAGAATGGTTAATTTAACTTGGATGAAATCTCAACAGGAAGTAGTGACTAGTTCACTCAACTAGTGTACTATATCAATCTAAAATGATGAATAAATGATAACTCCTTATTAGCACCTGAACAAATAGTAGTGTTAATTTGAACAATGCAGGAGCAATTTGACATCCACGTAGAGTAAATAATTCAATCAATTTCCGGTGGATCCGACACTGTTCATAGTGTGGAATCTACTCTCTACTATTGTATTACAACTCTAAACTTTTGTGACTATGTAATATTCGGTTATTGAATTTCACTCTAGAGTGATGATATTGACACTAGCTTGGGTCTTGAGTGTAATATTCACTCTCGTAATTGTTTCTTTCAACTCAATTTTTGTGTTTATTCAATATATTTAGAGAAATAAATAGAGTAAGTTTCAATGTGCTTGCATTGAAAATTTACACTAATTGAATTGAAAAAATCACACTATAATATACTAAACTATAGAGTTAAATCATTCACTCTAAAGCTTAGTGGTCTTCCTGGGAACAGGTATAGTGTTGAATTTCACTCTATTTTTTTTACTGTGTATGGCGGTGAACCAGATGTCAAAATTTTGTGGGTGAAAGTGAGTAGGTGTATTTCCCTCGTGTGTTTCAGTTTCAGCCATCCAGAGTCATGAAAGGCATCACTAATGTGTTCATATTTGCGGATACCATATATGAAAAACGAACACAGCTATTTTGAATTTTTTGCACACGTGTAGAATCAGTTTGTAGAAGAGCAGGACCGTAGATACAATCACAGTACGCCAATCTAGAAAAAATGAGGGATTCGCAAAGATTTAATTTAGTTCTTTTCGATAAATATCTCTACTCGAATAAAGTTGTCTCAGTTATCATATTACATATATAGATGGAATAATCTAGGTGAAAATGATGACCAGGAAAAACCGGAATTTTTTGTTGGTCAGTTGGAAAATTTCATTATAGGGGAGCACGAATTCAATTCGACCAGAGTTGAAGCATCACCCGTGGGTGGCTAATCTCTGCTCTAGATCACAGAACATATATAGATGCTTCAACTCTGGTCGAATTGAATTCGTGCTCCCCTATAATGAAATTTTCCAAACTGACCAACAAAAAATTTCGGTTTTTCCTGGGCATCATTTTCACCTAGAATATTCCATCCATATAATATGATTACTGTACCGTATCGTGATAGTAAATGACGTAGATACCTAAAATGATTGGTGTTGAGTTTTGACGTTGGGTCTCTTCCAATGATTATTGTTCAACAAATTACCATCTGTCTGTCTCGAATCAGTATCAATACTGTCAAATGTTTGCCTTGCGTCAGGTCTCAGAATGATGGAGGTCTCAGCATGCGCACTATACGGAGCGTTACATAGGCGTCGCCAGTAATGGGAAAATGGGGTGGTTACGACGTGTTACAATAATCTGCGATAATATATATGATTCATTTCACATTATGAAATGGCATAGTACACAATCATTTCGAAAATTGGTGGGCGTGAATAATCATACATGCATGCTCTATCCGTCTAAAATAGTTTAATCAATACAGTGTTGTCGCTTATATCAGGAAGAAGTAGCTGTATACTTTGTTATTTCAAAAGGAATTCATCATAATGGATCAGAATTCTGAATCTTGAACCACCCTCTGTAGATGTCAGTAGATTGATAGTAAATCAAAAAAATCCTGGAGTTGAAAAATCTGGATTTTGAACACCGTCTCCCTTTAGTCATTTCCGCTAGACCCCCAGAGGGTGATTCATTGATAATAATAATAATAATAATAATAATAATATGCCTTTATTCACACGATTGATATGGTAATAACAATAAACAAAAATAAGTCCTAAATTAATAACATAATCATATGAAAGGGCGGAAATCAGTTACCCATATCCAAAGACACTGGTATCTGCTCTTCCATTCAACCCCATAATAATCAAGTACAGTATGTTCACGAATTAAAAACATATACTTATCTCAACAAAATGTATACGAAATTAGCAGTAGACTTAACAAGAATTGATAGTTTACTGTTCATATATTAGTTACTTATATAAATCAAGAACATTAGCATGGTTCTATGACAAAAAGCTGAAGAAAATTAAAGCTAAAGATAATAGAGAAAAAAAATAAAAAAAATAAAGGAAAATACAAAACAAAAAAGCATGAATTGTGACTATAAGACAAAAAATAGACAAACAAGGAAATGGAGGCAACCAGGGAGCCTGCGTAAATAGGTTTTCATTCGACATCTAATTGCAATTTTCATTATCTAATTTCCTTCACTTAGCGACAGAATGTTCACTCAATAGACAATCGACCTTCGAATATGATTTTCCTTACTGAACTTCTGAATTTAATTTTATTCATAGATTTCAGCGTGTCCGGAATAGCATTGTAGATTTTGGAAGATATATAAACGTGTACGAGCGTTTGAAAAGTGAGGTGTGATATTTTGGTGGAGTCAGGCGAGATCGATATCTAGTGTTAATCGTATGAACGTCTTCTCTGAATGATAGTTTTTTGAATAAATAAATGGGTACCCTGGAGTGAATATTAGTGTGAAGTTATCCACAAACCTTCATCCACAAATTCTGACGTAGGGGAAATTTTCTATGATGCAGCAATTTAATCTTATACAGTGTTGCCACATCAATTTTTTTCATGAGTATGAGAAAGTACTTGAACGAAATATTCACAAACCAGTATGTTAAACAAAACTGGAAAAAGTCATTGAGTGCTAGATTGGGAAAAACTTGAAAAATATTCATTTTCTTGCAAACTACGGCGTGTTTCGCAATGAAATTTTCACAGAGTGTTCATTACATTGAACGAAATGATTCAGTCGATAAAAAAAGTTGTGCCAACCCGTAGGCCGGGTGCTTAGTTGAAAAAACTTGAAAAATATTCATTTTCTTGGAAACTACGTTGTGTTCCGTCATGAAATTTTTACAAAGTGTTCATCACATTGGAAGAAATGATTCAGTCGATTGAAAAAATTGTGCCAAACCGTAGGCCGGGAGCTATGTTGAAAAACTTGAAAAATATTTATTTTCTTGGGAACTACGGTGTGTTCCGTCATGAAATTTCTACCGAGTGTTCATCACATTGAAAGAAATGATTCAGTCGATAGAAAAAATTGTGCCAAACCGTAGGCCGGGAGCTGTGTTGAAAAACTTGAAAAATATTTATTTTCTTGGGAACTACGACGTGTTCTGTCATGAAATCTTTACAGGGTGTTCATTTCATCGATCGAGATGATTCAGTCGATGAAAAAAGTTGTGCCAAACCGTAGGCCGGGAGCTATGTTGAAAAAACTTGAAAGATATTTATTTTCTTGGAGACTACTGCGTGTTCCGTCATTTCCACAGTGTTGATTACATTTAAATAAATATTCTTATGAGGTGGTCTCCAGCTAGTGTGCTTCAATGAAAATCAACGAGTAAATCAAATAGTTTATTGTAAATAACTGGGTGTTCCAGCAAAAACTCTATTCTGTGTATCACAATATGAATGAACTCATGAATATTTCTAGATTAATCTTATTTCTACCATCTAAATAAATCTTGACAATATAATTTATGTTGCATCAGGTACATTTGCTGATTATCATAGAATTCAGTTGCATTACACATACACCTATCTAATTCGAAATATACATATACATATAAGGAATTCGACTTTCGAGATTCATGAAAATTGTAATCGGAACAGATAATATACAATAAATATTCATATTTTCAAGTCCTTATATTGATAATAAATATACTCATACAAGACCTCAATAGCAGAACCAATTAAATATTTTGAATTCGCGATAGTGCAATAATGTATTTCTAATTAATTACTAATTTATAACCGCATTCCAGAATTTATTAGTCATCATTTCATGGAAAAAACCAACGGCTCTGCCAGGTTTATATCAACATAGCATCAGAATCACAGCACGAAACATTTTTTCTTCTCAAACGTTATATGTACCATAATATATTACTCTTTTATTGCAAATTCAATACCACATTCGCGATTTTCCAACTTTCCATTTGAAGGAAAAAATGGGAAATATCTGTGTTTCTTCATCATCCTCGCAGAACCAAAAGTCTAAACAGATATTTTTCGAAATTTCAGTCAGTTATTTTGCTACTAATTTATTCCTAATTGATTATCACATTCTCGAATGATATAACTAATCATCATATTCGCGAATTTATCACTCATCATTTAATTGAAAACAAAACTCAACGGCTCTGTCAGGTTCATAACAACCTAACAGAGCACAACGATTTTCTCCTTTGAATTAGAAGTGAAGAAAAAAAGCGGTTGTGGTAATGAATCAGTAATAAAAGGATAATAAATAATGGAACATTTTGAGTTTGAGTAAAAAAATGTCTCGTGTTGTGGTTCTGCTAAAAGTTAATATAAACCAGGTAGAGCTGTTGGTTTTTTCCATTGAATGATGAGAAATTTATCCGCGAATGTGGTGATTGATTAGTAATGAATTAGTAACAAATTATGAACTCACTGAAATTTCAACAAATATCTGTTTAGACGTTTGGTTCTGCTAGGTTAATATAGAGACACAGACATTTCCGAATTTTTTCCTTCAAATGGTAAGTTAAAAAATCGTGAATGTGGTAATGAATAAGTAATAAAAGAGTAATGAATTATGGTACATATTATCAAGTTTGAGAAAAAAAATTTTGAATGAAATGATGAATATTAAATTTGCGAATTCAAAATATTTCATTGGTTCTGCTATTGAGGTCTTGTATGAGTATTCATTATCAATAAAAGGACTTGAAAATATGAATATTTATTGTATATTATCTGTTCCAATCACAATTTTCATAAATCTCATCAAGAGTCGAATACCTTATATGTATGTATATTTCGAATTAGATAGATGTATATGTAATGCAACTGAATTATACTGTGATAATCAGAAAATGTACCTTCAACAGAAATTATATTGCTAAGATTTAATTGTATGGTAGAAATAAGAATAAGCTAGAAATATTCATTAGTTCATTCATATTGTAATACACAGAATAGTACCTGCCCTAAGAGTTATATTTTACTTTGTTTGAATATTCTGACATTTTTCGTTTATTATAATTATGGATTAGGTGAGAAAAAAAAGTGATTATTTTCTTGAAGTTACCTATTATTTTCCGAGTTTTTGCTGGAACACCAAAATATTTAAAATAAACTATTTGATTAACTCGTTGATTTTCATTAAAGCACACTAACTGAAGACCACCTCATAAGAATATTTGTTCAAATGTAATCAACACTGTGTTCACGCCGTAGTTTCCAAGAAAATAGATATTTTTCAAGTTTTTTCAACTACGCTCCCGGCCTACGGTTTGGCACAACTTTTTCTATCGACTGAATCATTTCGATTAATGTAATGAGCACTCTGTACAAATTTCATGACGGAACACGTCGTAGTTTCCAAGAAAATTAATATTTTTCAAGTTTTTTCATTATAGCTCCCGGCCTACGGTTTGGCACGACTTTTTCTATCGACTGAATCATTTCGATCAATGTAATGAACACTCTGTACAAATTTCATGACGGAAGACGTCGTAGTTTCCAAGATAATAAATATTTTTCAAGTTTTTTCAACTACGCTCCCGGCCTACGGTTTTGCACAACTTTTTCTATCGACTGAATCATTTCTTTCGATGTAATGAACACTCTGTAGAAATTTCATGACGGAACACGCCGTAGTTTCCAAGAAAATGAATATTTTTCAAGTTTTTCAACATAGCTCCCGGCCTACGGTTTGGCACAACTTTTTCGATCGACTGAATCATGTCGATCAATATAATGAACACTCTGTAGAAATTTCAAGACGGAACACGCCGTAGTTTCCAAGAAAATGATTATTTTTCAAGTTTTTTCAACTTAGCTCTCGGCCTACGGGTTGGCACAACTTTTTCTATCGACTGAATCATTTCTGTCAATGTAATGAACACTCTGTAGAAATTTCATGAGGGAACACGCCGAAGTTTCCAGGAAGATCAATATTTTTCAAGTTTTTTCATAATAGCTCCCGGCCTACGGTTTGGCACAACTTTTTCTATAGACTGAATCATTTCTTTCAATGTAATGAACACTCTGTAGACATTTCATGACGGAACACGCCGTAGTTTCCAAGAAAATGAATGTTTTTCAAGTTTTTTCATAATAGCTCCCGGCCTACGGTTTGGCACAACTTTTTCTATCGACTGAATCATTTCGTTCAATGTAATGAACACTCTGTGAAAATTTCATGACGGAACACGCCGTAGTTTCCAAGAAAATGATTAATTTTCAAGTTTTTTCAACTTAGCTCTCGGCCTACGAGTTGGCACAATTTTTTTTATCGACTGAATCATTTCTGTCAATGTAATGAACACTCTGTAGAAATTTCATGACGGAACACGCCGTAGTTTCCAAGAAAATGAATATTTTTCAAGTTTTCCAACATAGCTCCTGGCCTACGGTTTGGCACAACTTTTTCATCGACTGAATCATTTCGATCAATGTAATGAACACTCTGTGAAAATTTCATGACAGAACACGTCGTAGTTTCCAAGAAAATCAGTATTTTTCAAGTTTTTTCAGCTAAGCACTCGGCCTACGGGTTGGCACAACTTTTCCTATGACGGAACACGCCGTAGTTTCCAAGAAAATAATCATTTTTCGAGTTTTTTCTATCGAGTGAATCATTTCTTTCAATGAAATGAACACTCTGTAGAAATTTCATGACGGAACACGCCGTAGTTTCCAAGAAAATGAATGTTTTTCAAGTTTTTTCATAATAGCTCCCGGCCTACGGTTTGGCACAACTTTTTCTATCGACTGAATCATTTCGTTCAATGTAATGAACACTCTGTGAAAATTTCATGACGGAACACGCCGTAGTTTCCAAGAAAATAAATATTTTTCAAGTTTTTCAACATTGCTCCCGGCCTATGGTTTGGCACAACTTTTTCTATCGATTGAATCATTTCTTTCAATGTAATGATCACTCTGTAGAAATTTCATGACGGAACACGCCGTAGTTTCCAAGAAAATAAATATTTTTCAAGTTTTTTCAATATAGCTCCCGGCCTACGGTTTGGCACAACTTTTTCTATCGAGTGAATCATTTCTTTCAATGAAATGAACACTCTGTAGTAATTTCATGACGGAACACGCCGTTGTTTCCAAGAAAATAAATATTTCTCAAGTTTTTCAACATAGCTCCCGGCCTACGGGTTGGCACAACTTTTTCTATCGACTGAATCATTTCGTTCAATGTAATGAACACTCTGTGAAAATTTCATGACGAAACACGTCGTAGTTTCTAAGAAAATAATTATTTTTTAAGTTTTTTCAACATAGCTCCCGGCCTACGGTTTGGCACAACTTTTTCTATCGACTGAATCATTTCTTTCAATGTAATTAACACTCTGTAGAAATTTCATGACGGAACACGCCGTAGTTTCCAAGAAAATAATTATTTTTCAAGTTTTTCAACATAGTTTCCGGCCTACGGGTTGGCCCATTTTTTTCTATCGACTGAATCATTTCGTTCAATGTAATGAACACTCTGTGAAAATTTCATGACGGAACACGTCGTAGTTTCCAAGAAAATGAATATTTTTCAAGTTTTTTCAACTAAGCACCCGGCCTACGGGTTGGCACAACTTTTTCTATCGACTGAATCATTTCGTTCAATGTAATGAACACTCTGTGAAAATTTCATGACGGAACACGTCGTAGTTCTTAAGAAAATAATTATTTTTCAAGTTTTTTCAACATAGCTCCCGGCCTACGGTTTGGCACAACTTTTTCTATCGACTGAATCATTTCTTCCCAGACAGCACCAGATATTCCATGAATCTCCCTATCATATTCCTTTTGGAATATTGGAATATTCTAGAAATAATCTGGAATATTCCGGAATATCTGTGGAATATTCTCTAAATATGCGAAAGGGAATTCCTCAGATAATCATAGAATATACCCAAAAGAATATTCTATGTTGAATGTTCCTGGAATATTCCAATAAACATATTCTAAAATTAAAAAAAAAGTGACCCAAGTAGGGATCGAACTCGTGACCTCAAGACTATCAGAGCAACGCCTTGACCACTAGGCCAGTAATCGAATTGAATAATGTTATACATATCAAGTTCTTATGAGAGCATTGTTCGAAATCGGATCATAAACACTTTTTGTTCCAAAATCCCCTTACATCTAATTGATGTTCGATACTCACATCTCTGAAATAATAAATGTTATTTATGTGTTGAGAAACATAGGAATATTCATGGAATATTTCATGAATATACACCACAGAATATTCAGTTGAGAATATTTCATGAATATACCGCACAGAATATTCAGTTGGGTATATTTCATGAATATACCGCACAGTATATTCAGTTGGGTATATTTCATGAATATACAACAGAGAATATTCAGTTGGGAATATTCCTGGAAGATTCATACCTGAATATTCCCTGAACATGTCCGACTATTCACTTTGGAATATTCCTTTTAGATGTTCCAGAGGCATGTATATATTCTAGGAATAATCGATGAATATTCGGAATATACTCCTCCTTTTTAGCATATTTAGAGAATATTCTATGAATATCCAGTGCTGTCTGGGTTTCAATGTAATGAACACTCTGTAGAAATTTCATGACGGAACACGCCGTAGTTTCCAAGAAAATAAATATTTTTCAAGTTTTTCAACATAGTTCCCGGTCTACGGGTTGGCACAACTTTTTCTATCGACTGAATCACTTCGTTCAATGTAATGAACACTCTGTGAAAATTTCATGACGAAACACGCCGAAAATGAATATTCTTCAAGTTTTTCCCAATCTAGCACTCAATGACTTTTTCCAGTTTTGTTAAACATACTGGTTTGTGAATATTTCGTTCAAGTACTTTCTCATACTCATAAAAAAAAATTTATGTGGCAACACTGTATAAGATTAAATTGCTGCATCATAGAAAATTTCCCTACGTCAGAATTTGTGGATGAAGGTTTGTGGATAACTTCACACTAATGGAGTGAATGACATCGTGGCAAAAACAACTCATATGCAGGAGCCACCTCTGCTTCATAGTTAGCCAATTGGAATTTTTTATTCTGTGAGAAATGGCGTTGCGTTTTTTTACACCATAAAGGAACCGTGCACAGGCATTCTGTACATACTGAATGCGATTTTGATCGTGTTTTGTCAAGCATGGAAAATATACAATATTCGCGTAATTGAAATGGCTGAGGACAAGGAAGTCACATAAAATTTTCTTCGTTTTAGTATCGAGTATTTTGGAAAAATTATAGATAAGTTTGAGATTGCAATAAGCCGTTCTAATAATCTTTGTTACGTGGTCACTAAATCTCAAGTCACTATCTATAATTACTCCCAAATTTCTTGCCGAATCAACAATATCCAAAGGCTCAGAGTCAATAGAAATATTAATTGTTTCTCGAAGTTGGTTTCGGTGGTTCTTATTGCCAAAAATCAGTAACTTAGACTTGGTGGGATTTATAAGCAGACAATGATCTTTCGATGCCTTGGATAGGTTATTAAGATCTTCATTAATGACCGTGCAAGCATTTTCTATATCTGTAGGGCTGAACGAGTGATAAATTTGGGTATCATCTGCATAATAATGGGACTTGCAATGCGACAAAAACGATGACAAATTTGAAGTATACATTGTAAATAGTAAAGGCCCCAGAATAGATCCTTGGGGGACACCAGTAGTGAGATGTGAGGGATCAGAGGAATTATCTTCAATTTTCACTATCTGTATACGGTTGACTAAATAATTTTCAATAAGAGATGATGCGCTATTGGTGAAGCCGTTGTAATGCAATATTGATAGAAGAAGTTTATGATTTATACTATCGAATGCTTTCGAATAATCAAGTAAAACAAGTGTTGCCATGTTATTTTTATCAAGTGCTGAAAACAAGTCATCAGTGACATTCAGGAGTGCTGAAGTACAGCTGTGATTAGGTCGAAAACCAGATTGTTGTTCAGGATAGAGGTTATGATAAACAAGATATTCTCTAATTTGAACGTTCATTATTTTTTCCAGTACTTTAGAGAGCACAGGTAATATACTAATAGGCCTAAGGTCCTTCAGCTCTTTAGGCTTATTGATTTTTGGAATAGGTAGTATGTACGCTACTTTCCAGTGGTCCGGGAAAATTGATTTCTCAATGCAAGAGTTAACTGTATGAGTGAGGTATATAAGAATATGAGGACAGCAAAGTAGTATCATTTTCAGATTGAGATTGTCTGCCCCTGTTGCATTTGATTTAATGTCAAGTAGGTGTTTTTTTACAGTAGCAGTATCAACTGTTCTGGAGTAAAAAGTGCCTGACTGCGGTTTTATATTATTGTCGTAGAATCTAAGTGCATTTTCATTAGGTACATTATTTTCTCGCGATGTCTCTATCAAGTGTCTATTGATCAAATTTACGTTTGATAATTCGTTTGGTAAATCGGAACTGTTTTGCTTGGGTCGAATATTTAATTGTTTCAAAGTTTTCCATAAGGTTTTAGTTTCATTCTTTCGTGCAATATCAGAAAAATAATACTTTTTTTCACGATTCACGGCAGCGTTACAGTAATTCCTCATATCGTTGTAAGACACCCAGTCACATTTGCTTTTAGTAGCATTGTCTTTCAGTTTAATGATTTCTTTTATATTAGGAGTGAGCCATGGTGCATATTTTTTCGTTATTCTATAGGTGCATGATCATCAAAGAGATTAAGAAGTGAATCATTGAGTATAGAAAGCTTCATGTTTATATCATCTTCATACAGAATTTGGTTGAAATCAATTGTTTGCAAGTCTGATTGAAATGCTTCCAAGTTAATATTATCATAGTTTCTGTAGGATCGAAATTTGGGTTCTGATTTGTTGATATTTAGATCCACTGTACAGCTGATGAAGCTGTGGTCAGATAAATTCAAGAGATCGAATACTTTACATTCTATAACATCAATATGCTCGGGACACAAAAATAGATCCAGATGGATTCAGATCTTTAGGGAGAATACATCTGAGAATGCAATGAAGTACAGGGTGACCCTTTTGAAATAACAATAAAGTATAATCATTATTCCAGATTTTTAGGGATCTTCTCTCCTCGTTTCTATGAAATAAAAATATGAGTATTATTTCAATATAGATACAATATACGTGTAGCGAGAACAAACCAGATATGATGGTTTGCCCCAAAATGTCACTGCGTTTGAAAAATTTTCTATCAGAGAGCCTGAAAGAAAGATTCATTCGCTTGTCAGTGACTATTTGTTTTGAAAAAGGTTTGTAGAAGATAAATACAGGTATATAGGAAAAATATCAATTTTTCACGTATCTTTGGATCTTTCGGAAACGAATCTGCCACCTTTTTCAACAATTGGCGAGAAAATTATTTGACATTTTTATGTTCAATTTGCCAAATTTATAAAAATTATATATAGAGGGTGATCCACGATTGTTATGACGTCCGCGACCATTTTTTCAATTGGAACACCCTATATATATATATATATATAGAATTTTTGACTTTAAAACCATATTACGATATATAGGGTTTGATACAGTGCGTCCGTTATATTCAGTGCTATCGTGAAATGGGTTTATCGCCTTTGAAGAATAAATAACGATATCGTGTATAATTTCTACTACTCGAATTATTCTGTAGGTATTAATTAAAATATATAGGATATTCTATTTGAAAAAAAATGTCGCCGACGTCACCGTCCACGTAAATCACCCTGTATATTCAATTTTTTCCCATGTGGCAAATTGAAAGTATGAATCCACCGATTTCGGGAGTTTTCTCTGAAATCGAAAACATGGATAAAAATGAATGAACTTATCCATTACTTTACGAAGAGCATTCAATTTACGGATACACTGTATATACAAACCCCATGTGTAATACAATTCTGAATTCAGCTTTCCATGGAAATTCCGAAAATTGAATGATATATATTGGGTGTTCCATTTGAAAAAATTGTCTCGATCGTTATTACTCAAACGTGAATCACCATGTATATATATTTTTTTTAAATGTGATAAATTGAAAATAAGAATCGACCTGTTTCAGGAGATTCCTTAGGAATAAATGGTTTGGCTGAAAATGAATTTATTCAGTAATTTACGACAGCACTGTCCATTTTATTCATCGCTTCATTTTCGGAAACACCCAGTATACTTTATAGCCTCTGGAAGAATCGTTGTTTAGGTACGTACATAAAATAACACTCGTGGATAAATACCAATAAAATAAACAATAGTTTCAACAAAATGTTTCCTACCTGGAATAAAATATTTCCGCACGCCTTTGAGAACTTAATGCGAATGGTACATCGAAGCCAACAATCGTGTGTCTACATTGGAGTGGATTATAAAAGTTTCGACTTCCGATTCGATGCTGTATAGAGTGATTCAATTTGATTGTAATCGAAGGATATGGATATCTCTGTTGATATCTGCGCTATCATAAAACAACGAATACACATCGCTTTCTCATTTTTTGATGACAAATGAGAAGATAGTTATTTTCAAATTCGTCAAATTTTGTCATTTATTTCAGATTACAGTCTTCTTTTTAATTTTTGTCAGTATTGACAAAGGCTTGAAAAGTCTGTTATGACGCTGAGATAAATGAAAATTATTGGTGAAACTCAATGTTGCTTATCGTTGCTATTCCAGTGTTGTCAAAAATAAGAATATTGGGATGTGTGTTTCGTTTCTCCCAGTGCAAATATCATCAAGAAACCATAATGCGGACGATGAATTCGGAACAGCCTGTACAGAATAGTCGGAAGAACGGTCTGTTTTTGAAGAGGTATACCTACTGTTTCAATCAGTTGACGTTTACCTTATTTATTGAAGCATTCTCTGGTAGGGACTCTGCAATTGACATAATATAATTCATAATCAGTGAACGAGAAGTAATGACATGAATCATATCAATATTATCCAATTTCATTTATACAGTGTGTGCGATTTCAACCCGCAATACTCTTCTAAATTGGAACCCGTCGACCGATTTACAAAAACAAAAATTCCATAATATAGTACTCAACCAGCTCTATTCAAGAATGTGAACAAATTCGAAATATTCAGATTCTCAAGGCCTACTTTTGTTTGTTGAAGGCATCAACATTTCAAAAACGACTACCAGGATATTTTTTGTTCAAACTGTGACTAGCCTATTCGATTCAGGCATAGCTGAAATACGAAATTTGAACGCAAAGTCTCATATAGGGTGTTAGTTATTCAGTGACAAATTTTGATATTTTTGATTCTTTGATTCACCCTGTGTCAAAGTATAAGGAGTTGATATAACCGGTGGAGTACCTAGTCATTCAATTGAGGAACACATCGGATTCTAAGATACGAAGTTTCATCTTTATGACTTCTACAGGAAGATCTTTCTTGGTCAACCAAAAATTAAGGAAATTGAAGTTTAAAAATTTTTCATGATTGTCCGTATATGTTTTTCCTAGATATTCTCTATACATAACAATTTCTATTGTCACCTCAAATTTTCCTTCCATTCCGCCAAAATCGGCGCATTACATTGAAATATTTCGCCCACACTCCACAGACACCAGCGAAACTATAAACATATCAGAGCCGTCTAGTGGCGCCATAATTATAGTTTCATGTATTATTTCTATAGAATCCTTTAGATACATTCAATTCAATCAATAGGGAACCTCATCAACAGATGTCGCTGAATTTGTGGCTGTACTAAGGGTGCAGGTACAAAGTCACTTACAGTGTTGCCAGTATCTTATCAGAGTACGTCGCCAAATCAGTAGTAGTAGTAATTCAAAAGTGGAATTAGTATATTACATAACTAGTGTGGAAAGTGACATATTTCGTGCGAGTAGACGTTTAGCACGAGCCGCAGAGCGGCGAGTGCGGAAACGAAACGAGCGCAGGAAATGTACTTTCCAACGAGTTTTGTACACTATTTTTCCTATACGACCACAAATATTTATATTATATGTCATGAGTGTTTATAAGACCAGAGTAGGGATCATGTTTCTAATCATATTCGATCACATGAAGGTGATATCATTATTATTTAATGTTACTTCAATATTTATAAATGACATCATTAGTTTAACGTTAACTTAACATTAACTCAACATTAACTTAACATCAACTTAACATCAACTTAACATCAACTTAACATCAACTTAACATCTACTTAACATCAACTCAACATAAATTTAACAGTTTCTTAACATTAACTTGAAATTAACTTCACATTAACTCAACATCAACTTGACATTAACTTAAAATTACCCTTACATTGACTTAACATCAACTTAACATTAACTCAATGATTATTCAACATTAACTCAACATTAAATCAACATTGACTCAAAATTGACTTGACATTACCTTAAAATCAAATTAACATTAACTCAATATCAAATTGACATTAACTTCACATTAATCACTAAATTGCCAATACATTGACATTAATTCAACTTTCAATTGAAATTAACTTGAATTCAACTTTTCATGAAATAGTAATTTTCCTAACAAGTGCGGAAAGTTATTCTTTCCCGCACGCGACTGCCGTTGACACGAACGACGCGAAGCGGAGTTCGGGCAAGCAGTCGAGTGCGGGAAAGACACTTTCCGCATGAGTTAGGAACAATATTTTTTCTACAAGCGTAGGGAATTGATTGCGATTTGTTCAATTAATTACTCATGCAAATAGGAACAAGAAACAAGAGAAATATATTCTCTATCTACTAATTATTAGTAATAGCTATTGTGAACTTACAGTTTGACCCATTATGTATGTAGGTTGATTGCGGAAGCCATCAGGCCCATGAGGTGTTTGGTCTCTAGGATTCAGACATTTCTAGGAAATGAGCCAAACAAACTTCTTCTTTATTCGGTATTTTTATTTCTTTATTGTTGCACCATTCAATTGCCTCCCTATAGCTGGAAGTTTTTGATCACACTGTGGCTATTCCACTGAATCGAAGATGACAGTAACGCTGTGTCTGTCACTTCAAAAATTACAAACTCATTTGAGGTTTGATTGGCATGACAACAATGATCGTTTTCCTTCAGATCAATCAGAATCTATAGAGGGATTTTTATAATAATCAATTTTTATTGTTCAATATTTCTTAATTTTCACAATAAATAGTACAATTTGATGGATGATTCTGAACATACATACTTTAATACTGCAAGAAACAAACTCAAACTATCATATTCCATCACCTACCACTTATATTTTGCCATAATATTATATCTTTGTTTTTCCCGCACTAGTGTGGGAAAAATTTTTTCCGCAATGTTGCGGGAAAATGACACTTCCCAAACTAATTTGCGTGCGGGTATAGGGTGAATCACGCACGCTTGTAGAAAAAATATATTTCACTTTATTATACACTCACCGGCAAAAAAAACCGGCCACCAAATAATTTAGCCAAATTGATTGCTCTGTAACTTTTTCAATTCTGGTCTGATTTTGGTGAAATTCCGACCAAATCGTAGCTTCATGTTTCCAAATGTTAGCCCAAATATTAGTTCCTAAGAAAATCTGATGACTCGATCATTATACAGGGAAAAACGAAATTAACTTTTTCACCCATAACTTCTTAACGCCCTGTGAAAAAGATGAGTGGTTTAAGTTAGCTTCATTATGTTTTAGATTGAAGAGTGATCTCTTCTCTACATTATGGTTTTTATTCACGTCGATAACCATTTTTTGAAGGAAGATACAAGTGTTTCAAGAGAGTATGGATTCTTAAAATTTTCATTTACAATAATTCAGAACCATTCTCCAACCTTCTGCTTCAATGCTTCTTCATGTTTTAAATTGAAGTGGGATCCTCTTGTTCCTTCTTCAAACCACGGTTCTTGAATAACGTCAATATCTCCTTTTTGAGAGAAGATACAAGTGTTTCAAGAAAGTATAGATTTTCAAAATTTTCAATAACAATAATTCAGAACCTATCTACCTGTCTTAGGGGTGACCTCTAAAGGCTCATTCGCCTTCGCCCAGCCTTGTCAGATACTCTTCAAGAGCTACGATTCGCCCTTCAAGGAGGATTTCAGGCAATTCTTCAAGGCTACTTGAGTAATTCGATCAATTCGATGCCACTTCGGTTGAATGCTGTAATTCAATATCGAGGAGAGCATACTCGTCATTGACTACAGGCCTGCTTCTTGTTTGTTTTTTGTAATTGATTTTCCTGTAAGTGCTAATAAAGTAAGGTAAAAATATGTGATATTTATCCTTGAAGTTGTTAATCAATAAACTCATGTAAATTCTGATTATTGGTAAAAAAAAGTTGAAAAACGCCATACTTCCTTAAAACACTCGTATCTTCTTTTAAAAATAAGATATTGACGTGAATCAAAAACTTTTGTGTTTAGAAGGGATCACACTTCAATCCAAAGCATAATGAAGCTATGTTCAATCACACAATTTTGCCACAGGGCGTTGAGAAGTATAGGGTGAAAGAATAATTTTGGTTTTTCCCTGTATAATGATCAAGTCATCAGCTTTTCAGGAAAACTGATATGTAGGCTAACATTCCGGAACATGAATCTACAATTTGATCGAAATTTCACAAAAATCGGACAAGGATTAAAAAAGTTACAGGCTGAACATTTTGGGCAGATTTTTTGGTGGCCGGTTTATTTTGCCGGTGAGTGTATTTACCACCTAATATTCCAAATATTCCTATCCTGTAATCTTTGACGTCACCATTGAATGAAAGTCATAAGATAGTTTATATCTAATATATTAATTCTCCGTCACAGTGTTTGTGGCCAATAAACTCCTCCGAAACGGCTTGACCGATTCTTATGAAAATTTTTGTGCATTTTTGGTAGGTCTGAGGATCGATCGTAAACTATTTTTTTTTGCAATTGCATACCTCGTTGGTCCCAACACTGGGACCAAATGCCCCATAAAGGTCGGGACACACATAACCGCACCGAGCCCGCGCCAACACACGGCCGAGTGTTGGACGTGCTACGGTGAGAAAGAAAAACAATGCATTTGAACGTGTCGGGACACATTCCACCGCACCGCGCCAGTACCGTCGTGGTGCTTGGAGACCGCACCGAGGCCGTACCGTCACAGACCAGTTCAGTTTACTCTTTTAATTTAACACGGATGCGGTGCGGGTTCACAGAGGTTTATAACATGGAATCGGAAAAGCTAATAGAGGAAATTTGGAAGTTTTCAGTGTTGAACGACCAAACAAATGAAAAATACAGTCAATTACACAGAACGTGTGTTGAAGATAATTTCGATTTCGTCTCCAATTGAAGACCTCGGTGCAAGAACAGGGCAACTCCATCAATTTTTTAAAATGTTGGGGAATGGAAAAAAACTCAATATTTTTGAGAAACTTGAAAAACATTATGCTTAATGGTATGAATCCTTTAGTACGTTAGAAAAGCTGTATTTACGTCGATACTATTTTCATTCACATTGTAGAAGCTAAAAAAGAAGTTTGCCTGTTTCTTGCCCCAAAAAGACAACATTCTGAAAATATAGTCAAACTCGTGTAATAATTTTCCTTCTTTATTGAAAATGAAATATATAACGAACATAGGATGAATCGCTGACGTTTCCTGCGTCTTGATCTTCGTTAACATTGCCAAAATTTGGGTCCTCGTCGTCAACAGTTATGATTTTGGAACATATATTCACTCCCCGAATCTCGAAAGGGCTCACTTTCACTTTCCTAACTCCTGGAGTTGCCCGACTCTTGCACCTCAATTGCTCATGAGGTGAATCCTTTACCGTGTTAACTCAATAGAAGATTGTTGGATTCGCTTGATTCTTGCACCAAAAGATGCGCAAGAAAAAATTCTATATGTTAAATACAATAACCCAATTTCGGCATAAAATGGAGTTGCCCGGTTCTTGCACCGAGGTCCTCAATTAGTATCTTCTTCCTCTAATGCGAGTGCTACCATCGCTAACTCACTGCTACTGATTTTTTTCAACATCTTCAAGAAGGGCAAACTGAAAACTGAAATGCAACTGCATGCAGGCCGACACACGGAAATGTGTGGCCTCCCACCTCCATCACCGACTGTCGGCCGACTCGCGGAGTAGGCTCGGTGCGGATGCGGTGCGGACTCGGCGCGGATATGTGTGTCGGAACTTGTGCGGGGTTAGATATACATACAAACACAAACATCCATGGCCTAACTAGGATTCGAACCTATGTCTCGGTGGGAGTCCCCATACGAACTCAGCGCCTTAACGCTCTCGACCACCGAGCCGAGATTTTAAATTGGAAATTCAAGATGGCGGATCCAATGAGGCGGACGAGTTCTCTAATTATGATCCGATTCTATTCAAGAATGGTATCTGGGGGTTACCAGGATCGGATATTATGATTATTTTGTCAAAATTGAGAAATTCAAGATGGCGGATCCCATATGGCGGACGAGTTTTGTGATTGCTTTCAGATTCTATTCAAAATTGGTATCTGATAGGGGTTTTTGTGGTCGGAGGCTATGAATCTTTCGAGAAAATTGAAACATTAAAGATGGCGGACCTAATGGCAAACGACTTTTCTGATTATGATCCGATTCTATTCAAAATTTGTATCGGGGGGTTTTCGGGATTGAAAATAATGATTCTTTCGTCAGAATAAGAAAATTCAATATGGGGGATCCAATATGGCGGACAAGTTTTGTACTTGGGATCCGATTATTTTCATAATTGGTATCTGGGGGTTTTCGGTATCGGGGATAATGATTCTTTTGTCAAATGAAGATGGCGGATCCAATATGACAGAGTTTTGTAATTACGATCCGAATCTATTCAAAATTGATATTTGTTTTTGGTGTCGGAGATTATGGTCATTTTGACAAAATTAGGAAATTATAGATGGCGGATCCAATATGGCAGACGAGTTTTGTACTCATGATCCGATTATTTTCAAAATTGATATCTGGGGGTTTTCGGTATCGGAGTTTATGATTCTTTTGTCAAAATTTGAAAAATAAAGATGGCGGATCCAATATGGCGGACGAGTTTTGTACTTATGATCCGATTATTTTCGAAATTGGTATCTGGGGGTTTTCGGTATCGGAGATTATGATTCTTTTGTCAAAATTAGAAAGATAATGATGGTGGATCCAATATATGGCAGAGTTGTGTAATTTTGATCCGATTCTATTCAAAATTGATATTCAGGGGATTTTGGCGTCGGAGAGTATGATTCTTTTCACAAAATTAGGGAATTGAAGATGGCGGATCCAATATGGCGGACGATTATTGTACTTATGATCCGATTATTTTCAAAATTGGTATCTGAGGGTTTCCGGTGTCGGAGATTATGATTCTTTTGTCAAAATCAGGAAAATGAAGATGGCGGATCCAATATGGCAGAGTTTTGTAATTATGATTCTATTCTATTCAAAATTATTTGGTGGTTTTTGGTGTCGGAGATTATGATTCTTTTGACAGTATGAGGAAATTGAAGATGGCGGATCCAATTTGCGTATTGGATCCGGATCTATATAGGTTTCCGTTGAAAGGTATTTTCTCTTTCTTTTTCAGAGTTCTGTGGCCAGAGAATGAGGAAGTTATATACGTATCATTGTACTTTTGGTTCTCAATTATTTGAACTTCCCGAAGATTATGTAGTTTTTGTTGACATGTTTTCTCTGTGCGTTTGAAACATTTCAGACACATTTACCTGGGATATGAAAATAGATTAGATGTTTATGATATATTTCTGAAACTTTTGTTCAGAATGTTCCATGTAGGATTCCGTTGGTATGTTTCATACACATTATGTATTGGGTGGCAGACGAGTTTTGTAATTATGATCCGATATAATTCAAAATCGGTATCAGGGGGTTTTCGGGGTCGGAGATTATGATACCTTCGTCAAAATTAGGAAATCAAAGATGGCGGTCCAATATGGCGAACGAGATTATTTGTAATAAATAGTTGTTTGAAAAACTATAATGAAACACGCTTTTATAGATAGCCAACCTGAAAAGAGGTTGAAAATTGATAGTAGTTTAAAAAACTAAACAGATAGAGTGTCGAACAAAAAAGAAGTAGAAAATAAATAGTAGTTTGATAAACTAAAGAAACACGTTTCTATGGACAAACAACATTTGCCGGGCAGCTAGTATATTATATGACTTCATATAACCTATAGATAAACATAATAGTTATTTATGTGTCAAGGGAGTAAAGTAGGCTTTTATGGACCGCAGCGTGTAAGTAAGAGCCCGAGCGATAGCGAGGGATATTTACACGCCTAGGTCCATAAAAGCAAGCATCATTCAATAATGGTTCCCTAACATTTACTCACACAAAATTAGTTTTTTCATGTTTTTTTTTCATAAGTAATCTTTTTCTACCAATAATGGTAGGTACATTTAGATTTCTTAATTAATACTTGAAACTAACAGGCATTGTGTTTCTTCTTGCAGATTTTCATTTGATACATTTTGCTGATGATGAAGGATTAATCCTTCGAAACATGTCCATAACCGTTGGTCATTATTGAATTGTTTATGTGGTGGAGTTGTTAAGTTGTTATAGATCACCTACGTTGGTTAATAACAAGGTTAATAATGTACTACTTGGTCGCGGTCACACGTTTTTTTCGCTATATGTCAAAAGTTACATTATTTCAAATTAATCGCTAAAAATAGGCTTATTTGTTTTGAACAGTTGTTCATATTCCAATTTTACATATAACTATGTGTCTCGAATTTTAGTTTCTGATATTTTTTCTATTTCTACGAAATGTTGTGATATCAAAAAAAAATAACATCGACAAAAACATTTCATTCTAGTAGCTTTATCACGCTTCTAACTTTCAATCACTAATTTTTGACAGGAATATGATTCAAAGTTGATGTATCTTCTATCATTCGCAGGAGCGAAATTTATTTAAATCTACATTTTCAGTACTAAAATGATGCCAAAGTCATCTATCAAAATAGCATCGAACAACCTAAGTTTAGGACAGTTTTGTTGAAGTTACAATTGGAAGAAATCGAAAAATATCAAGACCAAAAAGTTGAAATGGAACGGTCAAATTCGAGACAAATGTGTAAAATTGGAATAGGAACAACTTTTCTCAGTGAACTTTTTTGAAAGTCGAACCAATAGGCCTATTTTGAGCGATTAATTTGAAAAAATGTAACTTTTGAATGTAGCGAAAGTCACGTCGTGACTCTGACCAAGAAGGCAATTTTTTTTGAAGCAAAACTTAACGCCCAAGTCGAATTTCAGAACAAATTATTATCAAAAATTGTTCCCATATGATACCAACTTTAGGAATGACACTGTAGAACCATAATATAAAGAAAAACACCTGCTAACGTCAAAAGGATCTTGCTCTGTGCGGATGACTTGAATCTACTTGGAGTGTAAAGCCACAAAGCCATCGATTTTGGACTCGCGAAACTCATCTCACTCCTAAAAGCCCAATTCGTCTAAATTGTTAATTGAAGTAGATCAATAAGTCTCCTGTCGCCAAGTTCTATTTTTGGTCGCCAAAATGTGTTCAGAGATAGCCCAATTGGCGAGAAATCGCCCATACTCAGTGTTGCCAATAGCCAAGTTTAAAAACGGCTAGATGACTCTTGGAAAAAGGTTGAATTATGGCTAAAAACGAAAGCGCGCCGCAGGCGAAAAATTTTTTAGCCATTTTTTGGCTGATCTAGCCATTTTTTCCAATTTTTCTAGCAAAAACAAAAGAATCCGACCGTGAACTACCATTCTGACATTATAAATTTGAGGCTAGAGCCTAGATCTAGAGCTAGACTACTGACTCTAGTAGTATTGACATTGACGTATGACGTGATGTGTTGACGTCACTGACGTCAACGTCAATGTTTCTTCGATTCATGCGCATGACAAAATGTTGAAATGAAGAACGCACCCAAGTTTTCAAAATGGCACAAAATATGGAGAACAAAATCCATAGAAATACAGACTGGTTTGAATTTTACTTACATTAGATAGTGAATACAATGAACTTTCTATGGGAATATCATGAAAATGAGAATATTTTTATAGAAATTCAGAATAAAATATAGCTATAAAAAATGGCTAAATGGCTAATGCGATTTTTAGTAGCTAGATGAGTTGAAAAATGGGTAGAACTAGCCATAAAATGGCTGAGTTGGCAGCACTGCCCATACTGGCAACACTGGTCACTTATTGATTTTTCTTTGAAGTCTAGATGGAATCGTTCGGGGAATCACACACACCGCCTGATACCGCGTCACCGCCCGCTCCGCCAGTTGCAGTGCTGCCAGCGTTCTGTTATTTTATATTATTATACTGATATACACTCACCGGCAAAAAAACCGGCCCGCAAATAATTTAGCCAAATTGTTTGCTCTTGCTCTGTAACTTTTTCAATTCTGGTCCGATTTTGGTGAAATTCCGACCAAATCGTAGATCCATGTTTCCAAATGTTAGCCCAAATATTAGTTCCTAAGAAAATCTGATGACTCGATCATTATACAGGGAATAACGAAAGTTACTTTTTGACCCTCAACTTCTTAACGCCCTGTGGGAAAGGTGAGTGGTTTAACTTGGCTTCATTATGTTTTAGATTGAAGAGTGATCTCTTCTCTACATTATGGTTTTTTATTCACGTCGATAACCACTTTTTAAAAGAAGATACAAGTGTTTCAAGAGAGAATGGATTCTTCAAATTCTTATTTACAATAATTCAGAACCATTCTCCAACCTTCTGCTTCAATATGCTTCATCATGTTTTAAATTGAGGTGTGATCCTCTTTTGTTCCTTCTTCATACAACGATTCTTGAATAACGTCAATATCTTCTTTTTGAGAGAAGATACAAGTGTTTCAAGGAAGTATAGATTTTTTTAATTTTCAATAACAATAATTCAGAACCTATCTACCTATCTCAGTGGTGACCTCCAGAGGCTCATTCGCCTTCGCCCAGCCTTGTCAGATACTCTTCAAGAGCTACGATTTGCCCTTCAAGGAGGATTTTAGGCAATTCATCAAGGCTATTTGAATAATTTGATCAATTCGATGCCACTTCGGTTGAATGCTGTAATTCAATATCGAGGTGGAGCATACTCGTTATTGACTACAGGTCTGCTTCTTGTTTGTTTTTTGTAATTGTTTTTCCCGTAAGTGCTTAGAAAGTAAGGTAGAAATATGTGATATTAATCCTTGAAGTTGTTGATCAATAAGTTCATGTAAATTCTGATTATTGGTAAAGAAGGTTGAAAAACGCCATACTTCCTTAAAACACTCGTATCTTCTTCTAAAAATAAGATATCGACGTGAACCAAAAACTTTTGTGTTAAGAAGGGATCACACTTCAATACGAAGCATAATGGAGCCATGTTCAATCACGCAATTTTGCCACAGGGCGTTGAGAAGTATATGGTCGAAGAGTAACTTTGGTTTTTTCCTGTATAATGATAAAGCCATCAGCTCTTCAGGAAAACTGATATTTAGGCTAACATTCCGGAACATGTATCTACCATTTGATCGAAATTTCACAAAAATCGGACAAGGATTAAAAAAGTTACAGGCTGAACAGTTTGGGCAGATTTTTGGTGGCTGGTTTATTTTGCCGGTGAGTGTATTATCACATTCTCAGTAGGGGTCAATCGTTCATGTAGGTAACGGACTAACTCGACGTCTTCTGTAGTCTATGACGTCGACCTGTGCTGTCCTAATGGCTGAGGTAACGAGCTGTTACGTCAGAGACTTCTGGCCTTATGTTCAAGTGGGTAACGGTCGATCCGTCTATAAATACAATTTTCATTGTACAAAACCGTTTTTGTTCCTTGAAATATCCTATTTCGGTGAGTGTGAAAGTATTGAATAGATTTCTAGTAAAAACAAATTTAGTCCTTTGAACTAGGGAAATTTCCATAAACCTGGCATCACTGGTCACTGGTTAAAACTAAGTAGCACCAGATTTTCAATTCTCAGCCAATGAGAAAAGGAGGAAAGGATTGATTACCAAATTTCGACGGTGCACTGATAAAAAGGATTCCTTGGATTGAAAGAATTTGACTTTACCTCAAGGGCGCCAAGCATTTGAATAGGGCGGAATGCATGGACATTTCGACCCAATATTCCAAAAACTTTGAGGCAAGCGCCTAAGTTTCTTTAGCATGAAATTATATAAATTCGAGGCAAGAAACATTGGTTTTGCCCTAATAACTAATGCTTTTGACTTAAAATCGTAGTTTTCCCAACTTATGGGGAATGTTGAGGTGATTGCCATGATTTCTTTAGCCCAATGATATATGAGTTTATAGCAAAATACCCTGAACTTATCATAATGAACAATGATTTTTGGTCAAAATCATTAGGATATCATTTCAAAGCTACGAGAGTTAAGATGAAAGATATGGTATTATTGTATTGAAATATAGGGCTTCGCTGTGAATACAGCAAATGTTTGGTCCAATATCTTATGGTCTTGGAACAAAATGTATATGATCTTGATGCAAATTCTCTGGAGATTTCTTGAGAGTATATTCCTGTAAAATGTTGAAATGATAATTAGAATTTCAATTGATTTCTATGAAAATTTTGAGGATCATGTAATTATGAATCCTTAACAAAACCCCATTATTGGTTTGTTGATATTAGATTTAGTTTTGATGTTCTGACGGAAAAACGTTTTGCATTGGTTGAAATATACTTGAAAATATCAAAATATCCCATCAACTTGTTTCAGCTTCTTATTTATCCTTGGGCGAAGAATTGTGGAAATCTTGAAAAAAACAACCATTGATGAAAAACCCATTTATTTTATAAAATAATACATAAAACATTTCAAATGATGATGAAATACCTATCTACTGATATAAGTATAGGTGGGTACTTACCTTGAGATGTTTGCTTCATATGGCTCAAACGCCACGCATCTAGAAGTTTTTCAAACTCCACTGAATCGCTCATGATCCACAGCACAACGCAACACAACAGATATGGCCGCTTAAATGCATTGGCAACGGGACGGTACTCGGCACGATGCAGAGGAAGAAGGATGATGGGAAGATGGGGTCGACCCATGCATTGCGCATGACTCAAACGGAGTCGGTATGTTTTCGGTTAACCTCGGGTTGGCTCGATCTCATCAACGGTCTCAACCGAACGATTTCAGATCTTGTATCAAAGTCCTGTGATCTTGAGGTAGATGCAAACCAAGCAGGACTAGAGAAAAGGTCGATGATGTTCTCTCAAAAGCATTTACAGCCAAAAGATTCAAAACCTTATTACAAAAACAGCAATAATCTGCAGATGAGAGCACTGTATTTGAAAGGAAGAAATTGTCTTTGTCAGGAGAGAAAAGAATCTAAAAGCATCATTCTTTTGTCACCAATCGGGTATTTTTATCAGTGTGCCACTTGCTTTCATAAGAAATAATATTTTGAGTTTCCTATCGATACATACCACAATAGACAATATTTTGTTTATGCCTACACTTATTTCTAAATATGAATATTAACTGTCATGAGCGAGGTCATGAGTGGATTATGTATACTTACGTCATCTTGAATTTCTCAATTTTGACAAAATGATCATAATCTCCGACCCCAAAAACCCCCAAATACCAATTATGAATAGAATTGGACTATATCATTACAAAATTCGTCCGCCATATCGGATCCGCCATCTTGAATTTCCCAATTTTGACGAAAGACTCTCAATCGTCGACCCCGAAAACCCTTCAGATACCAATTTTGAATAGAATCGGATTACAAAACTCGTCCGCCATATTGGATATCCGCCATCTTGAATTTTCAATTTGAAAAATAGTTTACGACTGATTCTCAGACCTACCGAATATACACACAAATTTTCATGAGAATCGGCCAAGCCGTTTCGGAGGAGTTTGGCGTCAAACACCGTGACAGGGACAGGAGAATTTTATATATTAGATCAATATTATCATTATCAATCAACAGAGTTAGTTATGCAATACACTCGATAGATTAGACTATAAAAAGAATAAAAAGCACAATTACTTACAAAAAACCGCAATGACGCAAAACGGAGTTGAAAAGCGCCTTATTGGCAACACTGTTCCCCAGACCCAGAAAGAAGAAATGAATAAAAAGAGAACTGTAATATTTGAATTAGTTCTTAAAAGAGCGCAGCACAGTAGTTTCACCGTGTAGCCCTCTGAAAGACAATAGCTGAACTACTCTGCCACTGTCGAAACCTCGCTAACAATATGGCGATATTGAAAATAGATGCAGAAACGTCAGAATTAATTTCACGCACAATAATTCATTCCCAAACGACACTGTTCCAGTAGCTGATCATTCCATCAATGCGTTATTTGATTGCTAACTTAGGTTACCAGAGGTCCATATTCGATTCTGTTACAAAAAGTTTTACAATGTTATTGTTTTTCTATATCATATATTTCTTTACACAAACCGAATTTTGATGCCAACTTCCTTCAATCCCTATTCTCAACCTTCGTCTCTATTATGTACCAACCACTTTTGCTCATACACCATAGTTTATTAATGATTAATCTGCAAACTCACCTCTACATGGCATAGTTTTGTCTGATGGAGGTCTCCTTGTAGTCTTAGGAGAGTGTTTGTCTGTCATTCTATTTGTGTTAAATTCGACAATTCTTTATCAATCGAGTTACTGTGTGATGGCTGTGATGAAATGTGTGAAAAAAGGTTTAATTGAGTTTTCAAAATGGTGAACCTAAACTTTAATTTTAATGATTTTTGGTTGACCTAGAGAGATCTTCCTGTAGAAGTTACAACGATGAAACTTCGTCCTCGCAAGTATTCGATGTGTTCCTCCATTGAATGAATACTGCAGCAGATATATCAATTTCTCAGATTTTGATACGGGGCGAAGCAAAAAATCATAAATATCAAAATTTGCCATCGAATAACTAACACCCTATGTAATATTTTGCGTTCTAATTTCGTATGGAGATGTTTGAGCTATGCCTGAATTGAATGGACTAGTCACTGTTTCGACAAAAAATTGCCTAATAGTCGTTTTTGAAATTTTGACCGATTCAACAATCAAAAGTAGGCCTTGAAAATCTGAATATTTTAGATTTGTCAACATTTTCGAATAGATCTCGTTGGGTACTATATTATGAAATTTTTGTTTTTGAAAATCGGTCGACGGGTTCCGAATCGGGAGGATATATATTCAGATATTTTCTCTTAATCATGATTGTTGATTATAATTTTGGATTCAGTCTCCTATGTGGATTCTTCAATGATTAGGTATAATTTCAACTGATTTGAACGAAGGTTTCCTTCAAGTACAGACTGACACACAATACACACGACCCTACTAAATCTGTTAGAAAATCTATTCATGAGAGTAAACTAATTTATCTAGAATAATACTTATAAATTTTCAGCAGCTATTAGTAGTAACAAAGTATCAGAGTAGTGTAAATCAGTCAACCTATTGAGTCAGTACGACCAACTTACTTACTTACATCCACATCTCTATTTGTGCCAGGCAGGTGTTGAACAATGCAATATTCTATTTGGATCTAATAGAGTTCTTTTAGCATAATCAATCTATTCAGTTCATCAGCAAATGAATTGCTGTGGCGCCTATATTTCTTATAACTGCTAATAGAAACTTCTCTCAGTGCACTTTTCTGCGCACCCTGTGAATTATTCACCGGTTGTGATTATAGTCAGTGATCTGTTAACCTTCGATTTGATCAATGCATTTCACTAAAAATTGCAATTCACATAAAAATGGCGTATGTTTGATTGCCATTCGTTACTTTTTCTAGAAAAACTCGAATAACTCAAAAACGGTTCATTTTATACAGGGTGTGATTTAATTGATAGGATAGGATAGGATATGACTCCTTAGCACATTTGTAGAAGAAAAGTGTACATGAACATATGCCCTAAACCTCTTAGCTTTCGAGATGTAGGGTGTCGAAATTTTTATTTTTTCTTTATTATTGATCAAAGAAACTTTCACAATGTGAAATATTGTCACCTTTATGAATATGTACTTGTCAAAATAAGACTGCAACGTAATCGATCGAATGTCATTATTTTAAATATGAAATAGGACACCAGCGTACTAGTTTTCGTCATACCACAAATGTATGAAAATGGTTTCTATTTTTTTATGCGATAACGGTGCGTCAAAGGAAAAAAATTCAGGCAGTCAAATTGTTGCGAAATGTATAGGTATTCCAAATATGATTTTTGTTTTTGGAAAAAGCGAGGGCGTACGATATTTTTTAAAAAAAATCTCCAATATACATCCCATACGGACGCCACTGGTAGGAATATTGGAAAATCTCCTGCCTTAATGAATGCCTATTACTGCTTAGTAGTTACATGTCAGAGTTATGATAAGAAAACGCATATTTTCTTGAAATTTTAACACCCTCTAGCTCAAAATTTAAGAGGTTCAAGGCATATATGTTCATATGAGCTGATGTCCTTCTCAAAATGAGCTAAGGAACCATATCCTACATTTGTGAATTTTTTTTGTGAGATTTGTATATCGCTACTTCAAAGTTGGGAACCAACTCCCCAGAAGTCGAAACTTGTGCGGGGTTAGGAAGAGCGGGACCTACAACTTATAGTGGAATTCGAACCACTTCTAGGGCATCGAGGTGCTGCCAGGATTACAACCATGAATCACACATTTTAATGAAAAATGCTCAACCGACAGCCGGATTCGAACCGACAGTACCTCTGCATCGTGAACGGCTATCTAGCGAATTTCAGCGCATAGACAAACTCGGCCACGGAGCCCATTACTAGCCATCAATTGAATTACACCTTGTATATAGGATGATACATGCAATTGTATCAGAATCATGAAAGTAATTTAAAAATGTTGTAAATTGCAGGGTGTCCTATTGAAAATAAGAAAGATTACGTCACTTCCATCCCAAAGAATTTTCAGAGTCGTGCTACTTTTAGTTTTCTATAATATAGATCGCGTTAACTTATGAAGTATACTTATAAATTAACACATTGAAATACGAAATCAATTTGTGCAAAAATAATATTTTTTAATTTCAATATTTTCCACTTCGTTGAATGGACAAGTTGCCGAATTGGCAAGTCGTCGGATTCTTGGCCAAAACGCCGAAACAGATCGGTAATCATTTTGCCGAAAGTGGTCATTATGCCGAAATGATCGATTGGATTTTTCTCATTTCTCTCTCCGTATTTGAATAGCTATTTGTGTATTTAGAGCGCAAAGTGATAGATCGCCGCTCGACAAAGAAAGTTACCGCGCGATGCGGAGCGGAGCGCGGTAATCTTTGGAGAGCGGCAATAACACTTTGTGCTCGAAATACACACAAGATTTTTTCTACTAACGCAGCTTTTGGAAATAACTACCCTGAAAGTATGAACGATTGAAATAGTTGAGAAAGTTCTAATCCATATTATCCCATATGTCCAAAGGAAACAAAAAAAGAAAAATTGAAATAACTGACAAGCCAGAAAAAAATGTCGGGCCTACCGAGAATTGAAACTGGACCACCAGCGTGGCAACCTGAGCTTCAGACCTCTGAGCCATAGTACGATAAGCTATGCAATCAAATTGAACATTACTCATTGATGCAATAAAATAAAGATACACTGTCTTTCTGATGACAAAAAAGAGTTCAAATATAAAGTATATAATTCATCGTTTTCAACAGATATGCTTCATCGGGAGCTTCTTGTAGAAATTTGTTGGTATAATGGTGAATGTTTTGGATTTTTCTCGCTTTATATCCAATAGATTGTTTCTTGAGAAATGCGATAAGTTACAGATACTTATTGATTCCGATATTATCTTTAACATTCAAGCATGTATACGTACCATCGAAAAAGACCAATGAGTTGATGACTTCAAAGTCTTTGATTTTTTACCAAAATAAGCCAGTAAAACGTTTTATGAATACATATTATTCACCATCTCGGAGTGGCACCAATTTATGAATGTATCATATTGTAATTCATATTTCTTCCTTGATTTCTCCGGTAAGTGATTCAAACTCTTGCGCTTTCTGCTATATCATCAGGAAGGAGGCGTGTTTGATGATTCACTGTCACTATTTTCCATCATGAAAGAATTGGGGGTTTTCAAGAATATATAAGTATAGGTTACAGAGATAAGCGAGCGTTTTTTCAATATTTCCGCTCACGAGCGCAAATGCTGTCAAAGAATGACATTTCTGGGAAAACGTCAAATTTGTGCTGGAATTTGAAAGCGTCAAAGGCTACTTCATTAAGCGTTTGTAGAAAAAATTATTTCTCGGAAAACTACTTGAGAGTACAAGGAAGACTACTTTTTATAAAATATCTGACCTAACTTGACCTAAGAAGATAAAAGAGTTCCCATAAACAAAAGTCGTATAAGGTTTCGATTGCGAGATACAGGGTGTCGAAGTTGAAAAAAAAATCTTCATTTGATTTCTAAATTACCGATTTACAAAAAAAATTTATATTTTGGTGCATAACTCAGTACCTGAGAACACCGAACATGAACGTTCATGTTCGGTGCTGAGAGTGATTGATTGGGTAGCATTATTTAGTCAATCTAACTCACAGTGGCACTGTTGAGGGGTATTGAAATTTCATTCAAAAATATGAAAAAGGATGCAATTTTGTAGAAAAACCCAATAACCAAATTCAACTCCAAAATTTGATGTAGATATCCGTGGATGTTGGATAGTCCATTCAAGACATCTGTTCAGATTACTCCAACCATGATAGAAATCAATCTGTTATTGCGACACTATGCCATCAGTCACATAACAGACACAATTTCGCCACCACGATAAGCCATACAAGGTGGACATAAGAACATTCTATTAATATTTTCAACTACGACTTCTTTTATTTCCTTGAGACGCCTTTTTACCTCTCGAAATGCGTCCCACATATTAGGACTCACCCTGTATATCTATATTCCTTATCAAACATTTTTCAAAACGAAGTGTCACTATAACAATCGAATGAATTTTTCATTTGGGCTCTCTGATAGAGAAAATTCTGAACGCAATGACATTTTGGGGCAAATCATCTGAATTTTCGTCACCACATGTATATTGAGATACCTAGTACTCATACATATTTTTATTTTACCATATTTACGTAGAAAATATTGGAGAATCGAAAATTTTCTGGTAGACATTCAAATTTATAATACGAATTATTCTGGAGTCATCACATCTACGTTATGTTATTGATATATTGTTCATATAATATGTTCTTTTGTCCTTACTCTGAGAGAAAGAAAGAAAATCTGAAAAATCTAAAGGAATAGATATTCCAACTCCTCGATTAACCTACATACAGTGTTTCGAAAAAATTAATCCATTCGTTTTGTTCGATTTTTGAATTGATTTCTACGAGACGAATAACTCGAATACATTTTCTATACTACTTAATTCAGCACATTTGAGTCAATTCATAATCAATTTCAAACTTGTTTTGTAAAAAAGAGGATTACATTTTTTATCAATTCGGACTGACTTGTACTTCTAGAAAAGTATTGGTGCTTTGGATAAAAATATCTGGAGACACTTCAAAATTATGAAACATGGATTCATATTGAAGGTGTTGAGAGGCAATGATGATTTCTTGGAGTTCCATGATAACGAAAGCAATCCTTTTAATCCAAAAAAAATGTGGCTCCATTCGAAAGTAGTCGATGTCTTATGGAAAGTACACCAATGTGAGTATAAATGAGATCAGTTCTGACAAAACGTTTTGAAATAACGAGAATATTAATTAAGAGGATACTTATCAGGGTCTTGAAAACTAGGGATGTGACATAAGTTTGCGTTTCGATGTTATACAATTGGAAAAGAAAAAAAAATTCTATTTTATGTAAAAGCATATTGTTGACCCTGAAGGGTGGTCAACCTTGCCGTGATCAATGAAAAGGATGAACGATATGACGTCACGCCATTGATATTTCATCAATATTTGTAAAGCTCCGAGAAATATTCCTTTATATAATTTTATTGAAATGAATGCGGTTATATCACGGTCTATGGAGTTCCTATGGAGGAATAATTGGTTTGATTGCTTCGTGATGTATGCACCATCCTGTTGAGTTAACATCCTTGAATAACTCAGATAAATAAGACATAAGTTGACATTTACTTCTACTCGTCATACTAGCTCGGGATTTTTCCACACTGCATGTTTTTTATCTATATTGATATACCTATTCACCGATTGAAATTTTCAGTCTAGTGGAAAACGGCATATTAGACTTCACGTTTTCAGGGTTTTATACACTGAATGAGAAAAATAGGGTATAGGGTATCAATGAAAAATCTACAATTCTGTTCAAGTAGAATGATGTATTCTTGTTTTCAGACAAATATCTCTACTCTGATTCAAAGGGTACTGATCAGTTAGGTCCTTCCATCCAATCACAACAAAACACACTTTGTATTTCAATGTTCATGGCACTCTGTGATACATGTTCATTGACACTGACAATTAAAAACAGGAACGAGATTTTATTGAGAGAAACATTCAATACTACGGTGAGTTCATGATATAGGAATGAGAATAATAGAGATTATTCTCTTCAAGAGAGAAAGTTTACTTGTATCTATTCTGTCCACATAGTGTGGAAAAGCTCTGTAGCTCCATTGCAATGAGAGATACTTATACAACATTCTGTTGGGAATATAGGTAGTACAATATCGTGAGGTCTGAAAATCAAATTCATTATAATTCCTACAGGATGTTCTTTGAAAATGGGGCTACAAGAATCACGCATTTTTAAATGGAACATTTTGTATTTTCTCACATTCAGATTTGTCGTTATCTTCCCACATAACTATGTCTAATTTTTGCAATTCTTTTGCGACATTGCCAAAGCTGTTTAGAATTATTGCAAGAAAGAATAATACACAGAATTATGTGGAATCCAATATATGCCTGCAGATCTTTGTTTTCATGATCTCCATCCAAAATTATGCATTATCCTCGATGATATATATAGATAATACTCAAGAAGATTTTGTCGAACTCTTATCGCAATGGAGAAAGGAACAATAGAGCTCTTCCACATTACGAGGACACCCGATATACAGTACTTTCGTGAAGTACTGAATACATTATTTTTCAGCCAAATTATCAGTTTCTGAGGAATCTCCTGCAACAAGTCGATTTCTATTCTCATTTTGACAAATTCAAAAGGAAAAATTGAATATATATACAGGGTTATTCACGTTCGAGTATTGACGTAGGCGACAGTTTTTTAAATAAAACACCCTATATTATTATTCAATTTCTAGAATATCTATGGGAAGTTGAATTCAAAAAGATATCACACATATTGGATTCGTATACAGTGCGTCCGGTAAACTCAGGGTTTTCGTAAAGAGGAGAATATAAATTCGTAAATAATCGGAGAATTGGAGATTACAAAAATTCAATGATATTTGGGCGATGAAAAAAATTTCTGGGACGTCATACTAGAATGTGGATCACCCTGTATATCCAATATGGAAAATTGAGAATGAAAATCGACTCGTTTCAGAAGATTCTTCATATATCAATGAAATAATATTGAATAATATTGCTATTGAGATTGATGGCTATGGTTCTGACCTGTTTCAGAATGAAGTGTGGAAGCCAATCAAAGTAATTTATGACAACTCGAAATTGAAAGGTGAGGAATTATTAATGTTTTCTACCCGGATACAGAATGCACCAGACACTGATAAAGGAATGTGGGCTTTAGATGATGTCAGATTGTGTAATAAAGATGGTGAGTAAATACACACTTATATCAGATGACCATGCAGTTAATCCAAAAGAAAGAATCTCATTTTCACATTGGATGATTTCGGAAAAAAATGAGGTATAACTCATTTCAAACAATATTCAAGGTTTTATAGTGGATTACACCAAATTACTGATAAATCAGTATGATCTTTGTTTACTTACCCAGCAAACATGATTTTTGCGGCCCTCTAACGGTACAATGAAACTTGCCGGCGAGCGGTAACAGCGGTCCTCTATTGTACATCTAAATTGGGCCGGCTAGCCCGTGTCCCGGCGGCCGACAGCCGACCGCCTCACTAGAGCCATCAGTATGCCGCTTATTACGTTGCAGGGCTTCTGGTGGGCAGAAGCAAGTACTCAAATGTACTGCATTCATGGCATATCTTCGGCCCGATTGAGAATTTTCAGAGACTGCCATTAATTGGCCGCTTGAGTATTTTCATTCCCCCGATAGAGGAGTCTTTCAGGGCCGTTGGTTAACGGGGTTGAATGAATTCAATATTCATAGTATTCTGTTTTTTGATGTCCCATTTTTCAACTAGGTTTGTCAAAGATTATATAGGGTAATGCACATATCTCAGTGAAAATAGGTTTTTTGAAAGGTATTCCAGTTTATATATCACCACTTGGAAAGCAACGTATCTCATTTTCACTCAGATTTGCATCACTCTCTCTTTATTTTCAAACTGGTTAAAAAATGTGGAACTTCCAAAAACAGAATTGAGGTCTCCGAGTTTTTTGTGAATCCTCTGGGTAAAACAGAAATGTGGAATTCACTCCTCACCTGAAGTTGTTGAATAATTACATAAAAATCTCTGAGATGGCATTCTGATATCACAGTTATTTCCAGGAAACTAGCAGTATGAATACCCCATACAAAAACAAGAACTGAAAATATCCATGTGTGTATATTATTGCCATGATCACAACCAATACATATCACAACTATGGAAACATCAAACATCTTAATTCTAGTTCTACATATCACTCTGTATCCTCATTGTTTCAAAAAGTTGCTAACTCTAGGTCAAAAATTACATCACCTATGTACCTACCTAATAACTTGAAAGGTATGTAGGTAATCAGTTATTATATTGATCAAGTTATTGTCAACAATGAAGTTCAATCTACAAGAAAACAATTTCCAGATATGGAGAACCTTACTCTTCATCATATTGATATGAGTGTTGCCTGGAAGTGAGATATCATATACCATGAAATAATTCATATCATATAGTCTGGATCATTGTGTGCTTTCTTCATTAATATCTGTAATTGATGGGCTTCTGGTTGTTGATTTTGTAGCTGAAAGATTGAATGATTTCATTCTCTACTAATCCAAAACATGCAACCTTATACATACCTACAGTATTGAAATATAACTGTTTCTTCCAGTAGCTATCTTTGATTTTCGTTTTGATTCATATGTAATGAAAGCTCATGCATCTTCAAAGTCCTCAATTATTATATTCTTGTGTATCCGCTGAACACGTCCAAACTATTATTGCATCTGTTTGTCCAATGGTGTTTGTTAAATTATTATCTGAAATAGAATTTTTCAGCTGTGCAAGTTTGTATATATGTTCCTCACTCACTCTGTATTTATTTCAATTCCCTTCTATTTTGTATAAAAATCCACAAGAAAACCAAACACGAACTGAACCATAACTGAACACAGTACTAAAATCTCTCTTGAGAGTGTTGAGACAACATAAACAAAGAAATCGATATACGCCATACTGAATCATTGTTACCACTGCAAAATGATCGAAATAAAAATTCACGCGAGCGAGGGATGCCAACGTTGAGTGAGTGATGATGGCACACTCCGTTGAAATTTTGATGGCCCTTTGACATGGATACATACAGCGGAAAACTAGCGACTGGGAAACAGAGGCCTATAATAAGTATGGGTACATTCTGCCTTCGTCACATAATCCTTCGAAATTATTTGGAGGGCCTTTCGAGGCATGCCGACATCGACATTTGCCCGCCGTTCTCGCCATGGGCCCGGCTTTCTACCGCCTTTCGATGTTTGCTGGGTACCATTAGTAGGAGTGCCGGTTACAAATTTCTACACTGAGAGAACAGTTTGTTAGCAATAAAGACATTTTCTTCAATGTTAATAAATTATGCTTTTGAATATGGCCAAACTGATGTGATTTAACCACAAACAAATGGTTGATTCAGAAATTTCAAATGAATAATTAGTTTAATACTAATTTGATGATTTTCGACACAATGAAGGAACCTATGAGTTCAATATTAACTAATATTTCTTGATATCAACTGTTTAGAAGTTTATTATTGGAAAACATTCATTAAAAATCGAATTATATAAGTTCAAATATAATATAATTGATATTATTATTCAAGTATATATATCTTACAGTTACTCAAATATATAATATATTATATGATAAGAAATGTGTGATTTGAATTTTAATTGAATCAATATTATAAAATAATGTTCTGTTATTTAATATAGATATAATCGATATCCAAAATGTAGTTGAAGAAGGCTCTTTCAGTTCATCAGAAGATAACATGTCCGGATCTGTAATAGAAAAAAAATCAATTTACTAACAGAAAAAAAAAAATTAATAATTACGTCCTCACGACCAATTCAATCAATTTATTTCTCTACTATTTCATCACATTTGGAGAGACAATTGATAATAATAAAGAAGTATAGTTTTCCATGTGAAATATACAGGATTGTTCACGTTATTCGACACGAAACTTTTTGGCTTCAGCATTACATTTTTTTAAAGTAATTTTCATCAGATGAATAGAGCGCTACATTTCGAAAATATTTTAATGTTGTACTGGGTGTGCCAAAAACAAGAAATGTATCAAAGTTGCTATTTTTGTAATGGAATGACCTGTATATTATTGTATTTTTAGATTACCCATGAAGAGCTGATTTCTTAAATGCATCAAACTTAGGGTCTAGCGGGAATTATCACAGAGATATAGAGTTTTCGAAATGGAGATTTTTCTACTTTAGAATTATTTTGTGCTGAAACTATTCATTATTGCGTCAAAACACACACCAAGTATGATGTATTGATAGAATCAGCTCTTCAGGGAGAATCTGAGAATGCAATAATATAAAGGGCATTCCATATGAAAAATAGCGACTTAGATGAATTTCGTGTTTTTGGCACACCCTGTACAACATGATCATATTTTCGAAATGTTTCACTGATAGGTCCCTAGTCATCCGAAAAAAAAAAACGTCTAATAATTCAAATGCTTTAGTCACAATGCATGTTTCGTGTCGTATAACGGGAATAACCCTGTATATGCTAGGTAGGTATACTCACCCTATGAATTCCATTAGTTCCATCGATTTCCACCGTCATCTGAGAACGAGATGATATATATGTCCAAAACGAATGTAAAAATATTGTAGTTCATCGAACGGTACTTGTGCCAATCACTATCCTGAGCAAAATGATAATAAAATAGCACGTGTCTGTGCGGAAATTTGCACTTGATATCACGATTTGATAACGAGATAAGAATCAGTCCAAGCCAAATCCACGGCACAGAAATTCATTTGCTCCTATTTTTCCGGACAAACTTCTGCCATGTGATAACGAGTTGAAACAAGAAGCAAATGAAAGGGAGAAATGTCCTTTTTGCGAATATCCAAACGTGCCGCGATTCAAACTGATCTAAGTTTGTGGATATTTCGCCCTCGTCGAAAGATAATATCCGATGGACCAGCGTGAAACTCATGTGGTGCTCCTCACAGTACAAGTATTATAAACCACTTGTTGAGTTTTACACTGGTCCAATGGATATTATCTTCAGAGGAGGGCGAAATATTCTGGCAAGTATTGACGCTCTGCCACTAACTAAGATCAGTTAGAAACGCGGCACGTTTGGATATTCGCAAACGCGACATCATCTGCTCTTATTTGCTTCTTGTTTCAACTCGTGTACCAAGCCCATAATTTCACAGTATTATTATAAGATAGGTTTAGGTTAGTATTTGGTGGATACGCACAATCTGATAAAAGTGTCGAAGTGGATGGGAGCAACTGGTGAGCGCTCGTGGTTCTAGAACATCTCGGATGTTTCCAGGCGAAGAAGCTGACCAATGGAAACGAAGGGTGAAGCGTCATATTTTGGCGCGGGATTTGCTAAGTTGGTGAAGTAGGTCAGAAGGGGAAAGACAGGAAAGGCTCAAAGGTAGACGGTGGGTGACTACCATCCAGAGAGTAAACTTCGTGGTCACCGTTCGTAAATAACTTCGATAAGTTCATGACAAAGAAGCCGGTATCCGTGTCTTATACGAAGTGACATCTTGTATGTAATCGAGAGTGATACTCGAAGAATGAACGTGATTTTACCTGAGAGTTTTTATGGTACCATATATAAAAGTTAACTACAAATTCACAAAACTACGTGCCTCCCAGACATCGACAACATAACTATTTTAGTGGTGCACTGACATTTTAGAAAAACTGTAGTGAAGTGATGGCGACTCGTCAGGACAATAGGCATTCAGCTAAGTACTAGATTTAAGATTTTCTTCATGTTTGTTTAGGTATACGATCAATAAAACGTAATTTGCAGTTTTTTGAATTGTCCGATAGTTTCCAAAAATAATCCTTTCACCAATCGAAGGACCTATCACCGAGAAACAAAAATTTAATGAGCAGATCGTGTTCACTCCTTATCACATGACGGAAATATGTCCGGAATAATAACAGAAAATAAATCGCTGTGCCATGGATTTGGTTTAGACTTTAGACTGAGGGGTGGTACAAGTGAGTTTTTGAAATCTACCATTCAATTGGTATCGGATGGATGGCATTACAGAAAACCAACATGGCTCCATGAAAGGTCGCAGTACATCGACAAACCTCTGTATATTTACGGAATTTGTTTCGAATGCCCTAGATTCAAGATGCCAAGTTGATGTTATTCACACTGATTTCAGTAAAGCATTTGACCGCGTATCACACAGCAGGTTATTAGCTCGGTTATTAGATAAACTAGTATCTTTTGGATTCTCCAAAAACCTTATCAATGTATTGAGGACATACCTGAAAGACCGCAAACTTTATGTCGAATACGAAGGAGTTCAATCCTCACAGTTTATAGCTACATCAGGTGTGCCTCAAGGCTCAAATTTGGGACCCTTATTATTTTTGTTATTCGTGAATGATGTATGCTCCAATTTTGAGTCGAAATCCCTCATATTTGCTGACGACATGAAAATTTTCAGATGGATTAACGACTTATCAGATGCCATCTCCTTACAAAATGATCTGAATCTGTTGAAAAACTGTTGTTCAATAAATAAACTATCGCTCAATGTCAGCAAATGTAAGGTGATGACGTATTCACGAAAAAATAATCCTCTTATGTACCACTATGTCATCAATGATGAATCTCTAACACGAGTCACACAACACAAGGACCTGGGTGTCATATATGACTGCAAACTTGCCTTCTCAAGTCATTATGAAACAATGATCTCCAAAGCTATGAAATCCTTGGGTTTTTTAATTCGTACTTGTAGTGAATTTAAATCATTAGAAGCACTTTGTCAGTTATACTTTAGTTTGGTTAGAAGTAAACTGGAATACTGCAGTCAGGTATGGAATCCGTACCACCAACAAACAATTTCTGCTATTGAAATGGTACAGCGTAAATTTCTGAAATACTTATTTTACAAAAAATATAAAGTCTACCCCGAAAGGCACTATAATTATGACCTTCTGTTGAATGAGTTTAAGTTCCAATCGCTGAAGAAGAGGAGAGAAATAGGTGATTTACTTTTTGTTTATAAAATTATACACAATACTAATAATACTATAGACTCCTCAATATTACTTTCGCAAATCGAGTTCAGTATACCCCGATTAGCCTCTCGGTATCAAGATACATTCCACATTAATGTGTCTAACACACAGCACCATTTTCATTCCCCAATCAATTCAATGTGCAGAAATTATAATAAACTTGGAACTGTAGATATATTTTTTCTCACCTCAAAACAATTTAAACAAACCATTTCCAGTTTAGTTCCTAACTAAAATTTTCACTAACTTTGATTATACCTAATTGAAATCACACTCAACCATATGTATAGTAATCTCTATTATATACTCCTGTAATTGGCCTTGGCCTGCTGGATGTATTACAAATTAAATAAATAATTCTTATCTCGTTATCAAATCGCGGATTCTAGAGAAAATTTTCGCACAAGGAAGTGCGATTTCTCAATCATTTTGCTCAGGGTAGTGAATGGCACAGGTGCCGTTCGATAAACCACAATGTTTTTACATGCCTCTGGAACATACAGGGTGATTCAAAAGTAAGCGGCATCCTTTCAGAGGCGTATTCCTTGCTTGAAAATAAGGCAAAAAGTTCCTATTGATAAGGATCCGAAAATGCTTCCTAAGGGAGCTACGGCCCTTTGAATAGGACACCTCAAAGACGGTTTTTTCTCTATAACTTTAAAATCCTTCACAACAAATTTTTAAAAATTGGTGTACGGCATAAACATTCGATGGTAAATAGGACTCCGTATTCGAAATTTCAGAATTTCATTCAGGGGCGTCACATGCGGGAGAGGGTAAGTGTAAAAATATCCCTTCTTCTCCGGATATTCAGGTTACTGTGATTTCGTTTGGAAATTATAAAATTCTAGAGTTTTTTACGTGAAAAAGGTCCTCCTAGTTCATGTCGATAGAGCGTACCATTTAGGAGAAAATCGACTTTGAAAACTTTCTGATTTGCGTCTTTGAGGTGTCCTATTCAAAGGGCCAGCTCCCTTAGGAAGCATTTTCGGATCCTTATCAATAGGAACTTTTTGCCTTATTTTCATGCAAGGAATACGCCTCTGAAAGGATGCCGCTTACTTTTGAATCACCCTGTATATCATTTCGTTATTAGATGACGGTCGAAATTTGCAGCAGGCTCTTGGACTATACATTCTTCTTCAGAAAACATGGCGATCATGGACGGTATCAGCCAATGAACTCAATATAGGTGTTTATATTGAGTTCTTTGGTATCAGAGCTCCCTAAATCGACGCTGCAATAAGAGCGCTCACACCGTTTTATCGCGACATATTGTTATCTGAAGGCTAGTGTACTTTTCGATATTCAATGAATATTGAGATGAACAGGAAAATGGTATACATATATTACACCAAGTCCTAATTACAAGTTATTCTAGAACGTGTTTTATATCATGCAATCATATCAGGAGATACCTATTTCACTACTTATTACTTTTTTTATATCAGAATATAGGTATTTGATATCTGAAGAAACGAATACTCCTTGTCAAACGATTGCGATTCAAGAAGAAACACTTCTGATTACTGACGGAAATGATGAAATAAAAACTCATGGTAAGTCCATGAAGAATAATATACTGAATATGATATTAAAGGGATTCTGAATTGGGATGTTCAACTTCAGCACTACTAACACTAAAATTTGATGAAAATATTGTTTCATATGGAGTTGAATATCGTACTTTGACAAAATATGAAAAATTTCAACATTCTCATATACGAATGGAGAAGATATTAAGTAGAATTCGTTCAAATAACATCTGGACGAAAGAAGGGGTCATGCACAAGTTTTAGTTTGATCCCTATATTCATCCTTTCAAAGTTACCATTCGATATCATTCTTTGAGCGTTTCCAGGGTTCTAATTATATGAGTTTATTTTAATGTCACCCTGTATACCCAAGTTATCACAAAAAACTATTTAGAGTTAATAATAGCTCTGAAAGACAGTACAAAATAAAAGTATGTAGAAAATCACAGAATGATCTTTAGGTATAAAATGTCCAGAAAATTCATTTGGCAAACGGTGCATACCGTGTGCAATTTTTGGGGTGGATTACTGTTGGGATTTTGAATACTGCGAATATATCGATGGTCATAAAGAATGTCATTGCACACCTGGATATGAAGATAGTTGCAGTAAAGGTATGTTTCTTAATCGATGATAACAAAAAAATGAAGATTCGAATGTTCTAGAATGTAAACTTGGCACCTATGGTCATGGATGTCAAGAAAAATGCTCTCCATATTGTTCAGATACGAGTTGTCGTCATATAGATGGAATCTGTGAGGAGGCTTGCAAGTATTCTTTCACAGGACAGAAGTGTGAAAAACGTAAGTGAGGCATATCAGCTTGAATTTTCGTTCTTATATTCACGATGAGATTCATTTGAAAATACGTATAAATCTCAGAGTAAGTAATGAGAGATATATAGAGTGCCTTCTCTACGTGAAGCTAACAAGATGGGCCTGTTTATTCACGACATTTTTTACTTATTACCACAATTCTTAACTATTAGTATGTAAACAGGGTGATTGTTTATATTTTACTCAATAGATATTCCAGTTAATATTGGTCTCACAGAAAGTTTCAAACGGGCAATAATGATCGAAGTATTTATTTTTTATGGGCATTCAGAATCTAGTTCTAGATAATGCAAACAAGCTTCGTAAACCTCAAAATTTCACATAAACTGGTATTTTTCAAATGGAACACACTGTTTTTTGTTTTCCTAATCGGTAGAGCTCTCTCTTCTGATCTCAAAAAAATATATATACATTATTGAGGTATCCTTTGTGTTTTCGAAAAGTATACAATCTAAGGCAGCTGTATATATTTTTCAAGAACTGAAAATATATACTGTCTGTAGGTTGATCGAGGAGGTGGTACATTCATTATTCCATTTTTTTTTTAATTTTTTCTCCTCGTTTCTATAAAATGAGAATATGAATATTATTTCAATATAATACGTGTAGTAAAGATGATTTGCCCCAAAATGTCACTGCGTTCGAAGAATTTCCCTATCAGAGAGACTGAAAGAAATATTCACTAGCTTGTCAGTGACAATTTGTATAGAAAAAGGTTTGGAGAAGAGAAATGAAGATATATAGAAAAAACATCAGATTTTCACTATAAGCTTTGGACGTTTCGGGAACGAATCTGCTCCCGTTTTCAACATAAAAAAATTGATATTTGAATAGCAGTTTGTTATTTGTCTTGACACTTTTCAGTTCTCAGTGACAATTGGTGACGTTGGCAATCAAATGAGTTACAGGATGTTTTTATTAATTAATCTTGAATTTACCAATTTTATTTTCAGATTTCAGTAGTGAATACCGTGTTCTATCTATATCAACTGAACAGGGAGCAATGCTATTGTCTCCGTTCAGAAGAATGCAAGCAGATTCCTTGATTTTACCGTAATTTACTCTTCTGGTTGTTATCTTCTTTTCCAATGATTTTAATATCATTCCATTCTGCCATATGTTGTCCATCTTCAGTAAGGATATGTTCAGCTAGTTTCAATATGTCGATGTGTCTTGTCTTTATATTGTTCTTATGTTTCTTCGTCCTTTTTGAAAGAGGTCTTTTGGTTCCACCTGTATTAAACTTTCCACAAACATAGCCAAAGGGGAATAGGGAAATATATTATATATTATAGTATATATATGTACAGGGTGTTTCTTAAGTACGTGTAGAAAATTCGGAAGCATGTTGCTGACGTCAAAAGAAGGAGAAAAGTTCATATAAATATATGTCCGAAAACTATTCGTTTCTGAGATACAGAGTGTCAAAGTTGAATTCTTCTTTTTGTTTTTTGTTGATAAATTTCAAAATAATTGTGATACTCGAATGGAGTTTGGTATCTCGGGGTATTTTTATAAACATTATTTCTAGAAAGAAATTTTGTAGATAAATATTTATCATAGAACTTTTATTATTTCATCTCAACTTCTTTCTAGTTCGGATATCCAAAAAAGCAGGATAATTTCTTCAAACTACTCTTTATTTTCTACTTATTTCTTTTTAGTTTGGCTATCTATAAAAACGTGTGTCATTAGTTTTCCAAACTATTTATTACAATAGCTGATACCCGGCAAACGCTGTTTTGCTATATACATTAGTATATCAAACTACTATTTTTATTTCCCACTTCTTTTTAGTTCGACAATCTATCTCGTTTTTCAAACTATACTATCAATTTTCTACTTCTATCCAGTTTGGCCTCGAGTTCGGCTATTATATCCATAAAAGCGTGTTTCATTATAGATTTACGAACTACTATTTATTATAAAGCTCTTTCGCCATATCGGATCCGTCATCTTTAATTTCCCAATTTTAAAGAATACAATCATAATGTCCGACCCCGAAAACCCCCAGATACAAATTTTGAATAGAATTTGATCATAATTACAAAACTCGTAGACAATATTGGATCCTCCATCTTTGATTTCCTAATTTTATTGAAAGAATAATAATCTTCATCCCCAGAATCCCCCAGATACAGATTTTGAATAGAATTAGATCATCGTTACAAAATTCGTTCGCCATATTGGATCTGTCATCTTGGCTTTCCAAATTTTGATGAAAAAATCATTATCTCCGACTCCAAAAACTCCCAGATACCAATTTTGAATAGAGTCTGATAATAATTGAAACACTCGTCCGTCATATTGGATCCGCCATTTTGACGAATAAATCATAAGCTCCGATCCCGAAAACCCCCAGATACCAGATCTGAATTGAATCGGACTATGATTACAAAACTTGTCTGTCATATTGGATCCGCCATCTCTAAATTTCGATCTAAAAAATAGATAACGACCGATTCTCAGACTAACTGAAAATGAATAAAAAATTTCATCAGAATCGGTCAAGCCGTTTTGGAGCAGTATAGGAACGAACATTGTAACACGAGAATTTCATACAGGGTGTCCGGAAATTATGCACAAAAAATCAAGGTGATGATTCTACATGATAAAATAAGGGATTCAGTTAATATGTACGTGGGTCCAAAAATGCATAGTTATCAACATACAGTGTGTTAAAACTTTCGAAAAACATCGGTTTTTTTATGAATATCTCAAATATCCTTCTACCGATTTTCTTATGAAATTTGGCAATGATATTTCGTGTCATGAGGTGCTGATATAGCCATAATTCAATCGGAATTATGAAATCCAGTGGCGTCCCGGAGAGCAACCTACCGAATATTATTGTCAATAAAATGTGCGTCACTAATTTCTTTGAACTTTGTATCTTTATAACCTATTGACCAACTGAAAATACAACATTCAGGTCTCTTGAATTGTTCTGATAAATTGAATTATTTCCATGGAAAAAAAAAATACCAATTTATTGCATCAATTTGTGCCAAAAAATTCCTAAAAAACTGGGGTGAAAATATAAATGCGTGTTCAATGTCCATAGACGTAGAATAAGCTACTGTTGGAGTCCATGTTGTCTCAAAGTGGAGTGAAGTAGTTCATATAGTAATATCATCAATCATCAAATCATAAATAGAAACGGGACATGTTTCGGATCTATAGAGTATCTATCATCAGCCGATTAAGAAAGTTATTCTACAAAGAACAAACCAACAATAATAGGGTATCAATGGTAAAACATGGTAGTACTCACGTGGAGCAGAAAAAAATGTTTTTGGAATCACATGGAGTTACAAAAAAATTATATTATGAAAATTTAAACGTTCGCTAATATATAACAGGTTTTCTAAACAGGGACAGTGGAATCGCCACATTAGGAGGCCGAAAGACATCCAAAAATGAAAAAAAAAAAACGTTATCATCTTGATCTCACTGAATTAACTTGATACCATGTGACCAAATGTCAATGTCAAATCCAACTTTGACAGACAACTGTAATTTCAGCTGTCAACGGTGATGCAAGACAAGAGACAATTGGATCCATGAACATCATGACAAACTTGTGGATGGTGACATTATAATATAAAGATAGAAGGGGGAACAACCTAAGGTTAACAATGCTATGAGAATTTTGAAAAGGAAACTCACACTGGGGACCAAAGCAAGAGGGAACAATAACACAAACATCAGAAACTCAAGGCATTGAAGAGTTTTTGGCAATCGAAATGGATTTGTTCATTGAGCGAAAGAATATTTTTGTTCTTTGAAGATGAATTGATCTCAAAAATTTCCAACAAATTCAGCAAACTATACCCTTCTGGCAAATATGTAAAATTTCCAAATCAGTATCAATGTTACATTTTACATGTATAGAAAAATTTTTAAATACTATTATTGATGAAGATTTTCATTTTTGGATGTCTTCGGGCCTCCTAATTTGGCGATTCCACTGTCTCATCGGGGCACAGGGCCCCTATTTAGAAAACCTGTTATATTAACAAAAGTTGAGATTTTCATTATATTATAATTTTTTTGTAACTTCGTGTGATTCCAAAAACATTTTTTACTGCTCCACGTGAGTATACTATCATGTTTTACCATTGATACCCTATTATTGTTGGTTTGTTCTTTGTAGAATAATTGTCTCAATCGGCTGATGATGGATACTCTGTAGATCCGAAACATGTCCCCTTTCTGTTTATGATTTGATGATTGATGGTATTAAACGTTGTGGAGACGACTTGGAGTATTATCACTATATGGACATAGAATAAATATTCATTTTTTTCAAATATTTGTTGATACGTGTTTGACACACTCTACACTCTGTATATTGCGAACTATGTATTCTCAAACTACTCTCCATTTTCTACTCATTTCTTTTTAGTTGGGCTAGTGTGTCATTTGTTTTCCAAACTATTTATTACCAATAGCTGATACCCAGCAAACGCTGTTTTGCTATATACATTAGTATATCAAACTACTATTTTTATTTTCCACTTCTTTTTAGTTCGATAATCTATCTCGTTCTTTAAACTATACTATCAATTTTCTACTTCTATCCAGTTTGGCCTCGAGTTCGGCTATCCATAAGAGCGTGTTTCCTCATAGTTTTACCCATGGTTTTACGAACTTCTATTAATTATAGAGCTGTTTCGCCATATTGGAACCGCCATCTCGAATTTCCCAATTTTAAAGAATACAATCATAATCTATGACCCCGAAAACCCCAAGATACAAATTTTGAATAGAATTTGATCATAATTACAAGTATGAAGATTCATTATTTTCAAATATTTGTTGATACGTGTTCGACACACTCTACACTCTGTATATTGGGAACTATGTATTCTCAAACTACTCTCCATTTTCTACCAATTCATTTTTAGTTTGGCTAGTGTGTCATTAGTTTTCCAAACTATTTATTACAATAGCTGATACCCGGCAAACGCTGTTTTGCTATATACATTAGTATATCAAACAACTATTTTTATTTTCTACTTCTTCTTAGTTCGACAATCTATCTCGTTCTTCAAACTATACTATCAATTTTCTACTTCTATCCAGTTTGGCCTCGAGTTCGGCTATCCATAAAAGCGTGTTTCATTATAGTTTTACGAACTACTATTAATTATAGAGCTCTTTCGCCATATTGGATCCGCCATCTCGAATTTCCCAATTATAAAGAATACAATCATAATCTGTGACCCCGAAATCCCCCAGATACAAATTTTGAATAGAATTTGATCATAATTACAAGTATGAAGATTCATTTTTTTCAAATGTTTGTTGATACGTGTTTGACACACTCTACACTCTGTATATTAGGAACTATGTATTCTCAAACTACTCTCCATTTTCTACCCATTTATTTTCAGTTTGGCTAGTGTGTCATTAGTTTCCCAAACTATTTATTATACAATAGCTGATACCCGGCAAACGCTGTTTTGCTATATACATTAGTATATCAAACAACTATTTTTATTTTCTACTTCTTCTTAGTTCGACAATCTATCTCGTTCTTCAAACTATACTATCAATTTTCTACTTCTATCCAGTTTGGCCTCGAGTTCGGCTATCCATAAAAGCGTGTTTCATTATAGTTTTACGAACTACTATTAATTATAGAGCTCTTTCGCCATATTGGATCCGCCATCTCGAATTTCCCAATTATAAAGAATACAATCATAATCTGTGACCCCGAAATCCCCCAGATACAAATTTTGAATAGAATTTGATCATAATTACAAGTATGAAGATTCATTTTTTTCAAATATTTGTTGATACGTGTTTGACACACTCTACACTCTGTATATTAGGAACTATGTATTCTCAAACTACTCTCCATTTTCTACCCATTTATTTTCAGTTTGGCTAGTGTGTCATTAGTTTCCCAAACTATTTATTATACAATAGCTGATACCCGGCAAACGCTGTTTTGCTATATACATTAGTATATCAAACTACTATTTTTAATTCCTACTTCTTCTTAGTTCGACAATCTATCTCGTTCTTTAAACTATACTATCAATTTTCTACTTCTATCCAGTTTGGCCTCGAGTTCGGCTATCCATAAAAGCGTGTTTCATTATAGTTTTACGAACTACTATTAATTATATATAGAGCGCTTTTGTCTTTGGGTCATCAATGGCTTTTTGACATGATTTCAAGAATTGATGTTTTATGGCTGGATCTCCTGCAAACCCAACATGAAGTTGTATCTTCACTCGAGCTGAATACCTATTCTGAACATGACTGATACGCAATTTGAAGCAAAATTTTGAACCTGAAATGCTCGGTCATCAAGTATTTTTGAAAAACGGGTAAACGTCCAGTCAGCAAACTTTAATTTTGGTCTTCGAATTATATTTCCCTCACCTTTGGACTCGCCTGGCACCTACTTCTCATCAAAACCGTCTGTCAATTCGTATCTTTTTTCTACAATGTCTAATTGACATCATAATATAATTTCAGGTTTACAGCGGCAAGTTAATTTTTCAAATCATTTTTACACTTGAAAAATTAAGGAGATGATGACATGCAAGGGTTAGACCTTCATCCTTTGATTCATTACTATGAAAATTTCTTGTCTTATACAGATAATATAAAAGGTTCACGAGCTCTCCGGCTCCATCTGGCAACCCTGTCTGAAACGTATACAACTACCAGACCCGCCATAACGCATTCGTTTTGTATCTCTGATGATGTGGTTGGCCGGGTCGTATCGTACATTCTCTTAATGTGTAGTGATGGATTTTTCAGAAGAATGGCATTTGGGTCATCTGGTGCCAATTTTCAGAGGTAAGGAATTGTAATTCATACTTGAAAATCGGAATGATGGCGTGAAATTTTTTATGATTTGTTGAATATCTGATGTTTTCATACCGATCTCTATCAAAAAGACAAACCGTGCAATTTGGTAGGTCATAGAAGGATGTACGAATAGGTAGGTATATGTGTGATATTTCGTAGATAAGTATACTTTCTAATCTGCTGTATATTGAAATATTCCAGTGAAATGGCGTTCAAATTCTTCTATGATTTTCAATGGAAGATTCCATGCAGTCAAATAAATATTTCTTTAATTCAAATGTCACCAGCTTCACTTGAAACAAAATATTTGTTTCCATGAAACAAATGATAATTAGTATGTTAAATGTTTTGATTCTATGTTAGCATCTTCGGGAGAATATTTAAACTCAGGAATCACCCCTTGAATTTTTTCGGTGTTATTTAGATATACCTTGTATAAGTATTTTGAGATATCATGTAACTATATATAGAGAACATAATCACTAGAACAAAAATTATCACAGCTCTTTTCTTCATATGAAAAATTGTCATCAATGCACTTCAATGTTATGGAATTTTTATTTCCTTGTTATGCATATATTTCATCTATTCCCGCATTAAAATATACTAAACTTTCAGGAGAGCAATAAGAAATCTGCTACGTCTGTCATTGATGTGAATACTCCAGTGATTTCCGAAAACATTTTTATTGATGCTGATGCACCGGATGATAGAGCCGATGATCCACCTGCCAAATATTTGAGGTTGGATACAAATAACAGAGCGATCAACCTGCTTCAGGATCATCATGTATCTTGACTTCTGTAGTATCGAACCCAAACAGTGTGTCTGTCACATTTTTTTCTATTATTCAATAAGATTAGATTAGATTAGATTTAGAATGGGGCCTTCGGGCTATCTGCCTCCACACCGCGACCTTTTCAGATCTATTGTGTCTGCCCTCAAAATCGATTAGAGTTCTTCGGCTAGCCCCGTCTTCTCTATGAGACTCCATAGGCTAGCTTTCAGATCCCCTGTGTATCTCTGGGCTTCTGGTTTTTCCTCACCCAGCGTAAGGAACCTTAGTCTTGACAAGCCCTCACAGTGGCAAAGTATGTGTACTGCTGTTTCCTCCTCTTCCTGACAGAACCTGCACAGCAGTTCTTCAGTCAGACCTATCGTACTCATGTGTTTGTTGAGCCTACAATGCCCTGTGAGAAGTCCCACTAGTATTCTAGTTGAACTTCGTTTCTGGCTTAGTAGATATTCTGTGAATGTTGGCGATGGTTTTTTAATAAACTCTTTTGCCTGTCTCATTCCTGGCGATTTGTTCCACCATTCTTGAGATTTGGTTTGCATCCATGATTTGATACTAGTCTTTTGTATAGCTTTCGCAATACCACAGAAGGGTTCTGGGCCATTCAGAGCTTTGTTTGCTCCTGCTCGGGCAAGTGAGTCTGCCTCTTCATTGCCCTCGTACCCTGTATGTGCTGGTACCCATGCTAGAGTCAGTCTGTTCTGACTGCCCAGTGCATTTAGGGTTTCTAAGCAGTCCCATACTAGTTTTGAGTTAACTTGCATAGAGTTGACTGCTTTGATTGCCGCCTGGCTATCTGAATAGATTGCAATGGTTTTGCCTTTAAACTCTTGCCTTATCAATTCTTTCACGCAATGATGTATTGCAATAATTTCTGCCTGAAACACCGTCGCGTATTTACCTAAGCTCAGTGAGATTCTTGTCTTTGGCTTGGCCCCATAAATACCAGCTCCTGATCCAAACTCAGTTTTGGAGCCGTCCGTATAGACAGCAATGTCTGCATTGATAGGAGGTCCTTCCTTCCATGCCTCTCTGTCCGTTATACTTATTTTAAAAGTTTTTTCAAAGCTATATTTTGGAATTATGCCATCCGTTGGCATTCCCATGATGGGGTCGCTTTCCAACTCTTCATATAGCTTTCTATAGTCTTTACCGTGCGCGTTGCTTATGGGTGCTTGACCCCTTGACAATCTACTCACGACTGCTCTGGCTTCGCCTTGAATATATATTTGTAGTGGTGGTAGGTTCAAGAGGACCTCTAAAGCGGCTGTTGGAGTGGTTTTCATTGCACCAGTGGCACTCAGGCAAGCTTGCTTTTGAATAGCACTGAGCCTTCGAATCACTCCAGCCTGTTGTGTCTTTGGCCACCAAACTACTGACCCATATGCTATCATAGGCCTGATGACGCTGGCATAGAGCCATGTGGTCATTTTTGGTTGCAGTCCCCAATTTTTTCCGCACATTCGTCTGCACAGATTGAAGGCTACTGTACTTTTTTGAACAATTTTTTGTAGGTGTTGATTCCATGTTAACTTATGGTCAAAGATGACTCCTAAGTATTTTGCCTCTAGGGCGAACGGAATTTCTACCCCGTTGAGTACTGGTGACTTTAATCCTTCCAGTACTCTCTTTTTCGTGAAATTCACTATAGTGGTTTTATGAGGGTTCACGGTGAGTTCCTCCTCTTTACACCAATTGTCAATTATGTTTAGAGCGATTTGTGTGAGCTCCGAGACCGTACTTGCGAATCTACCTCTAGCGATAACCGCCAGGTCGTCGGCATATCCTAAGCAATAATACCCTTTGGATGTTAGCCTTTTGATCAGTTCGTCCATTAGAATGGCCCATAGTAGGGGCGATAATACTCCTCCCTGTGGGCATCCCCTATCTGCTCTAGCTGTCAGAGTTGTCTCGCCAATTGTGGATATGATAACCCTATTTTTCAAATTGACATTCATCCACTGGCACAGGAGTAGCGGTACTCCTTTCCTTGCTAGGGCATTAATTATAGAATTTGTTGATGCGTTATTGAAAGCACCTTCTATGTCTACGAATGTTGTTATAGCTATTTCTTTGTCCTCTATCGACTTTGCGAGTAGCCTGTTCAGATCATCCAGTGCTAAGTCAGTTGACTTGCCTGGCTGATACGCATATTGGCGTTCGTTGAGCGGGTTTCTTTGTAATACCTCGTCTCTTATGTATCTGTCTATCAGTCTTTCCAGCGTTTTGAGCAGGAACGACATTAAACTTATTGGGCGGTATGATTTTGGCGTTTTGTCACCCACCTTTCCCACTTTGGGAAGGTAGATGACTGTCACCTTCTGCCATACTATGGGTATATATCGTATTGCTATACAAGCCTTGAATATACGACACAAATGTGGAATTAGTATTTCCTGCCCCTTTTGAAGCAGGATGGGGTATATTCCATCTACTCCAGGGGATTTATAAGGTTTAAATTTATTAATAGCCTACCTAATTCTGTTTGGCCTCGATATCTCTGTAGCTAGCCTCCATTCTATGGCAGTTGGCCTATTCGGCCTGCCAATGGTGCTGTCTGCCACTATCGGCTCATTTAGAATTACTGAGGCCGGAAAGTGTGCTTCAGTGAGCATTTTCAGACTCTCCTCAAAAGTTGCTGTGTAAGTGTTGTCATTCTTCTTCAGAAAACCTACTTGGTTCACAGTACCTTCTTTGGCTAGCACTTTGTGGATCCTTGAACATGTGGGGGTTTCTGTGACCTCCTCACAGAACTTTTTCCACGATTGCCTTTTCGATTTCCTAATCTCTTTGTTGTACTGCGTGAGTTTAACCTTATATGTGGTCCAATTCTGGTCGAGTTTTGCTTTGTTGAGTAGCCTTCGCACCTCCCCTCGTAGGGTTTCGAGATGCTTGTTCCACCAGATTGTTTTATTGCTTTGTTGTCTTGTTTTTTCCGGGCAGTTACCTTCGTAGGCGGCAACTATTGCCTTGCTTACTTGGTCTACTGACCTCTCAAGACTGTGGCTGTCCCTTATGTCAGCCGTGGTCCTTTGTAGAGATTCTCTGAGTGATGTTGCGTATCCTTCCCAGTTGGTCTCTCTGGGGTTTCTGTACTTTGTTAAGGTACGAGGTGGGGTAATTATATCAAATCTTATTTGTCTATGGTCAGAACACGAAGGTTCATCTGACACATGCCAGTTGACGATATTATCACATGCTTTTTCTGACGAGAGAGTTATATCTAGAACTTATTTCCTCGCTGCCGTGACAAATGTTGGTTCGCATCCTACATTAGCTATTAATAACCTTTCTGTTAGTATGAATTGCAAAAGTGACTCACCTCTTATGTTGACGTCTGTGCTTCCCCATACAGTATGGTGTGCATTTGCGTCGCATCCTATGATGAGTTGGAGGTTTGCCCTTGCCGCATATGCGATTACTTCGCCTAGTATCGGTGGTGGGCAAACCTCCTCGCCTGGGAAATACGCGGAGCTCACTATCCAGCTTCTGGTACCTTCCTCTGTCGGCGTGGTTAGGAGTCCTGTAACAACATCACCGGTGCAGAGCACCGGTATCAGTGTGCATTTTACTCTATCGCTATATACTATGCATGCGCGAGGTTTATTGTTACCTTCTACGTATAGTACTTTACCTTGGTTGGGTTTCAAGCCGGCTACCCTCCCTCCATGTAACCAGGGTTCTTGCAAGAGGGCCAGGTCGAGACCCTCTTTGTCAAATCTCCTACATACCATAGCGCTGGACGCCTTGGCATGATGGAGATTCAACTGCAGAACCCTGATCCTACGGTTCAGTTCTGTGAACTGAACCCTTCTTCCGCCTTCTTCGAGGCATCTCCCTCCTCCATGGGTGTTGCGCTCTCATGTGCTATTTGCCTCTTGAGAGGGCTACTCCCACTTTGGGAGGACTCTGTCTCGTCCTCTTCTTGTGCCTCTTGGGCCTCCGGAATCGGCTCGGCGTGTTCTTCTTGTTCCTTGACATGTTTCCCCTTCTGTCTGAACTTAATTCTCCCTAGATTGAAGTAGGGAGACATGTCAAGTTTCACTAGTTCTTCCAGTGACTGTTTGTCCATGGAGAAGACCCAAGTTGGACCTTTGGCCGCAGGAGTTTTGCCCCAAACCGTCCAAAGGTGCGTGTTTAGCCCATGATTTGCGACTTTGAGCCGGTGCAGAATTTTTTCCGCCTCCGGCTTTTGCCCTCTTTCATCAGGGATGAAGGTAGTGCAGGCGTAGGTTTCAGGTAAGTCATCCCCCTCCAACACTGTTAGGGTAGCTCCCTCCCAGGGTTTTATGGTTGGGATGACCTCCTTCAACCAGTCTGCACTAGTGCGATCCACGCACATCATAACCAAGTATCCCGGTTTATGAGTGCATTTTGCGAATCGCACTTGGGGTCCCTCTATGGGGATTTGATCTAGAGCCTCGGAGATTGAGTCCTGGACTTCTGTGAGCCTTTCAGTACTCATTTTCACCTCCGGGAAGCCCGTGTGTACCACAGCAACCTTTACTGAGGTAAGGGCATCTTTGAAGGATACTCCTTCGTGCCTTGGTTTCTTCCTCAGCTGGCTGGTCTGTGGCGGTGTCGCACTGGTTGACCGTGGTCGTTTCGTCGCTTTCGTGCCTTCACCGGCCTCCCTCGACGTTGTTGCTACAGGTCCCAACCTCAAGGGCTTTGCGGGTTCCTTGCTTTTTAAAAAGTTCTCCTTGATTACCAGCCTCTTGGCTGAAATGTAATCAAGGCCCTTTTCTAGGTGGGCTTTGAGCCTCAACCTCGAAGCTCCTCCGAGGTGTGCTATTTTCACCTCATCATCTGATAGTAGCTCTAGTTCCTCTAGGGAAGATACTACTACCTTGTTTTTGGCTTTTGGTGCTTGCCCTTTTGTGGCCTTAGCACCAGGCGTGCCCGCCTTCTGTCTTGGGTTGGGTGTGGTCACCTCCGCCCTTTTGACAGGTTTTTTGTTTTTATTTTTTGAATCCATTCAGATCCCACGAGTAGCTAGGGAAGTTTTGGTCCGCTACGACAGAGCCCCGCATGCCGTAGTAAGGTCTTTGTACTCTGGGATTCGACCCTGTGTCCCAGAGGCTCCGTTCTTGATAGCACTCCCTGCTACCATCCAGTCCTCGGCACGGAAATCTCACACCTTGACTTGGGGGAATTTTCGACCTACCTCGTCTAGATCCGCTGTGTTTAGTTTATGCAGGGTCACCTCGGGCAGGATGCGATTCTACATCGCGCACAGACGGTCTTGGTCATAGCTTCCTCGAGAGGTTTGCCCGACCTCCTCTGCTATTCCCCTGGGGTCGGTGGCCATGTAGCCGACCCCTTGACCCCTTTATTATTCAATAAAGTTTGTTATAGTTCAATTTTGTTGTTAATTCTCAATTCCTTCCAAGAGGAGTATTGTTTTCTAAGAAATGAAATTCTTCTTAGGAAGATTCTATTTCTTTGAGTTTATTAATTTTTGATTTCGTTCAAATCTACAATTTATTTCTGGTAAGGGAATCCATTATTTGAGCTTGTTTCTTCCAAACAATTTCCTTGTTTTTCTCAAGCATTGACATCTTTGAATCAAATCACATTTACACAAATAATCATTTGTTTCTTCCAAAGAATGTTCTTGTTTCTGTCAAGCTCTGATTTCTTGGAAACAAATTTCATTTACATATATTTATTCTTCACAAATAATTATTTATTTCTTCCAAATAATTTCCTTGTTCCCTCAAGCTTTCATTTCTTTGATGCAAATTATACTTATTCACTATGAATAATTCTGATCATGAATCCAAAGAAATAGTTTTGATTCAAACAAATACACACTTTCTTCCAAATTATGAATCATATCATTTTCAATAAATTATATAGATACAAAAAAATCGCTTATTTGAAAAATCAAAGGAATGGAAACTTTGATTCAACCAAGCTTGTTTGTTGGACCTATTCAAACTTCGGATTTCTTCGAATTTAACAATATTTGTTAAATTCAAAGAATTGTTTTTCTCTGTGTTCGCCATATTGGATCCGCCATCTCGAATTTCCCAATTATAAAGAATACAATCATAATCTATGACCCCGAAATCCCCCAGATGCAAATTCTGAATAGAATTTGATCATAATTACAAGTATGAAGATTCATTTTTTTCAAATATTCTGTTGATACGTGTTTGACACACTCTACACTCTGTATATTGGGAACTATGTATTCTTGGTCCAGGAAGGTGTACTTTTCGATCAAACAAAGTGTGTCAAACATGTATTATGAAATACTTTGAGAAAATGAAACTTCATTCTTATTCTGCGCCTATGGACATGGATCACACATTTAATGTGACCCCTGTTTTTGAAGCAATGTTTCGCACAAATTTATACAATGAATTGGTATTTATTTTCTTCCACGAAAGCGCAGCGGAATAGCAGAACAATTCACGAAACTAAAATGTTGTATTTTCAGTTAATCATTAGGATATTGGCAAGGTGATCGACCGTTGGGGGCGCTGCTTCAAAACAAGATGGCGGCAAAGAGTGTGTTGTTTGTTTACATAATTTATTGAGATTTGCATACATTTTCTTCTTGATATTTCATCGTGTTATTTGTGTTTATTGTTGAACTTTTTAATGAAATCATAATATTTTTTGTTGGATCATACTGTTTCATCATAATGTGAGGAAAATAACTGTTACCTACTGACTGAATCGTGGACCAAATAGTCTGAGCTTTCTTCAAACCAGTGCATTTCTGTGGGACAGCTTTATGGGATATCAACAATCACAAGCATATCCACTATCATCAGAAGCTGATATATTCACCATTATACCTCTATAACTCCACTCTTCAAGCTAAAGGATCCTACAGACCACAAATGGTGATACCAGGAGTGGAGTTTTTCAACAGTGAACAGCCTTCTGTGAACATATTGAAAACGGAAAACCATCCCTAAACAATGTGTTAACCTATTGGGCTATTTTGTGCTAAATATTATAGCCATCAGAATCATGTGCAATTGATCCATACAATAGAAATCAGCAGCAACCAGCTCTAATGAGTCTAAACCAAGAAATAATTCAACACCAAAGGCATCCTGACATTACTGTGGATTTAATAGTAGATACAACCATCAATGGCCTATCTTCAACAATATTACTTCCAGGCTTTGAGGATTGTTTACAGTGCAACTCCCATACCTCATATATTATGGTGCTCCACTGCAATAACAGCAAATTGTCATGATCCTATGTACCATGTGCGTGAATTTCATAATGTGAATATTCCTAATATACTTAGAGTTGTGGTAGGTGACATCCTGACTGAGTTTTTTTCTTGGAATTCATTTAATATCTTTTAATGCTAGTTTTTTTTACCATATTGATGAAATCATTGAATAATTTGGAATTCCACCACATAAAACATTGATCAAATGACCTAGGATTTCAGTTAATGTATTTACACAGTATATCATCATAAATTTTGTGATTTGATATCATTTTGTAATCGTAAATTCATCTAATTGAAAATATATATCTCATCAATTTGTATAGTTCATTATGTTTCATATATTTTGGAACTGAATTAATAATAATTTTCGAAAATGAAAGAACATTTACATAACATGTGTTTTTCTGTACTTATGCCACTCCAAAGAAGTGCAGAAAGAAGTACCTACAAATAGATGGATCTTCCAGTATACTCCTTCCCTCAGTGCTCATGTATACTGTTTTTCCCTGAATTATTTTACAAGATACCTTCATAAAAATTTACAATTATGAATGATTTTGAAATCCAGGACTTTCATATATGTAGAAATGAATTAACAATGAGCAAAAGTAAGTATCTATCTGGTAGGTACCTATTTTAAGAGGAATCAGTAAAGATTATAAAGTGAAACTTTGAAATTGCATCAAAAAAGAATGGGGTGTTGATTGAGGTAGTTGTCGAATTGAAATATGAATTCTGAAAACCTAAAATAAAACATTACAAAACAGAAAAAAAAAGTAGAACTTTTACTTAGGAATACAGTTTAATACTAACATACAAGCAGTAAAATTATGGATACATTTTTCCAAGATACAATTTGAAATGTCTTGGATATGTTCAAGTACCCAAATAATCAGTGATATCTCCTTAAAAACTTGAATTCAACTTCAAGGAATCTGGGTTTTGGTTTCAATTTGTGTACCTATTTGCACTCAATTGTAAAATACCCTGTATGGCAACTCCTCCCCTGCTGAAAAATTGAAGAAATGTTAGTACCTACTATAAACAAACCATATCTATTAGCTATTACAGCATCTAAATATTCAAATAGAAATAGATTGTGTCACTTCAATGTATGTTCAATGATTTAATTCAAGCTAAGAATGATCTGCTTGTACCAGGGTTATTATATATCTATAAAATATGCTTCTGTTTTTGCTCATATGAATGTAATTGGGAGCTGTATTTCAACTTAATCATTTTGGAAGTACATGCAATCTGCATTGGCTATTTTACTACAAAGATGATACTAAAATAGGAATCTATGGAGGCCTAGGCAGGATGTCATGAACATGAGTCAAGCATTACAAATAAAACCATAAATTACCCACCTGCACATGTTCATAATGTCTTTTTTCTTGCCCAGCTTTGTGTATTGCAGTTCAAAAGTCAAAGGCATTGAATTTGCTTCTTTATTTTTCTTATAAAAATATTTGAAAGTAAAACAACCATACTTATTTTTCCAAGTCCTGGAGACATTTCCCCATAAACAAAATAGGTATGAACTGTTGATCATTTCAATCATGTTCTCTCTCAGATAGGCACTGCAAATAAGAGTTATTCATCAGTAATAAATATATCAATGAATCACAAATTTACCTTATTGTTATCATTATTGGACCAATGAATTGAAGAAAGGTAGGAAGTTTTTGTTGGAGCTGCATACATCCAGTTTTCAAACTCATATTGGATTCTCAACGTTTATCCATTTTTTCCATTCAACTGAACTGATTTTTCATTATCAGAAAAGACTTCTTGAGTGCAGGAAATTCATATTAGAGGACATATTATAGGTCCTACATTTATCCATTGGAACCTTCTACTAGTTCAACCAGCAACGGCAGCAACCACAGTTGATTTCGCGTATTATCAGAGATTTGTCGATACTGATTTATAAAATAATATAGAATTGATTAGGCAATTGATATAAAGTTCATGTCTTGTACTCAAGAGAATCAAGAAGAGAAAATTAACGTAATTTGTTGAATGGCATTCATAAAATATGAAACCCATTGAACAATGAACACAATAACAAACATGACCTTGAATTACGTCCTAAACTGGTTCAAATTTGCCCACCAGGTGCCGTATCGGAATCGTCACCTTGCCAATAGAGATATAAAATATGAAAAAATCAGTGGCGCACATTTTATTGACAATAAAATTCTGTAGGGTGCCCCCAGGACGCCACTGCATTTCACAATTCCGATTTGATCATGGCTGAATCAGCCCCTCATGACAAAGAATATCATTGCCAAATTTCAAGAGAATCTGTGGAAGGATATTTGACACGATTTTTTCTAAAAAGTTCAACACACTGTATCTTGAAAACTATGCATTTCTGGAGCCACGTATATGGAACAAATTTCGTGTTTTCTCATGCAGAATCAACCCCTCGATTTTTTGCGCATAATTTCCGGACACCCTGTATATTAGATATATGAAATATTTGTTTGACACTGCATAACGAAGATATTTTAGAAATGTTTCATCGTAGTTTGCAGAAATTTGTCAGCGACGTTCTTCTACTAAATTGTTCTAAAAGTGCAACTATATATATTGTTATAAAAAAAACTAGATCCGGACTTGGGAAAAATTTATGTTATATCGTTATGTCAAAAAAGTTTACTTTGTGACAATTTTTCTCGAAAAATTTCATCAGATTCAGAAAGATCAAACAAAAAGCCATTAGAAATGTTCTTCAATATGCACAGCGCACATTTTGTATGTGTAATATGAAACAAAATCGGTCGAATGAATTTTCAATTTCGAACTGACTGATAATCTTTAACTCCCAACTGGGTTGATTTTTCGCACATTTTTGTTGGATAGAAATTGACAGGTGAGTAGTTGAGAAAAAAACATGTTATTTTTTTATCGAAATTCTAGATTGATATTGAAGTAATAATGAATTATTTAGTAGGCCCGGTTCTTCATTGTGTGATGTGACGTTTGTTGACAATCCGAACTGATAGGTGGGTACCACCTGATCAAATTATTACATGAGGATTTTCATGTGCCCATATGGTGATTCATCAAATTGGTTATGCGATGACCATTGAACTGAGCTCCATTTTTTGCAAGTGATATGAGGATGCATCTGTTTTTTCGCAATATTCCCTATGTTCACTCTCGTGAAGGTTTCTGCTACGTATTCTTGGTTATGGAAATCTTATTTGGTATTAAACATCGCAGCATTCGAATTTTCGCCTTGTTCAGCCTTTATTATATGAAGTGGCATCTTGAGTGCAATGATATTTCGATTACCATTGATTAACTGTCCACAAACGCCATGTCACATATTGACATTAGAACAGGGCCTACTTCATAAAAAATTCATAAGATAGAATCGAGACTAATCATATCTATCTAGAATTTCAATCAAAAACTAACATTTCAAATTATCAAAAAATCAGACCTACTATCTCTTCTGTCAATTTCTATGCAAAAATATACAAAATAGTAATTTACGTAACAAGTCCGGAGAATACTGTTTTTTGGACGAGTATATATAGACAAAATTCCAGGCTGAGCCGTAGGCGAGTCCTAGAAGTCTGTGAGTCCAAAAAAATTGTTTTTGGACGTGTGACGTGAAAAATTTTTTTGGCAACCATATGTATATTAACAAGTCAATGGGACACATTTCCATATTATATTTCTTTGTGCTACTAACTATTACATTGGAAATTTCGTATGGACATTTCCAAACTCACTATCGCGGCTACTTTCGAAAGTTTATTCCAATAATTGCAACCAAACTTTCAAAAATTCAAATGTCAACTAATTTCATGTCAAATAGCTGTCAGCCGATATTTCGCTGCTATGGTAATTATCATCTGCATTCATCAAAACCTTATCTACCAAGATTTTTATAGTTACAGTGACAACAACGATGTGATATTTCCCGTCTTAGTCCCGGAAGTACTCACTTCCCGGATTAGGCCGGAAACATGCTACTTTCTCAAAGAAAAAGCGTCCGGGAAGTCAGCAGTTCACATCACATCCTATTACAATAAAAAATGGCATACAAATGGAATACAAATGGAAAACACATCAATTGTTACTGACGAAAAAACTATGTCAATTGAATGCATCTGATAGGCTGATGGTCCATTATTGTCATTTCGTTGATGACTTCATGGCATTGTGTGGAACCTAAACATCCTCCATTCATTGTTCAATCAGTACCGTTCCAGTAATCTTTGTGGAATAGACTTTACCCATTGATTGCCCAATGCCGTAAAAATAGTGTAATTTTGATTCACATGAATTCATATCAAAAATATACTATTGTACCAGCGAAATGAAAGTGCAACATACCTACGTCTCATATGAAAAATAGTGCCAGCAGTATGCCATCGATTTATTCAATGAGCCATTGAATCACCAGTTCTGTCGTGTTTGTTGGGTTATGTGTAGAATAGAATTTGGATACGGAGAGCATCTCAATATCTTTCATCGTTCTAAGGGAAAAAAGAGAAACACATTATTATTATATACTCTTCAGATTATTCTGGCAAGGAAAATGGATCAATAAAAATCATCTTCGAAATTGAAATATATCATTTCGGACGTTTCGTATTTTTTTTGTCTTGGTTGTATGTATTGAACTATCAAACTACCTGAGCTCATTTCGTATTTCCAGCACCTGAACCATTCTTTGTTCATCAACCGATTGTGTCTGACATCACATTTTCTTCGACACAAGTGAAAATGGAAAATTTCGAAGTGGTAGGATATGATGACAGGTATCCTTCCTATGTTTTTCAGTACATCGAAGACCCTAATCAATTTTCGAATGAGGAGCAAAGCTCATCTAAGGTATATCGCGCAGAAAATCTTCAGTTAATCGAGTTAATGAGATACATGTTTATTCATAAGTTTAGGAATCGTTTTTTGCAGAATGATCAGAATTGGTGGATTCTTGTTGGTGATAAGTTAACCATCAACGAAACAAAATTCGTTTTGATAACAAATTTGAAATCAGATACATATTACAGAGTGAGAGCCGTGATTAATATCAATAGAAATGGTAGAAAATTGAAAGAAGATAAGGATTTCGTGCAGTCTACCAGATGGAAAACTCCATGCAATGGTGAGTGAAAATTAGAAACGCGGACAATTTGAAACATCATTGAAATCAGAACAGTGGTGTAGCTTTTGTAAATATTTCAAATCAACTGATGGTGTTCTGTTATATGAAAATAAATTAGTTCATTCCAAAATAATTCAATAAAATTCATTCCTCATTCATTGTATGATGATTATGAAACAGATCATAATGAAATAGATTTAATATAATGAAACTATAATAAATGAATGAATCAATTATACCGGGTGTAACAGGATCATGGTGCACCCCCATTATCTCCTTTAGTTTTGGAGATAAGTGAAAATTTGGAATAACCTATCAATTTGATTTACGTCATGTTTTGACATGAATATGTCTTATTTTCCATTTCTGATTTCACCGGTAATGATTTTACCTTTTGATTTTTGATTTTCGATTGGAACATTCTGTATATCATTGCATTTGCGAATTCTGATTCAAATGATACCATATAATAATTGGCATTTCAAACTTCAATATTAATTTCAACTCCATTTCTGATTCTCCATCTGAGTGTGCCTTTACTTTTCTGATCGAGTCTGGTGTAGTTCCCGATTTATCCTCGAATTCATCGCCAAATTGAGTTCATCAAAATGGTTTGGTAAACTATGATCCTGTTACACACAGTAAAAGATACAATATTTCATATGAATGAGCATATTTTCATTTATAATCAATTTTTTTAGAAATAAGTGATTCTGACATCAAAATTGAACCTCATAACATCACTGCATCAGTAACTGTGAAGGTAAGTTTTGGGACATTCGAAGAAACACATACAGACGAGGTATTTTTCTAGAAAAAAGTTGATAGTTGTAGACTGAAAAACTATCATTATGAAATAGAAAATCATCAGGAAATGTTTGTCGAAGAATTGTTCATCATAAGGTCATTAGAGCCCAATACAGAGTACAGTCTAACAATCAAGAATCGGATAAGTGAAAAAAAATTCTCAATTCATTTCAAAACTGACGAAGGAGGTAAGTTATTTTTTTTTTCTCCTCTGAACAATTGAATAGTTTCTTTTTCTATTGAGAATATTTATAATGAATCATCAACCAACGATATATTATGAGATTTTGCATCACAACCAATCAACGCAGTTCAACTTCAACACAAATAAAACAAATAGTCTATGTATACATTGTGCCCACTGTATTTTGATATAAACTGATTGACAAATGAAATGGTCCACTTCTGAATATTTCACCCAATCTCGAAATCCAATATTATTAAGGATACTAGTGCGTTTCTGAAAAGGTTTGTTTCATGCGTTGTGTAATAATCGTTCGAGAATTAGATGGTTCCCAGTAAACACATACTCTTTAATGAAACCTTGAATCACGGTTGGAGTTGTGGAAATGAAGATGCTGGTTGAAAACTTCAATAAGTAGTTGAAAACATGTTTGCGTACTGGTTAAAAACATTTAACCGACCGTTGTAGACATTTTACTCGGTATTTCGACGTAAGTGTGTTTACTGGGTTTACCTACTCTGGCCATGAAGTGTGTGTTTTCAGATTCACACGTAGAAACATAGACTCATTATAAAAAACGGAGAGCCTGGTCGATTGTTATACCTTGAACCCTAGGACGATAATTATGTTTTCTACAGGGTCGGTCATGAAAACATATATCACAAAACTGCAACTGTGTCGGAGCAAATATTGTCGAAAGTATGTATTTTATGAATTGATAACCAGTCGCGTATTTTACAATATTCTCCTTATTCCCCCAGACACATAAAAAATCACTAGATGTGCATTTCAATGAGTACGACTAGGGAAACTCAGTGTGCCACGTCTGATCCTGCCGCAACCCATGGCACAGTGGCGCTGGGTATAGCAATAACGCGTCAACTACCTTTTCACCCCGGAAAAAAAACTCATAAAAGAATTGTAGATGAGCACTAGATGAACTCAAAAAAACAACTGTTCCTTCCATGATGAGGGAAATCCCTGGCACAGTGGAGCGAATCAACAAGTGTTCGAGACAATTTTTTGTATCACTTAGCCTCTATGTTTCCTCAGAGATCGATTCGTTCATCATGTCGCGGTTTTATTCGATGGAGTTACAACTATCAAAAGTGAATAATCACAAGATCAAACGAACTCACCTGAGTGAAGTTCGATCTTGATTATATGAACCGCCTCGTTCGAAGAGCTCACAAGTGTAGTACCCCAACTTCGCACCAGGTGGCGTCACAAATTTCAAAGCATCTAAAACTTTTCTCCCATCTCTAGATCCTCTCTGCCCTATCGATTTTCGTCTCGGATCTAGTCATTCTTTAAAGCACATTGTCACAACACATCATCGGGTATTTGGGATTATTCCTCGCCTTCTTGTTTGGCCCTGTGACCTTCGATATGAATATATTTTCTGTCCGCCTTGACGAGGAGGTACAGTAACTTGTCGGGACGTACCCTCTTGAAGTCTTAATGTTTTCAAATAGGATTTGTTGAACCTTTTGATGTGCTCAGCATTATTTCTTAACTCTATAAACTGTAGGTTACTATCCCCCCCCCATATCTTTCACTATTTTACTAATCAACATATATAGTGAGTGGCTGGACTATAGCATACATATTTATACTTATCTGATTTGATTTTATATGCCAGTGACACGTTCATCTTGCCTCACTACTAACAAATTCAAGGAGGCCTTTACTGGATTATTCCGTTTCGGAGGTCGATCAACTGCCTGACTGTTGGAAACAACAGGTTATTGTCGGCAGACTAGATCCAGCCTCTTTAGAATGGACGCGTCTACCCTTTCAGTATGTTCTAAAGTATGTCCAACCTTATTTATTGTTGATTCCTTTTTCCCAATACTTGAAGAACATTTGTTGGTAACATAAGGATTTATTTTGTAATAAGAAGATTATTATTTCTTTCATTGCCCCTTGTATCTTGCATGCACCAAGATGTCTGGCAATGGAAGATCTGGAGAAATAAAAGAAGATATTGTCAACTGTCAACAATGTTTTTCTGTTCCTTCATTGTCAAATGCTGACTAAGTGAATATATTCATTAAATTTGTGATGTTCACTTGGTTAAAAATGTATCACCACATCAGTTGAAGACTTCAAACTTTCAAAAATATATCTATCTAATAACATTATCAATATCCACTCTGGTTTAGTATGAAAAAGGTATCAACATTATTATAAATATCATTTCCTGCTAAAGAATACTAAGGATTATCTTTATAAAGCTACTTGTCTTGTACAGTCATTGTTCATTATCGACCTCTCTTGTCATGTCATGTCGACTCAAGGTTATGTCGACTGACATCCGTCGGTCCCTTGTCAAGTGTCACAAGTTACCAACTATACGTTTGTCTGATAAAACTGGAAAAACAGTTTGAGATGTCAAATTCCGTCAAATATTTCTATCTAATTACTAATTACAAACTCTGGTTTAGTATAAAGGAGCATCAAAAGTTCATATTTCTTGCTATACTTTGTCTGATGAAACAGTTCTAGATGTCAAACTCTGACGAATTTCTTTGGTTGAGTATGAAAAGAAATCAGATTATACAGTGTGACCCAGTTTTGATGGAAACATCACTGTATCTTACGTAATCGTTGTGTAAGGATCCTGAAATTTGCTGGAGCGAGAGATATACCAAAAATGCACTCTATGACCAAGTGGGGTCATCTTCAGTGATATACACTGCTCGCCAACAGCCATGGAACCACCCCAATTTCCGGAAAATGATATTAGGAGTCAAAATAAGTTGAAAATCACTTCGGATTCGGAATCAGGACGCCCAATTCACTAACTATACATAGTTTTTCTAGAAAATTTTCAGTTCAGAAGAATTACATTTTTTCTCACTTCTCATGGAAGCATCCCCGTATCCCACGTAATTATTGTGGTTGTGTTCTGAAATTTGCAGGAGGAAGGGAAAGTACGGAGATGAAGTCAATTACGTAGGACACGGAGGTGCTTCCGTAAAAAGTGTGACAAAATTCAATTTTTCAGAACTGAAAACTTTCCAGGAAAAATATGAATTTTCCAAAAATTGGGGTGATTCCATGGCTGTTGGCAAGCAGTGTATATCACTGAAGATGACCCAACTTGGTCATAGAGTGCATTTTCACTATATCTCTCGCTCTAGCAAATTTAAGGATCCTTACCCAACGATTACGAAAGATACAGGGGTGATTCCATTAGAAGTGGATCACACTGTGTATTTACTGGTATACTTTGTTAGAACAGTTCGAAATGGCAATCTCTGACAAATATTGTTATCTCATTACCAATTCTGACTGAGTATGAGAAGATATCATGGTATATATATCCTGGTATACTTAGTTTGGTAGAACATCAGTTCGAAACGTCAAACTCTGACAATTCACCTATCCAATTTCCAACTTTGGTTTGGTATCAACAATTTTATATTAGAGAGTTAAAGCGGCCTCATGAGTGTACGTTATTTCACGCCGTACTTTCACGTATACCTTGAATATCAACGTATGTTAACCAAACTATATACTCAAAATATGCCGATGACTCAAAATTATCAAATACTGGACCCCCAAGGAGTTTTGCAACAAGAAGCCCTCTCATTTTAACAAGAATAAATGATCAGATATAAACAAACAACCAAAAATGACCAATAAAAACCGAAAACAAAATATATTACCACGTTACGATGACAGTGACGACCAAAGTGACGACTTCAACCCAGTTTAATGATAATTCGTGAATGTTTTTTTTCGTACGTTGATGTCTACGTGGAGGTCTACGTACAGTGATCACTTCAACTCTCTATAGTTTTTCCTGGTATACTTTGTCTGATAGGACAGATTGAGATATATGTCAAGCTCTGACAATTATCTTTATCTAATTACTAACTCTAGTTGACTATCAGGATATCAACGTATATATTTCCTGGTATACTTTGTCTGATGGAACTATGATAGAACAGTTCGATAGGTACTGACATATATATATCTATCCAATTTCCAACTCTGGTTCGGTATACACAGGTATCAATGTATATTTGTATAAGTATATATATATGTGATGAACTGATTAATATCTCCATATAATTATCAACTCTGACGAATATTTCCATGTAATAATCAACTCTGGCCAAGTATAGAAGGGTGATAGAAGGTATCAAAATATATAATTCCTAATGTGAAGACTTGTCCCAACATGTCTGAACTTATTCGTATTGTTTTCATCCAAACTCTGGTTTAATTAGATACCTTCATCATGATAGGGATAGGTATTTCCTGGAATACTTCCCAATGTGGATAAGTTTACTTGTCCAAACTTATTCGTATCGTTGTCAACCAAACTCTGGTTTAATTAGGTACCTATACATCATGATAGGAATCTTTGTCGACTGAGAAGTTAGTCAAACTCTGGCAAACCCTTGCAGAAAACGATTCCACAAGGCTCAGAATTACAGACTTCACTGTTACTTATTTATGTTGTGAGATATTTGCCAAACTGTGGAAAATCTTTGCAAAAACTGTTTAAAACAAGGCTCACTCTCAGTCTGGATTTTATTATTCATCATTTTCAACTGAAGGAAAGTCTGTTAGAAAGATTCCATTCGATTTTCTTTGATATTTTGGATCTAGTATTTTCAGTTTTATAATGGCTGTCATTTTCTTTATCTCATTCCGAATTTTTCGACAGCCACGCTAGTAGTGATATCGAAACTTCTTCTTGGAACGATGTTTCAAATATTTTTCATTTTCTTTACCAATTTATCAGATGCTTCGAATGAATCTGAAGAGCTGGAAATACTTCTGCAGTGCTCATGTCTCTCCCATTATAATTTTCAATAATATTAATTCAACATTACCTAAAACACACGCGTCACCTCGCGGCACAAAGGAAGGAATGACGAGATTTGGGACAAAGATCGAGAGGGCAGAGAGCAGCTAGAGATGAGATGCTTTGAAATTTGTGCCGTCACCTGGTGCGATGTTGGGGTACTATACTTGTGATCTCGAGAACGACGCGGAAAATATAATTCAGCGCATTTTTACAATTAGGCGAACTATAGGCAGCCGACTAGGGCCCGGGAGCGTGAAGAAAAGATCCAGTGAATTTTTTTTCGCGGCAACCTCGCGGTGTGAGGCGTGTGGCACATAATTATAATAGGTATTTAACATTGAACCACTAGATATAGAGCTGAATAAGTTCATCCTATCATAAAACGACTCCAAGTTGAGAAATAAAATTATTTGTGAAGTTTATGCAAAGTCAGTTGAACAGATCATCAAACGAATGTCGGGTCGCGCTGCTGCACTCTTTGAACTTTCAAAGGTTCCGACGGCTTGCGGTGATGTAGTTTTCCAACTGACTTTTATAAACTATACTTGAGTAAGCCGATTTATTTCCACAGGAATCATTTCGTTCATCAACTCGCGGTATAATCCGCAATTACTAACTTGTACAAGAAGTAAATCATTTAACCATTTTTTCCAACATCCGATGTCTCTGGCTCTAGCTACTCACCTATGTAAAATTTCGATGAAACACCGAAATGGATTCGAGTTCAATATTATGATATGGATTAGTTAATCATTAGGTAATTGTTAATTCTTCATATTTATATGTATTTCTGGAGAATAAGTAATAGTTATTCATGTACCCCAAGGAGGAAAAGCTGTCTATTATAGTCGAATCTGCAAATTGATAGTCGAGGCATTACCCAAGGCGAGCAATCAGGCGAGACAATTAAGTTTTTCGTCGACCTCAAATACTTATAACCACATCACGGTCCTATTCACAAGTGAAATCTATAGAATTTCGTAAATAATTAATTCGACAACAGGAGATGACAGTTGTTGTCAACTCACTCTCCGCGCGTACCAAGGTTGCCAGTTCGATTTTCATTCCATCAGTTGATACTTCATCAAAAATTCAGATCTATTTAATGCTATACTAATTCCAAGAAATGGTAATAAAATAAACCTATGACGTCAAAAGATTATGTTGTTTTCGTAAACAGAAAAGTAACCTATTTTCGACAAAATAGAAACAAACAAAACACATATTCCCATATAGCAATAATCATATTCCTAATGATTCCCAATTTGAAAATACTCACAAATATCACAAAATACAGTGTCATTGGTACTTATGAGATTTGAGTATATAAAAAACAGGAACGAACCGTTAAAATAAACAACAAAAATACAAAACAAATTAAAAAATTAAACGTAAGAAACAAATTGTTATAATAGATGTACATAAAAAATTCAATTTGATCTGAATCAGATAAGTATTGTCCTTTTTCAGTTCATAAACATCATTTGACCTATATGTGAATTTATTACTCATTTCGTAAAATTAATTCAAAAATAGCGTGCCGAAATATCATGCAATTCATAAGTGTCTGTGATTAACTTAAGATTAATAACAATATAGGTTGAAAATTGTCTGTAGGTTAATCGAGGAGGTGGTACATTCATTATTCCAGATTTTTTGGAATTTTCTCTCCTCGTTTCTATAAAAAGAAGATATGAATATAATTTCAATATACGTGTAGTGAGCACAAATCAGATGATTTGCCCCAAAATGTCACTGCGTTTGAAGAATTTTCATATCAGAGATTCTTAAAGGAAAATTCAGTAGCTGGTCAGTGACAATTTGTATTAAAAAAAGTTTGGAGGAGAGGATTGAAGGTATATAGAAAAATATCAAATTTTTACTTAGCTTGTTGAAAACGGGAGCAGATTCGTTCCCGAAACGTCCAAAGGTTAAGTAAAAATTGCTCTCAAATGCAAAATTCGCTTGTCAAACAAAGTGTCACGTTTGATCCTGATGGAACAATCTTCTATTTGTTGATGGTTTGTCGGACGGTAACGAGTTAACGCGATTTTACTACTTCCTATAGCGTCCCTGTGCCATAGGTTGCGGCAGGATCGGACCAGGGCCTACTCTATCTCACCGGGCCGGAGCATCGCTTTCGTGACGTCACACTAGTAGGGACAGAATCAAAGCGCTGGAAATTGACTTTTCCAATTCATTGATGTATCACGGGAAAACGGTAACAGTTATCAAAAAATGTCGAGAGATCAAAATATGTACAGACTAGACTTTTTCAAGAGATGAATCAATATTCACTGATTCACGATTAATAGTTCAAGAAATATACCCAGCAAACACAATAATGTAAAATTGACATAAGTGTTACATAACTGACAATACGTGTTATGTAACTATGTTATGTGAGACTTACATAACTGTTATGGCGAAATGTCCGCCACAAATACTACATGATTATTACGTAACAATTATGTCACTATTTTATATATATTTCATATTGTAATGATATTCCCCTTGAAGGGGCATTAGAAACATCAGCAGGAAGGCAGGAGTACAACAATCATCCGAACACTCAATATATGCCGCAGTGACAAATAACGTCACAGAAGATTCTGGAATGTTCTGGAAGAAATCGATGGAGCAATTAGAGGGGGAGGTTTTGTTCTAAGAAGCTTCTAAAACAAAAAGAAGGAGACGGAAGATCATTCGAGAACGTTCTCGAACCAAAGCCTGCTAAGTGATCTCATATATAAACGACCGAACAACTGCAGTCAGTCAGTCGAGCAGCGAGTGTCAGAAAGACAGTTATATACCGCGTGATATAAATCGTTTTACATAAATAGTAGTTATAAGTTCGATATAAATTAGTGTTTCTCTAGTTCAAATAAAACAATTCGAAAATAAATAGTGTCGTGTTCGCTTCTGCACCCGAATAATATCGTAACAATTGGTGTCAGAAGTGTGGGATATTCCAGTGTGAAGTAAACAGACCGTTGCAATGAAGAAACTAAGCGAGTTGGAGGAGAGAGATCTCGACACAACAGGGAACAAGGCTACACTTCAGCATCCTCTCAAAGTGTATATGGTGAGCGTAGGTCAAAATCCAGAGACGTTCACCTTCGAGGAACCAGCTTCAGCGGAATCGATGTTGGCTGGGATCTCAGATATCGGTTCAGCGACAGGACATAGCGGCTCAGCAACAGGACATTGCGGACCAGATGGTGGCTCAGCAGGAGAAGATCACGGGCCAGATGGTGGCTCAGCAGGATAAGATCACGGACCAGATGGTGGCTCAGCAGAAAAATATCACGGACCAGATGGTGGCTCAGCAGGAGGAGATCACGGACCAGATTGCGGCTCAGCGACAAGATATTGCTGATCAGATGGCAAATCAGCGGGAAGAAGTTCTGGCACATATTACTGCTCAGCAAAATCAGATCGCATCGCAAATCTCAGCTCAACGGCAAGAGGTATTGGATCAGATATCGGCTCAAAGGGAAGAGATATTGGCTCAGAAAGAGGTACTTGCTCAGTTCTCTGCTCAGCAAGATCAGATTGCCTCTCAGATATCTGCCCATCGAGAAAAAGTATTGACCCAGATATCAACACATCGGGAAGAGGTTCTGACTCAGATCGCTGCTCAGCAAGAACAGATCGTTGCTCAGAAAGAACAGATCTTTGCTTTGTCTTTGGGAGCTATAGATTTATAACAGTCAATGACTTCCTCAAGCTCAGATTTCTGAAAGGGAGTCAATTCAGAAAATGGTTCGATTGTGTTAACAGTACAGATAGAGAAATAAGATAAATTACTAAAATTTGCCTCAATACGGAAAAGTTTGAAAAAATCCATGCCAAGAATCAGAGAATGAGCTACTGAAGGTATAATCAAAATTTTCAACTCTTTAGAAACACCATTCAAGGAAATTGGAACTAAGATATATCCTAAAAAATCCTGAGGTTTGCCATCAGCTGTATTGACATGAACGATAGATTCATATTTAATAGGAATATTATGTGATAGTAATAAACTAAGACCTGTGGAACCTAGGATAGAAGAGGTACTGCCGGTATCAGCAAGGGCGAGAATTTTCTGTCCAAAAAGTTCAACATTGAGATAAGGGCGATTATCATTGGATTTCATGACAAAAAGGGGATTTATATTCACGGGAGGAGATAAGAAATTTTTAACATAAGATAACCAATTTTGCCATTCACACAAAGATGTTTTTAGTGGTCCTATTTGTGTTGCTTTCTTTTCGATTTTTTCACATTTTGGGACTGTGAGTTGGCTGTGCTGGTGCCTGGACTGTCGGTAGGTTGACTGGTGACAACGTCCAGATTTTCGCCACCAGGAATCGCGTTTTTTGGATTGCATTTACGACATTTGGTTTTTACGGTATTTTTGATACCACAGCCATAACAAAATATAGTTTTTGGTTTTCGACATTCATTATAAGCATGACCAGCCAAGTCACAATTCCAACATCGATAGTTCGATAAGGTGGATATATTACTGGAAGGAAAATTTCTACGAACTGAATGTTCAGAAGTTGAAAAGGAAGTACTGCCTCCACTAAAAGGACTTCTCAAATCAGGCTCCAACAAACCACTATCACGATGGGGTGGTGCTTTATAGCGATCAGCCCATAGACGAGATTCTTCTAATTTTTTGCACAATTCAGAAAGTTCAGAAACAGTTTTTGGATCATGTAAAGCTAAATTAGAAATGAAAAAAGGTACAAGATTCCGACGAATTTTTCTAGCTCTAGTTTCTTCATCAGGTTTGGTTGTCAACCTGAAGAGACCTTCCATAGAAGAAATATATAAAGCTACTCTTTCATTGTTACCTTGAGTTCTAGAATTTATTTCTCGTTCTAGATCTTCTTCATAGAAATAGGAAAGGAAATCTTTCTTCAATTCTTTGACCAAGTCATCCCATGTTTGAAATTTACTTTTATTATTAACAAACCATGTCCAAGCAGAACCTTTGAATAAATCACAGGCAGACTGAAAAAGTTCCTGTTTTGAAACACCTCGTGCTTCTCGTAGCAATTCAACTTTCTCTAAGAAAGAGTTAACTGATTCTTTCTGATTTGAGCCAGTAAAAAAGATATTCCATTTGTATGGAGCAACTGATTTATTTGGAGAGAATATATTGCAGTTATTATTAGGGAGTGTAGGGGTAGAAGTACTGGGAGGAGGAGATACTTTCAAATCAAAATTAGCTTCCAAATCCAACACAAGATATTGAATTTCTTTGCTGGCTGTTTCTTCATCCTCATCATCAGCTTTAAGATAATTAAAACGAGTTGACAAATGAGCTAATCGACTAGGAATTCTTCTGAAGGCAGGATCTAACTTAGAACCACTGAATGAAGCTATAGCTAATTTTAAATCTTCAATACTTTCTTCCATTTCAGTCACATCTTCGGTATGTGTATAGGGATTCTCGAAGGTACCATGAAAACTACGATTAGCATTTTGTTGACTTAGAAGTCCTCTCAAAATTTTACGTTTTGAATCAATGTTTCCAGTAGGTTCTACACTACGAAGCTTGAGCTCATAAGTCAATTCATTTATTTTCAAATGATTTGGATCCATGTTGGACTTGGAAGATAGAATTCAAAGCAGAACTAATCAAAGATATGAATTATCGAAAGGCTTGTACTTTTGGGATGCTTCAGAATTATATCTTATAGTGCAGTGAGAAAATAGATAAAAGAAAACAATTATCAAAGTCAAATAGATAATGAAAAATAGATAATTGAGATGAGTTAAAAAAGTTGAAATACCAAGTTCTTCAGAATCAGATACGCAGATATGTCAAAATTTGTTATCGATAAATTCCAAATTATAATTTATTTGGTCTTCCGTCAAGCAAGGATGAGATAAGAGAAAAACAGTCAAATCGGGCCTCACGTTGTGAGCGACAATTGTGTAACACTCCACACTCTGAGTTCAGAATTTGAAAAATTTTGAAACAAAAAATATGAAAGTTTATACTTATGCCTTTGGGCTGCTCAGATTGATGCGGTAGGGTGTGAGTTCAAAATTTACAATTTTAATAATGAGGTGTTAAAAGTGATTAATCCAGATGGTGATTTTATGTAATCAATTTGACTGTTCGATAATTTTGGGCGCCAGGCTTGCAACAGACAAAAGCCAATTAGATATAGACACTTCCTAAAAAACCTTGCTTGGATGAGGAGACAAAACAATTATACAAGAAAATCGGTTCAACAATTTATTTAATAAAAATAAAATACAAGAAGGCTGAGGGCCAGATGAATTCGAAATTACAATAAGGTGTTGAATGAAGTGGCTGAAGGCCCTAGAATAAGGTTGAGAATGATGTGAAAAGGCTGAATATAAAAAGTACAGTATTTTGAGTGAAGTGGCTGAAGGCCCTAGAATAATATTGAAAATTGTGTGAAAATGTTTGAAAATGTTTGAATAGAAAAAGAGAAATGGAGCAAAATAAATTCAGAACATTCCACTTTACAAGAGCAATTGATACATCTGATTCCAATCGAAGGTCTTGGCACTTGGATGGATTATACCTGGGTGTTCCGATGAAGTATCCAAGAGGGTTTCCTTAGGGTAAATTTGGAGTTCAACCTTCAGTCAGTGCAGCTTCCAGCTCTCAATTCTGCTTTCAGAGCTATCTAGTACTGTGGTTGATACTTCTTAGGATGGAAGTAGTTATAGTCTCCTTCAGTTCTGACTTCGTAGTAGGGAACCTCCTTTACCAGTCCGTTACAATCCTCTTTGGTTAGACAGGGTCCTCGAGTCAGGTATCGTCGTAGAGTGCATGCGGAAATATACGAGGAATCAGAGTTTTGTCGACAATGTGATTAAAGGGACGAAGGATATCTTTTGAACCGCTTGGTTAGCTTTGTGTTCTGATTTTTAAAATGTTGGAAAAAGGTGAAAAAGTTAATATTGAAAACTGAAAAGCTAGATTTGAAAATTTGAAACTTATTAAATTCAGAAAAGTAATGAATGCAATTTGACTACAACTTAGACAAACGGTCGGCACTGAAAAGCAATCAAAGAAATTACTGATTATGAATATTAAATGAAGGTGGCAAATCCTTCAACTAAAATGCCAAGAGACTACTTTCTATTGAAAGTAAAAATTTGTATTTTTATATACAGGGTGGCAAGTCCTGATTCAAAAGTAAAATGCCAGATAATAGGTAATTTTTCAAGTTTGAAGTTGACAGGTCTGGAATTTATATCTGGTAGACTTTGAGATAATCAATTAGATACACACTGACATGTGGTTGGCTGAGTTGACTAAGAAAATACCGACAGTAGATATAGAAAAGAAAATATCACATCGATAAAACTTGAACTATAGGTTGTGCTTTCGTCACAAGAAGGCAAAACCTATACAGGAACCAGACAAAGGTTGATTGGACAGGCTATAGAGAGAAGGAAACCTTCCTCAGGTTGCATTTATTTCTCAGAGAGAAAGAAAAATAACTTGGAAATAAAATCTCAAGATAATAACAGAAATTAAATGCTCACCTGAGAAAGAATCCTGGAGAAGTACAGCCTGGACTTCAGAGTTCAACTTCGAGGCTCAAGGTCCTGTAGGTTCAAGGTTCCTGGACGAGACACGGAGGAAACTTCAACTCAGCTCTTCTGGATGAAAATCTGAAGAAACTGCGATGACGTAGATATCGAACTTCCAATACGTACCTAGAATATTTTAGAGAGTAGATACTGTTTTCAACTTATTGATAGAGGAAAAAATTAGCAAATAAGCTGTTGATAGCAACAAGTACAAAAAGCAGATTTAAGCGGCAAGGCAGGTGGTACTTAACCTTTCACTGAAAAATAATTGTATATGATTTATTATATTATAAATCTGCAATTTTACAAGAATATTGTTATCAAGTGTTAATAAAAGATATGACGAACTCAAGTATCGAATAAATTGATATCGATGACCAACAACACTAAGAAACAATCAGTTATATATTATAACCTAACTCAACTCGAATGCAAAGATATGCAGTTATCTCTCTTGAATATGAAATTCAATCAAGAATATATCAATTAATATTTAATTCAATATGTGATAATCAACTCTAACAAACCAAATGTCAGCGATGACTTGTTATTTCATTCGAAATATAAAGATAGATCCAGACCTACCAGATATTTTTCAATCCACCACCTATCACTTCAACCTTTCCAAGTCGGTAGCTAATATCAGAAGAACTCGATTTTCCTATTCGTTCTTCGCGAAAGATCCTGTCATATCGATTCCTTCTCCTGATTGGTTATTTAGTCTCCCTTCTTCGATCTTCTGTGTCGCTGTCTAGCGAAAAGGACGAGCGCGCAAGACTTGATGAATTCGATATGGTTATATTGAACCGGTGAAGGGCTGATAAGCAGAAGTAGATAGAAGAACGAATGGACGTCAGATAATTAATAATAATAATAATAATAATAGTTTTATTTCCCACCACGTATTACAACAAGATACATGTAATTTAATGAAAATAGTAATTAATAAGATAAAATTATCAAACATTTTGGCAGAGTATGAGAGTAACACAGTGAGAAAAAGGCACATTGATTCAGATAGCAGTAGATACTGCTTCTGTTCTTCCATCACGGCCTGAAGAGATACAAAAAAAATCATTTTACAGCGTAATGTCTCCTTTATATCAACGTTTAAAGTGATTTCGAAGGAACGATAAAAAAGAAAAAAAAAAGAAGGAAAAGAAGAAAGAAAGAGAAAGAAGAGAGGAGAGGAAAGAGAAAAGAAAGAGCATTATTTTTAATCAAGGCATGAGCAAGCATGAGTTCACTGGGTATCAAATAAGTATTTTTTGAATTTGAGACGAAATGCTGATCGCGATAATTCCAAAAAAGTGCTGTCTAGTTTGAGAATATTATTGATACAAATTGCGGCATTGTAAGAGAAAGAACGTCTATATATTTGTTTGGTGTGTCTGGGAACAGTCAGCAGTGTTTGACGACGAATGTTCAGATTGTGGACGTCAGTTCTGAATTTTAATTTCTTATGAAGATAGGGTGGTGTGTTTGATTTAAGTATATTGTGGAACATACACGCCATATGATGACGTCGCCTATTATCCATATTGAGCCATTTCAATTGTTTGAGCTTTTCCAAAATCGATATTCGACTAGATTTACGTATGCCATAAATGAGACGAACATGTTTGCACTTTTTGTATTCGGCGAGCATCTATCCCGTTCAAGCAAGGACTGTATACTACATCGCAGTGGTTGAAGTGTGAGAGAACCAAGGAGTCGCAGAGCATTTTTTTCACCTCCACTGACAGAAACTGTCTCTGCGTATAAATCAGCTTAAGAGATGAATATGCATTCCTCAATTTATTTGTAATATGTTCATTGAAACGAATAGATGTATCTATTGTGTACCAATAAAAATTATTGTACTAATTTATTTTTATTTTGCCTATGAGCTGCTCTAAATTCGGTGGGGTCGTGAGTAAGTGAAGTCTGTTAGCAATTCTGAATTATTTTCGAATACCTTCAAAATAAGATAAGATAACCGAGATAAGATAAATAAGATAAGTTAAGTGAGCGCCATGTATTTTATTCCTGGTTAAAATACAAAAACCAACAATCTATGCACAAAGAACAGTAAAACAAAATTTCAAGCTTAACAATTTAATTTCATGTATGAAATTGCTATGAGTACAAAAATTGATGTTCAGAATTGTACAAAAAATGTATGTTCAAAAATGTACAGAAAATCTATGTTCAAAAATATACAAAAATTTCAAAGATGTCTTAATTATTAAGAAAATCAATTTCAAGTGTAATTGACCAATTTAAAGGAAATTTGGACTTGTTTCAAGTGATGAAGGACACTTACTCCGTCGAATTTCTTCCTGGAAAGTTTCCTTGGTCTTCAGTAGTTTGTTTCACTCCTGTCGGACTTTTGAAGTTCTAGTTGAGGGAGTTCATGGAACTACTTCCAAAACATAGACTTGGTCGACTGGTGTGTCCCAGGAGTTCTTACAATCTAGTTCATAGATGTCATAGGAAACCTTCGTCTCCTGCTGTTTAGCTAAAAGCAATAGAGCGAACAGAATCTATCCAGTATTTGAGTTTCTGTAGTGAAACTTCGATGGAGTGTGATAAGTGAGCCTTCAAACTCAATCACAAGTCAAAATCAACCTGGAGATCTTATTTACAATAATTAAATTGATCAGGGAAACTATCTAAACAAGAAAAGATATGTACAATTTCACAATGTTTGACACTGTTGTTATGTGCAAAAAAAAATGAACTTGTGAGGTGTTCAAGAGGATTTCAGTGAACCTTGTATGAACAACTTTTTCTCTATGACTTAGTTGGATGGACTAAATTATGTTCTGAATTCTAGAAAAATCAATTGTGAAATTTCGTTTCTTTGATAGAAACTATCTCAGAAAATTAATGTCTGTCTCAAACAGAAAGTAAAAATATCAAAGATTAGGTAAGTTAAGATAAATACAAGATATAAAGATTGATATCTTCCTCAATATCGTTCCTAGAGTCAAGTTCTCAGAAGATAGATAAGATAAAAATTTATTCAGGTAAGATAAAATACTTCAAGTAACGAATGGATTACTAGCAATCTTATTGTCAGATTATTTCTATTTGAGAGTGAAATAATAGAGATAATCAACCTCAAAATAAAGTATCTTAGAGAAAGATAAACTCATGTGATAATGAAAATCTACAATCCAGCCAACAGGTGAATTGAGCTGTTTCGAAGTGAGCAAGCAAAATCTTACGACAGATATGACATTCAGTCTAGATACATAAAAGTTTGCTACTCACCCCAAAAACAGGTTCAATCCTAGATCTCAGCTGGAAAGTATTTTCTCTGGGACTTCAAAGTGAGCAATCAGAATAATTCTGGTGGATCTCCTTCAAGCACCAATATCTCAAATTTGATAAAAACACCTTAGGAATAGATTATACTTGGACTTCAAGAAGGCTCCAATTAAGCTGAAAGAAAATACAAAAATCCGGCAGAAAAACTATTATTTCATAACCACATTTTCTTGAGTTACATAACCCTCAAGAACAAAAATACACTCATTATTTTCTCAATTCATGAGTAAAAGATAAATATGTTCAATATTAATCCTCCTAGTTACAGGATTATATTGAAGATAAAAAGATACAAATAAATCTCAACACGAGAGCAAATGGCGTCTCATCAAATCCAAAATTTGATATTTCTCTAACACCAAATAATCATGAAGAAATTTGCAAAAGATACCTCTTCACTTGTAAATAGAAATAATCTAATTTTCAGTTCAAATAGCAGAAGCTACAATTTAAATTGATATATTGAAAAATCAAAGCATCAAAACTTCGATAAAGAATCCATTCATTACCTGTATCAGGTTTTTTATCAGAAAAACCTTGTCAAGCGTCTTCACTCTAGGACAGATATTTCAGGAAGAGAGCGAGCTCGTCTTTTCTTTTTCCGTGCTCCTATTATTTTATTCAAAACGCAGACTCATGTGGTGTGGTGTTGCCAAACTTTCAACTTTTTACGAGAAACTATTAAATCTACATTGTTAATATTTTGATTAAACCTTATCAATCAAATATAAACCTATCCTTGGATTAGTATCCAATCTGAAAGGTTGATTGATAGATTCAATTAGTGTTACCTGTTCCATTAAGCCATGAAATGATTGAAATTAGCCAGTCACAAGTGCAATGGTTTGAAACTGATTAGAAGCGACAACCATGTGACAAGCAGAACGATCACGTGGTATACTTACCTGTCCAATTCCCACTATTCAACCAATCAACTAACACTAACGACGAACAGTATACGAGGTAAACCAAAAAGTATCATCGAAAAGGAACAAAAATCTACAAGTGTGAGATTTTTCGTTACACACCACCCTAAGTCACAGAAAAATTTTGAAACCTCAAAATTTTTAATTGAGCAAGGAAAGAGAAATGTCATGTCATCCTAGAAATTTTTAAATGTAGAAAAATGCCAAAAAGATAATGAAAATTTTGTTTTACTCCAATGAGAAGGGACATCTACATAATGCACCTAGTAAATTCTAGTATTTACCAGACTTAAACTACCAACTCTGCAAAATATCAGCAATATGAGTGGCAGGGAATAATGACTCAAGGCCTAAAAATGTAAAGATAAATTTTGTTTTACTATACGAGAAGGAACAGAGTTTCCATGCACCTAGTTAATTATAGTATCAACCAAACTGAAACTATCACTCTGCGAAACATCAGCAATATATGAGCGATAGGGTATGTGATCCTTGTGAGAGGAGGCCCCCTCCGTCCAATCAATGAGGAACGAATGCCCCCATGAGAGCTTAGCCAGGATGCTCTTCTCGCTGCATGATGTTCTGCTGCGCCGTTGAGCAATCCATCTCCTACTCGCCCCCAAGCTTCCATGGTAGCACCCGCACCAGCACATCTCAGAGGGAAAGATCCTGCTCTCAGAAGGTCACAGGTGGAACAAAAACAAGCAAGATAATTATTGACAAACAAAAAACCAATCGCCACCTTACAATTGGGGTAGAAATAGTCCTACCAGCTGAAACAACTGGAGAAGCCAGTCGGGAAAAAACTCTAAAGCGGGAGTGTTCCCATTGGTAACACTGTGGGCCGTCCCCTCAACAAAACGGATTACGCTGAATCAAGAAGGCACAGTAGCAGCCAACCAGCACTGTGAACAGACACCCGTAGGTCTGTCTGTCGGGCCGACCTGCTGCCCCCCAATACCTGCCCTATCAGCGGTCCGGTCATCAAAAACAGTTCGGCTGAACGCAGTCCACACCCATTACCAACGAGTCCCTATATCAAAAATTTAAAAAAAATAACAATGAAGGCAGTTACCCTTGAAAGATCTGCAGATGTGAAGATCTGAAACCATGAAGAAGAAAAGACAAAGAAGTAGGAAGATAAGTTACCTATCCTGAAGATACATGTCCTGACATTTCAACTAAGGAAAATTGAGAAAAAAAATCTCAAGCCAAGAAAAGATACTTAGAGAAATGATTATTCTCCCAACATAGGTATATAAACATTCTCCAAGAAAGATAAGATAATTTCCATAGTTGAAAAATATCAAGACACTATACCTCCAAAAAAAAACAAAGAAAACAAACCAGAATAAGATAATGAAGATAAAGGGATTCTTGATAATCTTGTCTATCACATAAGATAAGATAAAACATTCCGAAATGTTTACTCAAGTCCTGAGTCAATCAAGAGAAAATGTTCCAGTAGGTCATCTGATCTATAATGAATTCCATGAAGAAAATGTGCACTCCAGAGCTTAGCACGAATCGAATTCCACTAAGTCACAAATTTTTCAGGAAATCAACAGAATCAAATGCACTTCGAAAGCCTACTACCAACCAAGAGAGACGACAAGAAACACATAAGCTAGACCAAGAAAATCAAGAAAAAGGAACAAATAGAGAAAAGAAAGTTGCTTGCATGACGATGTTATTGTCAAGCAATTTCAATAGGTTTCAACATTAGAGTGTTTTTCTTTTTTAGAAAGGACAACAAAAGTTTTCAGCAGGTCACTCCATTTAGGAAAGTGCACTTCAAAAACCTGCTCTACTAACCAATAAGTCAACTGAAAGAAGAAAAAGAAACACTCAATGTGAACCTATCAATACAACACAACATAAAGTTGGTGTATTAAAAAAGTGGGCCCACCCCTACCCTTGCATCTATGGAAAGGAAAGAAAGTAGATGCAGCCAAAGAAGAAAATGTTAACAAAAAAAAAGAGAAAATAACTATGTTTCAGATTCCTCATCAGAATTGGTTTCATCAGGGATTTCATCATCATCAGAGTCCAAGGCAGTTACATCAAGCTGAATGTCTTTCACATGGAAATTCCCCAAATCCTTACCATCACGGTCAACTAAGTTGTAAACCAGTGGTGAAATAACCTTCTTCACTACACAAGGAACATAACGAGGTGCAAGCTTAGCAGAGTAATCATTTATAGCTTTAGATAAAGTAAAGTTTTTCTTCCAAACATAATCACCCACATGAAATCTGACATCTCGTTTTCTCAAGTTGTATCTTTTAGAAGAATTTAGATAAGCTGATTTCAAGCGTTTCCTCACATCCTCATATAAAGAAGGCATTTCCTGGACATCCTCTAGACAATTTATTTTATCACCAATAATAGGCATATTGGTGGCATTCTCAGATATTTTACCATAATAATCACCCTTCAAGGGAACATTTCTAGCGAAGGTAATAAAAGCAGGAGAATAATCTAGAACATCATGTTTAGCTAGACGAATAGCTTGAGCTATTTTGAAGATGTCTTTATCCCAATCTTTATGATTTTCATGAATAAAACATTTCAAAGCAGATACTATTACTTTATTTACTCTTTCAGTGTGATTGATTTGAGCATGATATCTGGCATTGTACCATACTTTTTGAACTTTATATTCTTCCATGAATTTCTTAAACTCTTTACTTATGAAAACTGAGCCATTATCACAGCTAAATATCTGAGGTACACCAAAAATTAGGAAAACTTGATTTTCAATAAATTTTATGATTGATTTTGAGGTAGCCTTTGACATGGGATGTACAAGAACGAATTTGGTAAACCAATCAACAACTACAAGAAGATATTGGTTGCCTGATTTAGACCTTGGATAGGGACCTAACAAATCAGCTGAAATAAGTTGAAAAGGAAAATTTATATTTTTATATTGACCCATAAGACCAGCTTGAGGCAAGTTAGTAGGCTTACTTGCAGCACAAGTCCTACATTTTCGTACATGTCTGTAAACTGAATTTCTCATATTTGGCCAATAATACAACTCTGTGATTCTAGATAAAGTTTTAGATACTCCGAAGTGACCAGCGGTCGCATCATTATGATACATTTCTAAAATTTCCTTGCGATTTCCTGAAGGGACTACAATTTTCCATTCGGACAAATTGCTTCTCAAAGGTACTTTACTGAAAACATGTTTATATAATACATCATTTTCTACACGAAAAGAAAGATATAACTCAGGATTCTCCTGCACATTCTTAATCATTTTGGAATACCAGTTGTCAGGTTTCAATGTGGACATATCTAAAACAGCTACTTCATCAAGTGATCGAGATAAGGCATCAGCTACTACATTTTGACTCCCTTTCTTATAGACAATATTGAATTCATATTGAGATAATTTCAATAACCATCTAGCCAGTCTTGGTGAAGGATTTGGCAAATTTTGTATCCAAGTGAGAGATGAATTATCAGAAAAGACTGTGAACTTAGTACCTTCAACGTAACATCGAAAATGTTCGATCCCAAAAACAACAGCTAACAATTCCTTCTCACAAGTGGAATACTTTCTTTGACACTTGTTCAAAGTCTTACTTGCATAAGCGATTGGATGCTCCACACCATCATCTTCCTGATATATGACTGCTCCAACTCCAAAATCAGATGCATCACAAGCAATTATAAAAGGTTTAGAATAATCTGGACTAGCCAAAACAGGTGCAGTCGTCAAGCACTGCTTCATTTCCTGGAAAGCCTTGTCTGCTTCCGGTGTCCAAGTAATGGGCTGTCCCTTCTTTCGACCATGTAGAAGATCAGTGATAGGTGCGCACAGAGAAGAGAAATTTTTCAAAAACCTCCTATAATAACCAACTAAACCAATTAATCGTCTGATTTGGGTGGTGCTCTTGGGAACAGGGTAGTTCACTATGCTAGCAACTTTTTCTGGGTTCGTGCGCAAGCCATGCTCATCTACTAAATAACCCAAGAATTGAAGAGAAGATCGACAAAATTGACATTTTTCAAAATTGATTGTTAAACCTGCTGCTTTCAGACGCTCATAGACTTTTCTTAAAATTTCCAGATGTGTTTCAAAATCAGGGGTAGCTATAATTATGTCATCTAGATACCAGAGAACATATGGTTCAAGTGCTGGACCCAACACCCTATCCATTAATCTAGACATACTCTGTGAACTTGAATGTAGTCCAAAAGGTAAAACAACATATTCAAACAAACCTCGTCCAGGAACAGCAAATGCAGTTTTTGCACAAGAGGACTTATTCAAAGGTATTTGATGAAATGCTTCTTTTAAGTCAATTGTAGAGAGAAATTTAGCATCCCTTAACTTCGTTATTATAGATTCAATTAATGGCAAAGGATAACTATCTTTGACTGTCACTGAATTTAATTTTCTGCCATCAAAGCATACTCTGAAATCACCATTAGTTTTTTTAACTAGCCAAAGAGGTGAACAATAGGGAGAATGACTTTCTCTGATAATTCCCATTTCCAACATAGAGTCAATTTTTTTATTCAAATGTTGCATCATTGCATGAGATAAGGGATATTGTCTTACTTTGAATGGTTTACTATCACCAGTGTCAATGTAATGCTCTAACAAATGAGTTCTACCTAAACCTTTAGAAATTTCCTTAAATGACTCAGTTACAATTTCTAATTGAGATTTTTGTGTCTCAGATAAATTTGTTATTGACTGTATAGTGTTCACGACTGAAAGGGAAACTAAATTTGACTGATAAGAGGAATCTCCAAAATTTACTTCAATTTTGAAAGTTTTTAAGAAATCAACTCCTAAGATTAAGTTATGAGTTACTGAAGGTATAAGCAGTAGTTTAACAGTTCTACTAATATCGTCTAAACGAATGGTAACATTCACATACCCCAACAAACGCTGTAAAGACCCATCCGCAGTTGTAACCCGCAAAGAATCATCAAAAGTTATAGGAATATTTAATCTATCCAAAATAGAAAAAGCTGGAGCACCCAGTATAGAAGCATTACTACCTGTGTCTACTAATGCCAAGATACTCTGAGACCCAATAGATACATTTAGATAAGGACGATTATCATCCCCTTTTTTAACAAAAATTGGACTAACTGAAGATACATTTGACCTATAGAAATTCTTTACCCTATTTAACCATTCCTTCCATTCAGATAGCTTGAATTTTACTGTGGAGTCGACGACTTCGACTGACCCTTGCCTTTGCCTTTGCCCTTGTAAGTTGGACTCTGATGTGATGGAGAAGCTTGGTCTGGACAATGTTGTGAAGTACTGGCGACGGCGTCCAGTTGCACGACACCAGATCTCCCGTTTTTTGAGCAAATGGGACAATTTGTTTTCACAACACCCTTATGACCACAACCAAAACAAAATAAACTCTTGGACTTAGTACAGTCCCTAAATGAATGACCTTGAACACTACAGTTCCAGCAACGAGCAGAGGAAATTACAGAAATATTTTTGGAATAGGTAAAACTACTTGCTGGTTTTCTTGATGATTTAAAAAAATTAGATTCATTAAAAGATGGACAACTCAGATCAGGTTCAAGATAATCAGCTTTCTTTGTAGATGGAGGCTTATATTTTTCAGACCAAATTCTAGATTCTTCAATCTTTCTACATAAGTCAATTAATACATCAATTGTGTCAATGTTATGTAAAGCTAGTTGAGAAATGAAATAAGGTAGCATATTTCTTCTTATTTTATTGACTATGGTTTTCTCATCAGGTTTGACTGTTAAACGATTGAATAATCCTTCCATATTTGAAATAAAAATGGTTACTCTCTCATTGGGACCTTGAGTTCTATTTCTTATTTCTTCCAATAAATTCTCATCATAATTATAAGGTAAAAAGTCATCCTTCAATTTTCTTACAAGCTCATCCCAATTTGAAAATCTAGATTTATTATTCATGTACCAAGTCCAAGCTTGTGATCTAAACAAATCCCCAGCAGAAACAAATAAGTCGTTCTTTGAAACATTTCTAGCAACCCTCAGAGACTCAACTTTTTCCAAAAAAGATATAACTGATTCTTTGTCACTTGAACCAGTAAAATAAATATTCCACTTATATGGAGCAATTGATTTAGAAAGAGGAAATTGTGTTACATCTGGTACATTTGGTAAATTTGGAGTTGATGTAGTAATTAGGGATGGAGTAACTTTCATATCAAGATCTCCCTCTAAAATCAGAAGTTTAAGTCTTAAGTCCTTCTTTTGATTTTCATGATCAATACTGACTATTTTAATTCTAGATATTCTACCAGAAACATGAAATAATCTAGAAACAATTCGTTTATAGGCAACATCAGTAGTCGTTCCAACAAAAGTATCAATAGCATGTTTGATATTATCCAAAGAAGCACTTATTTCTTTTTTATCATTTTCAAAAGTATAAGCCTCAATCATAGCAGAAAAACTACGATCAGCTGATTCCTGACTCAATAAACCTCTCAGCAGTTTACGCTTGTTGTCAACATCTCCTGTAGGTTCAACACCTCTAATTCTGATTTCATAATCAAGTTCGTCCACTTTCAAATGACCAGGGTCCATTCTATATTTGGAATCTGCCATTTTTAGATATCAAGGTAAAAGAAAATTCGAATAATATTTAAATTACTGAGATAATTCGTAGTCTTGCAAAAAAAAACAATTTTTATGAAATAATGTCCAAAGTTCACATCAAGCTTAGTCAACAGAATAACTGTTCCAAATGCATAGATATAAGGAAAAAAAAAGCTAACAAACTTCCAGCTTATAACACCTAATGTGTAAACACGTTAGGGGCGCCAAATTGTGTACCAATAAAAATTATTGTACTAATTTATTTTTATTTTGCCTATGAGCTGCTCTAAATTCGGTGGGGTCGTGAGTAAGTGAAGTCTGTTAGCAATTCTGAATTATTTTCGAATACCTTCAAAATAAGATAAGATAACCGAGATAAGATAAATAAGATAAGTTAAGTGAGCGCCATGTATTTTATTCCTGGTTAAAATACAAAAACCAACAATCTATGCACAAAGAACAGTAAAACAAAATTTCAAGCTTAACAATTTAATTTCATGTATGAAATTGCTATGAGTACAAAAATTGATGTTCAGAATTGTACAAAAAATGTATGTTCAAAAATGTACAGAAAATCTATGTTCAAAAATATACAAAAATTTCAAAGATGTCTTAATTATTAAGAAAATCAATTTCAAGTGTAATTGACCAATTTAAAGGAAATTTGGACTTGTTTCAAGTGATGAAGGACACTTACTCCGTCGAATTTCTTCCTGGAAAGTTTCCTTGGTCTTCAGTAGTTTGTTTCACTCCTGTCGGACTTTTGAAGTTCTAGTTGAGGGAGTTCATGGAACTACTTCCAAAACATAGACTTGGTCGACTGGTGTGTCCCAGGAGTTCTTACAATCTAGTTCATAGATGTCATAGGAAACCTTCGTCTCCTGCTGTTTAGCTAAAAGCAATAGAGCGAACAGAATCTATCCAGTATTTGAGTTTCTGTAGTGAAACTTCGATGGAGTGTGATAAGTGAGCCTTCAAACTCAATCACAAGTCAAAATCAACCTGGAGATCTTATTTACAATAATTAAATTGATCAGGGAAACTATCTAAACAAGAAAAGATATGTACAATTTCACAATGTTTGACACTGTTGTTATGTGCAAAAAAAAATGAACTTGTGAGGTGTTCAAGAGGATTTCAGTGAACCTTGTATGAACAACTTTTTCTCTATGACTTAGTTGGATGGACTAAATTATGTTCTGAATTCTAGAAAAATCAATTGTGAAATTTCGTTTCTTTGATAGAAACTATCTCAGAAAATTAATGTCTGTCTCAAACAGAAAGTAAAAATATCAAAGATTAGGTAAGTTAAGATAAATACAAGATATAAAGATTGATATCTTCCTCAATATCGTTCCTAGAGTCAAGTTCTCAGAAGATAGATAAGATAAAAATTTATTCAGGTAAGATAAAATACTTCAAGTAACGAATGGATTACTAGCAATCTTATTGTCAGATTATTTCTATTTGAGAGTGAAATAATAGAGATAATCAACCTCAAAATAAAGTATCTTAGAGAAAGATAAACTCATGTGATAATGAAAATCTACAATCCAGCCAACAGGTGAATTGAGCTGTTTCGAAGTGAGCAAGCAAAATCTTACGACAGATATGACATTCAGTCTAGATACATAAAAGTTTGCTACTCACCCCAAAAACAGGTTCAATCCTAGATCTCAGCTGGAAAGTATTTTCTCTGGGACTTCAAAGTGAGCAATCAGAATAATTCTGGTGGATCTCCTTCAAGCACCAATATCTCAAATTTGATAAAAACACCTTAGGAATAGATTATACTTGGACTTCAAGAAGGCTCCAATTAAGCTGAAAGAAAATACAAAAATCCGGCAGAAAAACTATTATTTCATAACCACATTTTCTTGAGTTACATAACCCTCAAGAACAAAAATACACTCATTATTTTCTCAATTCATGAGTAAAAGATAAATATGTTCAATATTAATCCTCCTAGTTACAGGATTATATTGAAGATAAAAAGATACAAATAAATCTCAACACGAGAGCAAATGGCGTCTCATCAAATCCAAAATTTGATATTTCTCTAACACCAAATAATCATGAAGAAATTTGCAAAAGATACCTCTTCACTTGTAAATAGAAATAATCTAATTTTCAGTTCAAATAGCAGAAGCTACAATTTAAATTGATATATTGAAAAATCAAAGCATCAAAACTTCGATAAAGAATCCATTCATTACCTGTATCAGGTTTTTTATCAGAAAAACCTTGTCAAGCGTCTTCACTCTAGGACAGATATTTCAGGAAGAGAGCGAGCTCGTCTTTTCTTTTTCCGTGCTCCTATTATTTTATTCAAAACGCAGACTCATGTGGTGTGGTGTTGCCAAACTTTCAACTTTTTACGAGAAACTATTAAATCTACATTGTTAATATTTTGATTAAACCTTATCAATCAAATATAAACCTATCCTTGGATTAGTATCCAATCTGAAAGGTTGATTGATAGATTCAATTAGTGTTACCTGTTCCATTAAGCCATGAAATGATTGAAATTAGCCAGTCACAAGTGCAATGGTTTGAAACTGATTAGAAGCGACAACCATGTGACAAGCAGAACGATCACGTGGTATACTTACCTGTCCAATTCCCACTATTCAACCAATCAACTAACACTAACGACGAACAGTATACGAGGTAAACCAAAAAGTATCATCGAAAAGGAACAAAAATCTACAAGTGTGAGATTTTTCGTTACAATTGTCAAGCCCAGATTTTTGTGCGAAGATTTAATAGGTATTTCCGTATCACCTATTTTCAGGGTGATTTGATCATTCGATGCATATAATGAATTTCCTTTGCCAAATATCATTGCAACAGATTTTTTGGGGTTAATTTTCAGAGCATGATCGCTTGATAATTTTTGTAATGAATGAAGATCGGTGTTGATATAATTAATGGCTATTGCCAGATCCGAAAAATTGAATGAAAAATAAATCTGTGTGTCGTCAGCGTAAAAATGGTAATTACAGTATTTCAAAACTTCTATGAAATTCGAAGTATATAATGTGAATAAGAGAGGACCAAGAATACTACCCTGAGGTACTCCACAAAGTAGTTTCTTGGGAGTGGATTTCTTGTCATTGATTTTTACTATTTGTGTTCTATTATGCAAATATGAAGCCATTAGAGAACGTGCTGACTTGCTGAATCTAAAGTAATGTAACATTGATAATAGTATATCATGATCAATCAGATCAAATGCCTTCGAATAATCAAGAAGAATTAGTATACTCATTTGATTTTTATCGGTCGCCTCTAAGATGTCATCCAATACATCTGCAAGGGCTGTTGCACAACTATACCCTTTTCTGAATCCCGATTGTTTTGGAGGTAGGATATTGCTGAAAGACATAAAGTTGCGAATTTGTGTTTCCATTATTCTTTCTATAATTTTCGAGCAAGTAGGTAAAATACTAATCGAACGAAGATCACTGTATTCCATCGGTTGACTAACTTTTGGAATTGGGGTGACTTTAGCAAACTTCCATGAGTTTGGAAAGTAGTTTTTCGAGAAACATTGATTTATTATATGGGTGATGATGGGTATTATAAGAGGACAGCAGAGTTGAATTATTATTATGTTTATGTCATCATTGCCAAATGCATGCGATTTTATATTTGAAATTATATCACGGACAGTTTCTTCGGAAATTTGACTAAAAACAAATTCGCTTTCAATACCATTTTTGACATTATGGGTATAATGATAAATCAATTCATTGTTTAATGGCATGTCATTTTTTGTAGACTCGATAAAATATTTATTTATATTCTCTACCCAGATAGCACAAGACGTCTTTAAGATGTCTGAATTATATCCTATCTTAGTCTGTACGTCTTACTCCCTGAATAAGACGTCTACAAGATGTCATCATTCAGACGTTTTAAAGATATCTGATTCTCACGTCCTGAATACGTCTTAAAGACATCGTAATAATACAAATGAGCAATAATGATATTTGGTATATTATAATAAGTATTAATCATAATGACTTTTAGTGTGTCATATCTGAACGTTCTCCACTCTCAGAATTCCTGAATTCCACACTCATATAGTTATGGTTGTATTCTCATAATATGCGTTGAACTTTTGATACAAAATATAGGTATGATCATATTGATTCAGGCTAATAGAATATTTTCAATTTCATAATTTTTATAACTTCACCGTAATACATAGAGGTTATAGATTGTTCAGAGTAAGTTATTTTATAAATCGGGTGGGATGATTTGAAAATACCGCCATGTCAAGCGAATGAGAGATCGTTGCGCCAGAGCCAGAACGGGGAATGCCAGTACTATTTGATTGTTTACATTTTACATTGTTTGGTTTTGGTGATGGTGTTTATTGAGAGGTGTGTTCATGTTAATTTCGTTTTGAGTTCTCAATCAATCGCAGCTTTGATATTTGTGTATTTTTTTAATCCGTGTTTTCCAGTGGTTCATTGTGTTTTGATAGAGGACAATAACATCTCTGATGTTTAACAGTAGAACACCTACCTACCTCTAGTTGGAATGTTGAACCTAAAACCTATACCAACATAATGATAAGCTGTAAGTTTTTATCATTATTGAACAAGAATTCTTATGATTTGGCCATTTAGCCTGTGCATTTCAATCTGTCTACACTTTTTCAGTGATTCAGTGTCTCCAAAATGAAGCTGAGCTCATGAATGCGGGCCACCTGGTTTTGGCTGGTCAAATGGATGCAAATGATTGCATTGGAGTATAATAAGTATATTATGCCTTATTATGTTTACAGTCCACTGTGTGTGTCAGGTAAGAAGAACTCTCCCTAATAATGATATTGGTAAACTCCTGAAACTCAACTCTATATCATTGTTTTCAGGAAGAATGTGGGATCTTCCAGAGATATGAATATGCTTGGTTGACACAAAAAGCAATCAACAGAGGGACTAATACAATCAGTATTCCTGTAGATGAGATGCCCTGTTTTAAGAAAAAAAATGAAGAGACCAGTTATATGAAACATAATGAATATTCTCAATTTTCCTATCACAAACAGGGTGGACCAGCAACTTTTCTGGAAATGTCAAACCTGTCCTTGGTAGTTGAACTTTTCAAATAAATGTCACAAAGATCAACTATTTTTTTCCTGCAAATTCCACTTTAATTAATCCCCAGAGGAACCCTGAAATCCATTCAGAAATGAGGTCTTTCTCATGTCTTTTCTATGCCTTTATAAGACTCAGAAGAGACATTATAAAGATATCTTAAAGACGTCGTGATTTTTAACATCCGGCCTATAGAGGACGTCTTTCAGACGTCTCTAAGGCGTCCATAGACGTCTTAAAGACGTTGTGAACGTCTGAAAACGATGTCTTTAGGATGTCTTAAAGATGTCTTTGTGCTATCTGGGTACATTGTTTAAGAAGTCTGGAATTTCATAGTTTTTATTTTTGGTGACATTCAGTTTTTTGAGTTCATGCCATTTTTCTTTGTCTGTGCATTTACTGAACTTCGAATTCAAATAGGCTTTTTTTTCAGCTTTTATTGCATTCGTTGTGAAATTTCTCATTTGTTTATAATAAGACCAGTGGTGTGGTAGTTGACTTTTTTTGCATTTATGTAGTGCTTTATCTCTAATTTTCTGCATGGTTTTGATGGTATCAGTGATCCATGGCGCATATTTTTTGAGGGGTGAAAGTTTTAATGGGAGCGTGATTATCGATAAGATTAATAATATTATAATTTAGTATATCCACTTTAACATCAATGTCATCAGTTTCAAAAATAAGGTACCAGGGGATAACCTGCAGTTCTCTTTGAAAATCTTCATGATTTATATTCTTCAAGTCCCTATACGTGATTGTTTTCTCAACGTTTCTAAACTGACTATTCAATTCGAACTCACAGCATACACTGTTGTGGTCAGATACCTGGCTGGTTTCTACCCAAGAGCGATATTCATCTGAGCTAAAATTTGTGATGATCAAATCGATTAGAGATATAGATGAATTTGCTATTCTAGTAGGTTCGTTAATGACTTGTGAAAAGCTGAAAGACTCCAGGATAGAGCTAAACTGCTGGGAATCATTGGAAGTTATATCAAACATATTTATGTTGAAATCGCCGACACATATGATATAATTGAAATTTGAGAATACATTCGAAAATATATCTTCTATGCTGTCCATGAATTTAACGGTACTAGAACTCGGAGGTCGATAAACAGTTCCCACAGCTATCGTGAGTTTATCTAACATGATTTTCACCCAAATATATTCCACGTGATCATTACATTCACTGAAAAGAAAATCAAATTTCAAGTTATTTCTGATATATAAACCCACACCTCCGCCCCTGGTGGGACGATTTTGATGAATGAATCTATAATGGTTTAGATTAACAGCATCACTCGAAATACCTGAGTGTAGCCAAGTTTCGGATACCCCCACAATATCACAATTTGCATCCGTAACTTCATTTTTGAATTCTAAAAAGTTTGCCACCAGTGATCTCGTATTAAAGTGAGAAATTTTCAGTTTCATTCTTGATTAAATTATTACTGTTTGCTGAAGATTTCTGTTGAAGAGAAAAGGAAGTGAGAATAGGGAAAGAGAACGAAGAAAAGAATAAGGAAAAGAATCGAGATAATGAAGAAGATAAATATTTAAACTTAACTTGGATACACGAGCAAAAAAAAATCATAAATCATGCAGGCATCGGCCCCGAGATATTAGAATATAATTCTGTGAAGATATTCATGGCTGGAGAAGAAAATAAAAATGCACATGTTGATATCTGATGATATGTTACAACTAACAGGTAATATGCAAAAAAAAAAACCACATAAATCAAAAGTTACAGACTTCTGGGCATATAGAGGTTAAGATAGTAATCAACTTGAAAAAACAAAAAAGAATAATATTTTTGTGAATTACATGACTCAATGAGGTTAAGAAAAAATAAATAAAATAAACAACCCACGGTTACAATTGATATTGTTCATATTTCGTTGAGTCTCATTCCAACTGTAGATAAAAAAAAACATGCATGAGTGAGAATGAGATTAATTCATATTTCACTGTGTGTTTAGAAATGTTTGCAAAATAGTTCAAGTGCATATTAGTAGAGAAGATTTCATGTACCTATTTGATTCGTAGAAGATCACTCTCCTGCTGTACTCGATGCACACGTTCATTATACTTCACAAAAATGTTGCCGTTGCGACACCACACATGTTTCTTCGAAAACTTGTCTATCGCGCTTTTCATCAGGGTTAATCTCATCTTCGTCAAGTCTTCTTGTATGGATATTCCTGTTGATTTCAGATTTTTTCGGCTGCTCAAGATTTTTTCACGCACTGTGGTGTCAACAAACTGTACTAGTACTGCTGGAGGACTCGGATTATCTGTGTTAGTGTTTTTGTTCGGTATGCGATGACATTTGAGTATACTTTTTTCCGTAATATGTTTCACTTTCATCGTATGATTAGTTACCTTCAGAACAACACTAACTAAGTCTTCGCCGGTATTTTCTTGAATACCAAAAAATCGCACATTTCTATCTCTCGATATTTGTTCCATGTTGTCCATCGCAATTCTCAACTCACTGTTTTCCTTTTTCAGAAAATTCATATCATTTTTAAGCTCTGATATTATTCGGTCATATTTATCATGGGTTTTCTTGACAATTTTGTCCACTACACCTTGTAAATATTCTTCAGTAAAGATGGTTTTTGTTTTCGTTTCGACAATCGTGGCTATTTGTACGAGATCCCTGTTTGTGAGACCCATTGTTGATTACTTTTTATTCAAAACAGGCGGTAGGGACAAAAAAACGCGCCGTGGATCTTATGAAAACGTATCTATCTCTTCACTCAATGACACGAGAGGCTATAACTTGAATTATCACTTCACAATATGCAATGAAATTGTAAATTATCAGGACCGATGCGACAGCGTGACTTACTCATTCGCCATGAATTAAATGGTTGATTGATCGAAAAACATCTCAATGGAACGGAATGATCGTTACACTTCTTGGCAAGAAGTAGCACCATCTTCACAAACTTTGAAGGCGTACTGGAGTCAGTGGGACTCCTTGGTATTAGAAGATGACCTGCTCAAGAGGAATCAGTCACTGGAAACGGCCCCGCGATATCCATGGCAATCCTCTCGAAAGGGCTTCCAACATTGTTCTGTCTAATGTGTGCTCTTGGTTTACGATGAGGCCCATTGCTGGCAAAGCACACGGTGCATTTACGGCACCACTCCCTGACGTCGTCACTCCAGTCCACGCAGTAGAACCAGGGCCATCTTAAGAGTTTCGGGGCCCCAAGGCACGAGATGTTTTAGGGCCCCCATATTTTTTTAATAGACTAAAATAGGTAATGAAACATTTCAAATAAAATAAAATCTTGCATATTGAACAAACATTAAGAATATATTATTTCAATAAGCAATTTAATATTTTGTAAGTACCTATTTAAAAGTAACTAAAACTAAGAACAATTTTTGGGAAACACAGGTACTCAGTGAAATGCAGAGAAAAATAACCTAAATATGTCGTTTTCTTGATTTGATTTCAGCAAATCTGTTTATGATCTCCTCGAAATCAATATTTTTTGTTATTTCATTTTCAATGGACAAAAGTGCCAAAGAATTGAGTCTTTCCTGTCCAATGGTCGAACGCAAATGATTTTTGACTAACTTCAATTTTGAAAACGTCCTTTCTCCTGCACAGTTCGATGTATGGGTGCATAAGAATATTCTGACAGCTACCTCTACGTTGGGAAATACCTGAAAAATAGGTGATTTTCATCGATATTTGAGTTCTCCTAAGTCACTTAATATTAACCTGTCTTATGTCAGAGTCTTTCAATAAATCCCAGAGATTTCTGAAGGTCAGTGATACTTTTTCCAAGGTATTCAAATATTCTTTTAAATGTATACATTCTTCTTCAAATTCGGGCTCCAAGTCTTCGTTATATATATTTATCAATGTCTTTGCACATGTTCTAATCAATTCAGTATTCAAATCTAATTTAGTTAAAAAACTGAATTTCTTGTCTAGATTTCTATATGCAGCTCCCCTTCGTTCTAGTTCTGCCCACAAAGTATCAACTATAACATAGAAAGTATTTGTTTTAAAATACTGGCTTCCATCCATGGCTAGAGCGGCATCTTCTGAAGACGTTCTGTCTTCGTTCTTTTTATTCATCACTTTTTTCCGTTTGAAGTCCTTCTCATATCTCGTTTCAGTGGTAGTGGATATATCTTTTGCTGCTTCTTCATAAATTCGAAAATCATCGCGCATCGACAATATGTAGTTGCTCAGTGAATTATATAAATGAACAACGTTATCTATATCAATGTCAGAACTTTGCAGTTTCTTGTTTGTTTGGTCGAATCTTTTCAAAATATTACTCCAAATGGTAGTCATCAAAGCAGTTTCCAATCGGTCTAATTTTTTAGCCAAGTTATTTGCTTCAACACGTGCCATAGATTTTTCTTTCACATCATTGCCTATGGTATTCAATGCATTATAAATCTCTCTATATGATATAGCTAGAGATCGACAGGCATCAGCACGAGCTGACCAGCGGGTTTTTGAGAGATTTTTCAGAGAAGTTGATCTACAATTTTGTTTCAAATGTTCATCTAATATTTCCCATCTATGGGTTGATGCACTGAAAAAATTGTATAGTTCTTGAAGTAAACTGAAATAGTTCACTGCCTCTGGACAAGATTCAGCAGCGCATGTACCAACTAAGTTCAAGGAATGTGCGGAACACGGAACATATTGAGCCAATGGATTAACTTCTTTTATACGGGCTTGTACTCCAGTATAAACGCCGGACATATTACTTGCGTTGTCGTAACTTTGGCCACGGCAGAACTTTATGTTTATATTTTTTTCGGCAAGGAACGATAAAATACAATCGGTTATGGATTCTGATTTATGACCAACATTCTGTATGAAACAAATGAACCTTTCTGTTGGTATTCCATTTAATTGAACATATCTTATGATGAAAGTCAATTGATCGAAGTGGGAGATATCTGGAGTTGAGTCAACGCTGATAGAAAAATATTTGGCCATTTTTATTTCCCCGATAATGACATTCATAACTTCATCTGCCATGAGTTGAATGAATTCATCGCAAATGTTTGCCGATAGATATGATACATTTCCTTTACCCCTATTGCCATATTCTGATAAATGACTCGCTAAAAAGGGATCGAATTGGGCAATCAGTTCAATGCATCCCAAGAAATTACCGTTTTCTGGTGACCCCAAACTCTGATTGGTACCTTTGAAAGCCAAGCCGCGAGCAGTCAGCATTTGGACAGTGGCCACTACCCTTTTCAAAACCTCCCGCCAATATTTTTTTTCTTCCTCGATTTGTTCGCAAATATGATGGTCGATCCTTTGACTAGATTTACCACGTGCACTCAATTTGAAGCATGATGTTCGATGTTGAGAAGTGTTCTCATGTTCAGAAACACGTGTTGTCACATTTTTCCAATCACAAAACCCATCCTTTGCGAATTTACTTTCATTTGATGAATAATTTGAAAACAATTTGCATGGGACACAAAATAGCTTGCCTGTAGATGGAGAATATACTAGCCATTTTCGGGTAACTCTCTCTCCATTCAATTTTCGTCTAAGAAATATGTTCTTCGAACATGATCTCTTCACATTTTCGTTGTATGATGTTGAATAAATTTCTGAAGATTTTGAAAAATCACCTTCAATGTTTTGATCATATCCGTTCATGCAAATATATTCAACTGTCGACTCATTGATTATCCAAGTTGCTGGATCGTTTCTGTCTATATTACATACCTCTGTTTCCGATTTCAAAGATTCCTCATTGGAATTCGATTCGTTCTTGTCCAATTGCATGCTTGTGGCTGGCAACGTGTCATCTTTTTCCTGCTCTCGCACGTCACTGACGATAACGTCATTTATTTCTTGAGTGGAAATACCGCTCGAAGTACAGAAAAAACTTTCAGTTTGGTTCATATCATCGGATTTTTCATTTTTCGGTTTAAATAAGTCTTGTAATTTGGGTATTTTTGCCATCATCAACTCCCTGGAACATTGTTTTTCTCTTTGCCTCTTACGTTTTTCACTCCCACTCTTTCCCCTTTTGTACATGATTGTTTATTGTTTTATAACAACTTCAAATAAATGCGAAAATACCCGAACCGCGTTAATATTAAATATTACTAATATTAGGTGAATGGCAATTGGCAATGTATTCATTCGTCAGGCACCCGCCAGAAAGTCTCGCATTATGCATGCATGCACTCGTTGCCCGTTGGATTCCAACTGGATACGGTCTACGCGTCTACGAAATGATATATGGAGCTTGGATGTTGTGTACGTCATACGGTCACGTGTACCTTCGCAAAAATCAGTGTCGGGTAGGCTGATGGTCAACGAAATTGAATAAGACGTTTAAATCGAAAGTGTTTTATACAAAATTTAAATATTTCTACCTACATAATTATAATGTTATGTAGGTTTTGAATTTTAATGAGAATTTGGAATAATCAGCATCCAGAAAGCAACAATTTGAGACTAGTGCAGGGCCCCCCTGAGGCCGGGGCCCCAAGGCACGTGCCTCGCGTGCCTTGTTGTTAAGATGGCCCTGAGTAGAACCGCTCTCGTACCCACTACAGTGTCTTCCTCACTCCTAGATGTCCCCCTGAAGTTCCATCATGAACATATTCAAGTACTTTCGATACTCGGCTCCTAGGAATGACTAACTGCATCCGATTATTCGACTCATCATCGCTCTCGAACTTCCTCTTGAGCAGGTCATCTTCTAATACCAAGGAGGCCCACTGACTCCAGTACGCCTTCAAAGTCTGTGAAGATGGTGCTACTTCTTGCCAAGAAGGGCGGCGATTCGCTTCCTTCCATTCTCGAAGCTTCCGAAGTTCTGGGTCCTTTTCTTGATCTCGCTTGATTGCCGCAGGTAACCAATCTTCATTGACAACGGTGGTTCTGCAGAGGGCTGCTTCCTTATCCTCCAAGCGACTACAATGTGAGCATTCAGGTGGACATGGCCTTCTGGACAATGCATCTGCATTCTTATGGCTCGTCCCCACTCGGTGCGCTATCTCGAAGTCATATTCCTGGAGCCTCTCGATCCGAAGAGCTACTTGGCCTTCGAAGTTCTTGAAATTCAGGAGCCACTTCAATGCAGCGTGGTCCGTCCTGAGTTGGAATTTTCGTTTATAGAGGTACATATAGAAGTGCTTCACTGATTTTACCATGGCCAATAGTTTCCTCCTGGTAACGCAGTAGTTACGTTAAGCCTTTGATAGCACCTTGCTGAAGTAACCGATGACTCGCTCTCGACCATCTTGATACTGCGAAAGGACTCCACCAATGCCGATATTACTGGCATCTGTGTCAAGAATGATTGTCCTTGTGGAAGTGGATACCCAGGAATCGGTGTCGCGGTCAAGCGTTCCTTCAGAGCATCGAAGGCGGCTCGGCATTCTGGATCCCAGTGGAAGGGACGTGCTTCCTCGGTGAGACGAGTCAGGGGCTTTACGATATCCGAAAACATTCGAACGTAACGTCGGTAATAAGTGCAGAGCCCAAGAAAGTTCCTGAGTTGATGCTCATCTCTTGGTTGGCCATTGCTTCACTGCTCGTACCTTCTCGAGGTCGACTTCCACACCCTGCCTTCCTACGACGTGTCCCAAGTAGTTAACCCGTTTCTGCAGCAGATGGCATTTCTTCAGATTGAGTTTGCAACCTGAAGTCTCTTGAAAACTTCCTCTAGGTTTGCCAGATGTTCTTCAAAAGTTTTACCGATCACGATGATGTCATCCAGATGAATCAGGCATGTCTTCCAGGAGAGTCCCCTCAACACATTCCCCATGATTCGTTCGAAAGTGGCCGGAGCATTGCAGAGTCCGAAAGGCATAACCCTGAATTGTCATAATCCAGTGCCGATGGTGAAAGCTGTCTTTTCCTTATCTGCCAGATTCATTTCCACCTGCCAGGTCCAATGTAGAGAAAAGATTCGTTTCCGCCAACGTGTCGAGTGTGTCGTCAATTCGAGGCAAAATATAGCTGTCCTTCTCCGTCACGTTGTTCAATCGGCGATAGTCCACGCAGTAACCAATGTTTCCATCTTTCTTCTTCACTAGTACCACTGGTGAAGCCCAAGGACTATTGGATGGCTCGATCACCCCGTCTTGTTCCATATCCTGGATGATCTTTTCTGCAATTTCTCTCTTGGCCTGTGGTAATCTTCGGGCTGGTTGACGAATCGGTCTGGTATCCCCCGTATCGATTTTGTGACTGACGATGTTGGTTCTACCTGTTTTTCCATTGGCAGGTATGAAAATGGATCTATACCTCTGCAGTAATTCGGTTAACTCCTTCTTCTGTCGGTTGTTGAGTGAGTAGCTTGCAGCAGAGACGAGTTCTTCATACTTGCCGACCCCATCAGTGGTTGCTGTCACCTGGTGGATTATGGAGTCTGCCGGGACACAGGTTCCAATCTTCGTTCTTTTGGCAATCGTCACAGGGTAATTATTTATGTTGATAAATCGAACAGGGACATGGTCGTCTGCTGACAGTAAAGCCTTGCCGACTAAGATCCCACTTCTGACACCAATTGTTACGTTATTCGGGTGCAGAAGCGAACACAACACTATTTATTTTCGAACGGATTCATTTGATCCAAAGAAACACTTTTTTATATCGAACTTATAACTACTATTTATGTAAAACGAATTATATCATGCGGTATATAACTGTCTCTCTGACACTCGCTGCTCAACTGACTGACGGCAGTTGTTCGGCCGTTTATATATGAGATCCCTTGAAAGGCTTTGGTTCGAGAAAGTTCTCGAATGATCTTCCGTCTCCTTCTTTTTGCTCTAGAAGCTTCTTAGAACAAAACCTCTCTCTCTAATTGTTCCATCGATTGTTTCCAGAACATTCGAGAATCTCCTGTCACGTTATTTGGGATGCGTGTTACAGGATGATCGTCGTACTCCTGTCTTACTGATGATGTTTCTAGAGCCCCTCTAAAGGAATAGTAATTTTCCTAACAAGTGCGGAAAGTGATTCTTTCCCGCACGTGACTGCCGTTGACACGAACGACGCGAAGCGGAGTTCGGGCAAGCAGTCGAGTGCGGGAAAGACACTTTCCGCATGAGTTAGGAACAATATTTTTTCTACAAGCGTAGGAAATTGATTGAATCGTTCAATTAATTATTCAAGCAAATAGGAACAACTAACAAGAGATATATATTCTCTATCTATTAATTATTAGTAATAGCTATTGTGAACTTACAGTTTGACGCATTATGTTGGTTTATTGCGGAAGCCAGCAGGCCCATTAGGAGTTTGGTCTCTAGGTTCCAGACACTTCTATGGAATGAGCCAAAAATACCTATTCTTCATTCGGTTTTTTTCATTTCTTTATTGTTGCACCATTCAATTGAACGCGTGTATAGCTTCTCATACCTTTCTTAAGACTTCGTTGGTGATATATTAACGCATCTGTATCAAATCCCTATAGCTAGACGTTTTTGATCACATTGTGGCATTTCCACTGAATCGAAAATGACAGTAACGCTGTGTCTGTCACTTCGACAATTTCAAACTTATTTGAGGTTTGATTGGCATGACAAATTGACGTGTCCCGTCAGATCAATCCAAATCTATAGGGGGATTTTTATAATAATACATTTTTATTCCTCAATATTTCTTAATTTTTACAATAAATAGTGCAATTTGATGGATGATTCTAAACATACATACTTAATACTGCAACAAACAATCTTAAACTTTTATATTCCAACACCAACCACTTATATTACTAGCGATTATATCATATCTTTGTTTTCCCGCACTAGTGCGGGAAAAAATTTCCCGCACTAGTGTGGGAAAATTTTCCCGTACTGTTGCGGGAAAATGACACTTTCCAAACTAAATTGCGTGCGGGTATAGGGTGAATCACGCACGCTTGTAGAAAAATATCATTACAATATATAATACCTAATTATTCAATACAATATTCAATATAGTTCTCATAATATCAAAAGACCCACAACTGGAACATGAGTAATAAAACGTTCATTGCCCTTTACCTATAGTAGTAGAGTGCCAAACGAACCGTAAGTCGCTTAGATCAAAAGTTGGTGGGAAATCGGAGGTAAAAAGCTGTGACATGGCTAGAATTGTTACCTACCATCTCCAGATCATGGATCCACTTGTCGTCAAAAAATCGTCCTGTGCGTTTGGGGGGTAGGGGGTAATTTATAAAAAAATATGGATTTTTTTTTTAATCGTGGAAAATATTGATGGGTTTCAGAACTTCCACCCTGTCGAATCTTGATTTCGTGTGACAAGTAGAACAAATTATAGAAAATTTTGAAATTCACCAATTACATTACGATATATGAGAAAATCATATTTCAAACGGCTATAACTCGAAACTTGTAAATTTTCGTTTAATTGCTTTTCATATACCTCGCATTATCTCAGTAACTATAACGTTTATCAAAAAAATACTCGAAATAATGTCGATGCGCCTATGTTTCAAGATGCGAATGGTTCTTTGATTTTGAAAATCGAAGCATAAATAAGGAAGATATTGGGAAAATCATAATACAATGCAGGTAGTACGAAGGACGGCGACTCGCCGCTTTCATACCCCGATTCTCCCCGCAACGCCCGCAGCCGTCTAGTACAATCACCGTAAATATGAATTACTGAGTGTTACAGAATAGTACGATCTTGGAATTCACGGGAGAAATGGAATTGATCGCTATTTTCCAACAGAAATTTATTTTATCTTGCTGTTTGATAGGAAGTGCCCTCCATTTATTTTATGAATGATTCTATCTCGAAAGTTCATTTCTTATCCATCAGAGAAAAATGTCAACCATCTCATTTATAAAAAATTGACAAATATTGAAACAAAACATGATGCATGTAATATTGAAATAAAAATGAGATATCCTTGTGGAAACTTGAAAAAAACATTATTTGATACCTATCGAATTGCGAAGTTGTAAATACACGTGAATACGACACAGTGTCCACAAGAGCACAAAGCTACGATTATTTTTTTCGATCATGTCTCTTGATGAATCATTATTTCCAAACCAACGTGTTTCGGTGTGAGTTTTTTGAATTTCTAATTAGCGAGTATTATTACCTTGACATCAGATACTCAACACCTTTGAATCAACTGATTCAACTTTATCGTGTATAAGGCAACTAATTAAAAAAAAGTTTTTTTGGTATATCCTTGTAAGCCTTGACATCCATATTCTTGAGTTGTTTATAATCTGGAATATCTCTCATATCTTGATAAATATCTCAAAAAAATTTGTGTATCTGGGTCATATCTGATGCATACAAAGTCAGGGGAGTTATCTTCTGTAATTTCACTTTGTTCTTTATATGTGTATAAATCAGATGAGTTTTTGTCACTTTTGGAATCACAAATTACGACTCGTTAGAACGTTCTGATTTATTTGATATTTTCTATTTCCTTGTCGTAGTGCTTTCTGATTTCTTCGATAAATTCATGTTACTTGATTTTTCGAGATTTTCTCTCCTCGTTTCTCTGGACGTTTCGGGAACGAATCTGCTCCCGTTCTCAACATAAAAATGCAAAACATTTTTCTTTGGAAGTTGCATATTCATGTTGAGAACGGCAGCAGACTCGTTGCCGAAACGTCCAGAGAAACGAGGAGAGAAAATCCCAAAAAATCGAGTAAAATGAATGTTCCACCTTCTCGATTAACCTACAGACAGTAATCTTCAATTAAGATTTTCCTATACCAGTTTTGCCACCAAGTTCGACATATTTTTGATATAAACAGTTGAAAGTATACCCTTTTTCATTAGAAAATCTGCACCATCTATTAATTTTATCAGATTATCAAATTCATTGTCATGTGTGGTATGACAACTTTATTCTCACTCAGTGATCCTCTATAATGTTTTCAATTCGATACAAAGCATTGGTTATGATACTTGACTTCCATGGCGATAAACAATGTTGGTAGTCAATACTAGGTCAAAACTTGACTCTTATTTGAACGTTTTTGGTAGAAAATTCTTTTAGACACATCAAAAATACCTTCACATCAATTTCACTATAGAAAGCGTTTTATTCCTGACATTATTGTCTCCAGTTTTCAATATTCCTGTGCCAGATTGATCGATTGACCTTTATTTTCATTGAAAATATCATCAATTCTCTGAAGTTCCATATCGATTTGCCTCGCATAGTTTTTTCTGAGGTTTTTTCTTATATTCATACAACTTTCAAATGTTTTTATCGATAATTCTGTATACAACGAAGGAGTTGACCATATTTTCCACAAATGAAACATTTTCTCGATGATTCTGTACTCTACTGGAAAGGAATCTTCAACTTCAAGACATATTCAAGATCAGTGTCTGAATTGCTAGTACCACAGTTGAGAGAATATTACATATTATTCTCTCAACTGTGCTAGTACTTTCCATCTTTTATCTAGAGAAACATATATTTTATGATAAATTTACAATAATAGATTTCGTTAGCTAATCAATACTTATTCAATTATTGAAACCGAGCACACAGTACCAAATATCGAATAATTAATTCACAATAAGTCACCATTAAGTGGATGATATCGATGATACTTCAGTTTCTCCTCTATTAAGGGGTAGAAGACGAGGTAAATATTTGAAATTCCAGAACGGACTCTGTCTTTCTCACTAAATATCTCCGCCTCGCTCGTTCGATAGGCGCATCTTATTACCGCGATGAAGACATACGAGGGGATGTCCAAGATTATTCGAGAGCGAAATATAGAAAAGTGAAGGGTTTTTAGATGCTGTGAGATAAGTTGCCGTGAATTTTCAAAGCTGTTCTTCTGTATGATAGTTAGAAGGGTCATTTTGTAGCATGAATGTGAAACTGCTGGTTTTTTTCTCACGATGATTTCATCAAAATTCTCTTGATCAATTCACCATATTTCTCGTCTTTTGAGTGGAATAGGAATTTCCACAAGGATACAAGGATTATATTGTTATTGAATATATTCATCAGTTTGCTGTATATTGACCGATATGGGGAAGATGATATTAGAAACTATAGGACAAATTCGATATACAGGGCGATTCATGAAGAGACTCACATAGCCAAATGGTGAATAGGGGCAAACAAAACAAGTTGAGATTCCATGTATGAAAGATTCTGTTGGCCTTCGATAACGAAGATTATTATGTGAAATTGCCATATTATAATTTCAATGGCCGACATTTCAGATATGATTCATCCCAATTAGGCAGCGACGTTTCTTTATTCAACATGGCATATTATAAAAAAATCAGATCCGAAAAATTCATGTTCTCTTGTTATATAGAAAAAGCTCATTTTATGATCAGTTTTCTAGAAACATTTCATCAGATTCAGGAAGATCAGACATAATGCCATTTGAACTGCTCTTCAATTTGCACGACACACTTTGATCGGTTCATTAAAAAATATGAAACAAAAACGTTCGAATAAATTTTCAATCTGAACCTAGCTGATAACTCTCTCATTTCAACTGGATTCATGTGAATTTACGATAGGCATCGACAGATATAAGTAGTTGATGAGAAACCACGGAACTGCTTTTTTGGTGATTTGAAATGTTCGTTTTTGATCGACATCGTGACTTGTTTCTATTTACAAATATCAATGAAGTAATAATGAAATAGTATAGGCGTTGTTTTTCATCATTTGACGTGACGTGACATCTGTTGATAATCCGAAAAGATGGGTACTGGTGAAATTATGGCATGAAGATTTCACGAAAGTGTGCTGCTGGGCAACACCACGACGAGTGGTATTTCAACACAATTGAGTTAACAATGAAAGACAGAATCATGAGAACATATCCAGAACGGAGTTGTTATTTGCTAGAGAGACAGAATTTCTTATAAATGAGCGATTCGTATTCTGACGACAGATATAATTATTTTATGCCAAATTGACAGACTTTGCTCCGCTATCCATGGTTACATCTTCGAAAACACCAACGCTGATAGACCAATCAGAATTGAAAGACCGCTTGTGTTTTCGCGATTACACAAACATGTGATGTGATTGATCAGATTATGTAATAAATGAAATTAGTATATTGTTTAACGAGCACGGAAAGATAGTGATTTCCTACGAGAATAAAGTTTGCAGCATGAGCCGTATTGGCGAATGCTGCCATAATTTTTTTACGGCTATAATAGATGACCGCAACATTTTCGATTTCTTCGTCTTGTAGCCATTCGATTTCCTGTCAAGTAATGCTCATCTATCAGACAGCGATGTCATTGCTTCACATTTGACATTCCATGAGCGATGAGATTTTCTTGAAATAATAACACGATGGAGTCATTGTGATATCAGATACGGAAATAATATTGATGATATACAAAGTACCTCATTGACGTATCGAACACAGTAAAACAAGGGCAATTGTGTGTTATAGCCGTAGAAAGGTACATATTCATGGGTCTGTAAATCTTCTATGTTATTGAACATTGCAAACATTTGAACTTTCTCCATATTCAGCATTTGAAAAATAAAGTGACATCTTGAGTGCAAGAATCACACGTCACATCATGAAATAAAAAATAGGGCACGACTACTAATATCTATCTAGAATTTCGATCAAGAACTAACATTTCAAATCATCAAATAAATCAGTGTTATAGTGGTACTGTGCTTTTTCTCTTTCCTGTCAATTTTTACCCAACAAAAATGTACAAAAAATCTATTTACATGAATCCAGTTGGAAGTACTGTTTACTTCATCAGTCAGGTCAAAAAAAAAATGCATTCGAACGTTTTTGTTTTATATTTCTTCATCGAACCGGTCAAAGTGTCGTGCCCTGAAAATGAAGAGCAGTCCTTATGACATTTCGTCAGATCTTTCTGATTCTGATAAAAATTCTCGCGAACAGTTATCACTAAGTGAACTCTTTAGAAATCAGTAAAACATGAATTTTTCCTATGTCCGGATCTGAATTTTTTCCATAAGGTGCCATCTGGAATAGTTTCGATAGAGAAACGTAGCTGCAAAATTTCAGCAATTTTTTTTTCATATACAGCGTCTCACACTTGGAAAAACGCTTTTCTCTTTCTATATCTTAGTTATTAGTCGTGCCATTTTTACCAAATTTCGACTGGTATTCTGTATCTGGGGTTCTATTACAATAAAACGGGGTCGATTTTTCATGAAAAGGCATCTTTCAACAGGAAAACGAACCTCAGCATAATATTGTTCTTCATCGTTATAAGAATTTTCACATGAATTCTATGGAGGGTATCAGCATCATCATTTTTGCGAACGTAAATTAGTATTCTATGCAACGATCACGAGGAAACCATGTATATGGGAGTGTATTGATAGTTCAATATCATGATAGTTTCATACACTATTTTTTGTAGGACCACAAGTCGGAAGTGACAACTTCGATGGCCCGTATTGTATTTCCAATCTTTTTAAGACAAATCTGAATGATGTTATATCAATATGAAAATATTGATAGAGAAATTTGACATTTGCGACTAAGAACTTCCGAATTGCATCTCATCAAAAGTATTCATTACTCACCCTGTGTATTATAAATGATGTGAATGATTTTCGTAATCCGAGCGAGAACACAATATGATCAGATCGACTATCGGTGGCTTCGATGCATGTATTACGCTATTCAAGACTCAAGAACATAATATATAACCTCCATCGCATATCAACATAAATAGATATTTTGAATTGACTCGGCCGTACCAGTATACCACCTGACGAAGCTACTGTATTAGCGAAACATGTCGTGTGTTTGAGAATTTTGTGGAAATCTTATCGTTTGTGGAGTTTTTACATAAATAGATATACCTACACTGGTACGCGTGCTTCCATGACGCGAGTCTGCCGGTTTACTCTCATCCCAGCAAGTGCCTAACTGGCCTATAGAAATTATAGCTCCAAAAATCAATTAATTTCTCACTATTTATATTTCAGCATTCTCCAACATCATAAGTACATGAATTGCATGAACTTTTGACGCATTCGCGTTGTTATTATGATTTTCATTTGGAATTAAATGTCAAACAACTCAAGCAAGTGAGATAGAAACATAGACCCACTTGATTATACCCAAGTAGGTACTACGTGTTTTTATGGGCAAAAAATCCGAGATAATTAATTCGCTTCTTATAACATGGGAGTGGGAAAAATTATTCATTCGGAAAAGATGAGTTCAACAAAAGAAGTGTGCCTTGTTTTTTTTATGTAAACCATAATTTTCTACCTACTATGGTGCTATTGAACGTTCCAGAATTTGCGGTTAATAATTAGAATTCATTATTCAATCGGGGCCTCGATCGAGGCTGATAATGAAGAGAGAAATTTGACCCATTCTATGGTATTTTAAACTTATTGAATTTTTGCACATGGAGGCTCGAAAACATGAGTAACATACTGTAAAGTTAGTTCCTACAAAAAATCCTGATTTATGAAACTCATTTCAATTTCAATAAAAACGCACGGCACAGTCCATAATGATGTTTCTTTTCCTGAAAACTGATCATATCAATGGTAATTCATACTAGTCCAAATTTGGTATGAATCGCACGATTGATAGCAATAATAGCTGAGATATAGAAAAGGGGGGGCGTTTGAAGTGAGACATGCTGTATATAATTTTATATATACATATATCAATTCGTCTTTTCCCCGTTCTGCTGTTCACCAAATCACCATTTGGCTATCTGAGTCTCCCCATGAATCACAAAAACCCGCAAAAACCTGAACTTCGAAGTAAACACTCGAAACACTCGCGAAGTCTACCGCTACCGCAATTGGTAAAAAAGTTTATTTCGCGAATCCCATTCTAAGCGATATTTTCTATATAATACAAAATATCTTCTCTACCCTTGAAAGTCTCTAGTTATGTGGAATTCGCCGCTTCAAAAAAAGTCTCTATATCGTCAACCGAAATGCGGCTCGCCCTTTTGCCGACAAACGTTTCACCTCGCACCTATGACATCATCTGATGTTTTTATTTATCATTTCGGAGAGGAGGATTCACGGACATCGTGCTATACTTCCTTACTGGAATGCTAAAATTATCTTATAATCCCCATTCGATAATATAAAATAATGTATGGATATTGTGGGCAGTATAAAAGGTCCCAAGGAATAGGATGAAGAAACAGAAATGATGAAAAATGATATAGATAGCTGGAGTACAAACGTAAATGTGTCCTACTTTTTGAATCACACTGGTAAAATCTCAAAAACGCAAAATAAGCCTGTATTCCAATATTGAAACACAGTTTTCAGCATTCTCCGGTGAGGACGCTAGGAATCAGTGTCGAAATGTTGGAAAACATGGGATCGCGCGCCCCCACTTTTCCCCCTCTAAAAATTTTTTTTCCTGAAACAAAAAATACTGGGCTCTTCACGAAGGATGAACGGATGTTTCTCTGGAAGCGGATTTTGAGTTTTTGTCTTAGTTTTTTCAAAAAAAAATTCTGAATATACTCGAAAAATGCAATATTCATGATTTTTTTGCAGAATATCGGTAAATTTTTTCAAAATTCTGCTTCCAGAGAAACCTAGATATTTCAATTCTTCATCTCACCATATTTTTTGTTTTTCGAAAAAAACAATATTGAACAATGAAAAGTGGGGGCGGAGAAAACATGTTTTCATTGCATTGATGCATGGTGTATCCTCCTCTTAAATGCAATGGTCAACGCCTCAATGTTGAATGTGTATAACGAAAGCGTAAGGAACCATGATAGCCGCGGGTATTGCGGGGAGAATAGGGGTACGAATGCGGCGAAACGCGTTCGTCCGTGGTACCTGCATTGCATTATGATTTTCTCAATATCTTCCTTATTTATGCTTCGATTTTCAAAATCGAATAACCATTCGCATCTTGAAACATAGGCGCATCGACATTATTTGAAGTATTTTTTTGATAACCGTTGTAGTTACTGAGATAATGCGAGGTATATAAAAAACAATTTAACGAGAATTTACAAGTTTTGAGTTATAGGCGTTTGAAATATGATTCTCTCATATATCGTAATGTAATTAGTAAATTTCAAAATTTTCTATAATTCGTTCTACTTGTCACACGAAATCAAGATTCAACAGGGTGAAAGTTCTGGAATCCATCAATATTTTCCACGAATAAAAAAAAATCCATATTTTTTTATAAATTACCCCCTACCCCCCAAACGCACACGACGATTTTTTGACGACAAGTGGATCCATGATCTGGAGATGGTAGGTAACAATTCTAGCCATGTCACAGCTTTTTACCTCCGATATCCCACGGGGTGAACGATAGGATTCGATTGGCACTCTACTATAGGGAATTACCGCGACATCGTTAATACGGGGAAAATAGGTAGGTATAATACTAATATAATTTTTACGCGCTCTTTATTTCTAATTCATTTCGGACTCATTGTAGGTAGCTCAATAATTTTCTCACTATTCAATTGATGTTTTATTCTAGTTTGACATACCTAGTCACTTTCATTGCAAACCGATTCCAAATTGGCAAAAATTAGTATTCCGTAGTACAATGTCCTGATTTTCATTAAAATTGAAATTCTTCACAACATCATAAATCGGTACTGGTTCATCCTAATGAATTTATTTTTTTACCGAAAGTTCATCAGGGATCAATCCGTCTCGATTGAGTGTGCTTCTAATTTTTAAGTAAATGAGCTATAATCTTTCAATTTCGAACGCACCGATATGAAATGATGTGAAATCTCAACCAACTACTACGTGTGACGTCAGCATCGAGGTAGAGGGGATAGACTACGGCCCGGTGAGATAGAGTAGGCCCTGATCGGACGCGGCACAGTGAGTTTTCCCAGTCGAACTCATTGACAGGCCCGGATTACCCAGAAGGCCAACCTTTAGCCTTTAGGCCATGGCCTAGGGCGCACGTTTGCGGGGGGCGCAGGATTCGGGAAAATCCGACGTCATCTGACGAATACGATCACGTGTCTGCCGCAGACTGCCGCCATTTCGCTATATTTCTCAATATGTTTTTTTGTTGATAGGTTATATCTGTTATCTGCTCACTCAAATTGAAAATACCAGGTGTCCCAACTTTATTTTTACACTCATTCTCCCGAAAATGGGTGGCATTATCAACATTGTTACACTTCGTTTTTGTCTAACGAAAATACTGCTAGAAATCAAATCGAGATGGTTCTGTTTACGTACTCTTCTCTCAGATCTTTATTTGTTCATGAGTGTGTTATTCATCTATTGTTGATATCTCCTATCTGCAATATCAAATAGTTTATACAGTCTATTGTCGTGAATCAGTATGTTATTTGGCTCCTGAAAACAAAATAGTCTTTCGAGTTCCTATTAGACAAGGTCTGTTGTCAGTGCTTAACGTGGTTAGCGATTCTGGTTTCGAATATTTATCCACAGTGTTGTTTTTGTGGAATGATAGCCAGCCTCCTTCGATATGTTCGAGCGTACGGATATTTCAAAGTTTTAACAATGTTTCACTGTTTCAGTTCTCATTCGATTCATCAGATTGTTATCGTTATTATATTGTTTACATTCTCGATCAATAATATTAAGCGAAGACGTCACTGTCAGATTGTTGACTGTTGACAGATGAACGATACTTGCGAGCTGTTCTGCTTCCTTTTGAAGGACAATATCTTTCTTCTCATGATTCTTCGTACTTCAAGCGATGGTCAACGCACCTATCATTGACAGTGTTTTTTTTTTGTTGCTATTAAATAGCCGCAAAATTGATGGATTATGAAAGGACTAAGCCTAGCACGATATCTGGATCTTTAAAAATTGTGCATTGTTCTAGAATACTGTTCCCACATATGGGGTTCAGCATCAAAACATACGCTGATGCTCTTAGATTAGAGAAGAGCCATTCGATCAAATTATACAATTTATGAGTTATATAATATAATTATGATCACCTCGAATATTCTGGAAACCAACGTGCACTGGGGACTTGCTTTATTACCTTGTCTATAAATGATGAAACTATTATTTTCTTTATCGCTTGGAGCGCACGAAAGGAAATCCCTATAATGTTCAAAGAACATCGTGTGTTCCTAGAGAGGATAGGGACAGGAGGTAGGTATGGCAATATCGGGCATACTGAGTTCCGCCTTTCTAGAGAAAATTCAGGCTTGAGTTTTAGTGGCGTTGAATTCAACTAGGTTGTTGGTGTCCCAGGCTGTGATTTCAGCAAGGTCTTCATTGACAGCATTGACCTGCCTGCGCCGTTTCCTGGGAAGAAATCGGAATTCTGAAAGAGAACGCAGTATGGAGGGTACTATCATCTGCAAAGCTGTGAATGGGACAAGGTGTTACTTCCAGAAGATCATTGATATGGGGAAGGAATAATGTTGGTGCCAACATTGATCCTTGTGGAACGCCGTCATTGATGCCAATGGTATCAGACGATACACCGTCCACCACCACGTGAAGCGATCTGCCTGAAAGAAAACTCGATGAGAGATGGCATAGCTGAGGTGGTAAGCCGTATGATGGTAGTTTGTGGAGGAGTCCTTCGTGCCAAACACGGTCGAATGCTTTCGATATGTCCAACGCGACAGCTAGAGATTCCCCGTGCTTGCCATAAATGGGTGACGTAGGCAAGTAGATCTCCAGTAGATCTTCGGTGGCGAAAGCCGTATTGTCTATCATTGATGATTCCTGAGCTCTCCAGATATTTGATAAGCTCGATATTGATGTCTTCCTCCATCACTTTGGAGTTTACTGATAACAGGGCAATGGGCCTGTAGTTGTTGGACAGGTTCTTGTTCCCTTTTTTGGGGATTGGTTGGACTCTAGCTGTCTTCCAGCATGATGGAAAAATATCCGACCTGTACGAGATGGTAAACAACTTGCAGCGAATCGGTGTTAATTTTGGTGCACATTTTTTGAGGATAATGGGTGGAATTTCATCAGGACCGTTAGCCTCATTCGTTTCGAGACCAAGAAAAATTCGTCTGATAGTGCGTTGACGGAAGACGATTTCTGACATTCGACTCTCAACGGGTGGAATGTCTGGCGGCACTTTTCCTTGGGAATTTGAAGTGGAGTTTGCTGCGAACAACTCTGCAAAAATATTTGCTTTCTGTTGCGATGTTGTTGCTAATGTGCCGTCGAATTTGGACAGTGGTGGAAATGAACTATTTGTGAAATTTCTTCCGACCGCTTCGGCAAGGTACCAAAACGGACGGGAGCCATTGGGACAGTCTATGAGTTCCGATCTTATCTTGGCATTGTATGTTTCTTTCGAAGCATCTATTGTTTGGCTGTAGTTATACCTGGCATCAACGTATTCTGCTCTAGTCGCAAGGTTAGGGTTTTTGCGCCAGCGATGGTAGGCTGTTTGTTTCAAGGCAACAGTTCTAGAACAGTTTTTGTTGAAACAGGGTTCCGATGGTGATGATCTTTTCGAAGAATGAGGTATGTATGTGCCCATTCCGAGCATGATGATCTCGGATATTTCAGCAGCACACTTTGAAGGGTCCTCAGAGTCAAAGCGGGGGGATGTGGGAGAGGTGGGACATTTGTCAGAAATTGATTTTTCTCCTTTCAAGTATTGGACATTTTTCTTAATGAAAAATTATGTAACATACCTTGATTCATTGGGTAACTTTTTGCAAAATTACTATTTTTTTTACTATTGAATATTAGTGTTAAAAAATTAAGTTCACTGTTATGTTTCTGTCCCAACTCTCCCTTTTACGAGGGAGAGCTGGGACAATCAATGGGGAGAATTGGGACAGGATCAAGAAACATCCAAAAGTCTTGAGAATTTTTTTTTCTCACATAAAACAAAATGAAAAACAGAAAAAAAATGATAATGGAGAAAATTAAAACATTTCAGCCTTTTTGGTACGAGTAAGGAACATAAAATCAGAAATTTCACAATGTTATTGAAGGAAGTTAAATCAAAATATATTAACGAAAGTCTATAATTTTCCTCAAATATTTACTAGGAAACTCCACCATGTTTTGTGTACGTGCAGTACCGTATTTGTGAATCAGAGGAGGTAATTTCCGTCCTACGTCGGAAATTTCAACAACTCTTTTCTCTTGTACAAGTGGAAAAACAAATTTATTGGTTTGCCGTTTTCTTCGCAGAAATTCCACTTCCAGTCCATCCTCCAAGATAGATAATAATTTACCAACATAAAAGATTGTTTTTTTCTTGGTGGAAAACCTGATGAGGAGAAAGTCCGATATGCAATAGTTTTGGTCAAGATCCGTATCAGAATTATCACTCTCTAAATCGGAAAAACTTTCATCCATATCAGATTCTCCTGATTCAGCGTATGGGATCTCACCAGCTTCATCTTCACTTGAAGAGGAGGCCATTTCCCTTTTGATATTCCTGATTTTCTTGTCACGAATTCCTTGCTTTTTGTTCTCACGAGCTTCGATTTCTGCAATGATGCCATCTTTTATTGGTGTATGTGTCAGAATTCGTAATTTGGCAGGCTTACGACCTCTTCTGATTTGTTTACTAGCTGCTGCTTTAACATGTGGTCGAATTTGTTCAGGAGTTGAAATTGTTTTTGTTTGTTGATTAGGATCTTTATGATCTTGGATAGACGTGGAGGAAGTCGGTTCCAACCGAACATCTACCTCTTTGATTGATGAGGTACGACTTGCATCATCAGGTTGATGTTGATCAGTTCCTGCATGTAATGTAGGATCTGGTCTATCTGTAACGGCTGCTGACAAAAATTCTGCGTCGGTAAAAACATTTCGGTCGAATGGGAAAATACCAAGCTTCTTGAACGCAGCTTGGATAGTTGCAGGTGTCAGTGCTTCAACCATGGCATGAGACGACATTGAAGCAATCTCGTAAATGCTGATAGTTTTTCTAGGATTCCTCTTCATCCACGAATCACATTCAGCATTTTAATATGACGGAAATGTTAATAGGACAATATTGTTCTGCTTGCAGAAGTTCAGTGACTCAATGGATATGTGGCTATCGTGATTGTCTAATAGTAGGAGAACTGGCCGATCTGCGAGAGGTTTTGCGAATTGGAAGAAATGCTTCAGGTATAAGGCGAAGTTAATATCCGTCATCCAACCGGATGGATGAGCAGCTCTCGCATCTCCTGCTGTGGCACCATTGAGCATATACTTCTTGAAATTCACCCTTGGGAGAATATAAAATGGCGGAACAGTCTGACCAGCTGCATTAATCGTGAATAAACTCGTCACTAAACTTCCCCTCTCTGCTGAAACGACTTGGCCGACTTGCCTGACGCCTGTCTCAGCAACTACTTTCCGCGGATTCTGAACTGTCGTGAGGCCTGTTTCGTCTGTTATAAATATCATGTGCCGCAAAGTTATATTTCGTCATCACCTCACCCAAATTATCGAAGAATTCACCCACGTTTTTACGGTTGAAACTAGTGCAGCGTGAAAGACTTGTCATTGCCTCTGGTTTCCTGATAGATATAGTAGGATTTCGTGTTTTGAATGCTTTTCACCAGTCCTCCCCAGCTTTCCAATTTTTCTGCCAGTTTTTAGGAAAACCCTTTCTATAGGCTATGGCGAATTGAAATGCAAATTCACGAACTTGCAGTTTGCTAAGACCATAATGCATTCTGGACGCAGTCAAAATGTATTCAACGAGCATCAGTTCTTGAGAGCGAAGTCTTTAGTATACCAAATTTTGCAGCAACTTTTCGCAAGCCACCATTATTTTTGTATTCGGAAACGGCTTCTTCCATGATGTGATTTGGGATCACTGGGTTATCTGATTTTTTCTTATAGCGTAATGATGTGACTGAAAATATGAAAATTATATATAAAACATACCTTGATAATTGAAATAAGGGAGACATGGGACGTCCCAACTCTTCCTTGAAATAGTGTCCCAACTCTCCCATGTTGTTCTATCACACTTTCAGTGGCCATATTGTTTTCTAAGTTGAAGTGAATCATGAAATCACTACTACATTTCATATGGCTTAATCATTGGCCATCATATGTATAATCAACTTTCAGATATAACTTACATTGCGAAGACATAAATCGAATTATTTGATGAATCAAAATGATAACTTTCGAGTCCAATAAATAGTAATAGTCATCTGGTATTTTGATGAAACAACACACGCGTCTGCTACTGAGGTTTATTCACGTCTGCCTCGGATGTGCTTAACCTGTATTGACAACAATACAATTCTACCAACCAAACTCGAGAAAAATTCGCTGTCCCAACTCACCCGCGGTACCAACTCTCCCACATTCCCTACTCTATGCCAAGGAAACTCGGAGAAAAACATGTGGAAACCGTCCCAATCCCCTGAATTGTAATGCCATATAAGACGTGGGGGTGCCGGAGCAACTGATGGAATAAAAAATGGGCAGGTTGTGGAGATTAGTGTGTGGTCAGAATTGCCAAGTGGAGCTCGTACATCTGTGGTGTAGGGTGCTGAATTATTAGTGAGTTATAAGTCAAGTATGTTAGCTGAATGGTTATTGGCATAAGGAATTCGTGTGGGTTCTTTGATAAGCTGCTTTAAGCCGTGAGTGATGGCGAAAGCTTCGGCTTGTCGCCCAGCTTCATCCGTTCTGTTAGAGTTTACGAGCCAAGCAGTGTTGTGTACATTGAAATCGACCATGATGATGATTTCTGCTGCTGGATGGTTTTGTTGATTTGGTCAAGCTTCAGAGACAAGAATTCGAAGAGCTCTTCATAGGATGGATCATTTGGTGATAAGTTAAGACAACAGAGGTATTTGGTCTGTTTCTGGCTATCGAGTTTGAACCACATGACATCAAACTTATTTGGTTCCAAAGTTTTTTCTCGTTGACATGAGAGATTCGTTTTAGAGTAGAGGCAGAGACCTGCCTTGAATCTGAAACATGTGTGGAATTCGTACCCAGGACAGAACAGAAGAGTCGTATTGGTGGATGAATAGACCTGTATCTCAGTAAGAGCCAATATGTCTGGCTTTTCAATTTGAAGATGTCGATGGACATCGTTGATGTTCTTACTTAGACCTCGAATGTTACATAGGTCTATCTTGAGGACTTTTCAGTCGATGGTGAACCCCCTCTAGCACCTCTCGCCCGGAAATCCGAACAGAGAGGTATTTTACTTCCGGATAATTTTACTTGAGGAGAAATAATCATCGCTAATTCTGTATGCTCAGACACGTTAACTTTCATGACTTCTGAGACATTATATTGACTTGAATTTCTAACATGATATTGTAGACATCTTGTGAGAATTTTTTCAGTGAATGACATCATAATATGACCGTGAGCCATTCAATCCGTTTTCCCGCGATGAATAATTTTTTGTTACATTCAGAATATTTTTTCGATTAATCTGAAATACAAGAGGAATATTTGAAATTAAAAACAACGAATTATTCCGTTGACTTACCTAGGATAGTTTGACCAATTTTATTGCCACAGCCATTTTTCGTGGAAAAAATTCTGATTCCATTTTTTTCCTTACTTTCTGCACCCAGTAGCTCAAATGCATTTTATAAAATACGTTGATAGGAACTTTCCTACTTGAAAAAGCTAAGGACTCATAACTTGTGTTGGTATGATAAATTTCTTCAAATCTAATATACATATAATTAATCAATTCAATATTTTTTGGGAATCTGGTCATCAATAGAGATTTTTGGCTTGATTTTTGTATTTTTCCCGAAAAACCTATGAAATTTTTCTTCGCAACTTCTGCTATTCGTTTCTACAATCTACTCATTTGAATTGTATTGATTGCCAACTATCATAATGATATCGCGATGTTCTAGATATTTGAAATGATATTCTATTGCTGCAACAGCTCGTAATTTTTCAAGAAAATTGCAGCAATTTTCATTGCTTGCCTACTGACTAGTGACATTTAGAAGAGCTGTCGTTATGGTGGATTCTCGGTGTTTAGCATTATTGATTATGCATCTCCAGATTCAAATTGATTGTCACTGTTTCCATGGCTTCTTTTTCCAAACTCGAAAAATAAGAAGCATAACAATCGTTCTTTATAAGAAGAAATTGCATGTCGGTCTTTCCGATTAATGGTGAAAACGTAGAAATATGACTTGCAGCAATCGATCACCTCGCAAATGAAAATTGAAAACTGTAAAGCGGCTCTAGAGATAATGAGAAAAAAATCAGAAAGCACAATTAATATGATGTTCTGAAGGAGTACCAAGGCTGCAATACATCATAAAATGACTGTTACCCTCCCCTATTGATAGTCACTAATCAGGAAAGTAGTTGTTTTTCTTCCGTCATCTACCATTGTTGTTCATTTCCTGAGTATATGTGGAAATTACTTCGGGTTTTTGCATCTATATATTCAACATTTCATTTAACTTTGAGCATTTAGGCTTCTTCTCAGTTGATAAGTATACGACAGCCTACCAGTTATAAACTTCAAATTAAAATTATTATTAAATCGTCGGTAATCTCATCACAGAAACAGATAGGTACTTGGTAAAAATATCAGATTTTAGCTCTCGAGCTAAAATCTGATACTTTTTTCACTTGTATAAGAAATTACTATTTTAACTAATTACTCATTCGCATTTGAAAATACAGATTTCCATGTTGATTTATTAAATATACGTAGTATCAAAATTAAATCGAGTATTTCAAAATAACAATGGAAACAAGACGTACGTGACGGGACAATCGGTATACTTGATATATTCGTCGCCATTCGCCGCTCTCGAGGCTTTCGCGTGCCATTCGGTATGTACGCATATCCGATCTTCCAGACAAGAGTCTCGAGATCATACCCGTGTGTTCACCGAACACGCCCGATCGTTCCCTAAGCGGTGGGGAAACGTAAACGGGCAGCAGTAACTACGTTATGAATATTGGCGCGTGCCTGAATTATTTTGGAGTCAAATTTGTCAATTTAATGTACTTCGAAACGGAACACTAGTAGTTGTGCCTTCTTGTTTTACATATATTATAGGTAGACATCAAATCAATAAACATAGTGCTCTCGCCATCGGTATTTGCTGAACTTCGCTATGGGAAAAATGTTGGGATGAAGAATGATCTATACAGGGTGTATCTAAATAACACCGAAATAATTCAAGGGGTGATTCCTTGTGATATAATATGATGAATAAAGGTCATATAAACATGTGTCCTAAACTTGCTTTTCGAGGTACAGGGTTACGTCCTGATTTCGAATCCGAAGTGATTTTTAAACTATCTTGCCTCCTAATATCATTTTCCGGAAATGTTGGTGGGTCCATGACCAGAGCAGTGTTTTTTACTGAAGATTACCTCACTTTGGTCATAGTTGGTATATATATCTATCGCTCCTTAAAATTGAACAGTTACGTTAGATATACGGGTTGATATTCCATTATAGAAGTGACATGCACACTGTTTATATTTTAAAATACATCCAGTGGGATTGAATTTTATTTTATGTTGAATATTAGAATGTGTTTTTTTATGTGATATATTTGTTTTGTTTATTTCAAATATATATATTTTTTTAGTAGGCATACTAGTACTTCTTTTATATAATTCTGAAATCTGATCCACCCTGTATTTGTTTCAATTAAATGGCATCAGTAGATAGGAAATAGAATGTTAGGATAGGGACACATGTAAGCCATTTTGACAAATCAATATAGGTATTGTATAGTTTCGATACAAAAAAAATCTCGATTTTTCACATTCTACGTATAGGTATACCTTGAGCTTGATCAACGAAATCATAGCTCAATTAGAAGAATCGAAAAATGTAATAAAATATAAGGTGTTCCATTTTGAATAACAAAGCTGCTACTACTATACTACTAAGTACTACATAACTACTAATAATAATTTCTAGTGAAGCAGATGAACATTATCGAAAATAATTTGAATAAAAACGAGCGTCCTCGCCAACAAAACATAAGCATATAATATGTACATATAGGTTCATGATTTTCGATGAGTGGTTCGCTATTTACATGTAGGACTCGTCGTGACATAGCCTCGGACATAGCGAATTATTGCAAATCAAATCATCGCTTTCATTATCTGATAGGTCGCAGTAGATCACTTGATGCCTATCAAATGTTTCTTATTTATTCGAAAAAAAAATGTTGAAATGTGATCAAGAAAACTGTTGGTGGCCCACCCCGTACTACAAAAACAAAGACAGCATGAGAGAAGCTGCCTGCCCACTCATTGTATCATGACTGCCTGCTTACGTCTCGGTCTCCCCACCGCTTAGGTAACGATCGGGCGTGTTCGGTGAACACACGGGTATGATCTCGAGACTCTTGTATCTTCCAGAGGGAGGTATTCGCGGCGCAGCGGTGAGTGAGCCTTCTTGTCTGAAAGTTCAGTATATTGGAAAGTTGACTTCGCCCGTCACTTTGAAGTATCCGTCAAACAATAATATGACCACAAATCAGCTACAAAAATAGATATAGATATATAAGAAATAGACTCATATGATATCTTCATGAGTAGAATATAGCTGATACAAATTCAGATTTCCGAAGAAGCACAAAATCCACTATTCTCTTCGTCAATACATTTTTTTATTACGTAACTCGTGTTGAAATGAATATTTCATCATCAGTTATGTATTTGCGCTTTGATGAAGTCTGCCGAGTGAAAACATTACGAAACCGTTTCGACGAAACAAATCAAGTAATTATACTAGAAAAAAATCCGAAAATGTTTCCATATGACTGGAAAACTTTGAAAATATTAATTTTTATAATGATTCTATATTTCTCTCTATAGATCTGAAGATATAAATGTTGCGGGTGAGTGAGTAAGCCATCTCATTCTTGCACAATTATTACATTACATGGAAAAAAGCATTCCAGAATATTCAGGTGGACCACTACATTTGTGAAGAAATTAATGAGAGGAATTCTCAAACTCACAATTTGTTTTGTTACCCGGGCATTCTGATTCTTCATTATTATTTTTCAGTACCTTCCGAGGTTAGGAATATAACATATTCGAATTCAGCCCATGGGCTGGATATTTCTTGGATCGAACCAAAACATAAAAATGGAAATATTCAATACAAAATAGAGACGAAGGTAAGATTTCTTGAGTATATTCAAAATATATGGTGATATTTACAGTGCCCCGCAATTTGAATGGGACATCTGAAATTTTTGCTCAGATACGTAAGATGAAAACTTCAAAAAAATCAATGGATTTCAATTCGGTTTCCAGAATCCAGAAGACCGTTTCATTGGCTCCATAATCGTGAATTCGAATAATGAGAAAATTTGAGAATAAAAATTTCACATGGCGATGAATGGCACACTGCACACTTGTATCGAATTTGGAGTGATCCCATTCCGTCCAAACAACTGTTTTTTGGTTTTCTCATATTGTATCATAGAGTTTGATGTCATAATTGGAATGGTTTTTCATTTTCATTCAGAAAAAAAATTCTTGGGCGGAATAAGATCTCTCCAAATTCGATGCAAGTTTGCAGTGTGCCTTTCATCGCCCTGTGAAATATTTATTCACGCGTTCTTTCGTTCTCCTAATGAATAATTCGGAAACCAATGAAACAAGCTTCTGAAATCTGGAAACTGAATTGAAATCGGTTAGTTTGTTTGGAAGTTAGAAACTCATGAATCTGAGCTAAAATTGCAGGTGTTCGACTTCGATTCAGGGGCACTTCATAGTTATTTCCACTCAATATTGACATGAAAAAACAATCACGAAGTATTCTGTCACCATTGATCCGCTTTTATATCTATGATAGAAACAGAGTGTCACAGAATAACGTGCCATAAATTCTATACGAAAAACCAAAATATAGGCCGATTGAAATCGACTCACCAATGCGCAGTGAGAGAATGATCATTTCACTTGATTATTTGGGATCTTCTCTTCTCGTATCTTCAATATAAATATATGAGTAACATTTCAATATACAGGGTGTTTCACAGGTAAAGGGAAATATTTCAATGGTAGATAGGAGTCACCTAGGTGGTTCTGAAAATACCATATTTGAAAGGGCTCAGAGTCTTCATAACGGAGATACAGGGCGATTTATCGATTTCGAATAATTATTCATTCGTCTATATGTATTGACCTACTCAGTATATTTTTCTAAAATTTGGTATGGAGCTTATACTTTGGACGTTGAATTCATTCACCTATCGGGCGAAGTGAAAATCCAGGTTCGGCTTCAGGAAAAATTTACATTTATCCGAAATATTAAAATAACACACTGTATGTAATAATTGACAGTGTTTTTCAAAGGAATCGTGAAGAGGAGGAAAAACTGAACTGAATTTGATGCATATTGTTTTCCCGCCACCAATTCTCATCGTAACAATCATAAACAGAAAGCTGAAAGTTCGTCAATTTGAAGAGTATTGAAGTTATGAAACCAGTGTCAATTATGTTTATTCGATATATTTTAGTCAAAAAATCTCTCGAAAGAACTTACTAAGTCTCACAGTTTTCATAACGGAGATACAGGGTGAATTACCGGTTTTGAATAATTATTCACTCGTCCATGAGTATCAAACTACCCAGTAACATTTTCTCAAATTTGGTATGTAGCTTACTTGGGACGATGGATTCATTAACCTATATCAGGCGGAATGGAAATAATACCAAATAATTATAATTCGATAATTCACCCTGTATCTCTGTTATAAAGACTATGAGACTTTTCCTGAAGCTGAACCTGTATTTCCATTCTGCCTGATAGGTCAATGAATCCATAGTCCCAAGTAAGCTCAATACCAAATTTGAGAAAATATTACTGCGATGGGTAGTTTAATACTTATGGGCGAGTGATAATTTACCCTGTAGCTCTGTTATAAAGACTGTGGGACTTAGTAAGTTCTCTCGAACGATCATTTAACAAGAATATATCAAATATTGATGATTGAAAGTGGTTTCATAATTTTAATACTCTTGAAATTGACATACTTTTAGCTTCCTGTTTATGATTGTTACGATGAGAATTGGTGGCGGTAAAACAAAATGTATCAAATCTAGTTCAGTTTTTCCTCCTCTTCACGATTCCTTCGATGAACTCTGTCAGTTATTACATACAGTGTGTCATTTTAATATTTCGAATAAATGTAAATTTTTCCTGAAGCCGAACCTGGATTTTCACTTCGCCCGATCGGTGAATGAATTCAACGTCCCAAGTTTAAGATCCATACCAAACTTGAGGAAAATATACCAGGTAGTTCAATACTTCTAGACGAATCAATAATTATTCGAAATCGATAAATCGCCCTGTATCTCCGTTATGAAGACTCTAAGACCTATCAAATATGATATTTTCAGAAACACCTTGGTGACCCCTATGTACCACTGAAATATTTCCCTTTACCTGTGAAACACCCTGTATGTGTAGTAGGACAAATCAGATGATTTGCCCCAAAATGTCACTGCGTTTAACAAATTTTTCTATCAGGAAACCTGAAAGAAAAATCCAATAGCTTGTCAGTGACAATCTGTCTGGAAGAAAGTTTGAAGATAAGAAATATAGACATACCTATTGGAAGAATATCGATTTTTTACTCAGCTTTGGACATTTCTGGAACGATATTTTTTCAATATATCTATATTTCTTCTCTTCAAATTTTTTTTCAAACAAAGTGTCACTGGCAAGCTATTGGATTTTTCTTTTAGATAGAAAAAATTGTTAAACGTAGTGACATTTTGGGGCAAATCATCTGATTTGTCCTACTACACATATATTGAAATAATACTCATATTCTTATTTTGTAGAAACGAGGAGAGAAAATCCCAGATAATCAAGTGAAACGAATGTAACCGAATGTAACACATCCTCGGTTAAACTAACGAACAGTATTTATTCTTCAATATCTCGAAATCCACTGCTCTGAAATTCGAAGGGCGATTTACTATCGTGAATTTGCTCGTAAGACATTTCATACCAATTCAATAATCTCTAATAGCAATCAACGTCCTTAGGACGTCCCTATTTGGTACAATTGCCGAACCTAAAATAGGTGTCCTTGGGACGTACCATACCGTAAATCTCATGCAATTTCCGACCAAGGATGTGTATGGCATGTCCTAGCTGGTACATCATTTCAAAGGTCCTAAAAATAGCATCCCTTAGACGTTTCACGTGGTACATATATTGTAGAGTGTCTATAAAAGGGTGACCTTGGCATGTTCCTGATGGGATATAATTTCAAACGTTCCTTTAGGGACATCCGGCGAATTTCTCAAGTAGTACATATTCTGGCATGACTTCAGATCTTATATATATATCTCTGCACGGATGGATTCAGGATCGTATACTATTCGGAATGTCCCATAGGAACATTTGTCGAATGTCCCTTGAGGATATCCGTCGGATGTCCCAATTGGTACAAATTCACTTGAGTAATAAGTAGAAATATATGTTTCGGAAAATATAATTTAATGAGACATCATGATTACAACGTCTTATGTACGTCTCAAGGACGTTTTCAGTATAACCTGGATATACAATATAATAGGAGTGTATCCTAAGGGACATCATCTCAGGGACATCCATTGGTGGTATACATTGGCATCAGGACAGATATGAATCTTATATAAATGTCCGTCACGCAAGCGAATGATCATCTTCTTCTTCCAATGTCTAGAAATAACCTCCTTCGGATGTCCCAATCGTTACATTCGATATGTTTCCCTGTGAGGATGTTAACTTACACCACGCCGACGAATGACTGCTCGTAGGCTATGAATACTCCCCGTCAATGTCATTTACGTAAGTTCATTGGACATCCTTGGCCAACTTCTCTGATGGGACTTCTTGAAAACCTTCTCCAGGATCTATTGGGGATCATCTACGGAACATCAACTCAACAGGATGTCCTCATCATCAAGATCTGGTCCTATAAAGACACAAAAAAATCGAATAATTTGTACGTCCTTCGGACATCCAATGGACATCCGAATAATATCACTCAGCGTTGCAGATAGGTTGTCCTACGGATGTCCTAGGGATGTCCTCCGTAGTGCTTGGTGAGAAATACTGTAGGAGTTTAGTATCCGATAGTGTCCCATGGACATCCCCCAAGACCGTCCCTATTTGGTCCACAAGTGGTACATTTGTGCGTCCCACAGACGTCCAATGGACATTCGCGGTACCAAATTCGAACGTCCTATAGACTTCCTGAATGTCTCGACAGGAACTCCTGAAAATACCTATCGGACATAATTGTGCTATCAGGGAATATGTAGATATTCTGCATTCTCTTTGAAGAAAATTGATTTAACTTTTTTCAGTTTTCCAGTGATCATATTGTACGATATTCTGGGACACCCTATAAAACATATCTCTTATATTTCTTCATAATCATTTTCTCTTTTATTTCAGTTACTTCATAGAGTTTCTTGTACTATTGAAAGAAATACCATCGTCCATCCAGGAATTGAAAAAGTTGTCGCGACGCCAATGATAAGCTTAGATAGTTTGAGATCATATTCTACATATGAAATAACTATTCGAGCTTTCACAAGCGTTGGATCTGGAGAACAAAAGACAGTCAATGCTAATACTTTGTCTTCTGGTATGCTATTTTTGTGACTAATATTTTCTTGATTTCACGTATCAGTAGTCGAAACGTTAATCAAAAATTTACGATTTCTTCATCTTCCTCATTTGGTATACGTACCTATGGATTTCGTTTAATATTTCAATATTTTGTTCAATTCCAATATTACCATTTTATTTTCATTCCATTCCAGTTGCTAAAATTCAATCTAGGTTGTCTTCACAAAACTCTTCTGCAAAACTGGAAATACTTTGTTCATTCATTTTTGATTCAGCATAAGAGTTTATGTTCTCATTACTAACTCACCTATACCTAAATCACATCTTAACCGAAATGAATAGAGAAATAATTTTTTTATCTCTTGGAGCACACGACAGGAAATTCTTATGATTTTCGAAGAACATCGTGCGTGCATGGCTAGGGAGGATAATGAGTCGAGGTAGGTATCGGATTCTTTTTTTACTTCTGGAGGTTATAAGTTCATGGGAATACTTCTATTCGCGAAGAATTCCAAAGCTTTGCCGTTGTATATACGAACGAGTGTTGGTAACGTGTTGTTCGACATACTTCAGGCTAGACAACGAAAGGATGTGCTGACTGGCCTTGTCGAGTTCGTCTGGCTGGTATTGCTAGTAATGGAATGATAGCAGTTTAGAGATATAGAAAACACTATCAAATTTTGAACTCCCCACAGAATAAAAAGCAGGTTCATATTATATGCATAGGCGTTTCAAATTGTGTATACAAGGTGTCCCAGAACGAAGCACTATAAACTCTAACAGCACAGGAATGTCCTAGGTACGTCCCTTTTTTGTCCCGCGCGGTACAAGGACATGATTGGGGCATCCAGGGAATGTACCGCAGTAGTCGTCCTGTGGAAATCCCGCTCGGTACGTCCCTAGGTTATCCTATTCGTGTCCCTGGAACATCTGATATCCATTCACATCAGAGTAATTGAATTTCATCAAAATATTGAGTTGAATTTATTCGAAAATGTTTGTTTTTCTTCCGGAAAATAATTGTACTGAAAATAAAGAATATGGTCTCTTCTTAAGAAATTACCATTTTTCGCAAACAGAAATCGTGAAGGCATAATGCATATTCAGGTTTCAGATTTGTACTGTTTATGAATCTGTTTAGTACCTAAATCTTCAGAAGGCATATTAGCCAATGGAGTAAGGTGCGTGCCTGATAAGCTAAAGGTCCCGGATTCAATCCCTACTCGACCTACATTTTTTTTTTTGTCTAAGGGGTGTCCCTGGAATATCCTTGGGACATCCTAGGGATATCCTTTCTTCGTACTTGGTACATTCCAGGGACGTACCAGAATTTTCTCAGAAAGTGGATGTCCCTGGAATGTCACTAGTATGTACTTATTCCCGACAAAGGATATCCCTGGGATGTACTAGTATAAAATTAGGGACGTCCCTGGGAAGTCCCTAGGATTTACTCGTGTTGTTAGGGAATTCTTCAGGATGAACTAGAGACCAAAATAGACCGATTGAAATCAACTCAAATATCAAATAAGACAATGCACCGTTGAGCCGTGAGAGGGCGATGAAGAATAATTGTATTTCCAAATTTCTTTTGATATTCCGAATTCCATGGGAGGTACTTCTCTCAAATTCGTAGAACAATAATTGAGTACTATGAATGTGCATGAAAAACATGTCATAACCAATTCAATCAATACACAGGGAAATAGATATTTCGCATTCTATTTGATGAAAATTGATGTAACTTTTTTGGAGTACGCCACGATTTATCTATCAATTATCCAACTTTTCACTCTCTGCAGTTATTTTGAAATTCCTCTTGGTTTTCGGGATATCTAACAAAATTGATTTTGGTGCTTCTCCATTATTTTTTATAATGTCAGGATTATCTATTACCTCATTTTTGTTGAGTTATTGACCAAAATATTCATGTTTACCATTTCATAAGCTCGTCATCAGATGATCTAGGAATTGGTCGTTTCCTTTCATTCTCTCTTTTCGAAACTTATCGAGAAAAACAAAAAAATTTGAAGATGAACAATAACTTTATGATATGCTCAATTAGTTCATAAGTATCATTATCGTCGTCAATAACTCGATACAAGTGAAGTTAAAGCTTGCAAAATATGATCTTGACACATCATAAACATCATAACAAACATCATAAACAAGTATGGGGAAGCACCAAAATGAATTAATGTCAAATATCTCGAAAATCAATAAAAAATTTAAAAAAATTGCAGTTAGATGAAACTCAGATAATTGATTATGTCATTATTTAAAATATCATGATGTGGTCAGTGGCGGACTCCCAAAAAATGACATAAGTTTCCATCAAACGGAAAGCGAAATACATTTCTCCCTGTATATTGATTGAATTGAGCAGTGCCTTTCAAGGATTTCGGAATACATGCATCGAAGTCACTGATGAGGCCAGTTCGTTTGTGCTTGCTCTACCTGCTAAACTTGATTTTTTTTATGACTTTCTCTGTTTAAAATTACTGAAAATTGATTTCTAAATTCAGATTTTATAGCAGAGAACATCTGTTTACAATAAATGTTTGACAGAAATACTCTCTAAGAAGTTTAATTAACAAGCTTAAATATATCTTTTTATCTTCTCTGATGAAGGCATCTCTGTAATTTTTTATTATTATTCTTTTTTTTTATTTCGAATCTTTTTGCCCTGTTTTTTATATTCTCATTTTTTTTTCTTTTACAAACCCTGAAACAAGTATTAATTTACTTATTCGGGGGTCGGCACTGTGAAAATGATGTGCAAGGACATCATTGAAAATTGTTTCTTCTTTCTCTCTCTCTCCAGACACAGACATTCGGTCTTCTGGCTAGGGAAGTAGTAGTAATAAGTGAAAAACCAAATGTAATAATATTTGAAGAGTTGCCAATAAACCTATCTATCTATCTATCTATCTACTTTAAATTTCTGTTTTCGGGGAAAAAATGATACTTCCGATACCTAGGGATTTAAAGTACATTTCACATCCCAAGTGATTTGTAGTACAACTTTTTTCCTGAAAATAAGGATTCAAAGTACCTTTTGAATCCCTGGAGTACTTGATAGTACATCATATACATCAATTTTAAATCCGGAGACACAAAGTTGATATATAATTCATCGAGAGATTCAAGTGCTGATGGGGTGTTTATACTATTTTATACACTCTAGGATAGATAAAACGACAGAAATAACAAGAAAAAAATCAAATACCACTAAACGGTATACTCTTTTACTTACTTGAACGTCATCAAAGGGGCTGATTGTCACCGTATCAACGACCTCAGCAAATGATGATCCAGTTTTCGGGTAAAACAGTGGTATTTTAAATTCCTATAGAGATTCAGAATGTATATCAAATCCCAAGGAATATAAAGTACCAATGGTTTCGCAGAAAATATGGATTTAAAATACTCTTTGGATCCCTGAAGTGCATAATAGATATTTATGCAACATGTGCAAAAAGTAAGTGTTTATTGCACGCGACGTGAATTTGTGCAATGAGGCCGTTAGGCCGAGTTGGACAATATGTAAAGCGCAATAAACACTTATTTGCACAAGTTGCATACAATTTTTTTTGCGTTCATGCACAAAACAACATATTTCATTGATGTGACACTAATTAGTGTAGAAGAATCAAAAGAGTAATTGAATAGCAAAATATTTAGTAATTAATTATCACTATCGATTTGCATTGGGAAAGAAGAACTAATACATTAGGAACAATTTGACTCGAACATTATTTTTACCACTAATGTTTAAAGTAATGTACAATTTATACAATTTTCAATACCTATTTATATTTCAGGGCCGGTTGCATAAAAGCTCATCAATTATTTGATGTCACTTCAGATATTTGATGCGACGTTATAAATGGAATTCGATTGCATGAAAGGCCCATCATGTACTTAATGGCATGGTTACTTAATCATCTGATTAACTTATTATAATGACTATTTAACGAAAAAATCGGTTGCATAAAGGCCAATCAACTTTAGATGTCAGATCAAATCGACTTATTTATGGCATCAACGTAATCAGTGCTCGATCACTGATTAAAGTGACAACCAACAAATGTCTTGTGAGAATTCCACCAAATTATTTGGAATATTTCACAGAATTTCTCTTCTTCTTAGTTCTTGTTTCATTTCGAAAAGGTAGAGTAGGTAAATAAACACAATAATGTAAGTGAATGACTATTATAGGTTTTACAAAAAATGTCTAACTCATCCCTCTGTCTTCACTATCTGAAGAGGAACTACTGATTTCCAAGTCAAGAACCTTTCGAAATAGAACAATCCGTTCAAAATGTATGATGGCAATGATTTCAATACCCGATTCAGGTTTTCTGTAACTTCTGTCAATCTGAATGTTAATCAAGCAAATAAACCTAACCTAAAATGCGTTTTAACAATGCGCGGAACGCAAGGAGCAGACAGATTTAGCGCTGTTGCCACGCCCTTCTCGTCATTAGTAAATGGAATGATTATTATAACATCAGACTGTTTATGCAACGCAAATGACATTTAACATAACATCAAAGTTATTGTGGCATCAGTTGATTGTATGATTAATTTTTCTTTATGCAACCGGCCCTTGCGAATCGTTTTTTAATTCTACTTCTTGATTTGCGACCTCTCTGAACGTACTATAATAAGTACTTGGTATCTGCATCTGTTCATTGTCATCGTCTTCAGGCTGAGATATATGTTTTGCAATATTGATGAGTTTGTTTGCAAGTGATTCCTCTACGTAGTATCCCTCTGCTACTCTCGATGATTTATTTGTTTCTTCTTGTCTCTAGAATCTAGTGACAAAACATGTCGCGAGTTAGCTGAACGTTTACGTGAGTAATGTCAAGATCAGCTGTAGTAAAATGACAGATGAGTGCAATAAAGAACCACTTTTTCTAATGAAAATAGTTCAATAATGGTTTGTTTTTTGCATAAATGTAGAAAATAGTACATTATACACCTAGGGACTAAAGTGGAATTTAAAATCTCGAGACAAAAAATGTATAGCTCGCCAACGGGATGGCTATAAATTGTCGAGGGATTCGAAAACACTTTATTCCTGAGGTGTATATACTATTTTATGCACTTTAGGATAGGTTTAACGTTAAAAATAACGAAAAAAAATTTAATGTCACTATAAACGGTAGATACTCTATTTCTGAAACGTCATCAAAGGGGGTGATAGTTACTATATCAACGACCCCAGTAACTATGGTGATCTATATCTCGGAGAAAAAAGTGGTTCTTCAAATTCCTATGGATTTAAAATGTACTCTTTTTGAAATAGGGATTTAAAGTACCCTTTGAATCCCTGAAGGGCATACAAGATATTAATAATGGTTTTTAGAGCAATTAACAGATACAGAGAAGATGTCCATAGCTACACTGAAACCATATCATAAGAGTGTTAGCATCAGGCTAAATGAATTGAGCTGTGAGGATCTGGAGGGTCAGATATATATCAGGCTTCAGGCTTCTTGTGGTCACGAATGGTGTGTTAATACAACAGCAGTGCAAGATTTCACTTATAATTTCAACGACCCACATTATATTCTAAATGGGTTGTTACCATTTTCGAATTATACGGTATTCTTGGAGGGTTCGAGGAATCCTAAAGCGAAGGATTGGATCGGAATGGAATCTAAAACTTTTCGAACTAAAGCGACCGGTAAGTGGCACGAAATTGATTAGATTGAATTGAATTAAAAATATGCGTATACTGAAAAAAGTGATCAGATGAGAAGAATAAATATATCAATGATCTCAAGATGTTCGCTCGAAAGTCAGAAGGTTGCGATTGGAATAGTTCTTGTCTTGTGGTTATTTGGGATCTCTGTAAGGGTACGAAAACGATATGGTGTATAATTCTACCATCTCTGAGAAAGTATACCTACAAAGTTCCTGAACAATCCGAGTGAATTCGTGACATTTATTCAAACTTAGACCTGCGGTGAAACGCGCCATTGAACAATTTCTATATAGATTTCCTGACGCGTTCGATGAAAAAATAACGGGGTTCCAGATAGCCAGAGTCACCTGCAATGCCCACTAAACATTGAAACATATAACTCAAACATAAATGTTATATTACGATATTATTTTGTGATATTATTCAGAGAGATGCTTGATGTCAAAAGAAACGTTGCGGCAATGGGCCTTTGTGCCTCTTTTGAATATAACAATGTAATGTCAATAGTAATTGTTATATGAATATATCAGGAATTACATAAAATCAATGTTACTCCATAACGTATATACAATGTTACTCAAAACATCGAAACAATATTATATATTAACAACATAATTGTTTTCTAGGTGTTTTCACGTTATGTCTATTTTTTATGGAATCATCAGGAGAATCATCTGAATGATCATTAGAAAAGACAGAGAAAATTATCTATCCCTGAATATAACTGTGTTAATGAATTGATCTTGCCGTAGTCGTGAAAGACGGATGATCCAGTTACACAGTGATATTTTGAGACAGATTAACCACTATCTATAAGTATCATTTTAGTTATTTCGTTTCACTAATTCAGTCTTGCCTAACCATGCAACAAACATTCATTTGCGGTGAAATAAATGCCGAATACATTGCTCCCATAGCCAGATGTTGCGGAAAAATAACTTGCATTGATACGAGGCCATCGAGAAAAGGACACTCCGGGCGACGAGAACGTTAATTTCTATGAGAACATGACTATAGCTACTCGTATTGTTATCTAATCTCATGAAGTCACTATCGGTAGGATGTAAACGGATCGAAACGGATAAGAGAATATTCCAAACTAATATATTCGGATAATAATATTTCAACTAACTCTTTGATATTCTGAGAGAAATAATTCATTGTATAATTCCATTCGGATAATTTTGGATCATTCTAGGAATGAATACAGTATATGTCTGAAGAAGTTGGTGACAAATGGAAAACTCTCTCATTATTAGCTTTAGGAAGATAGTGATTCTTCATAAAAAGTTCTGCAAGGCCTAAAAACAAAAACGCGAATATCTTATAACTATCGCATTTTTATGTCGAGGTAAGTATGTCAAAAAATATACAATTTGCTCAACAGTAGAGTACCCTTATTTTTGACAATATAGAAAATTATCATATAGAAAAGTTGACTAGAATTGAATGCTATGTTCAAATATCTGATAAGATTCTACCTACATTGAAAATCATGTTTCATCATTTCTTACAATAATTTCTTATCGATTCATATGTTGAACTTTTCATTATTGATTTTATGAAAGAAATCGAAAAAAAAAGCATTTCTCATAAAAAGTTCTGCAAGGTCAAAAATCAAGGATGCAGACATCAGATATCTTTTTTTTTTCAGTCATATTCATATATCTACAAATCTTTAAGAATTTGTATGAAATAATAAAACCTGATTTCCATGCATCGTAGATAAGACATTTTATTAGATATTTGAACGTAGTTTTCAATATTCTAGTCAACTTTATTCAATAATGATATCTAATTGGTATTGTAGGAAATATAAAAAGAACTATTTACTCTTGAGCAAAATTAATGTTCATCTGGAACATATAGGCATGGTTGAATGCCCAACATTGGCCTTCTTGAAGATTGAGTAAACAAATTTGTTGTCTATCCCGGCAAAACCAAACTCAATAAAAGATTGAAGGCTCAATACTCATCTGCTCCACTGGCAAAGTGACTACAAGAATGTGAAAGGCCAACAGATTTTTGCCGTTGGAGTCATTTTCCCAGCGAAGGAAGCAATGGGCCAATAATTTATTTCCGGTAGTTCTGCATAATCCAGTGATCTCTCACTGGACCATATTTCCTTGAATTCTGATAAGTAATAGGTAAATATATATACGAGTTTCTGGAAGTATCTTTTCTGCTTCTGGCAATGATTTCCCTCCTACTTTTTCACATATCATGGAAAACAGATACAGATTGGTTGTATATTTATAGTCCAGCAGAGCAAACCTGGAATCTAAGTAGGTATCATGATGAGCAATTCATATTTTCATTCGAATTTGTTTCGAGTCCAAGATTTGTTTAGTTCTTAACTTAGTTTCGATAACTAAAAATAATAGCTGAAAATCAATATTTTCACTGATCAAACTGATTGACCTGTTCACCATGTATGGCTGGAATGGAATCGAATTGACTTTTGACAGTTGACAAGGTTATAGTTTATCCTGTATACATGTACGCTACGTTATAGGGGGTGACACGAAAACTTTGCACACATAATATAACAACTCTGTGTGAGATATCTGAATAGCCTAGAATCAACATATATATCACAATATCATCTAATAATATTGATTTCTTCATTGATGCAACGTCTCTTTAACGTTTTACTTCATATTATTATGTTGGATACTTCAGAAGGTCATTATCGCGATGTTATTTTAACAATATCATGAAACTTATATCTGAATAATATTACTGTTATGTATCATGTTGAGTGGGTTGTAACCGAGGTTGGAACTGTATTTTGTGATATTTAGTGTTTAGTGGGTATAGCCACGTGCGGCCCGTGCGGGTCCAGTGTGCAACGTTAGGGGTTGAGGACGTTTTATCGTCTCAATATTTCGTGTTCATCGGAAATCGCGCGAATTTGATATTGTTCAAACTCTATTATATACATGATTCTATATTCCACTTCCGATGATACTCGAAGTAGCAGAAAGTGACGTTTGATGAGCATGAAAGTTAATTTAAATTTCATTTTCTCATCTGCATCTGAAGAAAAAAAAGTGCACGAGTGCATCTGATGGACCGTTTATCTCGGACCATGATCCTGATATACCCGGTATCTAGTGTCTCAATATTCGTCGTCTGCCTTCCTTTTTTGTGATTTCTTGATGCAATAAATTCATTAAATGCGCGAGTTTTGTGTACTCACCAAGGTTATCATTTTTCAGAGAACATTATATGTAATTTTTCATAGTACCTAGCTAATGACAGGTAATGAATAAGTCACTTATATGAAAAGTGAATAAGCCACCGACGACGAGTAAATAAAACACTAATGTCATGTGATCAGATCACTAACGAAAAGTGAAGAATTCACTAGTGACAAGTGAATAAGTCACTAATCGCAAATGAATATGTCACTGATGACAATTGAATTAGTCACTTATGACAAGTGAATAAGTCACTAAAACATGTGCTATATGTTCACTAACGGTAATCAATCTAAAATTCAATGGAACAAGTTGATAGTGGTAGGTGAACATTTTCAGGAACACAAATATTCTTGTGGCTATTAACTTCTACTTCTTTGTCTCCAATAGTATACAAGTTTTTACTTGCCACCATTAAATATTCACCTAGAGTTAGTACCTACTTTTTTTTCTCCGTGTATTTGGTATAGACAACCCAATGACTGTTTCTTTGTATTCATACATAGAGATCACCTTGTATTGTACCATTTGTACCTTGGAATATTTGATTCTTAATAAATTCCTCTCTTCATATTGTCAGTAGAATATAAGTACACCAAAATATTCCGGTTAAACGTCGATAACTTGTTGCATAATTACAAAGAGTGTCAGCTTAATAGTTGAAGTAATCCGACCGCGAAGTGGGAGGATTATTCTGTTAAACAGATACGATTTGTAATAATGCAGGAATTTTGAGATGTATAACCATGGATAGTTTGAAGTTCCAATTTTATTCGATCCGATTATTTTTTAAGTAGTTCTGAACATATGTTCCGTCAATATTTTACGACGCTCTTTGTTTGGATTTGATAATATGAAATGGTTACTATGGAAATAATTCTAAATTTCTGAGTTGCAGAAATACTCTATGTATATCCACATATATCCGAAATTATACAAGGTAGTTCAACTCAATTGAACGTTCTGATTGGTGTAAACTCATACGAAGAAAATAATCGAATCAACCACTTAACTCTGATACCTATACTAGATGGGCTTTCACTGCAGATTACTGATTGTTTGCTTTTGTTGATGTTTTCAGTTCCATATGCGGTATCAACAATTGAAGCTTACTCAAAAGAGATGAATTCAGTTTCTCTTCGATGGCGATCCCCTTACCCCCCGACTGGTGTTATAGAAAAGTATAGGATTCAATATAGCATCACATATTATAAGCGAAATTACCCGCACAAAATTGAATCTTATCCAACCCCTTGCAGGTTATGGCCTGACTTCCATTGTGCAGATATAAACTATAACATATGGAAGAAAAATGAATACTATATTATTACGGCAAGTATATGTATACACAAGTGTAGTAGACAAAATCCTGCATTGTTCGTGGATTGTCCAATAAGTTTCAGAAGATTCAATATCTCGATCAGTAATCAAGCTAGAGAAATGGATGAAATAAGCTGGAATTGAATTATTTATCATATCGCATCTACAGGGTATCCAGAGATACATCCGACGAAACTCATGCGGCTATAGGGACTGCTAATATGATTGTATAATGCCATACACAAATGTTCAAAACCGCTTCGTTATTGACATACAGAGTGATTTTGTGGATTTTGACAAAAATTCGATCTGCCATATTAAGTACAGGAATTACTCAATTGAATTCAGATTTGGTACATAAATTGAACTCAAAGGCTTCAACAAGTAGCCTTCTGAACGAAACGAATATCAGCACCGGAATATAATATCTATCGAATGTTGAGTTATGGTGAGAATATCTCACCCGGTATAATGATTATCGAAAATATGAAGTCATATTAAGAATCTACTGGAAAAATACTATAGGAACTTGTTGAGAAAGTTTTTGGCACAATTTCAGTTATTCCATTTGATGCAATATTATTTGAATTTTTTTCATTAATTGTCTGAAGCAATATCGGCAAAAATGGAAATATAATGAAGACATCACTGTTGTTATTGTTATCGATAACCTCATATATAGTAACGTTTTATAAACTACTCTCGTAACCTAAAAACCGGAGAATAAGTTGGTATCAGGGGTGGAATTAGTATTTTTGTTCTTGTAAGTACCGACCCAGTATAACAATAATTATTGATCTGATCCTAGATTCAGATGAACTGGAAAAATCATATAGGACTACCTATATTGTATTTCAATACTAGTTAAAGTTTTCCTCGAATTGATTGTTTCTTGAAACGGAATATAATGTGCATATACATATGTTTATATATTTTTTTTTCATGTTCTGGTTCCCACGAAAGGGATATCCTATTTTTTTGTTCATAATTTTTTCTGAGAATATTCCTTCTCAATAATTTTACCCAATCAAGGGGTTCAAACTTGTACGATGAAAACTTGTTATTCTTATAGACCTTCAATCGCAGATTCGTGATTAGATTTTTTTCAATTCGGAATTTCTTTCCACGTCCTGTATGATAAATTTGTCATACACCCAAAAATTATTTCTTCTTGTTTATTTATTACGAAAAACTATTGTTCGTTGTGTTGTATTTTCATAAATTCAAATTCATTAGTTGAACAAATAAAATTCACGAAAAATTTAGTACATCCAGTTTTCAACAAGTTCCTATAAATTTTTTTTAGTTGATTCCAAATCTACGATCAGATTGAAGTTGCTTATTATACAAGGTCAGTTACTCCCTGAAAGGTCTGTACAAAATCTTAGGACATAGGTCAAAATTAGCCGATGTGAAGCAACTTACTTTTGTCCGAAATTGCTCCGTTTCCGAGATACAGGGTGGTAAATTTAATAAATCAAAATCAAGGAGTTTTCCCTAATAAAGTATTTTGGGAAATCAGTTTTTGTACTGCTGATCCACTGACCAAATTACATTCACAAACATAACAGTAAACATGCATTTTTCATTCAAAATAATTCAAATATTCCGGTGCGGAATCGAACACTTAAAACCGAAATATTATCTCGAAATCGGTTCACTTTAGCGAATTGTCACAGGAGTACCTTTTCGATGAAAAATATTTGAAAAATCATTTCATCAACAAAAAGAGTTCAATAGTACACTGAGAAAAAAGTTATGGCACTTCTTAACGATAAGAAGTGCATTGGTAAGCGCCCTCTATTAACCACAGTGGAAATGTGTCCGTATTCTGGTTCCGCATCCCAGAGATTTCCCTGCTGAAAATTTTCGGAGTGATACGTTCAAATATGTTCATTAATTCTGAAAAAATTCGATTTTTCATTTTTTACATTTACTACCTACCCTGTATCTCGGAAATGGAGCAATTCTGGAGAAGAGTTGCTTCGAATCGGCATATATTCAGACCTCAGGAATATGTGCTGAGATTGTGTAGAGTCCTTTTAGAGACACCTTGCACTTACAAGAACATGAGAAAGAGTCATTTCGGTCCTGATACGAATGTATTCTTCAGTTTTTTTAGGTTACGAGAGTGAATTATGGATTATTTCTACGAAGTAATCAAAGAGAATGACGAATATTATGTTTTGGTTTCGTAAACATTCATCATATTTCCATTTCTGATGAAATTTAAGTCGACAATTGAAGAAAAATATTGAAAAAACAAATCATTACGGAATGACTGAAACTGTGTTTCTATAGTATTTTCTCCGTAGATTTATAATATGACCTCAGATTCTTCACGAATATTATACAGGATGAGTTACTCCCACAATAACTCAAAAAAGGTAAAAACATATGTTCCGGTCCTGATATTGGTTTTGCTCAGGAGGCTTCTTGTTGAATCCTTTGAGTTTAATTCATGTACCAAATTTGAACCAAATCGAGTATCTATAATCTCTGTATTCAATATGGCAGATTGAATTTTGTCAAAATCCACAAATCTCTCTGTATGTCAGTACTGAAGCACTTTAGGACATTTGTATATTATGGCATTCTGCAATCATATTGGCAGGCCCATAAGTTTCGTAAGTTTCATCTCTGGACACCAAGTATATTCAACTGACCTCTTCTGGTTTTCACTGAATGTATTTTGAGAATTTGCATTCCCTTTTATAGGATATTTTGAGCTTCTCTGTTACAGATTTCATGGAGCTACGAGTCACTGGCATTCGTCGGAGATCATCCTGTATAAAATCTTTACATAATTTGGATTTCAATTGCATGTTATGTTTTGTTGACTTGATGGAAGTTTATGTATTTCAGTTTATTTTGGAAATATTCAGGTGAAATGTAAAACAAGTTGTTCAGGTTCAAAATTGTAATTTTAATCCTTTTTTTTCTTGTTCCATTGTCTCATGTAGCATTAACCAGTAGTTCAGCGTTCAGCCCTTCAACAAACAGGATCGCGACAGTAACATATCAAGGATGATTGACTTCTCTCCAGCCTCAACATAATATCTATGTAGTATGCCGTCAGCGTTTTCTTAGTGTTATTGATCTGTATGATTATTCATTTGAACCTGGTATCGGTTATTGCAACGGTTGGATCGATTCTGGCTATTTGGTTACTATGATTTTTTGAATTTTATGACATGGACACTTGAATTCTCAACTAGAAAAGAGAAAGAAAAATTGAAAATCGTTCCTTTCTGCATCTGGCCACCATCGAATGAACTCGTATGTGGATGTCCGCTAAATTACATTTTTGATCAACCACAATTTTTCGTTAATAACATCTGAATAGAGTTCTGCCAGACTTTTATTTTACTTCAGCTTTACTTGCACTTCTACTTTTACTTTTGCTTCTACTTTTTAACTATTCTGCTGAATTCTTTTTATAGACTCAAAAGAGTAAGCATTTCTGATGATTTGAGGAAACAATCTTCATGGAGAGATTGTCCTGGCTATTTGATTTTTTTATCGCTAGGAGTGCACGAAAGAGAATCCCTATAATGTTCAAAGAACATCGTGCGTTCCTAGGGAGGATAGGGATAGGAGGTAGGAATCGGAATTTTTTTGAACTTTTGGAGATTATATGTTGTTGGGGATACTTCCTCAGGCAATGAATTCCAGAGCCGATTTATTGTTCCTGTTAACACTGGAAAGTTATTGTTGTAAATTTAAAGAAGATATAGATAATTTCGAACCTGATGTCATAAATTCAACGTACTGGCTGGACTCAGCATACATATAGGTCACCTGACGTCTCACCAGACTCGTATGCTCATGAAATCTGGAACCTGGAGCCCAAAATGATGATGAAATTGACCAGGATGTAATTTGGAAGCTGAAAATATCAATAAGCCCTGGTCTAACAACATTTTCTGGCTTATTCACAGTCTTGCTGACATAAGGTATTCTCTGCATATTGTAAAGTATTCACTGATCTTTTATAATCTAAAATCGAGTACACTTTGGAATCTAGTACAATTGAAAAATCATTATTAAATATTCCTATATCTGTGAAGGTGTAATGCATTATGTCTGGGGAATATACCATTGATTAGATTTATTCAAAGCCCATGATCATTGTGTCAAGTTTCAATGATAGGAGAACGTTTATTTAACACCCTGTGTGATATATGCATACCCAGTTACATTCCAGTTGCATACAATATCATTTGTGACACATATTACAAATGTTTGTGATGCAGATTTGATACTCGTTCGAATATTCTTTTTTGTCAGTAAATGTAAATTTTATTTGTTTGATTTGTTTTCCTATCCTTCAGCACAGGATGGCGTCCAAATAAAATCTCATCTGGTGGAACTATCTTTCTTATGCCAATTGTTATATTTTTGACAAAGTTACATGATATGATAAGTTAATGAACCACGACCCATTTGCCCCGACCAAGCCCCGACTATATGAGCTGACCGTTCGCACAGTATAACCTGAAATTTCTGAATTCCTCACGTTCAAGAGGGTTATAGGCTGAAGGACTAAGATCGATGGCCAATTGATTGTTTTGTACTGTACATTTATTTACATTTACATATGATCAATAAAGTAGTTAGGTACTTCATTATTATTAAAATTATTATATGTGCAAATAATATGCACACTGGCGAATAGCGAATGAATATCCATATAGATAAAAAATCATTTCAATATTGTCTATATCAGAGGCTACGATAATTATACAATACATAATTACTTATATCCCTCAAAATTACAATGCAATACAATTAGATCCAAGGAAAAAACTCACCTACTATATATATATGCTTCATTCCAAAGTGATAGGATATCGTTATGGATGATATAATATTCCTCAAAGTTCACGATATTTATTGTAGATTGAAGCTAAAAATAAGGGAATTGATCAATATGGAAACAGTTCATTCGGAATAACAGTAGCCATTAAGGCAGAAGGTATGAATTCTATATATACTCTTATATGAGGTACATCAAAACTGATATATTTTTGTAGCACCCCAACCACCCTATCAAGTTCATCTTTCGTGGGAAGAAAATAATGATTTGAACATTTCATGGTACCATCCCAATGTGACCAATGGACTGTTGAAGAGTTTTGAAGTTCAGTTGAAACCCGCAAACCAGAAAGAAATAACAAGTTATTACCGATTACCATCACAAGAAAACTACAAACTGGTCTACTTCTCTATGGTGAGTCGAGTCGATTTCCATGAATGAATATTATTATATATTAACAATTTCGATAAACACTGTGTCCAAGATATGGAGAGGTCTATCATGGGGATCGTTTTCATTTTTTTCTGATGTTGTTCAAAGAGATATATTGAGACAAAAGGCATTTTCTCATTGCCATTTTTTGAGCTTTTCAAAGCAGCGTTGACAGATTTTCCGTATGACGTTTTGTTTCGGAGAAACCATCATCAACTTCACCTCATGATAGACATCCTTATCTTGGACACTCCTACACCCCGTATAAATCACGTATCACCACGAAAGATTACAGTTTAGTAGGGATATTCGAGTCCGAGTGAAAATATCTTAAACTCAAAATAGGCCATCCAACTATGCACATACAGTGGGCTCTGGATTCTGCATTCTGGACTACAGTTTTCAGGTGGATCTATCAATGCCACATATCACGAGTTTGCTCATCTCTTGTAGTATTACTCTTCTGATGAAGACTAGAATATTCTTGATAGTTGTTCTTTCCACTTCTGGATAATGTTATACAATGTGTTCCCGAAGGTGAGGTATTTTTTCAACAGGAACTCATCAAAATAGACAATATCACCCAGAATTGCCCATTTATTTATTGAAAAATATCGATGTTCAAAAACCCACCGACAGTTGGCCCTATTACGGTCCTAGTGAATACACAAAAATTGTTTCAAGTTATCATCATATACGTGTGATAAGCGCTCTGTGTTGCTCGTCTCAACAATGAGTCACTATAGATACAAAAAAACTTTTTCTTTGCCTGCGAATAACGTCACATTTTTACATTCGCTATCTCGATTCTTTCACGGTATCCATTTCTCCATCACACACACATCTTCGAGTGATTCGAGCAAGTTGTTACAAATTATATAGTAGTTTACCTAACAAGTGCGGAAAGTGAAAAGTCACTTTACGCACATGTTAGGTACACTATTCTTTCTACTAGCGTGCGGAAAAAACCCAAGTGTTAACATGAAGAAACATTCATTATTAAATACATAGTTCGCAAATTAATTATTATTAATATTAATATTAAACGTGCAATTTGTTGCATTCTGCAAATTAATTGCAGAAGCTGAAGTTTTTTCTAATGAAGTAATATTACGGTTTTCCATTGCTTTGTCAGCAACCGTGGCCATCGAAACTTGGCTGGAAGAGATCATTTCGGAAGGCTTCACTGGTAAGAGCTGCTGACTAGTGGACAGGCCAGCGAAAGCGTCACTGAAGTTCAATATTTTATTCGAGAGGCCCTTTTGGAAACTTGGTGAGCTTTCTACATAACCTTCTGCGACGCTGGAAGATTTCCAACCTCCGAGGCGTTCAATATTTGTTATTCCTTCTCCGGAATTTGCAAGCATTGTGGTGGCGGAACATCGGAAACTGTGGCCCGTATATAATTCAGGATTTGGAAGCTTCAGATAACTTACAATTTCTGATGGCATTTATAACATGAAAATTGGCCATTTCCATTGTTAGTAGCAATACCTACCCTACCATCGTTCAGTATACGTCGAAAGTCTTTAAACAACAAATATATGAACTAAGTGATTACTTTATCCCAAAATAATTACATAGCATTGGGTGTTCTCTAGCAGACCACTCTGTACCGGCTGGACTGACGAGTTCTTTCGTTTGGCATCCAGTGTAGGTTCCTGAAACAGAATTAAAATGATTATTTCCAAACTGACTAAGATATTGGACATCCACTATAAATTTCTATTTGTATTGTTGATACTCACCTTTGACAATTATGCCCTAAATGGGTTATCTATTTTTGTGGTTCTGGTACTGCAGATATCTTTCAACAGTCGTTGTGGAATTCTTAATTCTCTTATTTTTATTCAATATTTACATTCCAGTTCAGTTGGAGGGCATCGAGTGTAGTGCCTGGGGTGATGCAGTGTAGCCGGGATCCTCCCAGTTAATTTCGCTATGACGTCAGGTCACCTTCACTTCACCACTATCTGGTCTGTGGGTAGGCGAAGCTGCGATTATACGTACGTTACTGTCGTCTGCTGCTCGTGGGTTTTTCTGCTGTTTTATGTGGCAGTTGGCAATATGATAATTATTATTATTAAGTTGGTTCTGCAGGTGCGCAGAAACTAATTTTACATTTAGAATGTTTTTTCTAAACGGTTTTCAAAATGATCTGCTCATTTAGTGACGAATTTCCTTTTTCCTTGTCGAAATTCTGTCTGTTCGACGAGCTCTCCATGAAGATGGTTGAGCATTTTTATTTCTTCCTCCGGTGTGAGCAGCACCCGAAACAAAGGCTATTCCTACGGGAAGGTAAGCTGATTTATTTTCATTCCCCATTTCGGGATACCCTTTAGCAAATGGGATTATTCCAGATCTGCTGGCCTTTTTGGGTGAGGTTAACTCACGCCTGGACCACGCCGGATTTTGTCGACGACCTGAAACTGCCTCTGTCTCCGATTTCTACAAGTACCTGCATGTCAAGCAGTCTGCCCCAGCTTTGGAGCCCTGTTTCGCTCATCAGCTGCCCAGGAACGCCGAAGGCCCCATTGTTCATCAAGGACCGCCGAGACACGTGGCAACACGGCCCTCCCCAGATAGCACAAGCACATCCTATGGATATACCATGGACATCCATGATGGATATTGTGGATGTCCATAAGATATCCGGAATAGGCTCTAGTACATCCTATGGACGTCCATAGGATGTGACAGTGTAACCTTTATGGATCTCTTATGGATATCCATTATGGACTTCTCAAAGATATCCTCCAAGGATGTGTTAAAGAGATTCATCCTGGGTTATCCTATGGATAACTTTATGACATCCCAGAAGATATCCGTCAAATGATGCAGGATATACGATGGACGTCCATAGGATATGCCAATGCGTGAATTTTGGACATCCTATGGATATCCATAAGAGATTCGATCTATTAAAAAATGTTTCAGGCTATTTGAAATGAAATAGATGTTCGTTTTTAGGGCTTGCTATCAATTTAAATAAAATCAATTGGACAGGTGCACTTCAATTTTGAATAGGCATACTTCACGTCTTAAAAATACAATTGACTTATCTGAGTGATTATCTTGAAATCGATAATAACTACAACAAAAGAACATCTGATTATTATTCAAAATGACCAACTAAGTACATAATTCTTTGATAAAAAAAAAACATCTTGGAATTTGATGAGGTATTTTAATTAAAAAAAACTGAACCAAACAGTCTTATTCCAATTTAAACTAAAGAGCCATAACCTATCCTAGACTTAGATGAGGTATTTTGATGAAAATAAAAAAAAACTATCAAGGAAACAGTCATATCCCAATTATTAAAACCAAAGAGCCATAGCCTATCATTCCTTATTTGTATTGTTGTTTTCATTAACTCTATGTGACCTTTCTTTAGCTCGTCTTAGCCAGTTTTTAATGGCATTTTCTGTGGCCTTCCTGTCACCTGATATGCTGCTTCTGTCTGCAGCAACTAAAATAAAACAATGAAATTCAAAGGAATTCTCCAGGAAAGTATTAGAGTCATTGAAAAATAACAAAGGAAGATATCTCAATTTTTCAATGTCCCTGAACAAAAAGAGATAAATCCATAAAAAACCTTGATTAGCAAAATCTGTAATTTTTTGTCTCATTTTTATCCTGAGAAGTATCAATATGGATTATAATAATTATTTTCCCAAAAATTGAATAATTGCTAAATTATAATATAATACAATTAATTTTGTCAATTAAAATAATGGTTTACTGATTAAGATGAAAATATTATCAAGTTTTCAACTGAATATTTTATAGGACAGTGGCAAAATTTTTATAAATTCACAAAAGTAGAGAATAAATAAAACTTTCTGAAAAAAAAAAGTTTTCTTATTCAATACCTACTCACCTAGTAATAATTCTGCCATTTTTTGTTGACAGAACTTTTTTTTTCTACGACTGCTATGAAAAGTAGCGTAATTCTCATGGCTTACTCAATTTCAAAACCACGAATTGCTCATACCTGTGAGAAATATTATTTCTCACAGCACTTTGCCAACACCACGCATAGTAGGTACCTTTTATATGGAGAATCAACTAAAATCGACAAAAACTTAGTTGGCCGCTGTTGTCACGAACAACTGTCAACAGAATTTATTTCAATTTTTGAGGTAGTTATCAATCGTGTTTCGATAAAAAATCGCAATTTCATTGAATATAAGTAAGACATAATATACATATTTGTACCAGTGATAGGTAAATAATATGGAAACTTATGAAAGCAGTGACGATTTTGACAATACTCCACCAGAAATATTGGAACAAGCGGCAAAAGTAACATTAGATTTGTTGCCGGAAATTTCCCGAAAGAAGTATGAATTGGCATATGGGAAATTCATGGAATGGAGAAGAAATACGAAAATAAAATCGTTTTCGGAAAGTGTACTTTTGGTATACTTCGAAGAAATGTCGAAAACTTTGAAGGCGTCAACACTTTGGTCACAATATTCGATGTTGAAAAGTACCATCAGTATTAAACATAACATTGATATATCCACGTATCAAAAATTACGTGCATTTTTGAAAAGAAAGTCTGACAATTACTTCCCAAAGAAATCAAACATATTAACAGCCGACCAATTGCAGAGATTTTTAAAAGAAGCTCCAAACAAGGAATATCTACTAATAAAGGTGGGTTTATTATTTAAATTGAACTATTTTTCGAATTTCTTCCGCTTTTTTCCTCGAATTAACAGCTTTTTATAGTTAGTGGGTGTATTCAGTAGGTAAAAATAATTAGATAATCTTCAAAAAGTCAATTTCATATTGTGGAAGATGAGTATATGCCTATGAATAAATATTTTAATAACTACTCCGTGGTGTAGTGGTAGTGCTTCCGCTTAGGATACTAGCGGCTAGGGGTTCAATACCCGGCAAGGGATGATATATTTTTTTAATTATATAAATGATTTTACATCCTGATATTTTTATTTGTAGGTTGCAGTGGCTATTGGCGTAGCAGGGGCATGTCGTAGAGATGAACTGTGGAAATTAAAAGTCGATGATTTAGAGGATCTAAATTCGGCTTTGTTGGTGAAATTAGATAACACCAAAACAAAGAAGCCAAGAACTTTCACTGTAACGGGGGAATTTTATAATATATATAAAAAATATGCCGCTCTTCGACCGAATGATTTGGCAGAAAAACGTTTCTTCTTGAATTACCAGAACGGAAAATGTACTAGACAAGTAGTCGGCATCAACAAATTTGGTAGTATGGCAAAGAGAATTGCAATTTTTTTAAAATTGGAAAATCCCCATTTATATACAGGACACTGCTTCAGACGTTCTTCGGCAACAATTTTAGTAAATGCAGGAGGTGACATATTAACCTTAAAGCGCCATGGAGGATGGCAATCCAGTACCGTGGCAGAAGGATACGTCGGAGACTCTATTAAAAATAAAATGGACGTTGCAAATAAAATCGTCGACTCTATTGAAAAACCAGTAGAACTATTCACTGAAATGGAGACAGAAAATGCACCACTGTACATAAATAATCAACCTTCAACTTCTACTTCTACAATTAATATAACAGAAAATTTACTCAAAAACAATGACTTTCCTGGTTTGACCATACAAAATTGTAAGAATTTCACAATTAACTATAATTTCAAATGAATAATTCAACTGTTAAGAGGTAGGAAACTTGTTATTATGTTATGTTATTTTAGTTCTGCTATAACCCATAAAAAATAAAAATTGAGTTACATTGTTCTTTGAATATGTGCAGTCGTAGAAAAAGTATAGTGTGCAACATGTGGGGAAAAGTACTTTCCTCACTCGTGTGTTTGCGGCACTCGCCTTTCAGGCTCGTGCCACAAACTTCCACACTCGTGAGAAAAGTTGAACTTTTCCCACTTGTTGCACAATATACTATTTCTTCTTGGCCCCTAGCCAGCTATATTGATCTCCATAGTTGTTCGTAATCAGCATGTTCATACATCTTTTGATAAAATCATACAGATTGTTTCCACCAACTCTTGCGAGTTCCTTAACCTGAAAATCATTGATTTCTTATATTTATAAACTGACCTTTGATTGGAATCCCTGAATTCATAAATGGTAAAGCTCTTGACCATCAGTAGGTACTTACGGCCTCATCAAAATTCCCACCATCACCAAGAAATTGGTTGAGGTCTTCCATATCTTCATCACAATTTATTGGAAAGCAGGAAAATGTAGTGAATAAAGATGAAACTATTTCCTGCTGAGGAGGATCCCCTAATTTCATATTATTGATTTTTTCCAATATATCGCCACATATATTTTTTAAAAGAATCTGTTGCCGATATATATTCTTCAAAGTATCACCTAGAAATATCAATACCTGATGAATATACTCAACTGTGATGTAAAAGAGCATGTATAATCCAATATATTTTTTCATTCTTTTTTTATTAAACCTAGTGAAACACAAGTTTGTGTAACAACAAAAAAATATTGATTTCAGCTAAAAACTAATTTACTGGTCAATACTATTCAAACTATTATGTACACCTATTGAAGAAAACAAAGAATTCGAATCCTGTACCTAAAGCCAAGAATTTGAATTCTCCAAAGATTGATAAGGAAAAATCAAGGGAAAAATAATTTGAAGGAACAAAACAAATATTAAGTTTTGTCTGATTTGTTTCAAGAGATATTCATGCCATTACTTTTATTTGCAATTGGAGGATGAGAAGCAAATACAATCTCTCAAATAATTCAAATCCAAACAATTTTGAATTTAAAATTATCTTATTATACAAACCATTCTTCTCACAGCAGATGCAAGAGTTATTTTCTTTAACTGCTTCCATTTCAGCAATCTTCCCACTCCCTTCTGTTGATGGAAAACTTTGAGACAAACGTGATGATTGTTCAGTGTTCTGATTAGGTAATGGAGGGTTATATGGTTTCGATTTAGAAGTCATGAGTTTTGGGGGTAGTGGTAAACCACCAGTATCATGAGTTTCATCAACTTCTTCATCTGAAGATGTGATGATTTGTTTTTTTCTTCGTATCTTCTTCGATTCTCCATTCCCCAATTCCTCAACTTCGGAATTCAAATCACCATCAGGTGGCCAGGTAGCCGTGCGGACAGAGTGTCTATATTCTAATTCGCATTCGCTTGCCGGTCGTGGGTTCGATCCCCGTCGACTGCAGAAATTTTTCTGATGGCCCAAGAAAGTGTTTGGGATCACACGTTAAAAGGTAAGGCCCCCGTCATTCCTTGCTCGCACAGGACTTTCGAAGACTTTTGAGGGTTGCTCGTAAGGGGGCAACCGAATGACGGATAGAACAAATTTTAAAACAAACAAATTTTTAGAACCATATGTTCCATTACGGAATATCTCAACAGAATGTTGAGGCCAGCAAGTATTTGGAGGTTCCAATTTTTTTATTGAATTCACTAGTTTTTCTCTGATATAGGGAGGCCAATAACAAGAATTTCCGATAAGCCATTTAGTTGGGACTGCTTCTACCAAGTCCTCATCGACAAATTTCACAATTGTCCAGGTTGTGTCCCCCATGTTGTTTTTTCCATAAAAAAATGTTGAATAAAAATTATTGAAAATGTATATTTCTTGATTGAAATTCGAAAATTAAAGAAGTATTTCCTAATAAAAGAAAATTTACAGGGTATTACAAATTCGCGGCTGAGTATGGGGATCTCGGTTACCATAAGAAAAACCGGGTAGTAGAAATTGGAAAAATCAAACAAAATGCTGCTTCGAAGTTTAAGAGATTTAACATATTCCGCCTGGTGAGATCCATAAAAAAACGTTTGCAAAATGTATATATTGAAATGAATATTACTTCATCATTGACACTTTTAGTTCCTCTTCAAAATGGTACTATCAGAATTGAAACCTCATTTTCAACATTGGGATCAGCTTAAAATAATTTAAAAAATGGTCTTGGATCTGTTAGTATGTTTTTCATCAGTTTTCAATCGACCTTACTGATATATAGGCTGTTGGCCCGCGACAAAGGATTTATCGATGTTCTAAGTCGGTATGCCATTTAAGGGGCCCACTCACTTAGTCTAAGTTAACAGGAAGGAGTGCCTCGGAGAGTCGCAACCCAGTCCTTGCCCCGGCCCTGGCCTCACATTCCGGTTGGAAAAAAGTTCAAAATTTTGTTTAAGAAGAAGCTCGGCAATGAAGTTCAATGATCTTATCTCACGAAAATTGGAGCGCTTGCCGGTTTGCATACGCCTAGGTCAGTCCCCAAGGGCGGCATACGAACCGGAAGTGGCAATTTTTCAGTGTTATAGTCGATGATCGAAGAATGTATGCCCTTTGGAAAAACAATGCATTCTTACCCATTAATCAGTTTCCCGACATTTGCATACGATTCCAGAGAGGGGAGCTCGACTTATTCGAACATCACTTGACTAGACATCTTTCAAATAATCGATGATTTAAGTTCGTATGCAAATCTCCAGACCGATAAACTAGGATATTCTTCATAACTGGCTGCTATTTGCATACGAATTCAATGTGAGCATACGTTGTAATAATCGGGCAAACCCGCGCGTGCCTCGGTCCGGCGCGGCGCCCCGCACTTCAGGCCAGAGGTGCACCAAAGCGAACTAGATAATCGGTAAGTCTCATAATCTCACTTCACATGAAACCGGGTCAAAGAAAAACTTCCTGGGAGTGATGGGGATATTGGAAGACGCAAATTGCAGATATATTTGTATTTATTCATCAGAAATTTACAGCTCAACAAAATTACATGTGTGAGAGGTTTAGTACCAAGAAATTGTTTTGTGTGATTTTGATTTGGAAAACAGGGCTTTGAAAAGATGATGAAAATAAATGACAACAAGATACTCGCAGGATGATCAAAAGAAATCGTACGGGGATTATTGCTCATGATCGAAACAATAAATCGAATTGAAATTTTTCCCTGGGGCTTATGGGACTGCTTATCATAATACTGGCGTCTGAAAAATATATAAAGAATGTACATTCAATTTGTTGAATGGTTTGGGTATAGTATGGGGTCTGTATCCTGAACTTTAATCTACATCTTTGTTTTTCACATAAAAAAAAATTATTTGAAAATTAAATTATATTAAATGAAAACAACATTATGTTTCAAAAGAATAATTATATGTCGTCCTCTCTATCAATATCTTCAGAGTCATCTTTGCTCTCGCTGTCTGAAGATAATTCTCCAGAGTTGTCATCAGTACCTGTTAGCTAGAATATTATTCGATTATTGAAAAATCTTGGCATGCTCGAAAGATATACCTGATAACTACTTTCTCAGTTGAAGTCTCAGAGATTATGATATCACCAACCTCTGCTGGAAGAGCTTCACCAAGGTACCAATTGAAATCATACCCAAAAAAGTATCAAGGGCCCAGCACCCTTCATTATTTTTTATGTAACTGACAATGACATAACTTCATCAAACCCAGTACAATTGACTGGCGTTTAGCGATAAGATTCACACGCTGCACTTAAATACAGGGTTAATGGTAATCCGATTCATACCACTGTTAGGAGAGGCAGTAGGAAGTGAATAAATCTGTAATATACATTATACAAAAGTAAATGGTTTTTCAGATATTTAAATATCGGATCTCCGATAAAGAGGAAGAACATTATTGAATGCCTAAATCATTACGTGCTACACTCTACCCGGCTGACGCAGCAAATCATTGTTCAAATATGAAAATTGTTTCAGCAAAAAAAAGGAAATACTTCAAACCCGGGATTCATATTTCTGGCACAATTTGACAATTTGGCGCATGATCGCTATATATAAGAGTGCTGCGTGTAAATGATATCGCTAGATGCTGTAGAGTTCTATATGTCATCATGATAATCTCAACTCGATAGTGAAATATAATATAGTGTTCCAGTAAAATGAAATCAACCACTATCCCATATTCATTTATTATGAACAGCCTGTGAATTTTTTGATAACAATGAAAAATCTGTTAGGAAAATCATTTTGATTGGTTTTTGAAATTTTGAAATCGGTTCAGAAACAACTAAGTTACAATGGGAGATATTTATGGTGAAACACCCTGTACGGAATGTGCAAATTGTATGCAAACCATCATCTCATATACTGTGTGGTCCACTAACCATTGTCAAAATTTGAACATTTCTTCGATTATCGATTATTTGAAGAATATCCAGTCAAATGATGTTCGAATAAGTCGAGCTCCCCTCTCCGGAATCGTATGCAAATGTCGGGAAACTGATTAATGGGTCAGAATTTATTGTTTCGCCAAAGGGCATACATTCTTCGATCATCGACTATAACACTGAAAAATTCCCACTTCCGGTTCGTATGCCGCCCTTGGGGAGTGACCTAGGCGTATGCAAACCGGCAAGCGCCCCAATTTTCGTGAGATAAGATCATTGCACTTCATTGCCGAGCTTCTTCTTAAACTAAATTTTGAAAGTTTTTCCAACCGAAAGGTGAGGACAGGGCCGGGGCAAGGACCAAAAAATTTGCGAACAAACAAACAAATTTCCTGAATTCAGCCTATATGATTCACTCTCCAGACAAAATACCAACAGATAGAATAATAATGTTTTTTTTTATAATTCACCTTGTAAAAATCACTGTTTAAATAATGCATTTGAAATACATGAAATGATTTAGTATATACTGGCAGGAAGACTTTGGTCGTTAGCCATTTGGCATAATGTATTTTTTATTTTATGTCCAATAAAGTTTATTTTCTTCTTCTTCTTCTAGTACAGATCAAATTTGCTTAGAAGCGATTGAGAATTTCAGGAATGATTTCAATTTCGAGATCCATCAGTGGCGTATCCTCAATGTCTGCCATAATAGGTATTTGATATTCCATACGAACGCCACTGGTGGCAACACAAAAGAATGTGGTACACTGACTGATGCCTCTTGATAAATAGTACATGTATGCCAAATTTCATTAGAATATATGAAGTGTTATTATAGATCAAATAAAAAAATATTTATTTTTGAGAACTTTACCACCCTGTACCTCAAAAGTTGAGACGTTTAGAATCGCCTCCTCAAATATTGACATTCAATTAGGAAACACCCTGTATACAACAATGCAAATTTCATGCCAACATTTCCTCCAATATATTCAGTTTTGAACTTTTTCAGGTCTACAACGAAAAGGCTTACTAAGATACTTTAAATCTAACTTTTTAGTAAGTTGGCATAAATGTGACATTTATATGTGATAGTTTTGTTTGTTTAAAAAAAGTCATTGTCCTGTATTGATTTTTGAAAAAATGTAAAATGTGTAAAGGAAACTTAGTAAGCTTTCTCTTCATAGTCCTGAAGGGGCCTGAATGAATAGACGAAACGTTGGCATAAAATTTGCGTTGTTGTATCTTAACTGTCCTCTACCTCACGGAATTCATTTGAGATTATTATCCAATGATAATAAACCTCATCAAACACCAACACTATAGGAAAATATTTCAATTCATGGTGTGAATTAAAGGAAAAATAACATATTGATCCTGAGAAACTGATAATTTCATACATTTGTTAGCAATATCATCAATATTAAAATACTGGAGAGGTCCCAGAACACTTACTTTATATATATTTAGATCAGAAGATTTACATGGCATATGATAATAGTCTTCCAAAATTCTGAATTTGTTGCCAACTATTTTTGTTACATTTTCAACTAAAATAAAATTTCTAATTACAATGATAGTACCATCTTTGAGCGCTGAACAATTATCTGCATCATTTGTTGATAAAAAATAATGGGAAAATTTCAATTTCTTATACTGTTTCATTATGTTCACATCTAAAAGTGGTCCACTAGAATGTTCATTGCTTAGTATATATTTTTGGGGTTGGACAACGGTTTCAATGTTCCTATGAACATGTTCTTGTTCCATGATTCTTTTACAAATTTGAGATAGTGGTTTGTCACCTTTTCTTACCATATGTTTTATCGACTGTATATGATTTTCAAAAGGAAAAGCACTAAAGAAATCTAGTTTTCCAAAATATTTAACATCCTCACTCAGGTGCAACAAATTGTGAATATTATGTGATACATATTCCTCACCGTATATGGTTTTGAAGGTATCAACAAAATATTTGAGAAGGCTGTTCGCATATTCAATTTGGGAAACAAATTTTTCACTTGCCAAGATAGTCATTGCAACATGTAATGTAAGAAAGTTAATATATTTATCTCTGCTCAATATACCATGCAAAACAACTGGGCCAACATAAAACAAAAATAATCGAAATTCTGTTGCCTTCCACCTTCTAGCCTCCGTCAATGATCTAGTTTTGCGATTGAATTCTGAAGGTATTTGTATTTTGAACTTCACTAAAGAGTCGGAAAGAGCCGAAACTTGTTGGAAAGATAATTTATTTCCAGGATATCCATCAATCCATAAATTGACTATAAGTTTCTTGACTACACCCAAACATACAAGATGCATGTATTCGTTGGGAAAATGTTTAATCATATCAATGCCTGGCAAATTCTGTAGAATGGAGGTACCTGTATGATGTTGTTCATGGAATTTATTTCTGAAGTCTAAGTCAGTTCTGGAAATTAAATTGTTTGTTTCTGGAAAGCAAATTCTTCGATTTATGTAGATACCTTCTGATGTACATTTGGTACAAGAATTGTAACCACTATGACCTCTTGTATACTTAATAAAGCTTTTAGCTGGTACATCACAAATAAAAGCCTTTATTTTTACATTATACTGCTTACCATTATATGAAATGCCATTATTGATGATATTGATAGCCTCATCTACAAATAACTCTAGAAAGTTATTAGCACTGGTGGGCTTATCATTACCATGATAAATACCTATTGCATGTACATTACCAGTAACACCAAATAATTTACATAGTATAGGATAACATTGACTACTAGAGCTCTTAGTGAGGGGCAATCCATCAACATTCACACATAATTCTACAGAATTTTCCTTCAATTGTCCTGAGTGAACTTTAATCAGCTTTTCAACAGTATTTCGAAAACCGAAGTGATAATACTGTCCAGGTGGTACATTTCTGAATTCTATAATCCTTTCAGTTCTCAGCAAAGTTCGTGCATCTGAGGGTAATTCAGGATGCAAAGGTTTTAATATATTTAATAATGATTTCATTGCCAATTGACTGATATTGTGTTTAATCGACCAGTCTGCTAATTGCAATCCTAAAGAATCTTCATGAAAAGTGATTGATCCAGGTATTGATGTTGTGGGTTCAATAATGATGGGTTGCATGGGACCTTGTAAATGTTCATCATCATCACTATCAGAATCTGATTTGTCTGGTAAAACTAATGTACAATTCACTTCAGAAAAATCCGATTCAGTCAAATCACAATCATTACCAACACTTGATGACGAAGCAGCAACAGATTGTAAAGGAATAAAATCAGTCTCAGATGAAGAGTTCACAAAATTACTCATAGGTTCAATCGAGGGTTCAATAAGTTCAGTGCTTACCGACATGCTTGCTGATAAATTTTTCATCTCTCTACCTGACTTAACTATGAACTTATTGAATAACTTTGCTCGTTTCGAACGTGGTTCTGCCATATTGGTGATGTTTTTGTAATTGTAATGTAATGTATTCACATACCTTTCTAAATTGCTGGTACCACAGGAAAACACCGAGAGTCTAGTTTGTATGGACAGTGGAAAATACACATGTGCAAGAACTAAAACTTATGTATAAGAAATAGATTGTCTATTTCTATTAATATTATAAAAGAAATACCTACCAAAAACTGAACAGACGCTATCCACAAGCGGGATGAGATGAAATCAGACAAATAATTGTCAATTGTCAATTGCCGAAGTTGAAACGCACGAATTCAATCTAACACGAATTGAGGCATCTAGAGACAGGACGCAAAGAGACAGGGCGCAACAAATATTCCGTGCGAAAACGAGTTTATAGAAAAAATCCGGCCGAGAGCTTCGCTCATAATAATCATAAGGATATCATCTATATACGAGTATCCATGAAAGATCCCCAACGGATATCTTATGGATCACTGGATGGTGACTTGTTATGGATATCCGGAATGAGACTCGTATGGATATCCTATGGAGGGATTGAGAATATCCGTTCGGGATAATCTTAGCCACGTCCGTATCGGATATCTTATGGACATACATTTTATGTCCCGGATATCCCGCCTTGAATAAGATCAAAAAAGGACATCCATAGGATATCCTGTGTTTACTGGGTCATTGTCCCTTGCAGGCACCGGCCCCATGAGACTCCTGAGACTCTCTGCTGCTTCCATATCTGCAGCTTGCTGTGTGGCTGCTTAGGCTCCAGGCTCTGTTGCCTGAAATAATTCCTTCTGGGACCACAAGGTTAGACCCATCCAGTTTCTACTGATAAAAGGGGAGATATCCTCATGATTCCCATTTAGGTGGATTTTACCACTCAAAATCATAGATATTTAATTTTCCTAAATTCAATTATGAAATTTATTAATTAATACATAAAATAGAGTTTAATATAACTAGTACGTAAGTCTCACACCAGTTTGTGAACTCATATATTGGCCAATATAAGGGGGGTAACTTTGATAAATGATAGTGTTTTAGGCACCCTGGTGTAAAGACAAGTATATCAACTTTCACAACTGCTAAAAAAAGTTCAATTAGAAAATAACTGAAACAATATTTGGTGGTGTCCAAGTATTTCTCTTCTTTTATATAAATCAGTTGTGTCTTAGTACTTCTTTTCCTTTATATAAATTGCTACTGATGGGTTTATTAAATAAGTGTAGTCCAACTGAGATATTTTATTTCCAACAGTTTTCTTTTCTCAATTTTTGCTAAAATAAATTGGGTGGCGCCTGACAATATAAATAGGACCCCTATTGAAATCGAACCCATACCTTGCTCCCTAACAACAGAGCTGCCACAACTATAACGAATATTGATGGACATCAAACAAGGTAGGTAACTTCCAACACTTACCAGAGCTAAAGAGAAAACAATCGTTATACATTTTTCCGAAGGTGTTTATTCTTATACATTGTGAAGTGCAAGTTCCGTTCTTATTGATCACGAAAAATCGCTTATGTTCGGTTTCAGGATTTCTTTAACTCATATACCTTCTGAACAAATTGAGCAATTTTCCATTTTCATCTTCCTCAGAAATCGCATAGCTTCTGATGAAAGAATGTTTTTTTGTGTCTGGGATATTTATCAATATAATATTCCCTTCGTCATCAATATGATCTAAAGACATCTTTGTTAATTCTTCTCTTCGACATGCGCCCGCCAAATCAAAAATCGTAGCGACTTTTATATGAAGATGAATTTTGTTAGGTGCTTCATTCATAAACTGGAATATTTCTTCTTTCAAGAAAATGTTTGCCTTTTTTGGCCGAACTCCAATATCTGTTTTTTTATATATGCCGTGACCTTAAAGAACTTGCTCAAATCGAGGTTTTTTTTTAGTTAGATTACACTTTTTAACATTGAGTACCTAGGCCAAAGAGTGTTTGGCTTGCATGTTTTGGAAAATTTCAGCGAAACAAGCCAAAAAACGTCTTCTTTGAAACTTTTGATTCCCTGCTTATTCTGAAACCAGTTTTCAAATAAATCATATTCCTTTTCATACCTGTGACGGGATTTTGATGGTAGTAGATCCAAGTTTGCAGTTCTTACCGCTTCCAAAATTGCATCTGGCAAATCTTCGTCAGAAGAATCCATGGAAAATTATATCACTCGAGAATGCTGGCAACAGTAAAATTGGTTCTAACAAGATAGTGTTTTGAGTGGCAGGTATATTTTTCTATTGCTACGGTGATTCAAAATGACAAATAAAAAATGTCAGATGTTTATTATTATTTGACATTCATTTGATGAGGCTAATACCAGGGCCATTTGAAAATTATTGAAACATACGTTCCTTTTTATCAAAAATTATAGCAGAATTCTAATAAAATTCCCCATTTATGACATTATGTAAATTAGAATCATACAAATATAAATCTTGAGTATTCAAATTCCAGTGTATTTCCTTAAAATTTAACGAATTTACTTTTCCGCACTGAGTGTGGAAAAAACTTTTTTCCGTAATCGTGCGCAATCAATCAACAATCCACAACAAAACAAATGAGAAATCGGATCCGATGACTAGTGCTAGAAGAAGAAAAATCTACTGTGGTCGGTAGTAGGGGGATAGGGGCTCAGTCGGGTAATCGCACCTTGCAAAATTCATGAAATGTTCAATTGATATAATTATAATCTCCGTTAATATGCAACTTATTTCCAGGCAATATCTGGTAGATCAATATTTTTCAATGAATTCAACATTCCTCACATTTGAGAACACCCTGTATATATGTCTGATCTGAATTCACCATAGACGAACCAGTACTTTGCCAATTTTGTTGAAGTATAGTTCCTCACTCTGTGGATTATCCTCGAAGAAAACTTGTGATGAGCAATATTCCGAACTGGTTTATTGAGGTCGAGTCGATGTTTCGTCTGGGATTTTCTTCAGTAGAATGTCTTTCATATTTCTTTCAATAGTTCCAATCAGTGTCATGAAGGAGTTTCAACCAACCTTGCTAAACAATTCACTTCCTTCAGTGACACGGCCAGTCACATATCTTTATTATTTTCCTGTAATTTAAATCAGTTTGACTTCATTGTTTTCTCCCAGTCGGAGTCATTTTTTCAAGTTACAATCATTTGATTTGGAATACTTATATTCATTGTTGGCATACCTGCAAAGGCATTTCGTATACCAGAGAGCAGTAGAGGATTTTTGTGCTATGAGGAAGTGTGGATTTATGCAGCGTCATTTAACATGTATCATGTAACAGTTATCATTATAATTTCATATTTTCCAATGACTGTGTTTATGCAGACATTTAACAATTATCATTTATCATGTAACATGTAGAATGTTGGCGAACTTTCAACTTCTTACATTGAATGAACCAGATTTTCCTATTGCGCGCAACCTTGTACGCAAGTTATCTCGGATTGGTCCGCCTGGTAATGATATTAAACAAGGATATTAACCTGAAAATTGAATGTCATTTACCACTATCTTTGTTTGATTGTGAGTGTTGTTGGTGTGAATCGGACAAAAAATAAAATCAGATGTTATGGATATTGATGATGCCATTCTTGTGGATCTTGTCAGACAGTTTCCTTTTATATTATGATAAAGGGAACAAGGATTTTGAGGACAAGAATATAAAGGAGAATGCATGCCATTGCCTCAACTTGTGAATGAAAAAAAATCCCTCATGATCTTGTAAAATCATTGATTTCAAATATTCCTTTTTCTTTTCTATCCCTATTTACAGGCTTCACAGCCCATCTCCTTTTCCTCTTTGACTTCAACAGGAAAAAACTGGCCGTCAACAGCATCATCAGGACAAAAAGAGTTTCTGCCTCTTCCATTTCAGGAAACAAATGTTTATATGTTTATAACATTTGAGAATGTATTATTTTTTTTTACATAAAAAAAGGAGGGTTAGGTTGCAAGGACTGACTTGTGCGCATGCGTATAATTTCTTGAATGTTAATTTGGTCTGCATAGATGGTACCATTTTCGCTGCTTGTTACATGATAAATGTTAATTGATAATAATTGTTACATGATACATGTTAAATGACGCTGCATGAATCCACACTAAGATTGTTCTCCTAATTTCAGAATTTTCTTGATTTTGATTGGTTGGAATATCTGTTTTGGTAACAGAAAACAATGTTTTCGTATTTTGAAATTCGGCTATTGATTGAATACGGGAAAACTATATGCTGTTTCTTCAATTTTGTATTTCGCTCTTTCATTGATTGTTCAATCAAAAATTAAAAAAAATGACTTGTCATCAGTAGGCTGTCATGGAAGTCATGATATTTCCATATTCAGGAATGAGTAACACCTTACTTCAGCCAATATCATGATAAGCACTCACTATTGATTTACTATTACTATTAATTTTCTTTTTCAAAAAAAATAACCATATTGCGCGTTATATGCGCATATGTTTTCCGAGCATCATAATTATTTTCTCAATATAGAAGAGATTCATATCTCGAAAATTATCAATTCACTCGTTGTATTACCTATATACGCTAATCCTATATGACTCCACATTCAGGAGTAGGAGAAGAATCATCGTTTAATGGAGAAATTATTATTTTCAGATCAAAGCAGCTTCACTCGAGATGTGTACGAAGTATAAAGTGGCAATAAGATCTCACAACGATTATTTCCACAGCATCTTCACACCTTCATATGACATCATTACGCCTCCTGCATTGCCTGCAGACATTCCCAAAGAAAACATACACTACAACAGTACCACCACCACCATAACCATCAGAATGGAGTTTCGAGTATACGAAGACAGGTTTCACAACGAAACCATTTATATCATTGTATCCAAGTATGGAGAAACAGAAGACTTACTAGAATTTACCAAGAGCTTGCAGGATGGAAGGGAACCCGTCCTGCAAAAGTCCAAAGTAGTATTGAAATCAAAAGGAATGGACTATCCAAGCATTTTCGTGATTGGCGAACAATTTATGAATTCTACTAGTCTTTCTAACCCACCTTTGGAACCTGGCACCAATTACAGTGTTGCTTTTATATTCGTAAACGAGTGTTACAATGTGAGGAGGCTAAAAATGATACAGGAATACATGAAAACGATAGGTGATGATGAAGACAAAGACGATGTGAGACTCTGGGCGCTGATTCTTCTTATGTTCATACCTTTGTCAGCATTTGGATTTTGGTAATTTTCTCTTATCATTCAATCTGTGAATTCTGTCTCAATCTTCTGTGTTCCAGGTATATTAAACATAAGCCACAGTATGTTGAAACGACAGTAGGACAAGGTAGGTTGTCTTATAGCACGTAGAGGCGCTCCATTTGAATTCGTTTCTAAATTGACAGTCATACTTGTTAAAGACCAGTGAACTCCAGGATGGGCTATATTCTTGATTGGAGATATTTTCATTTTCAGAAAGAGATTCGCACTTGTATGAAGAACCATTGAATGTGCAAATATATGAAATTCCTTCGAGACTCAATGCAGTAATTCCAAAGGAATCCGTACCCACGGTGAGATAACGTATATTTTAGAATTCGATATACAGTTGGAATATTTTTCATATGGTTCAAGGACATTGGTCTCGAATCGTTTTATTGACCTGTATACGAACGTTTTTCCAATCTCGTATTTTTGGCTTGATGATAAGGAATTGAACCGAGATATAAAGATGGAAAATAAGGCATTCTCAATGAATACGAACTTTTCGAAAAGACCAAATTATTATTGATTAATGTCAAATTTTCTAGTACCTAGAGGTTCTGCGAACAAAATACTCGAAGAAGATAAAATTGGTTGATTTTGTGGACTATGTTAAAGTAGCAGTAGACAGTATGGAATTGGAAAATCAGCATGATGTGAGTTCATTATGAGTTTTTGATTGTTTAAATAATCAACTTTTACACTTCGCATTTTCGCCATTGTCGATCTAAATAAAAACCTAGTAGGCGACCTAGTAATAGCTCTTGCCTACTGACTGCCTAACTCAAATCAAATAAATTTATTTTATTCCATGACAATATGCGTAGTGTATAACATTTTTTTTTGTTTGTTTGAGATTATTATAATATATACATGTGTAAGTATATTTCATATTATATATATGTTTTGGATTTTGAGGCTTCGTAAAAAGTGGAGTGACCTAGGCACTAGTGCCTGTATTGTCGACTATCCTCCTCCTAAGATGCCAGAAAAAAAAAACTTAATACCACTATAAAAAAATTAACAACAAAATTAACTTAAAGCTATATGAAGCTAACAATGATACTAGGGGTGGAGTGAGATGGTCAAGATGAGAATATAGGCAATTTCGAGAAAATAATTTTCCTTTTTTTTTTTCGGGGTTAGGGGAAGATTTGAATGGTTTTTGAGAGTGGATGTATTTGAGGATTTTCATGACTTGAAAATTTCGTACTTTTTGAAGTTTTCCAGAATATTTTTTTTTATTTCAGTTTTGAATTTATACGTATTAGTAATTTGTTTGATATGTAATGGTAGTGAGTTATATAGTTTTGGTCCATAATAGTGAAATGATATCTGTGTCAAGGTTTTATCGAAGAAATCAATATGCACATTCCAATCAGTTGCGGCTCTGGTGGTCAAATTTTTTCTTTGGAATGAGTCCCTTTTATGATAAACTCGGAGAAGGCATTGGTAAGTGTATATTTGTCTGACTGTGAATAATTGGGTTTCTTTGTAAATAAGTTGAGTTGAAAATCGTCTGTTTTTGTGAAGTATGATTTTTAAAAGAGTGTTTTGGGTGGTTTGTAGATTTTGTAAGGTCGTTGTGAAGGTGCCTCCCCAGATGGTAATGCAGTACCTTAATGTTGATTCGATTAGTGAATTCTACAGCTTCATCAGATTTTTTCGCGATAAGATATCTCTCAAGTTGTAGAATTTATTCATCAGTTTCCTTATACGTTTGACAAGATAGGTGATATGATCATTCCACCTAGTATGCTGATCAATCATAACGCCTAAATATTTTATATTTGCAGTATTCTGTAGTGTGGTGCACCCACAGTCATTGACGTTATCTTTATTACACTGATGGGAATGTAATTTGATATACATTTTTGGTTGGTCTACTGTAGTCGGGGAAAATGTAATATATTTTGTTTTCTCAATGTTTTAACTGAGCAGATTGTAGTTCAACCATTTTTTAATATATTTCAAGCTTGTCTCAGTTTTTGTGTGAACTTCTACCCAACTTTTACCAGTAATCACGAGGGCAGTATCATCAGCATAGCAAACTGATTGACCTTCCAAGTTATGTATTCTAGAAATACTATTGATGTATATGAGGAACAATATCGGACCCAGCACTATGTTCCTTGGGGCACACCTACTTTGACTATAGATTCAGAACTCAATTCATTTCCTATTTTTGTAGTCTGTATTCTATTTGACAGATAATCTTTGAAAAGGTCAAGAGCCAAGCCACGGATACCATAGTCATTCATTTTGTCAATTAATTTTCTATGGGAAACCGTGTCGAAAGCCTTCGCGAGGTCAAGAAAGACTGCTAGGCATTTATTTGACTTGTCCAATGCCCCTACCACTGACTTGAGTAGGCTCAGGACGGCATCCTCAGTACTACAGTTTTTGATAAAACCAAATTGATTCTCGTTAAGAACTTGGTGATGCTCCAAAAATGCTACAAGTCTCTTCTTGGCCGCTTGTTCAAATAATTTCGCAAAATTATTGATAACTGATATACCTAGGCCTGAAGTTATTTAGTTTGCTCCGATCACCAGCTTTGAAAATCGGGGTGACAATTGACTCTTTCCACTGTATTGGTATTTTGGCAGTTGAGAAACTGGTATTTAATATGTGAGTTAATGGTTTAAGTGAATGTATGTGGATATGTTTTATGAGTTTGGTACCAATTCCGTCGGGCCCTGCAGAGCAATTATTTTTCAATTTTGATAACAAGAGGATTATTTCTGTTTCACTAACAGGTTCCAGAAAGATTGATGAATTTATTCTTGATTCGTTTAGAAAATCATTGGGAAGACTATAGTTTTTTCTATGTCACGTGCCATTTTGATTCCCAGTTCCGTAAAGAAATTATTAAATAAATTCGCTTTTTCTGAATCATTTTGTAACAGAATGCCATTTCCATTTGAAATGTCTGTGCTGGATATTTGTGAAGTGGTTTTATTTCCTGTGATATCCTTGATAATATTCCATATTTTTTTTACAGTTTCCATTGGCATCATTTAACTTGTCCTTATAGAAGTCGTTCATAGTTTTTTTAATTAATGCATGAGGTTTATTTCTGTATTTTTTATAGCATTCTTCAAGTTCCGGATTATTATTTTTTATAATTTTTTTTTCATTGTGTCTCTTTTGTGGATTGATGATATCAAGGCAGAAGTTATCCAGGGTTTTAACTTTCTAGTTTTATTGTTTATTTTTTTTGTTTCAGTACATTCGCTAATATATTTAGTGATAGTAATATCAATCTGGAAAATTATCGGGTCTATTTCAGTATGATTTCTTATTATTTTCGAATTCCTTATGAAAATGTGATCTATAGCTGTTTTAGATGTAGAAGTTACCCTTGTAGGTTTATTTATATGTGAAATGAAACCATATGAATTCAGTATATTCAAATATTTAGTTGTTTCGTTCAATTCCGTTTGTAGAATGTTTATGTTGATATCTCCTGAATATAATTTCTAAGTCTTGATTTTCAAGTTGCTGTGAGTATATTTCCAGATTATCTATAAGTAGTCTTGAGTGATTGTTGAAGGAGGTCTATAATATGCTGTTAATCCTATCTTGTTATTGTAAACTGAATGTTTGGTACTAAAACTCACTCGCAAAAATTTAATGTCATTTATGTCAATTGTATCAACCTTGGGCGTTATACTATTATTTAAATAATAGTTATTTGTTTAACTAGGCAGCAAAGTAGTAGATTGACTGCCGAGGCTGAATTCATAGCCGAGCGTAGCGAGGCTAGGAATTCAGCTAAGGCAGTCAATCTACTTTGCTGCCGAGTTGAACATATAATTTTTTCTCCGATTATTCATAATGATATAGGAGGATAGTGTATTTGCAAATTATTACAATTCCCACAATCTCTTTATTTTTCCTGTAGTGTTCAATTAAAATAAAATTTGATAGAAATCGCAGTTGTTGGAATGGTTGGTTGCTATGGAAATGTCCATAATAATTGACAGTTGTGCGAAAAAATATCGGTATATTTAAATTATTTAATGATGGACAGTGATAGCGACCTGAAAGTACCTACTCGTCCAGCAATAAGGGAGGTGGCAAAAAATATAGAGTTGAATTTGTTGCCGGAGAAGGCTTGGATGAAATATGAAGGAAATTATAAAGGATTTATGGATTATTAATTTTGCTGACACATATCAATCAGCAAAGTATCCACTTTGCTACCTAGGCAGGAAAAGTAATACTTTGCTGATTGATATGTGTCAGCAAAATTGATATTTGCTGCCAATCGGAGAAAAAATACTGTTCCATCGCATTTATTTATACTGGAGTTATTGTAGTAAGCTGTATAGTTTGGTATTTGAAAATTACTAATGTCTATTTTTCTTGTTTCTGATAAAATTATGATATCCAAGATGTCTTTACCTGTTTCAAAATATATCAACAATTCGTCAAAATGTTTTTGTATAGACTGCGTATATTAAAATGAATTAACCCAATCCCATTCTCAAACTTTCTTCTCACTCCACTATCTATATATATATTCTTGAAAGTTGTTCAATTCTATTGTTTCAATTTCCTGTTAATCATCCAAAGTTTCTAGAAAATCTAGCATCAATAGTTGATGAATATTGTACCTGATTCTGCCTGGGGTTCTTAAATTAGTAGTTAACATTAATTTTAGATTCAGCTTCATCAATGTGTACTTTGAAACTAAGTTGTCATCTAGATCGACAATGGTTGGCCTAATGCAACTGATGAGGCTTGGCAAGCCTAAACAGCTGACAATCGATTCACACAATTCCTCTAGAGTCTCTTAGTCTTGAGTTTCGAGGTTTCTGAGAATATTCTGGTCTGACGTCTTCATCATCATCATCATCTTCAATTATTGGATGGTGCAAATGGAAGTAATACATTAACTTCTTGCCGAACTGTCCATTTTTGAGGAATTGCCTGGAACACGTCAGTTTTTTTCATTTCACACATTTCTAAGGGAAAATTCAATATACAGGGTGATCCACGTTTGAGTTCTGATATCCGCGACAATTTTATCAAACTAAAAACCCTATTGAAAAGGAATATTCTCAGATAAATTATAAACATACAAAAAATGGATATATATTTATATAAAGCAATACATTGAGAATTCGCATTCTCTATGTGATGAGAATATTTACTCTTTTTCAGTTAATTCAATAGAAAACAACTACTTTCCTGGCTATATGCCACGACGAACATTGAATTATATCTATTGAACACACACGATAAGAGTTTGAAAATAAAATATAAAAATTTCTGAAATTGAGAATTTGCATTCTCCTTTAGACAAAAATATGTATATACACACATCATTCTGAATATTCAACCCTATATTTATTAAATTTTTGAAATCTCCATGAAGTGCTGGATTCAATAATATATTACACATAGGGTTTGTATACAGTGCGTCCATTAAATTGAGTGCACTTATGAAGTTGTGGATTACATTCATTTTTAGCTCAACTATCAATCTCTCATGAATCTCCTAGAACACGTTAATTTTTATTCTGAATTTGTTACATTCATAAGAGAGAATCAAAGATACCGGGTGATCCACGTTTGATTTATAACGTCAGCGACAATTTTTCAAACAGAACAACTTGAATATCATTCAATTCGTTTAATCTCTATGAACAGCTGAATTCAATATTATATCACACATAGAGTTTGTGTACATTGCGTCCATTAAATTCGGTGCTCCCGTGAAATGGGGTCGCGCTATATATGAGAAATATACGTGTTATATATATTCCACCTACGGCCACTATGGAAAGTAGGCAAGAACATATGAGATACAGCCTCAGTAAGTAGCTCTCCACGCACAGTAGGCACAAGAACTGTGAAGAATTATAATTCAGACTATTTTTCCAAAAATTTTTGATGTACTATATGGCAGTAGGTAAAGTATAGTACGTAATGCAAGCAATTACGCACTCATGGAATTACGTAACTTTTCCATTCGTTCGTAATTATGCTATTCAGCTCCCCATGGAAATTCAAAAAATTGAATAAAATATAGAATGTTCTGTTTGGAAAAAATATCGTGGACGTCAGAACTCGAACGTGAATCACTCTGTTTATTCCATTTCCATTAATAAATGTGGAAGATTGAAAAAAGAAATCGACCTATCCCAGGAGACTACTCAGGAATTAATGGATTTGCTATAAATGATTTTATTCACTACTTTACAAAATTTAGTGAACGCACTATATACAAATTATTCGTGATATATTTCTGAATCCAGCTTTTCATGAAGATTCCAAAAATTTAATGATATATATGGGATGATCCATTGATAAAATTGTCGCGAACTCAAACGTGAGTCACCCTGTACATTCAATTTTCACTTATTAATGTAAGGAAATGACAATAAAAATCTACATGTTCCAGAAGATTCCTCAAAAATGGACAGTTTGGATAGAAATAAATGTATTACTTTCATTTGCACCATACCATACTGCATATTATTATGTCCATATTATTGAAATGTTTCTACTTCTAAAAAAAAACTGTTTCTCAATGCATTGAAGTTTGTCTTTCTGTACATACGTGGGTGTAATCACTTTTTATTTTCAAGCTGTTTCCCAGAGGATTATTACAAAAATGTGAACGGGGATCATTGACACAAAATAAATCAAAGAATCGGTACCAAAATATCATAGCATGTGAGTTGTTTGTTATGAGAATGAGGGATCATAATTGATTTCAATATTCGTCATTTTCAGATGATCACACCAGAGTGGAGCTTGAAGAAATTCCTGGAGATGAATATTCTGACTACATCAATGCAAATTATATAGACGTTAGTTGTTCAGAAATAATTTCGTAATTTGATAGTCCGAGATCACACACAGAGAGTAAGAAACTTCAGAGGGTGATTTGTAAGGTAGGTAGTTTCAAGAAAAAAGAACATGTCATGAACATAATAGGCCGAAGTTGCGTGGATTCTGAGATGCGGGGCGTTGAAGTTCTGGTTGAAATTTGGTAGGTACCTAGGTACAGTTATTTGAAGTAATAAGGCGCTAATTTAGCCCTAAACTGAATCGAAATTATTAGGTCTAGTAACGTTTCAGTGGGCACCACAGCCAGTAATATTTGGGAAAATCAGTTCGCCACTGACCTTCTTCGTATCATTCAGTTTTTTAGATTGAAAAACTCAAAATACGAATGTTTTGTCTCCTGTGTTCTTTCCATATCTAGCTTCGTTTTCGAGGAATAAAATTGAAGCCACTCTATTGCATCATGAACATGTGAAATAGTGATTTACTATGCTTATTTGAAGAAAGCCTCAGCCTTTCAAAAACGCGCGATTATTTCATCATGTTAATTATCGATCTGACAGGAGTACCATGTTATGTCAAAAAAAATACCACTAAAAATGTTCAACCATTTCACATCATCTGTTGTTATTACCATATTCATGATGTCAGAGTGTACCATGAAAAATAAGTGTTAGGTATCCATGCATAACTAGTCTTTCAAACACTTGAGGCCGTCGTGCTCTGAAAATTGCGTGTATTTGAAAGACCTTAATATATCTATTATATTATTAATATCGAACAAACATCTCGCCAATTTGTCTCCAATTTGGCAGGTACTTACTCTGATGATTCTTCTTTCAATTCGAGCTAGTAATTGAATTGTAAAGTCTATGCGAAGTCAGTTGGAACGAAACATCAAACCGCAAGCCGTCGGTCCCTTTGAAAGTTCAAAGAGAGTGGCAGCGCGGCCGACATTCCTCTGATGATCTGCCTCAATTGACTTGTATAGACAATACTTATTCTGTTCAGGGGCGTTATCAGGAGACAATTTACGGAAAAAATAACTTGCGCCGGAAACAGAAATTCAATAGTTCCAGCAAAAACGTTCTGCTGCTACAGATAGTTAAATATTTATATATATTCCCCACCCCAGATCAGTCATTATCACTATGTATTTAATAGTGAAGATCACGTGAAGCTGAACCATCGACGATCCCCCCTTTTCATCTCATGTTCAGTTGAGGATTTTGGGACTTCCTACACGAGTGCACAGTGTGCAAATTTTTACCGCGGTGTAATTTTCATCGAATTTCAACAAGAACCAATTCACATGCATTGAATAATCGTTCAAAATCATCAATTTCCACTGAAAATTAAAATTTGATTGGTGACGCCGCTGCATGCGAGCACAAATTCTGCCACTACTGGCCAGTCTGTATTGTCAAAATGAAAGCACTTCTTTTCAATCATTCTAATTAAAATCTAGTTCTAGTAGTCATGACTGGGACTGCGCGATATCAAATTTCACATATCGATGCATTGTCAACAAATTCATTTTCATTGCCGGCGTGGAGGATTATAATTCTTTTGCCTCTCGAACTTGGACCACTCACAATACAGTTTTTGATATCATCTACCTAACCGTATCGAACAACGTCATGAGTGTCAAACCACGTTTCATCTAGATAAATAGATTATAGTTCTATTCGCTTCACGGAATTCCCTTATTTTACGTAGATATTCTTGCCGATGGTCTACGATGCGTCTTGATTCCATAATAACCATCCTTTTGTCTAATTTTTTATGGCTGAACCCGCAATCTAGTGAAACATTTCACAAACGTACTCAACGATTTGTGATTATAATCCGCGTATTCATTCAACTCATCCCTGATATCTGGCAATGTTGGCACCTCATTCTTATTATAAAATCTATATACAATTCGACGAATAACTTCTTTCTTTCGAAGCATTATCAAACTTCTTGAGTTTTTGTCCCACTCTTTTTCGTTCTACTTCATGATCTACAACATCTCCGGTTCTAATAACTCTGTATATGGTGGTATAGCTTATTATAGTTAATTCCTGTATTCTCGTCACAAGTTGGTTTCCTGAAGAAACATTATTCTCGTCCTTGTGACGCGAATAGATATTCAAAATTACCCTTTGCGTTTGGATGTGTAAGTCTTTATTGGCGAACTCCGCTGGCTCTTCCTCCGAATCACTATCACTCACTTCGTTGACTTCTTCAAAAGGCCTCCAGAACACAAAACCACTATGATTGAAATAATGAATTTTCTGAATTTCGAGTTGAACCAATGAAAACAACCTAGCTCGTACCGCACTGCCTAGCGCAGGCTGGAAGATTCTTATCACACAGGAGGCCGCCCATGCAACTCTGACCAATCAACATCTAGTAAAGTTTGGAGTAACCAATGAGACGCGGTTTCTAGCATGACATCGCTTGTCCAGTCCACGTTGACTGCACAGGCTGCATACTGGGAAAGCTTAGTAGAAAATATCTCATTCATTACTATTCCAATGTTGATCAAATCGACAAATCTTCGTATCGTTCTTAAAAACGGAAGTTTTTCAACTGACTTCGTATAATACATATATTGATTCATTGCGAATAGGTTGCCTACCTGAATCAAATGTGGAAGATACTGAATAATTAGATATTTTTGCATCTAAAGAGCGAAATGCTACGTTGGTGATCGAGATCTGATTTTTCAACCGAGGCGTTGCCGAGCCAGTTGCAAACAACATCTTTTCTACAAACTTCAAAAAATATAGTTCTAAAGTAAAAATATGATTAGCTTGATATAAAAAATAGTGTTGAACTGGCTTCAAAGGCCTCCCTCAATCCTCCCTAAGTAAGCACGATGTTCCACGAACATAATAGGAATTTCCTTTCGTGCGCTCAAAGAGATAAAACAAAGTTATTGTTGAACATTCAGAAATGAATGTTTTCGTAGATGTTCGCTCGATTGAGGACCATAAAGTTGATATATATATATCTCATATATTTTACATAACAATGCGCGAAGTATGTTCTTCGCGCACTGTTTCACTTCGCGCATTGTTCTGTGCAAGGTATCATGATAACGAAGGAAACTGAAAAAAAGTGTCACTCCGCAATTTGTTATCAATGCGCGAACCTTGTCATTTTTGACGTTTGTAGAAAATAGTTATTTATACACCATGGTAGTGAAGAATATCATTATTACTCAAGGACCACGATTATATCCCGAGGCTTCAGCCGAAGGGTATATGGTCCCGTGGTAATGATATCCTTTACTACCAAGGTGTATATTAAATTTTTTGCAACACATGCAATATATTTCAATCATTATCGTTCTGTGAAACTGATACTAGATTCGAGTTCCATTTCTGCGAATATCGCATTGAAGCAGTGAATTTCGGTAGATTATAACAGAGGTGGCTATGTCTTTATTGACCAGTGGTTAATAAAATGACGAAAACTACCTTGGTAGTGAAAACACACTTTACGACTCGAAAAGAAGTGAATAATGGTAGGTTCTACAGCTAGTGGTGGAAAATATATATTTTTCTGCAACCGACACAAAAGTCGTCCATTTTGATACCAAAATTAGCTCTTAAATTGACGTTTCTATTACTGACACAAAAATGGGTATGTTGCTAGGCAACATATTTAGTTCCTAGGAGGTGAAGTTGGATTTTAGTTCCTAGGAGCTAAAGTTGAACTTTAGCTCCTAGGAACTAAAAAGGATGTACTGGACGTCATCGAGAATGAACAACTTTGTGACGGTTGGTTATTTGGGTTGAGACGCATACCTGATTTGTTTCCGATTTCAGCAGATTTGGCATTTCATACCCATGCTGGAGATATAAATACACCTTATTATAATAGTTTGGTATTGGAATTATAAACATCTCAGTTAAGTATTTTTGTTTTGATCAGGGAAGCCTTCAAGATTCAAATACTTGCTTGATCTGTATTTCATTCGTTATTCTCGGGATGGATAACTTGTTTTTGAATAATTACGGCAAGCAATCGGTTTTTTGTCTCAAACAACGATGTTGTTTACCTTCATTTGATTATCAAGTCAAACACAGTGTAGTATGGAGAGGAATAAATAATCACTATTATCATTGTTGATATGTTCACTAACCTAACATTTTCCACGTCTTGTTCCTATAGCTGGCACTAGCGCGGTATTTGCCATTAGAGCACCTGGTCCATTCACAAATATGTCTCTCTGTGGTTGTATTTATATTGAAACTACAATTCGAACATCCTAGAAACCCTAACCTGCTGTTAATGCAGGTAGAATATTCTCACTACATGGATTATTTGTCAATATTTGTTGCATTGCATACATATGGCACGGCATTGGTGGTTACTTCACATGTTCATTTGAGTTGATTGTTTCGGTTGCAGAAAAAATAGCATGTTTCATTCGGATCAAAAGTGACTTTGTTCCACTCGCAAATTTTGCTTTCGCTCGGCTTCGCTAAACATGGCTAAACGCTCCGCCTCGCAAATGCAAAATTCGCTTGTCAAACAAAGTGCCACTTTTGATCCTAATAAAACAATCTACTATTAATTACATTATTTCGATTAACTCCTCTCATTTGTTATTTATAAAAGTCGAGTGTTAGCTGACAGAATATACTCTGATGAAGTCAAACAATATAGGTTGCCTACCTTTCCCAAGGCACAGCTATGGGGTTTTCAAGCATAAACATGTAAGTTAGCGTAATTTATATACCCTCATAAGTTATTCAATCAAAACATGCATCGAATGGAAGCTTATTTTATTGACAATCTAACTGCAGTAGGTTGCCTCATCAAAAATTGTGTTGAATTCATAGTTACCTAGATTTAAAATGTAGAATTATGTGTGTATTATGTGTTTAATGCGGGCTCAATTCAATTTGACAGAAAAAAGTGCCGCGAGGCAGTAATGTCATTATAAAAATACACAATTTTGGTAGAATCATAATGGAACAGCCAGGCAAATCAGAAACGAAGAAATGTTGACAACATCAATATGGACTTGGCAACAATTCTCGAATAGGGATCCAATAACTTGGCAGATTTCGATGCTAACAACACACAAGCATGCCTTTTCTTTAGAAAAGCCGATCTCACTGTGCCCAACATGAGCTTGTCAGGGGTAACCATACCTTTGACGACATCCATTTCGATGCTTGGTATTACTATCAGCAATAACCTCTGTTGGTGAAATCACGTGAGATCAATTGCTAAAAGTGCATCCCAAAAACTTGGTTTTCTGTTTCGGGCCAGGAGCTATTTCCCTTCCAGTCACCTGCTTATGATCTATAAGGCACAGATCCGACCTGTCCTGGAATACTGTTCCCATATTTGGAGTGCAGCAAGCAAACATACCCAGAAACTGTTGGATTTTGTCCAAAAAAGGGCAATTCGTCTCGTGGGTGATGCCTCGCTCAGATCCTCGCTCACTTCTCTGGAACACCGTAGGAAAGTTGGCGATCTGGCTTCATTTTATAGATATTTTTATGGGCGATGCTTTCCTGGAATATCAACAATTGTTCCTCCCTTGGCAGTCCTCGCGAAATTATCCCGTCGAGAGGCTCTGGGACACATTGACAAGGGAGGTGTTCCCCGAGGCATATAACCTCCAGAAATTCAAGAAGAACACCACTTCCTACCTTATTTTCCTTGGTTCTCAAGATGTTCTCTAAACATTACAGGATGTTCCTTCTCGTGGGAACCAGAACATAAAAAAAGGCGTAAAATTATATGGAAAAGAAAGGAAAATTTTCAAACACGTAAATTTTTATTGTAAATTATCCAATTTTCAAAGGGAAAAAAATATACAGGGTTATCCACCTTTGAGTCATGACGTTGGCAACAATTTTCCATGAGTATATATTATTATTCAATATTTTGAATCTCCATGGAATGCTGAATTCGAGAAGATATTACACATAGGATTTGAATACAGTACATCCCCAGACAGCACTGGATATTCATAGAATATTCTCTAAATATGCTAAAAAGGAGGAGTATATTCCGAATATTCATCGATTATTCCTAGAATATATGCATGCCTCTGGAACATCTAAAAGGAATATTCCAAAGTGAATAGTCGGACATGTTCAGGGAATATTCAGGTATGAATCTTCCAGGAATATTCCCAACTGAATATTTTCTGTTGTATATTCATGAAATATACCCAACTGAATATTTTGTGCGGTATATTCATGAAATATACCCAACTGAATATTCTGTGCGGTATATTCATGAAATATTCCATGAATATTCCTATGTTTCTCAACACATAAATACCATTTATTATTTCAGAGATGTGAGTATCGAACATCAATTAGATGTAAGGGGATTTTGAAACAAAAAGTGTTTATGATCCGATTTCGAACAATGGTCTCACAAGAACTTGATATGTATAACATTATTCAATTCGATTACTGACCTAGTGGTCAAGGCGTTGCTCTGATAGTCTTGAGGTCACGAGTTCGATCGCTACTTGGGTCACTTTATTTTTATTTCAGGATATGTTTATTGGAATATTCCAGGAACATTCAACATAGAATATTCTTTTGGGTATATTCTATGATTATCTGAGGAATTCCCATTCGCATATTTAGAGAATATTCCACAGATATTCCGGAATATTCCAGATTATTTCTAGAATATTCCAATATTCCAAAAGGAATATGATAGGGAGATTCATGGAATATCTGGTGCTGTCTGGGTCCAAATTCAGTGCTCTCGTAAAGTATACCTATACCTAGTTGATATACTTTCTTCATTACCCAGACTATCCATTTCTGAGGAATCTCCTGAAACACGATTATTGTTTCCAATTCGCCACATTCTTAACGAAAAATTGAATATACAGGGTGATCCACGTTTGAGATATGACGTCTGCGATGATTTTTTCAAACGTTATTTTTGGAATCTTCATGAGAAGCTGGATTCAAAATCATTCCATATACGGTTTTTGTATTCAGTGCGTCCGTTTGAATTCTGTGTTCTCGTGTAATGGGGTCGCCATAAAAAGAATAGCGATGACGTAATTTTTTCTATACACGAATCATTTTGTATGTATTTGTTGAATTTGAAAGAATGCCCGTACAAAAATAAAATTCGACAGCTTCGAGCGTTTTGTCAAAAAATCTTCCTTCTGAATTTTAAAGAACTTATCTTCCACTTCTACTGTACTGTATACAAACCCTATATATGTGTTATTTGATCTCAAATTCAGTTTTCATGGGAATTGCAAAAGTTGAATAATATACATATGTATTCCTTTTGAAAAAAATTTCGCGGACGTCATAACTCTAACGTGGATCACCCTGTATATTCATTAATTCCATTAGAATGTTGAAAAATTATAATAATTTTGTCACTCGTTGTACATATACTTACATCATGATTCTGGCAGAATTGTGGGTTTTGATCATGATATTTCTGCCTCGCGGAACCTTTGTCTCTCAAATCAAATTGACCCTATTTTTGATGGGGCAGCCTAAATTACGCTAACTTAACTGTTTATACCTGGCAAGCCCATAGCTGCGCCTTGGGAAAGGTAGGCAACCTACATTTTTTAACTTCCTCGGTATATTCGGTCAGTTAACACTCGACATTCATAGATAATAATAAATGAGGAGAGTTTATCCTCGAATTTATCGAAATAATGATTTAGCTAGGCAACCTATTCGCAATGCATCAACTTATATACAGGCTTATTTTAAAATGAGTGCATATATTCAAGACATATATATGAGAGAGTCTAACAAAAATTACTAAAATATTTGATTTTTCCTAAGTCTTCAAATTAACGAGAAATTTCATTTTGAAAATTGAACATATAATGCTTCGAAATTCGAGTACGCCACTGGGAAGCAAGTGAAATCTGCGGAATCCCAGGGAATCTCCAATTCGTCATTCACTCATATACGTATTAATAATCGATACGGATAATCTCTATCTGTTTCCATAGCGAAACATGAAGCCGATTTTTGAAGACAAATGACTATCCATAAGGAAAAGTTTTGAAACGATCAGACACATACTGCTTTGATTGAAAGGCTAGTAAACGTCATTGTCCACCGAAACGCATGTCTTTGATGACTACTATAATAGCGCATGGCGCATGCGTATCATGCCACCAAATCCTTATGGATATTCATTTGTTTCATATTTTTGGCTTCATCCTGGCACCCGTTATGATCCGTATTGTTTATTAATACGTATATGCATTCACTAAAGTCAAAACAAGACAGTGATGCCAGATTGTTTCAGAGAATATCCTGATAAAAATTTGTCACAGAATGAATATGAATTGAAATAGGTTATGGAAACTAATAGAGGTGAATGTAATATGTACAAAAGCCTTATTTTTTAAAGTTCACTGAGAGAACTGTGGGGTGATTATCTCCATGGATCACGAGAGACGGAGAGAAACATGAGGGGAATGATAGAACGTCCCCCTTCCTTCCACAAAGTTGAAAATCGACTCACCTAGTAGATTTTCTCATACCTCCCAGGTAGCACAGGTTAGTGGAATGACGTCATAATGACGTCTTTTTTAGGTCATTATTGGTCAATGACGTCCTCGACTTCAGAGGGACCAAAAAATGACGTCATATTCCATGACGTCTTATTGACGTTCAATATTGGACGTCCTAATGACGTCCCTACAAAGTCGTATATTCGACCAAATAAGAAAAATCAGTCGCTTTCTTACTTTTTCATCGTTTGTTAATTGTACCTACTAAATTTGTGTTTGTATATACAGTGTTTTCGTGAGTACTGATGAACAAATTTATTTTCAGCCCAATTATGCATACTTCTGAATCTGCTGAAAACTGTCGATACGGACCATAACGAAATTTTTTTTAAATAGAGCACCTCATATATATTACTCAATCTTTGGAATAACCATGGATAGCGGAATTCGAAAATGTTTAACACAATCATGTGGATTGTATAGGTAAGTGCGTCCAATAAATTAGATGCTCTCGTGAAGTAGTGGATAAATTCATTATTATCCAATATCTATCAATCTTATGTATCTCTGAGGAAACAGGAGAGGCTTTCATTTATAATTCGACATTTATACGGAGGAATCATCAAATATACAGGATGATAGACGTTTGTATCATGACGTACACGACGCATTTTTCAAACGGATATACATTATTGGATTTTCGTTATCAAATGTATATCACACAGAAGGTTCGTATACAGGGCGTGTGTTAAATTCAGTTCTCTCGTTGAATTGGATCGCCATTAAAATATAAAGATGACGTAATTTCTCCTACACGAATCATTCTGTATATATTGATTTAATATGAGATAAAGCTTGAATGAAAATGAAATTCTACGGCTTCGAGCATTATCCTCTAAAAAAAAATATTTTTTTAATTTTCAACAAATTTATTCGCAACTTTGCAAAAGAACTTAATTCAACACATGCACTGTATACAAACTCATATATTTTTGAATCTAGCTTTCCATAGAGACTCCAAAAATCTAATAATTTATAGGGTGTTCCTTTGAAAAAATGGTCGCGGACGTTGTAACTCAAACTTGAATCACCCTGTATATTCAATTTTTTCCCAATAATGTTGGTAATTTGAAATGAAAATCGACCTATTTTGGGAGATTCCTCAGCAAGGAATTGTATGGTCATAAATACATTGATTGGCTACTTTATTTACTTCACGCGAGATGACTCAATTTAACGGACACACTGTATACAAACCCTATGTGTAATATATTATTATTCTTAAATTCAGATTTCCATGAATATTTCAAAAATTGAATGTATCTAATATAAGTTATTATTGTTTCCAATTATTGAAAAAATTGCCGCGGACGTCTTAACTTAAACGTGGATCACCCTGTATATATATGATTCTTACTTTCAAATGTGGCAAATCGGAAATAAAATCGACCTGCTGCAGAGGATTTCTCAGAAATGGATAGTTTAGCTAAAAATAAGTTTATTCAGCTTACATCTCGCCGACGTTCGCTACATAATTTTAGGTACAAATACGAGTAGCTAACGATATTGTCATATAGAGATTCATAGGTAGTAGCGATAGCGCTAGGATTCAATAGGACTGCCCGGGAGGACCTTCAACCAAGTTACTACCACAACGTATAGTTACAAAATGAATGTCAGCAAAGGTTTGTGGTGTATTAATTAGTATGTACCAATAATACTACCGTATATATATAAACCTCCTAATTTTTTTTAATTCGTCCTTTATTGGTCATTCTGCGACGTCATTATGACGTCTAAGAATGACGTCATATGGCTGTGACATTTTGACGTCATTATAGGGTCTCTCAGACGTCATTTTTGGACGTCCACTTCGTCATTTTATGACCAAAAAATGACGTCAATTGGACGTCACTCTGCTACCTGGGCTGCTCGAACAGCAAAACTCCCGAGAGCAAACAAATACTAATATCGAGTCCATTCCAGACTAATATCGTCCTGTGTTCTTGTTGGTTCATATTCGCACTTAAACCATCGAAAACGACTCGACGACGACATATCCTTCCTGGCAATCTCACATTGAAAATCACGATTATCACGACAAAAGACACAACATCCAATTATTTTATTTTTTATTTTACGTTTACAATTATTTTACAAACACACAAACAAAACTATTATCATATGATCTGTCAACATCATTTCTCAGAACAGTAGTATCTGTGACCATAGATTTCCTCTTTGCTGTGACCTTTGACAGTTCTAACTAGGATTGTTCGCGTTCAGAAAATAAACAATCCAAAACCGTCAGAAGCATGCACAAGTCCACAGAACCCAAAAAAATACAGTTCTGTGAAACTGCGCATGCTTCTGACAGTTTCGGACGCAAGAATTCAGATGACCATGAATTACTAATAGGCGATTTCTACGGACCAATCAGAAACAGCAAAGTAGCGCCTGCGTGGTTGCGATTCATCCTGATTGGACACAGCTGATTGGATCTGTGAGATTAGTGTATAGTGAGGAAGTATCATTTCATTGAATTAAACTAATAGATGTTTTTTCCAAATTAGTTTTTTATGAAAATGTTAGTTTCATTTAAAGATATGATCCTTCCTCACTAATACATTAATCTCAATCACCTGTGCCCAATCAGGATGAATCGCAACCACGCAGGCACTACTTTGCTGTTTCTGATTGGTCCGTAAAAGTCGCCTATTAGTAATTCATGGTCATCTGAATTCTTGCTGGTAGCACACCATAAGAACAATCAAAACAAATATCCTTTCTTGACAGTTTGTTGTTCTGAGAATGTATGTTATTTTGGAAAACGTCAAAACGTGATACTAGTAAATGTAAACAGTGTGGTCCTTGTCATTACTTTTGTAATAGATCTATTACTATTCCACGGAGATTGTTACAATATTACGATTTGTCATGAATCTATTACTATTGGGTGTTAGCACCAAAATATGATGTTTTGTTACTGTTAGCACCAAAATATGATGTTTTGTTACTAAAAAATCTATTTCTGTGTTCAGCGGATAATTATTTTCTGCTCTATGGGTCTATGTTCCATATTTATGTCATAAGTTCTGTGTGACCTGCCTCATTCCTGCCAAAACTGTCTAATTTGTGCGATATGGTTTTACAAGAATGACATTCAGAATGTCAAATGTCAGATTTTTAGGATCTATTACCTTTTGATACAAACCTGTTACCATTTTCCAAGAATATCTATTACGAAAAAATCAGACCCAGGAACAACACTGAATGTAAAGTTTTGTTTCTGACAATTTGCTTGGAATGTGACGATGCATTTCTCAAACATTGAGCTGAATGATATGGTTCTTATGTCGGGTCGTTATTGTGCGGGGCCCATGAGACTCCTCGAAGACCACGAAATTGTAGCGATGCAAGGAGGTGGAAGGAAGGGTCTAAAGGATTTTTCAGTAAAATAACTTCCAACCGTGAGGTGTTAAGTTATACGCTATTCGAGCTTATGTGTAGAAATCTTGGGTGAGTCCATTTTGAAGTTTTTGTATTATCTTTCTGAATTTCAAGACCAGGGTTAACTTCTTCCCCATGTACATTTTCTCGATTATACATTTTATTTAATATCTCCTAATTTTCATGTAGAGTGGCAACGTCGCTTCGTTCATCACGGTCGACTGCGGATCGCAAACGATAGTTGTGACAGAAGTAGAAATCTGGGCGGAAAAAGGGTATTTTGCCCCAAATCTATTTTGATCCTAATAATATTTTTAATAGTGCTATTCGGTAGTATACCTCAAGCTTTCTTAGTGTTTAAAATATATGCACTTATTTTAAAATCAGCCTGTATGTATTATCTAACATTTATTCTGCATCATCATTGAATAACAAATATTTCTCATACCGTATCTTTGACTACAACGACACACCAGGCTACCTACAGAGTGGTCCAACGAAAAGTATGCACCTAGCTTTTCTCTTTTGTTTACAATTGGAAGCAAAAATGCCCGGACACGTGGAGTTTGCTTTTGAGGGGGCCACATTTTGGAGATATTTTTCAACCTGTGCCTTTCACGCCCCAGCGAGGGGGTGTCACAACCCTAACATTTTAAATAGAAGGTGATGTGGTCGAGTGATATATCATTTGAACGGGCACAAAATTATCTTCCTGATGATACCCTATTTGTTGAAATTTACTCGAACAGTTAATGCGTAAACGGCTTTAAGAACATTAACCCGATAATTTTGTTATTTATGAAAAATACAAATAGGTTTTGGTTATTAGGAATCAAAACATTTACAATTAGAAGTACTTACGTTTCAATGTTTGTTACTTGTAACAGTGCTTTGTAAAGAAAGTAAACAAGCTGTTAAATTGATTCATTAAAACGTTACTTCAACAAGTGTTCAAAATGTGACCCACTTGCTTCTATACAATAATACAGATCTTGTTCAAATCTATTTCTAACATTTTGTAGCATATCAGGTGTTGCTGGAATTCAATTGGAAAAAATACAGGGTGCTTCAAGATTCAGAATTCTGATCACCCTGTATCTGTTTCAAATAAATATCAGAAGATAGTGAATCGGAAGTTAGGATAGGAACATGTGAGCCGTTTTGATCGATAAAGAATAGTTTCGACACAAAAAAATCCTAAAATTGAGAAATCTCGATTTTGAACACCCTATATCTCTGTAATCATTCATGCTAGAGCTCAAGTGTGATATATCTATGAAATCAGCTCTCCAGGAAGAATCTAAAAATGCAATAAAATACAGGGTGCTCTTTTCAAAATAACGAAGTTACTAGTTGTTTCTTATAGAAGTGGCAACACTGTATCGATGAAAATATTTTAGACAGATAGAGAATCTTCAATTATCAGAGCATCCTAATTTTCAGAATGTTCTGTCTTTTCGTTCTCCAGATACTTCTATCAGACCATCCACCGTGGATCATCCTGTATATAAAAGTGCTTGCTAAACAATATAGTTCACTTCTCACTCTAGGTGTATGATATATTATTGATATCAGGTGTATTCGATTTCAATTTGATTCACCAGAGAGTTTAAATTTTTGTTGTCGGTATATTTCTCAATAGCTCCTAAAAAAAAGTGTCAGATGAATGAAATTTCTGATATGCGCCTGTGCATTATCTACCAAAATGATGTTCATGAGGATTGTGTGGGTTAAATGACTGGGAAAATTAAAGACATTTTCATTTGTTCATTTCGCGAATTATACATTTGAAAATGATAATTCTTGTTCTATCAATTTCTTAGGTTTTGTATTTAGTTGATCATAAATAACTATTCCACAAGTATTACATCTTTATTTTCAATAATTTTCTACTTTTGCATGATTGCGATACTGTGTTGGCAATATGGCTATCCACATTATTTATTTAAATTCGATAAAAAATATAACAAACCTATTTTTCATAGCAACTATTTTTTTGGGTTCTGAACATGTTGAACTTTATCATGAAGTTATTCACGATTATATTTTCAACATGTAAAGTCGCTTGCTTAAGGTAGCATATTGTATTCATCTACCTTAATAATTGTCCACATAACTGAATTTTCTAGGAACAGCAAAAATTACTCATCCAAATCAGACTTTTCTTTTTGCACTAAACCTTTTTTTCCGTACTGAGTTGAAGTGTTCAAGGCCCTGTATCTCAGAAACGAAGCAACTACTAATATAAAAATATTCATAGAAACATTTATTTCTTATATAACGAATCACCCTCTGAAGTTTCTTACCATGATTAGGAAATACCCTGTATGATGGATATATACCTATGCAGAATATGATTATGAATATATTGTTTGGTATATTTTTTTATGCACGACCGGGCGTAAAAGAGCACTATACCGCCCGGTTTTGCGGGCGTAAAGTGTCACTTTACCGCCCACGGACTACTTAACCGCCCGGCGTACAGGTAATATTCCTGAGATGCAAAATTGTATGATCGTACCTAGAATAAGACATGTGGGATGACAATAATTGAGTGACAGCAAATATAAAAGTCCTATTACTCCTATATCAAAAATTTGACTGAGTTACCAACCATGATAACGTTATTTCCTTCAATGACATTCCTCACTGCAGCCATGATGTATTTCTATATCGATCTTGAGAGGTGAAGAGGTATCCACAATGGTAAATCATACCGGTCGTGCATAAAATGTTGTATGTATTTCGGGCGTACCTTGCTTTTATGGACCTAGGCGTGTTAATAGCCCTCGCTTCCGCTCGGGCTCTTGCTTACACAGTACCTATATACGGTCTATAAAAGCATATTCAACGTCCTCGATACATAAAAAACTATGGGAACACCCAAAACGTCAGAATATAATGCATCAAAATATAATTTATAAGAATATATTTCATCAGAATGGTAATTCGTAGGTACCGTAATTGATAGTTACTGTATTCTGTAAGCACGTTTTTCATCGCTTTGTAAAACATAGCTCCGTAATTTGTAGGTATGTATTATAACAAAACGTGATTTGTCAAAATGTAATCCATCAAAATGGTATTCGATAAGAACCGTATTTGATCATAACAGTAATTCATCAGAACAGTATTTCATCATCACGGTAATTTATCATAATCTAATTCTATCGTTAGGGTGTTCTATCAGAACCGTAATTCGTCGCTTCAGTAAAACATCAGAATCGTAATTCATCAAAATCGTATCGTATAGGAACTGTATTCCATCGTCACATCAATTCATCGGCACTGTATTTTATAGTTTCAGTAATTCATCGGAACCGTATTCCATCGGAACTGTATTCTATCAAAAACATATTTCATCAAAACTGTATTTCATCAGAACCGTATTCCATCATCACCGTATTTCGTCAGAACCGTATTTCGTCAGAACCGTATTTCGGCAGTTCCGTATTTCGTCAAAACCGTATTTCGTCAAAACCGTATTCTATCAAAATCGTATTTCATCAGTACAGCATTCTGTAAATACACTAAATATCCAATTATTACAGATAACTTCATCACAGTTAGATGCACAGAATATTTGTGCTAGTACCGCCGAATGCATATAGATGCTGTTCAGGGTTTGTTTGGGATGATTTTCGATTGTTTGATGAATCAAACTACTGATTGAAACAAACGCAACAAGCACATTTTTTACTAAATGGAACATTGAATGTCTTCGCGATAATTCAACATATTCTGCTGCCGTGTTTTCATTCTGAAAATGAATATTTCACTATTATAAGTCTAGAAAATATCGAAGAATTCCCCATGCTTCCCATTTGACGAAAAATGTTTGGGAAGTTTTCCAGTCATATTCTTATAACGCTAAAGAATATACAGGGTGATTCAGGTTTTCAGGCACAAACTGAAATGGGAGATAGATCTCATCATATTAATCACAAAAGTTTATACAAACATTAGTCCGATCTCGTTCAGTAGCGGAGCTACAGGGGGTCAAAGTTTAATTATTATTTTTTTATCAATTGAACTATCCCGCTTACTTTTCAAGATATCATTTTGAAATCTGGTGTAGTCAATACTTCCTAGAAGATCATCATTTCAAGCATATTGAAGATTTTCAAAATCTACAGGGTGATACGTTTTTGGAGGTAGAGGCTTTTTATCCCCTCCAAACTTCTTCGTAGTACGCCTCTGGCATCTTTCAGTGATCAAATTGTATAGATCGTTCAATTTAGAGGCTTTTTTTGATCTTTAATTTTTTTCGATAAACGAACCGTTTTTGAGATAAATATGCATAAACGTTCTAAAACATGTTAGATTTATAAATAAAAAAAATAGATATTCGTATTGATAGTTCACCTAACTTCAGGATGATACGGTTTGAAAAGTTTTCAAAATAGTAGAAATTTTTTTACGGCAACTTTAGAGAACTGAAAAAAAAATGACTTTATTCCCTCCGTTTCCTCGTTACTGATCCAGATTGGACTCGTGATTTCAATTCTAGTGAGTACATTTCATTGCATTCTCAACGAATTTTGTCAAAGAATAAGATATTTAAGCGAAACATAGGCAAAATTAAAATATGAACCATTTCATGTAGTCAGGACACGTCCCATAATATCACTGCGTTCAAAGAATTTTCTATCAGAGAGCCTATAAGAAAAATTCATTCGGTTGTCAGTGCCACTCAGTTTTGAGAATGGTTGAAAAAGAGTAATATTGAAGAAATATGGAATCCCATTACTTTAAAATTTATACTCTGATATTTCGGTAACGAATCTGATCCCATAAAGGATGGAAAAAGTAATTCTCTCAAATTGTCTTGAGGAGTGTCATACTGAGAAGGCATGTTGCTGATGATTTTTATCTATAGAAATGAAGAGAGAGAGATATAAAAAAATCTGGGAAATGATTTTACCTTCCATAGCTTCAATTTATCGATTCATCCTGATTATCGAATGTACAAGATTGCCTTCATGAGGAGTGAGGCGAGGAATACATTTTTCAGAACTGAAACTCCTTTTGGAAATATCAGTGAATCCATTGCTACCGGTGAGCAGTGTATTCCACTGATGATAATCGCATTCGATCATGGAATGTATCTTTGAAAGCTTTCTATTTCCATGAAATTTGAGAATTCTACCTCCATATGATTGGAAAAATCAGAATACTTTCAATATGTACAGAGATGTGCACAACAAACGGCCAGTGCTGTTATTTCTAATTAATTCGGGATCAGATCCTGATCAATTGACAAAATATCAGTTCTGTCACTTCCAGTCTTACCGGAAATTATCCCAACTGCTGATTTTTCAATGTTTATTATTCCATGATTTGGCAATAAGGATTATCATAACGAGTTCTAGGATAGCGGGTTTGACAGGGTTATTTCAAACGAATACGAAGATAATGGCGTTCTTAGCTTCCATATGCCCAATGAGTGAGACAGAGAAGTACAGATATTGCGAAGTAACACCCATTGAGCATTTATGGAGAAATCTAAATCAAATACCTTCGTGATCATTTGAAATAACCCTATCAAACCTGGTATCACTGAATTCGTCATAATAATACCTTAACTAATATGGAATATAACGCAGTGTGTCCAATTTAAAGATACAAAGTTGGGTTCGTTTCTGCTGAAACAGGAAGTGATCGAACTAAAATTGTCTTGTCAATTGATGAGAAATTCAGTATATTTTCAAATTCCGAAATCGAATGATTCAGAAGTTACAGTTGTGTCCGTTTTTCGTGCACTTCTCTGTATATTTGTTAATCATATAAGAAACGTAACCTTAGTCTGGAACAGTTGGCAAGAAATTCAAAACTTGTTCTTTATTAATTTCAGGAAAACATGTTATCGTGAAAAGCTTTGCCAGGCTTGAAATCGTTGACCCAAATATTAGATATCAAAGTTTTTCAGTCTTATACGGGGTATGTCAAAAAATATTAATTTTGGCTCCTGTTTTTCATTATTCAGATATAACTGAATTTATATTTCTTCAAATACAACACAGTGTATTTTTTATATTCATGAATTGATATTTTGTGAAATACTGCCTGTAAGTTAATCGAGGAGGTGATACATTCATTATTCCAAATTTTTTGGGAATTTCTCTCTTCGTTTCTATAAAATAAAAATATGAATATCATTCCAATATACGTGTAGTTAGGACAAATTAGATGATTTGCCCCAAGATTTCACTGCGTTTAAAAAATTTTCCTATCAGAGAGAGTAGTGAATTTTTTCTTTTAGGCTCTCTGATAGGAAAATTCTTCAAACACAGTGACATTTTGGGGCGAATCATCTGATTTGTCGTTACTACACGTTTATCGAAATAATATTCATATTTTCATTTTATAGAGACGAGGAGAGAAAATCCCAAAATAATTGGAATAATGATATTTTGTGCTTTTCGAAAACACAATAGTTAGTACGACATTTTGGGTATTAGCCTTGTATATAGATGATTTTTAGTTTCAGATAATTTGACACTTTCATATTCACCTTGTTGTTGACACATTGTTTCGTCACACACTAAGCGAGTGCAGAATGTTTTATAATTCTTTCCACCTGACTACCTGTCTTGTATCATACAATGGCGAATGATAACCAACCATCAATATCATCAACCATTACTGATTCTAACGACAGGTAGTCAGTTGACAAAAATTTCAAAACATTCTGCACTCACTTTTTTTCATTGCCACATACTTATAAGAATCACAGCTTTTATAGCCAATAAATTGTGGTGAATATTGGTGTATGTGGTAGGTATATCAATATAAAATTGAGACTAGTATGTGAGAAAATACTGTCAGCAACAAGGTAAATATGAACATTCGTGAAAATGTTGCCAAGGCCCATCAATAAGATATACCTACTGAAAAAACTGGAAATTATCAAAATACAAGGCAAATACTATAAATATTATAAGTTTAATGTTATGTGTTTTGAAAAGCGCAAAGCATCTATCTGAAAAGTTCGTTTCGAAAATCTGACTAAGTATGCCACTGGATCCTCCGTGGAGAATGTAAACAAGAGACAACTTCTACTTTTTCTATACGTTCAGATGACAAACTACGACAATTTGTGTTTATGCTATCACGAGTTTCACAAGAAAGTAGTCAACATTCGCGAAATCCGCAGATCTCTTTCGATGAAAATGGGTAAGATATACCATTAGGACATCGAAAATGGTAAGGTCAGTACAATTCGATCAATGAAACTGGCTAATGGATTTCCTATAAAAAAGTTCATTCATTACTCTTGTGAGCCGCACTTTGATGAAAAACAGAACATCTACTTATGAAACTGATAATATAATCGATAAAATCGATATAATCGATATAATCGATACAATCGATCTAATCGATATAATCGATATAATCGATATAATCGATATAATCGATATAATCGATATAATCGATGTATTCGATATAATCGATATAATCGATATGATCGATATAATCGATATATTCGATATAATCGATATAATCGATATAATCGATATAATCGATATAATCGATATAATCGATATAATCGATGTAATCGATATAATCGATATAATCGATATAATCGATATGATCGATATAATCGATATAATCGATATAATCGATGTAATCGATATAATCGATATAATCGATATAATCGATATAATCGATATAATCGATATAATCGATATGATCGATACAATCGATATAATCGCTATAATCGATATAATCGATATAATCGGTTTTTTTTTCTCGGTATCATCGATATTATCAGTATTATCGACATCATCGTTGTCTATATAACGACAAAGCATGGGAATTCATCCCCAAAGGAAGTATTCCCAAGAACTTATTATCCAGAAGTTGGAAAAACACCTACCTCCTCTCTCTGTACTTCCTAGGTATGAACGATGTTCTCAAAACATTATGGGAATTTCCTTCGTGTGGTCCAAGAGATGCAAAAATAAAAAAAAAAATCAATACAAGATCAACAAAAATAACGTTGGTTCATTCTTACAATATCATTCTGTATTATACGTCCACAGAATGAATCCCATTATAGTAAGGAGAGCTGGCTGCCCGAAGGATTGAGAAAACATTGTAGTTCATCGAACGGCACCTGTGCCAATCACCATCCTGAGCAGAATGACAGGATGATCAGATGTCATAATTCTTATTTTGTTATCAAATGGTGGACTCGAGTGCAAATTTCCGCACAGGAAAGTGCAATTTCTCCATCATTCTGCTCAGGATAGTGATTGACACAGGTGCGTTCGATAAAGTACAATAACACACACATGACTTTGGGACATATATCATTTCATTATCTGATGACAGCGATATTTGCACTCGGCTCTTGGACATAGTTAATTTATTCTCAACTTACATATTATTGCGATTCATTCATGAACCTACAACAGTATGTGCGAAATCAGCTCGCAACACCCTTTTAATTTGGAACATGTTCTTCAGAATAAAAATTCCATTATGTAGTATACAACGAGCTCTTTTCGAAAATATGGACATCTGGAATACAAACAGATTGTCAAGGCCTAATACCTACTTCATATTGTTTGTTGAATGGGTCGAAATTTCAAAGTAGACTATCAGGCAACTTCATTCAGAAAAAGTGGATATAGCTGGAATACCCCCAGCCAGAATTTCAACGACAATATCTCTGTAGTTATTCAATATCAAATTTTGACATTTTTGCTTCATCATTTCACCCTGTATCAAAATCTGAGGAGTTGACATAACCAGCGATGTAGTAGAGTAGTAGGGGACCACATCGAATACTAAGGTTGATCGTTGAAACTTCTACCATTATCAAACGTTGTGGAGATGATTTTGTATTTTCTAAACCTTCCTACAGGAAGATTCTTGAGTGTTATTCGGTTAGACAATTCAACAATTCAATGATTGCTTATCACATTATTGTCGATGGATTTTTCACAGATAAGATACTTTTGTGACAACGCATGATTGAGAAAAATTGACATGAACGCTCTCAAAAAGTATTCGTTTACAATGATTTTGGTTGTCATGGTTTCAAATGTCAAGTTGAGGTTTGTCGCTGGAAAACTCAGAGCAATGTTTTTTTGCTGTCATAATGACAAAATCACAGCGTCTTACGGGATTTTTCATACATATGAATCAAATTGTCAGTACGATAATGAAGAGCATTTTCAAGGTTTATCGTCGAATAATTTTACGTGAAAGTTAGAATCAATTGAAAAAAAGGTTGATACTATTTAAAAAGAAATTACTATCGCTGATACCAGTACATTCCCAGGGACGTCCCTGATTTAATACTAGGGATGTCCAAGGGACATCCGCTGGCCGCCCTCTGGTACGTCCCTAGGATGTACCAAGTACGAAGGAAGGATTGTATTGTATTGTCTTTAGATATAAGTTTACCCATTTGACTATTCCTATACAATTTTTTTGCAATTGTCTACTGGAAAATTAAATAAATAAATAAATACCTAGGACGTCCCAGGGATATTCCAGGGACATCCCTTCGACAAAAGGAAAAAATGTAGGTCGAGTAGGGATTGAACCCGGGACCTTCAGCTCATAATGCACGCACCTTACTCCATTAGCTAATATGCCTAAAATTAGGTTATTTATCTGATGATCTTGAAATTCGTCACGGGCCCAAATTATTGTGACTCACCCTGTATACGCATGAAATTTTTCATCGATTCATCTCATTCTGACTCTGAAAGCACCTTGTTTCTCTATATATTCTTGTATAGATATAACATTTCGATAAGATGCATATCTACAGAGTGTAAGGAAATTCTAAATATTGAATAAGGTTTTTTTTTCAATCTAATTCACCTAGGTACAACTGAATTCCTGATAATTGATACCGCACGCAGGCAGTTGAAACTAACTGCCTCTCTATACACTTATCAAACACCGACAATAAGAATATAAAAAATATACGATCTCACATTAAGAAGCTATATTGAGAAGCTTACAAAGATTCTTGAGGTAAATTCTATCTATGTTAGAATAGTTATTCTGATCAGATACTTATTTTATCTTACATGCATTCACCAGCGCCATCGCATAGCATACCTGAAAAGCGGACAGAAAATCGATACTCCGTTCCCGATAGGGCACTGTACCGACGATGGATTACCATTCTGACGAAATACCGTGCTGATACAATACGGTTCTGATGGAATACGGTTTTGATGAAATACGGTTATGATGATTTAGCGTGCTGATAGAATACGATTATGATACATTGATATGCTGATGAAATACAGAAGCGATGAATTACGGTTCTTATGAAACACAGTTCTGATGATTTACAGTTCTGTTAAAATACGGTTATGATGTTTTACAGTACCGATACTATACACTGCTGACAAAATAATATTCCGACGGATTACAGTTCTGATAATTTACCATCATGACGATTTACCATTATGATATATTACTGAAGCGACGAAATACGGTTCTGATGAATTGCCTCTTTTATTCAATACGGTTTTGTTGATTCACCGTACTGTCAGAATACGATTCTGATGAAATACCATTCTGATGGAATACGGTTATGATGAATTACCATTTCTATAAAGAACGGTATGATGTTTCACGTTCTTATGAAGTACATTCCTTCATTTTACAACATGATAGATTACATTATGATGTTTTGCATGCCGATGAATTACTGCTCCGTTAAATTACGGTGCTGTTGAATTACCATTTTGATCGAATATATTTTGATATAATACGGTGTTGATAGAATACGTTCTGACGAATTATATGCAGCCAAAACTATTATAGGGTTATGGAGAGCCGAGGGTTTACATCGCTGCACAAGGACCAAAAAGCTCAACTTTGACTGATTTTTGGAGAATGATATGGCAAGAGAATGTGAAAAATATTGTAATGCTGGCCAATATTGTTGAAAACGGACAGGTACATCTTCCAATTATTTCTCTATAAAAATAAGAGTTTGAAAATATAATGAATGACATTCTTCATTATCAATAGCTGAATGGGAGGGATTTGAAGTATGAATAAAGAAATTTCAGGGTGCGAATATGATCTTGTACGATAAATGATTATAAGAGTTTAACAGAGATATAATCGAATCTTACGCACCCAGGTGCGTAGTTATGTTTTTTTTTTCTAGGGGGGGTACTCAGTAGCGGAAATTAAATTATAATTTGGGTGTTGCCTAGTAGTACAACGCGTTTCAGTATATAATAAATCAACACATAATGGTGGTTTATTAGCTTCAACTTTTATTAATGCTGTTTTACTATCTTAGAATATTCAAAATCACCAAAATGACAATTATCAGTCATTCAAATGAACAAATCAATATAAATATTCTCGATGGATACATATTTTATATGCGTATTATATGAAATATATGAGAAAATAAGAAATAATCTCTCAATTTCACCATGAGATAATATAAAGTAGGTAACTTTCATCATTCAAATCTCTTGATTAAATCTAATTAACAAAATGTCAGGTACCCCCGTGACTAGATTATAAAGGAAAGTCTTACATTGCTTTAAAACCACGAGGAAAACCTATCGATAACAGCATCTATATCTATTTCAATATATCTATGAATATTAAATATGAAGTTAATCCGACTAGCCTGACCCATTGTACACCTCAACCATGATTTCAGTGTCTTACTTAAGTGTATAGAAAATGATCTTTCAGCACTCGCCACACTCACCGGCCTATCAGATTTTATCTGCAGGAGTGTATAAATAGTGGGAGATATTTCGATACTGCAATGCTGTAAAGTATCTATATAAGGCTGTTCCTTTGGGTAAATTATTATAGGTTTATTTTTGGTTTCTTCCCATTAATTTTTTCAAAGATCTATTTCTGATTGCAACAAATCTGACTAAATTGTTTGGGAGAGAATTCATTTCTAAATTTACTAACATATTCAGAAACTCGTTTAACTAGAATCTTTGAATCACTGGTATAGAGCATAATCAGGCATCATCCTGTTGATATATAACATTTTGAATTCATTATTAATTATTGTTTCTGAGTCTTTTACTGTTTTACTATTTTTGTGCTTTCAGGGGGTACTGGGGGACAGTACCCCCCCCCCCCATTTCTACGCTGGTGAACCTACCTGCAGTGTTGTAAACAACAGAGGAATACAAAAATAAAATATAAAATAAAGGAATGAATATGAATTCAAATTCATCAAAGGCCAACATAAAAATATTTCCACTACTTTTCTAGTAAACTTTTTCAATCCTCCGATTATTTATTCATTTCGTTCACAAAATTGGGATTATACTAATTATTTTTTCCAAATGTCAAAATGTTTTTGTTATTTCAACCAATAGCCATCCGTTATCCTAGATAATCATTCAGTATTATACTGATAACACTGCATGATATTCGATAATTTACATTGAATGGAGAAATATGTGTATGTGAGATGATTGAATCAATAATGATCACTGGACTGAATGAATACTATCCCTTTCATAAACAATAACATTTCTAGGATATAGTTCAAAACTTTAGTTAGACTCACCTGCGTTGATCCTCTTCTTATCTTTTCATTATATACATCACCTGTAGAACCCTAATATGATCAATCATATAATAGAAGTATGTATAGAATTAATCTGACTCGTGGAATGTGTCTTATTTTCAAATTGGTGAAAAAAATAATCTTCCTGAATACATCGCGTCCCCAAAATTGTATGCGATAATTTCTCATTTTCATCACCGAATATTTTTTATTTGAGGCAAAATCATCCATACAAACCGAATTAGATAAAACCACTCGTACTACCGACTCGTGATTTTATCAATCGGCTTGTATTTATATGCCAAATAAAAAAGTTTTCGTAGAAATAAAATATCAATAATATTTAACCCAATCAGCACCAGAAATCTTAAAGACGTACATTTTACGACTTACTTACGTCTTTACGTCCAGGGACGTATAAAGTACGTCTTCAAGATGTAAATCCATGTACATCTTAAAGACGTACACGAATTTACGTCTTTAAGACGTACATTTTAGGTCGTATCCACGTCGTTCCTCCCATGTTGTATAAAAGACGTCTTAAAGACGTACGTTCCAGTACGTCAATTCGACTTATAGATCAATAATGTAAGTTATTTTCTGAAGAAAAACAAAATGTCATCTATTCACGTTCTTCATTTTCAATTGTTCAGTTTGCTCTTATTTTCAACAAAAGTGATGTTTTTGAATTTTTTCGTCCGACATTTCAGAGCCTTCGTGTTAGATTCTCGAATTTTTACAAAAAAATCATATTCTCCGACCCCAAAAGTCCCATAGTAATCAATTTTGAATAAAATCGGACTATAATCACAAAACACGTCCGCCATTTTGAAGCCGACATCTTGGATTTTTCATTTTCAACAAAAGGAATTATAATCTCTGATCCCGAAATCCTTCAGATGCCAATTTTGAATCAGATCAGACCATAATCAGAAAACCATATGCCACATCGTCCGCCATATTGGATCCGCCATTCTGTTTGTTCCATTCAATAATAATATCACAACGAATTGTCACCGGAATAATATTTCCCTAACAACACGAGTACATCCTAGGGACTTCCCAGGGACGTCCCTAATTTCAAATAAGGACATCCCAGGGATATCTTTTCTGGGACAAAGTACATACTAGGGACGTCCCAGGGACATCCGCTTTCAGACAAAAAGGACATCCAAGGGATGTCCCTCCTGGTACGTCCCTGGTATGTACCGAGTACAAAGAAGGGATATCCCTAGGACGTCCCAAGGATATCCCAGGGACATCCCTTCGACAAAAGAAAAAAAAAGTAGGTCTAGTTGGGATTGAACCCGCGACCTTCAGCTTATCAGGCACGCACCTTACTCCATTGGCCAATATGCCTTCTGAAGATTCATGTATTGAACAGATTTATAAACAGGACAACTACAGAAACCTGGATAAATAAAACTGTTAGGATTCGGGTATAATTATTATCATTCTTGGGTGTTTGAAAATGAGGGGCATTATGCATTTTACGATCTCTGTTTGCGAAAAATGGTCATTTCTTGAGAAGTTTTGAGACTATATTCTTTATTTTCATCACAATTATTTTCCGGAAGAAATACATTTTCGAAAAAATTCGACTCAATATTTTGATGATATTGAATGACTCTCTGATGTGGAGAATGGATATCAGATATTCCAGGGACACGAATGGGATAACCTAGGGATGTACCGGGTGGGATGTCCACTGGACAAGTACTGGCGGGACATCCCCTGGATGTCCCAATCATTTCCTTGTACCGCGGGACATAAAAGGGACGCACCTAGGACATCCCTGTGTTGTTAGGGTTACTTGCCAAATTCCAAATCAATCGGACGATTCAAAGTGAGTCAAATTTTACTTGCACGTTTTGATTACAAACAGACACAAGGACATGTTAAACTAAGTAAAAGCTTGTTATGTGATATATATAGAACAAACAGAGTAACAGAAGAAGTTAATATGGTATAATCATCAAAGTCAAGCAACAAAGAGCGTGATTAGTACTTGAATGGGTGACCGCTTGTGTCTACCGTTTGATGAATTCGTTTATTTCCCTTTTTTTTGCTTGTCTGCACTTGTTGCTAACTTCAGTGCACAGGTGAAAATCAACTGAAACTATGTGATTTTTCCGTAATTTGAAAGATCAATTTGAGGTCATAAACCAGAAACACCTAAAAAAGACGTCTTAAAGACGTACATATTAGTGGAAAATGTACGTTTTGAAGACGTATTAAAGACGTCTCTTGGGCGTAATATGTACGTCTTCAAGACGTACTTATGTCCCGATATGTACGTCTTAAAGACGCCTTTAATACGTACTTTGGCTGATTGGGAAAGGACTCGTGGTGTTACCTTCGATGATTTCATCAGACATTCATCCATTATTTACAGGAAAAAGTGGAGAAATATTGGCCTGACATCAATGAGACTACAAACTATGGCGGCGTCAAGGTCAAATTCGTGTCAGAAAAGGTTTTTGCCAATTTTGACTTACGTATTTTCATCGTCATCTACAGAAAGGAGCAACGTCAGGTCAGTAGTAGAAACCTACTTCTATTCAAACGAATTTTTGTAAATCATTACTCCACTCAAATGGGTTGTAGACTGCGTGAGCAGGGACCTGAACGAATTCTTTAGAAACTCGTTCGATGAGTTCACAGAGTCAACAATTCGAGGCTAGTCATAGCACCACAGCGAGGAAATATTGCGCCTGGCTCGCTGAGCACGAAAAGCTACGAAGGCGTAGAAGGGCCACAAGCAATTTTTTTTTGGAATCCCGACTTTAATCTCGAGCGTTCGACTTTAATCTCGGGCGCTCGACTTTAATCTCGGGTGCTCGACTTTAATCTCGGGCGCCCGACTTCAATCTCGGACGCCCGACTTTAATCTCGGGCGCCCGACTTAAATCTCGGGCGCTCGACTTTAATCTCGGGCGCCCGACTTCAATCTCGGGCGCCCGACTTTAATCTCGGGATCCTGACTTTAAAGTCGGGGGTCTCACCTGTACAGGATGTCTCTTCATATTTTGTGGAAGTTTCAGGGTTTCATCTGTACAATCTTTTTGCACCCCTTGAACAAACAAATGCGAATCGCGAAATGATGAAAGAGAGTATCAAATTTCAAAACCCTCTAGAACCGCTGTTGAATGAGTAAAAATTGAAAAAAAAATTATAGAGTTATAAATAAGTATAGTGATTTAGGATCAAGATCAAAATGTGAAACATGACAGACATTGACTGCGCAGTTAGTGCACCTTTCACGGTTAGGTAATAAACCTAGTGTCTTCGACTTTAATGTCGAGATCCCGAGATTAAAGTCGGGGGCCCGACTGTATGTTTTGTATGTAAAAGGCATATAGACATTATACCTAAAAAAATTCTATATGACTATGAACAACTCCGATTCTCTCAATTTTTTATGTATTTATTCATCAATGAGATTCTCAGCTATTGAATAAAATATTAACAATCACCCTGTACGTACGATAATGATCGTACAGGTGTGATCTATTATTTGACATTCAGTGTACATCCAAAAAGGAGGTTTTCGATTGATCCTGATGTGATGATTATCCAATGGATGTAAAATTATTGTATGTACATACATATAGGTAGGTACTTACAAAGAGTAACTTTCGGATGTACATTCACAAAATTTCTGTAATAATGGTTCCATCATACTCTCTTTTATCATTTCGTGATTCGCATTTGTTTGTTCAAAGGGTGCAAAAAGATTGTACAGATGAAACCCTGAAACTTCCACAAAATATAAAGAGACATCCTGTACAGGTGAGACCCCCGACTTTAAAGTCAGGATCCCGAGATTAAAGTCGGGCGCCAGAGATTGAAATCGGGCGCCCGAGATTAAAGTCGAGTGCCCGAGATTAAAGTCGGGCGCCCGAGATTAAAGTCCTGTACAGATGAGACCCCCGACTTTAAAGTCGGGATCCCGAGATTGAAGTCGGGCGCCCGATATTAAAGTCGGGTGCCCGAGATTAAAGTCGGGCGCCCGAGATTAAAGTCGGGCGCCCGAGATTAAAGTCGGGCGCCCGAGATTAAAGTCGGGATTCCAAAAAAAAAATTGCATGTGGCCCTTCTACGCCTTCGTAAAAAGCGTTGCGGCGCGACACAAATAATATTGGAGCAAAACAATAAAAGCATCATTGGTAGGTTAATATGAGGCACCGTTTGGTTCATAATTATTATGAACCAAACGGCGCCTCATAGGTGGATACCCAATACCCTTAATTGGCGACAAATTATGTATCACGGGAAGGAGGTTATAGTTGGTTGACATTCGAACTGTTCTCAGAATATGTACACTGAAAATGCCCATCCTGTATATATAGGTACGTCACAAACCTAACGGTTTCACATGATAATGTAAGTATACATGGTTTAGACATAGATCTAAATATGTATTTAGATCTATGGTTCAGATATGGTCTGGGAAACATGGACGTCGACAGGACATCCCTGCAATGTCATGAGACTGACGTCTTTTCACCCTTCTAACCCACTGAACATGAAAACATAACCTGAACAAAAATGTTATATTACATTGTTACTTCGTGATGTTATTCAGAGAGATGCTCAATGTCACAGATACGTTGAGGGAATAGGCCTTTTGTGCCTCTTTTGAATGTTACAATGTCATGTTGTCGGGCGCCCGAGATTAAAGTCGGGCGTCCGAGATTAAAGTCGGGCGCCCGAGATTAAAGTCGAGCGCCCGAGATCAAAGTCGAGCGCCCGAGATTAAAGTCGAGCGTCCGAGATTAAAATCGGGCGCCCGAGATTAAAGTCGGGCGCCCGAGATTAAAGTCGAGCGCCCGAGATTAAAGTCGGGCGCCTGAGATTAAAGTCGGGCGTCCGAGATTAAAGTCGGGCGCCCGAGATTGAAGTCGGGCGTCCGAGATTGAAGTCAGGCGCCCGAGATTAAAGTCGAGCGCCCAAGATTAAAGTCGAGCGCCCGAGATTTAAGTCGAGCGCCCGAGATTAAAGTCGAGCGCCCGAGATTAAAGTCGGGCGCCTGAGATTAAAGGCGTAGAAGGGCCACATGCAAATTTTTTTTTTGGAATCCCGACTTTAATCTCGGGCGCCCGACTTTAATCTCGGGCGCCCGACTATAATCTCGGGCGCCCGACTTTAATCTCGGGCACCCGACTTTAATATCGGGCGCCCGACTTCAATCTCGGGATCCCGACTTTAAAGTCGGGGGTCTCATCTGTACAGGACTTTAATCTCGGGCGCCCGACTTTAATCTCGGGCACTCGACTTTAATCTCGGGCGCCCGATTTCAATCTCTGGCGCCCGACTTTAATCTCGGGATCCTGACTTTAAAGTCGGGGGTCTCACCTGTACAGGATGTCTCTTTATATTTTGTGGAAGTTTCAGGGTTTCATCTGTACAATCTTTTTGCACCCTTTGAACAAACAAATGCGAATCACGAAATGATAAAAGAGAGTATGATGGAACCATTATTACAGAAATTTTGTGAATGTACATCCGAAAGTTACTCTTTGTAAGTACCTACCTATATGTATGTACATACAATAATTTTACATCCATTGGATAATCATCACATCAGGATCAATCGAAAACCTCCTTTTTGGATGTACACTGAATGTCAAATAATAGATCACACCTGTACGATCATTATCGTACGTACAGGGTGATTGTTAATATTTTATTCAATAGCTGAGAATCTCATTGATGAATAAATACATAAAAAATTGAGAGAATCGGAGTTGTTCATAGTCATATAGAATTTTTTTAGGTATAATGTCTATATGCCTTTTACATACAAAACATACAGTCGGGCCCCCGACTTTAATCTCGGGATCTCGACATTAAAGTCGAAGACACTAGGTTTATTACCTAACCGTGAAAGGTGCACTAACTGCGCAGTCAATGTCTGTCATGTTTCACATTTTGATCTTGATCCTAAATCACTATACTTATTTATAACTCTATAATTTTTTTTTCAATTTTTACTCATTCAACAGCGGTTCTAGAGGGTTTTGAAATTTGATTACTTATTGAAGGACTTCATGCGATGGATAAGTCCGAAACAGGTGATCTCAGACCCATTCTATCATACATCATTGAATTCGTCTTTCTCAGCTCTATCCAAGGATGAAATTAAATACAGGGCGTTCCATTCGAAAATTCCGAGAAAATTATCGATTTGCAAAATACTTCATCACTTTTGGTTAATTCAAATATCCTTAATATTGACAAAATATTGATATAACATATATAATTCGTTGATTCAACGTTTTGGCTATTGGCTATTTATTGAAGAAGATTATGGAAATAGTCCGAAACGGGTGATCTCATACCCATGATCATATATCATTGAACTCATCTTTCTGAGCTCTACCCAAGGAGGGAATGGAATTCACGGTACCTATTCCATTTGTGAAAATATATGTTTTGTATGTCGAAGTCTCGGTCAAAGTCATATAGACATTTTATACCAAAAAAAAAATTCTATATGACTATGAACAACTCCGATTCTCCCAATTTTTTTGTATCTATTCAACAATGAGATTCTTAGCTATTGAGTAAAATATAAACAATCACCCTGTACGTACGATAATGATCGTACAGGTGTGATCCATTATTTGACATTCAGTGTAAGTACATCCAAAAAGGAGGTTTTCGATTGATCCTGTGATGATTATCCAATGGATGTAAAATTATTGTATGTACATATCTTTTTTCATTCCGCGATTCGCATTTGTTTGCTCAAAGGGTTCAAAAAGATTGTACAGATGAAACCCTACAACTCCAATATTTGAAGTTTTCTCCACTTCGTATAGTTGAAGATGTAGGTAGGGATCAAAATATAAAGAGACATTCTGTACAGATGAGACCCCCGACTTTAAAGTCGGGATCCCGAGATTGAAGTCGGGCGCCCGATATTAAAGTCGGGTGCCCGAGATTAAAGTCGGGCGCCCGAGATTAAAGTCGGGCGCCCGAGATTAAAGTCGGGCGCCCGAGATTAAAGTCGGGCGCCCGAGATTAAAGTCGGGCGCCCGAGATTAAAGTTGAGCGTCCGAGATTAAAGTCGGGCGCCCGAGATTAAAGTTGGGATTCCAAAAAAAAAATTTGCATGTGGCCCTTCTACGCCTTCGTAAAAAGCGTTGCGGCGCGACACAAATAATATTGGAGCAAAACAATAAAAGCATCATTGGTAGGTTAATATGAGGCACCGTTTGGTTCATAATTATTATGAACCAAACGGCGCCTCATAGGTGGATACCCAATACCCTTAATTGGCGACAAATTATGTATCACGGGAAGGAGGTTATAGTTGGTTGACATTCGAACTGTTCTCAGAATATGTACACTGAAAATGCCCATCCTGTATATATAGGTACGTCACAAACCTAACGGTTTCACATGATAATGTAAGTATACATGGTTTAGACATAGATCTAAATATGTATTTAGATCTATGGTTCAGATATGGTCTGGGAAACATGGACGTCGACAGGACATCCCTGCAATGTCATGAGACTGACGTCTTTTCACCCTTCTAACCCACTGAACATGAAAACATAACCTGAACAAAAATGTTATATTACATTGTTACTTCGTGATGTTATTCAGAGAGATGCTCAATGTCACAGATACGTTGAGGGAATAGGCCTTTTGTGCCTCTTTTGAATGTTACAATGTCATGTTGTCGGGCGCCCGAGATTAAAGTCGGGCGTCCGAGATTAAAGTCGGGCGCCCGAGATTAAAGTCGAGCGCCCGAGATCAAAGTCGAGCGCCCGAGATTAAAGTCGAGCGTCCGAGATTAAAATCGGGCGCCCGAGATTAAAGTCGGGCGCCCGAGATTAAAGTCGAGCGCCCGAGATTAAAGTCGGGCGCCTGAGATTAAAGTCGGGCGTCCGAGATTAAAGTCGGGCGCCCGAGATTGAAGTCGGGCGTCCGAGATTGAAGTCAGGCGCCCGAGATTAAAGTCGAGCGCCCAAGATTAAAGTCGAGCGCCCGAGATTTAAGTCGAGCGCCCGAGATTAAAGTCGAGCGCCCGAGATTAAAGTCGGGCGCCTGAGATTAAAGGCGTAGAAGGGCCACATGCAAATTTTTTTTTTGGAATCCCGACTTTAATCTCGGGCGCCCGACTTTAATCTCGGGCGCCCGACTATAATCTCGGGCGCCCGACTTTAATCTCGGGCACCCGACTTTAATATCGGGCGCCCGACTTCAATCTCGGGATCCCGACTTTAAAGTCGGGGGTCTCATCTGTACAGGACTTTAATCTCGGGCGCCCGACTTTAATCTCGGGCACTCGACTTTAATCTCGGGCGCCCGATTTCAATCTCTGGCGCCCGACTTTAATCTCGGGATCCTGACTTTAAAGTCGGGGGTCTCACCTGTACAGGATGTCTCTTTATATTTTGTGGAAGTTTCAGGGTTTCATCTGTACAATCTTTTTGCACCCTTTGAACAAACAAATGCGAATCACGAAATGATAAAAGAGAGTATGATGGAACCATTATTACAGAAATTTTGTGAATGTACATCCGAAAGTTACTCTTTGTAAGTACCTACCTATATGTATGTACATACAATAATTTTACATCCATTGGATAATCATCACATCAGGATCAATCGAAAACCTCCTTTTTGGATGTACACTGAATGTCAAATAATAGATCACACCTGTACGATCATTATCGTACGTACAGGGTGATTGTTAATATTTTATTCAATAGCTGAGAATCTCATTGATGAATAAATACATAAAAAATTGAGAGAATCGGAGTTGTTCATAGTCATATAGAATTTTTTTAGGTATAATGTCTATATGCCTTTTACATACAAAACATACAGTCGGGCCCCCGACTTTAATCTCGGGATCTCGACATTAAAGTCGAAGACACTAGGTTTATTACCTAACCGTGAAAGGTGCACTAACTGCGCAGTCAATGTCTGTCATGTTTCACATTTTGATCTTGATCCTAAATCACTATACTTATTTATAACTCTATAATTTTTTTTTCAATTTTTACTCATTCAACAGCGGTTCTAGAGGGTTTTGAAATTTGATTACTTATTGAAGGACTTCATGCGATGGATAAGTCCGAAACAGGTGATCTCAGACCCATTCTATCATACATCATTGAATTCGTCTTTCTCAGCTCTATCCAAGGATGAAATTAAATACAGGGCGTTCCATTCGAAAATTCCGAGAAAATTATCGATTTGCAAAATACTTCATCACTTTTGGTTAATTCAAATATCCTTAATATTGACAAAATATTGATATAACATATATAATTCGTTGATTCAACGTTTTGGCTATTGGCTATTTATTGAAGAAGATTATGGAAATAGTCCGAAACGGGTGATCTCATACCCATGATCATATATCATTGAACTCATCTTTCTGAGCTCTACCCAAGGAGGGAATGGAATTCACGGTACCTATTCCATTTGTGAAAATATATGTTTTGTATGTCGAAGTCTCGGTCAAAGTCATATAGACATTTTATACCAAAAAAAAAATTCTATATGACTATGAACAACTCCGATTCTCCCAATTTTTTTGTATCTATTCAACAATGAGATTCTTAGCTATTGAGTAAAATATAAACAATCACCCTGTACGTACGATAATGATCGTACAGGTGTGATCCATTATTTGACATTCAGTGTAAGTACATCCAAAAAGGAGGTTTTCGATTGATCCTGTGATGATTATCCAATGGATGTAAAATTATTGTATGTACATATCTTTTTTCATTCCGCGATTCGCATTTGTTTGCTCAAAGGGTTCAAAAAGATTGTACAGATGAAACCCTACAACTCCAATATTTGAAGTTTTCTCCACTTCGTATAGTTGAAGATGTAGGTAGGGATCAAAATATAAAGAGACATTCTGTACAGATGAGACCCCCGACTTTAAAGTCGGGATCCCGAGATTGAAGTCGGGCGCCCGATATTAAAGTCGGGTGCCCGAGATTAAAGTCGGGCGCCCGAGATTAAAGTCGGGCGCCCGAGATTAAAGTCGGGCGCCCGAGATTAAAGTCGGGCGCCCGAGATTAAAGTCGGGCGCCCGAGATTAAAGTTGAGCGTCCGAGATTAAAGTCGGGCGCCCGAGATTAAAGTTGGGATTCCAAAAAAAAAATTTGCATGTGGCCCTTCTACGCCTTCGTAAAAAGCGTTGCGGCGCGACACAAATAATATTGGAGCAAAACAATAAAAGCATCATTGGTAGGTTAATATGAGGCACCGTTTGGTTCATAATTATTATGAACCAAACGGCGCCTCATAGGTGGATACCCAATACCCTTAATTGGCGACAAATTATGTATCACGGGAAGGAGGTTATAGTTGGTTGACATTCGAACTGTTCTCAGAATATGTACACTGAAAATGCCCATCCTGTATATATAGGTACGTCACAAACCTAACGGTTTCACATGATAATGTAAGTATACATGGTTTAGACATAGATCTAAATATGTATTTAGATCTATGGTTCAGATATGGTCTGGGAAACATGGACGTCGACAGGACATCCCTGCAATGTCATGAGACTGACGTCTTTTCACCCTTCTAACCCACTGAACATGAAAACATAACCTGAACAAAAATGTTATATTACATTGTTACTTCGTGATGTTATTCAGAGAGATGCTCAATGTCACAGATACGTTGAGGGAATAGGCCTTTTGTGCCTCTTTTGAATGTTACAATGTCATGTTGATGGTGAATATTATATAAATATATCGGGAATCACATAAAATCAATGTTTCTTCATAACGTATATTTAATGTTACTCAAAACATCTAAAGAATATCGTAAATTAACATTCTAATTAGTTTCTAGGAGTTTTTAGGTTAGGTATGTCTATTTTGTCCGGAATCAACTTGAGAATCATCTTCAGAAAGAAGATGATTTATCCCTGAATATGAATTGATCTTACCGTACTCCTGAAAGACTAAAAGTATGATCCAGTTACTCTGTGATATTTTGAGACAGATTAACTACTATCTTTCAAAGTATCATTCAAGTTATTTTGCTTCATAAATCCAGTTATATATCTAACTTAGCTATATGATTTCTGCATAATCCGGTGATCTCTTACTGAAATTCTGAAAAGTAATAGGTGAATATATTATACCTATACGAGTTTTTGGAAGTTTCCTGAAGTAATTTGGAATTCTATTCTATGTTCTTTTTCTAGCTATGATATTATATAGCTCACCCCTTATTTTTGTAATTCGTGAAATATGAACACAATCGGTATTCACGAATCCCTCCTACTTTTTCACATATTATGAAATGCAGATATACAGATTGGTTGCATTTCTATATTCCAGCAGAGCAAACCTGGAATCTAAGAAATTATCATGAGCAATTCATATTTTCTTCAGAACTTATTTGAGTCCAAGACTTCTTTAGTTCTTAAATTACTTTGATAACTACGAATAATATCTGAAAATAAATATTTTCAGTGATCACACTATTTGGCCTGTTCACCATAATAGACAATAAACAAAATGGCTTGAATGGAATTGAATTGACTTTTGACAGTTGACAAGGTTACTTTGCCGTAGAAGAAGAAATATCATCCCCTTGTATCCTGTATACATGTAAGCTACGTTGTAAGGTGGTGAAACGAAAATGTTGCACAAATAACATGAAAACTCTGTCTGAGATATATCTGACAAACCAATATATCACAATATTATCTAATTATACTGATGTCAATATTGATGCAACGTCTCATAAACGTTTGACTTCATAATATTATGTTGGATACTTCAGAAGGACATTATCACAATGTTATATATTCCAACAATATCACAAAACTTATAACTGCACAATATTCTTGTTATGTATCATGTTTAGTGGGAAGTGACGTTCATTCGACGTCGAGATGATGACGAGATCAACACGTCATAGAAAGTACGTCATAATGACTTCATGAAATGGTGTATGACGTCTCTGACGGAAAATCACCAATAAGGGACGTCACAGTGACGTGATCATTCGTCATCTGGTTGCCTGTGATTGGAGCGAAACAATGAAAGCATCATTGGTAGGTGAATACCCAAAACCCTCCATTGGCACCAAATTATTACCCTAATAGCACACAACATCCTAGGGACGTCCCTATTTGGTACAATTCACGTCCGAATGTCCCGAACCAAAAATAAGTGTCCTTGGGACGTCCCATCCCGTACATCTCATGCAATGTCCGAGCAAGGACGTCCACGGAATGTCCCAGCTGGTACATCATTTCAAATGTCCTAGAAATAGCATCCCTTAGACGTCCCACGTGGTACATCTTGTAGAATGTCCATGCAAGGACGTCCTTGGCATGTCCCTGATGGGATATGATTTTGAACGTTCCTTCAGGGACATCCATCGGATGGCATGACTTCAGATCTTATATAATGTCTCTTCTAGACAACCTTGAAATATCCCTGATGGTACATTCCTTCAAATATCTCTGCACAGGCGCCCTTAATATTTCCAGGATTGTATAACAATCGAAATGTCTCTTAGGGACATCCTTCGGATGTCTCAATTGGTACATAAACTGTTCTCTTCCAATGTCCTAGAAAAACCGTCCTATGGACGTCCCAGTCGGTACTTTCAATTTGTTGTCCCTGCGAGGACCTTAACTTACACCTCGCCGACGAATGATTGCTCGTAGGCTATAAGTACTCCTCGTCAATGTCCTTCACGTAAGTCCATTGGACATCCTTGAGAAACTTTTTGGGGACCTTCCACGGACCATCAACTTAACTGGATGTCCTTATCAGTTATGCAAGATCTGGTCCTAGAGGGGCCCAGAAAAATTCAAATTCAAGAATAATTCGTACGTCCCTGGGACATCCTATGGACATCCAATTGATATCCCTCAGCGTTGCTGATAGGTTGTCCTATGGATGTCCTAAGGATGTCCTCTGTAGTGCTTGATGAGGAATACTGTAGGATTAAGGTATTCGATAGTCGTCCCAGGGACATCCCCCAAGTACGTCCCTAGTTGGTCCTCAAGTGGGACATTTGTGCGTCCCACAGACGTCCAATGGACGTCCACGGTACCAAATTCGAACGTCCTATGGACGTCCTGAATGTCCCGACAGGACGTCCTAAGGATATCCATGGGACATTATTGTGTTATTAGGGTATGTATCACCGGAAGGAAGTTATATAGTTGGTTGACATTCGAACTGTTCTCAGAATATGTACTCATTCAATTATAGGTTGATCTCCATGTCTAGCGTTTCAAGCTTCAAAAATGCAATCAAACTGTTGTGCAGAATGTTCGAAACAAAGATAGCCCCATCTTGAAAAAAGTGAAAAAGTGTTTTCCTGTGATAAATGCGGACGGCAGTTCAACGGCCAGAGGAAGTTAACGGTTCATAAAAAGAAATGTACTTACCAATTCATCTGCAAATGCTGTGAAGAAATCAGCTGATACCACATGTCCATTGTGCAGTGAAAAACTTTGAGTCAACAATTAGAGACTTCACATGACTTAACGTTGGTTGACGAAAATCTTGAATTTCCATCTTATGAAAAATTTACCGAATGGAAAAATAATATTGAAAAGACAGAAGGAACTCACTTTATAATATATATATATATATACATAACAAATAAAGTTCATGTTAACATGTGTCCTAACTTGCTCCGTTTTTGAGATACAGGATGTTGAAGTAGGACGTATCAATTGTTTTTATTAATATCCTCCCTGCATAAGCTTTCATTGTGCCAAAATCCAGTATAGATGGAGACTGAGAAAGCCCCAAAATTTCAGAATGATTCTAATTGGGGTTATTGAGTAATCTCAATGGAATTCTTGAAAACACCTATACAATATAGTTTGGAGTCAAATCGAATTTTTATTATTTCGTCAAAAACTATTAGGCTAGATAAAGAAATCACACAAAGGATGGAAAAGTTGTTATTTCAATACTTCAATCTAATAAAAATATTGAACTCAGAAAAACCTGTGGCGTACATTCACCATGAATATCGATAAATTTACCCACTGTGACGCCACTGGAGATATTATTTCGAATCTAATTGCACTAGGAGAATCTCCATATTTCTATTCACAAAAACACCACGTTTCATTGGAATTGATGAAAAGACAATTGAGAAATGAATAGAAAAAATATTTTTCATGGAAATATTAATACCCTGTATCTCGAAAACGAAGCAAGTTAGGACATGTTTATATAAACATTATTTCCTAAAATATCACAAGGAATCACCACCTGAATTTTTCAGGTGTTATTTAGATACACCCTGTATATATACAGTGTGACCCATTTAAGATGGAAGCACCCTTATAAAACTTACATTTTTCAACCGATTGGAATGATTTTTTTTTTTGTTAGGTAGATATTCAAAAAGTCTATTAGGACACCAAATATCATGAATAAATCTCCATTTCCAGGGCCAACTAATCTGATTTTTCAAGGTCAAAAATCTAAAAAAATTACTAGCGATTTTTTTAGAACAAATCTGACTACACCACTGGATTTGTGACATTTTCAAATGGGTAACATGTAAATTACGTTGAAATGCGTCAATCAATAAAAAAGTTATAAAGGAATGAAATTTGAAAAATATGCCGTTTAATCAACCCATCAATTTTTATTACTGAACAGATTTCTATGAAACTGTGATCAGTAATATTTCAAGACATCCTGAATCCAGTGGAGTATGCAGAATTTTCATAAAATTCCTGAACATGAATTGGTGGGTTGATTAAACGGCATATTTTTTCATTCCTTTATAACTTTTTTATTGATTGACGCATTTCAACGTAATTTACATGTTACCCATTTGAAAATGTCACAAATCCAGTGGTGTAGTCAGATTTTTTCTAAAAAAATCGCTAGTAATTTTTTTAGATTTTTGACCTTGAAAAATCAGATTAGTTGGCCCTGGAAATGGAGATTTATTCATGATATTCGGTGTCCTAATAGACTTTTTGAATATCTACCTAACAAAAAAAAAATCATTCCAATCGGTTGAAAAATGTAAGTTTTATAAGGGTGCTTCCATCTTAAATGGGTCACACTGTATATATATATATATATTTGAAGGAAGGAGAATAACGTCCAGATAAAAGAGACAATATTTTCACTGTCATCGCTCGGGAAATTTTCACTCGACGAGCACTGGAAAGAGGAAAGTAACCATGGATAGTATTACTGGTACCTACATGCAGAATGGTTTGAACAAAACGCATATTGTACATGAGAACGAAATATGTTATCTAACAATGACTCAGAAGCAAGCAATTTTCGAATTCAATGATTATTTCGATAAATTATGTTGATTCAGTCGTCGAGGAATTGGAAATCTTGAAAAAAATCACTGCGCCGGCTAAGGCTACAGCGGATGCTTTGCGTAGGTTCAAAGAGAACGTTATTTATATTCAATCTACTCTTGAGCGACATAGTCAACCTAAATCGATTCTGCCGCAAAGACGACTTTTTTCAACGAGAAAGAAGAAAAAAACTTCAAACAGGAAAATTTTGAAACACGATGCAGGAGAATTAGAGACGATTGCATTGAATTTGATCCTGAATAGGAAATTATAATTTTGATTGTATACAGAGTGATTCACGGTGAGGGCACATTAGACGTTTCTGGTGAACCAGACATCGGATCACTTTGAAATGTTGATCTATAGTATAATCGGACATCCTCTGACCATCTAAAATATTTAGTTCAAACTGCTTCGAGGTGAATGAAGATTCAAAATTTGTCAAATCATTCTGTATTCGTTCCAATCAAATGCCAGTATAGTGAATCAAGAGTTATGATATTAACATTTAAGCCGATTCAACCAATAATGAATTGTTTGGACACAAAAAACTCCTACAGTTGAAAAATCCTGATTTGGTACACCATCTCTGTAGTCATTCCCGCTAGAACCCAAGTGATGGAATCAGCTCATCAGGAAGAATCTTAAAATGCAATGAAATACAGGGTGTTTCATTAAAAATATAAAAGTTGCTACTACTTTCTGATAGAAGTGGCAACACCACTTTGTCGAAAATATATTCTAGGTAGTTATTTGAATAATGTCAGTTTATAATATTTATCAAATTTTCAAAGTGATTCGATGTTTGTTTCACCAGAAACGTCTAATGTGCCCTCACCGTGAATCACGACCCTGTCTGATGCACTATAGCTAGGAGTCTTCTCGTTTATTTTTGACCGCCCCCTCAACTTAGTTTATCAGAATCCAATTGTTTTTTTTTTTCTGTTCGAAATTTCATTTCCATTTTCATAATTTCTCATTTTCTCGTCCGGGTTTCATTAGCAAGCTGCCTCAGGTGGTAGGAGATGGATCAAACATAACAACGGCGAAGTCCACATCCAAAGATTTCGAGAAAAACATGGAAAACAGGGTATTTCTCTTGAAGAGAAATGGGTTTGTTGTATATTATGGTTTTCGATATCACCCTCAAAAATTTATGATAAGGTCCGTGAAAGTTCCTCATCGCGACATTTTTTGTTGAAAATAACGTGTGCCTCTTTGATATATTTGTAGATAACCCAGTACATTTACATTCTTGAAGAACATTTGATTCCCTACATTTGCCCTGAAGGAATTTCTCTCTGAATCCAATCGCTCAGACAATATGAAACTTGTTTGATGGAAAATGTCTGATATTTTATTTAAAAATTCAAACTCTCCGGAGCGTACAGTCAAATTATGGTTGGAATTTTGAAATCAGTGTATTGGGAAAAAGTTGAAAGACAAATTTCATCAGCTCAAATCATTTGATATTAGGATTTTTCTATATACGTCGAAACATTTCCGAAATATGAGCGATAATCCCAAAATCGGAACCTTCATACTGCCCCTCCTCTTTCGGCTTACCTCCTAGACGTCAGGACTTTCAGGATGTTCACTCTCTATTCACCTGAAACAGGTTTTTAAAGAAATCGCTCAGGTCACTGCTCACTCACACGACACCCACCTTTGGACCATTTTTTGATTTACTACTTTTACTCAGAACATATTTATATAGACCTCAGCTGACTAATAATCCAAAATCATATAGAGAAACAATTCCTCACTTCATGAGCACATATAAAATTGTAAAAGTGTGCTTTTTTTCTCAATGATAAATTAACATGTCACAAAAAGTGATTCAATATAATTCAATGATACTTATAAATACCTACTATTTTTCGTTATATTTTTCAAGTTGGAGCAGTTACACTTCACTAGTTGGCCGGATCATGGGGTACCACTATATCCACAAACTCTGGCACCATTTCTTCAAAGAATGTTGAGAATTCCCTATAACCCACTGTCTCCCATCTTGGTGCATTGTAGGTGAGTAACTTGAACGAATTATTTTATTTTATTTTAATTTTATTCAAAGACTATCTTAAAAACACAGGAGAGGTAGTCAGAAGCATAAGAGTGTTAGCCTAACGATTAAAGCTATAGATACTTCCTAAACTAGTAAGTATATCCTATCCTGAAACAACAGACTCACACGTGACATATTTCATAAACACAGAGACATATAGCTTACAGAAATGATGTCTTTTTATTTTTATATTCTAAGCAACATCATGCCCAGATGTAAACATGTTGACACTGCAAACCCCTAGGAATTTATTGCACTGTTTCAAAATATGAGTGAACGATAAACAATCGGATAGATTCACATGAAATACCTTCCCACTGTTATTTCTAAGATCAATTTCAGGAACCAACATATTTACATTGTTCATAAGTATATACTTGTACTTTATACTATTAATTATACAAAAAATTAACAGTAGGTACTGCTTGCATTGATATTCTACTCTTAAGGGTTACAAAGTTGAAACACATTCAAGCATAGAGCTATATGAAATCTTATATGCATGAAAGTTTTTTTTCTTGACATACACATACCTTAAAAATCTGTTTTGTACTCTTTCTAAATGCTCAATATTGACATCAACTTGTGGTGACCAGATCACTGAGGCATATTCTAGACGTGGCCCTGAAATATTCAGTATTCCTAATAACAAAACCTGAGACTTTGTAGGCTTTATTCAGGATGTGATTATAATGTTCATTGAATTCAAGGTTCGGTTGCATGCAGATATACACCTAGGTCTTTACACTCATTTTTTCTAGTTAGTTCAGTGTCAGCAATAGAATATGAAGATTATATAAAATTGGTTTCACGAGTAGATGTCATAACAGCACATTTATCCAAATTCAGGAACATTTTGTTCATAGTGTACCATTTATGTACAGGTTGGGACAAATAAGTCACTTTCAGAGGGAAATTCCTATTCTCCAACTAGATAGAAGAAAACGGATGTCGGTACCTGAGAGTCGATCCTCATGCAAGACTCAATGGTGAAAACCACATATCGATATCTGTCTTCGTTTCGGAGTTACAAGGTGTTATTCGAAAATGGGCATTCTCGAAAAGTGGCTATACAAAATTTTTTTTGACAAAAATTGTATTTTCTCATGAAAATAACTGCAAAGCATTGAGTTATTTGTGATAACAATCATTCCTGAGGCACTGGAATCTGCCTTCCTATATCATATGTTCAATAATATAACTTGTTCTTCTTGAAGGTAAAGTTCTATTCTGAATCTAGGTATATGGTGACTGATTTCAGTTCCTGAGGATCAAGTTCCATGACAAAAATAATGTTTTGAAAAGGTTCTAATGAAAACGAATAATTTTTGACAAACAAATGAGTTTCAGCCACTTTTCAAAAATTCATATTCAACTCTGAAACGAAGATAGATATATGCAGTTTTCACCATTGAGTTTTTCATGTGGATTGATCGACAGGTACCAACATCAGTTTTGCTCTATCTAGTACGGGAATAGGACTGTCCAATTTGACCGACCCTGTGTACTGTTTAACTCATTTTTGAAAAGGTTAATATCATCATTTTTGATAAGCTTATACATTTTGAAGTCGTCAGAAAATATTTAATATGCGGAATTGTTGAGGCAATCTGGCAAATCATAAATTAATATTGCAAAAAGCAGGTGCCCTAGGTAGTACCTTGCGGTACTTCTGATGTTTCTTGGAATTCAGTAGATGAAGACTTCCCTTATTTAACCTGGTGATATCTACAAGATAAGTAGGATTCCATAAAATTCATTTTATTCCATAATATACCATGGTCCACTTTATCGAAGGCCTTCGCACAGTCAGTAAGTATGCATGAGATCTAGCTGTAATATTCGATGCTGTAATTTAGAATTCATTGCCTTTGCTGCAGCGTGGGTAATTCCTTTCAGGTTTGTTACTGTCGATCGATCAGGCAAGAAGCCATGGTGTTGTGTAGCAGATTTATTTATGGAGTTATAACATAATATCATCATATTATATTATATTACTAATAGGCATATAATTTTCTACACACATTCCATACTTTGTCCTAAATACCGGTGTGATTACTTGGGAACAAATTCTTTCTTATTTATGAATTGAAAAGTTAGGTTAGTGGCTTGATGAAAACTTCCAAGCACCTTTTGAAAATGTATGATGGTATGTTATGTTTTCCCGTTGCATTCTTGTCTTTTCAATTATTTCATACTATTACTGACTACCTCTTCTGTTATAGTTGAGAACTGAATAAAATAACCATGTTGTGAATACCATTGGATATTTCAGAGCTCTCATAGACTGAACTGAAATACTGTGCAAAGGCATATTTGCTATGTCATATGGATTTGTGTACCCACTATCCATTTATTGCATCGTTGGAGGTATACCACTAGACTAGTATACCTTTCTCAAAATCAATATATTCCCAAAAACCACTGGGATCCATAGAAATATCATTTTCCACAATTTGTTGATGAGCTGCATACTCATTCTCAGTTGGTATTTTGATGCTACCACTAAGATCACGACACATTTGTATATTATTTCATGTTAGCAGTCCCTTTCCGAACTCCTCTTTAGTTTCATGCAAATTTGCCCAGTTGGTTGATTCAATCAGTTCATATATAGTGAATAGTAATCACCTTTGAAGTTTACTAACATTAAAATATTATCACTATGCAATGCAAATTGCTCAACAATGTCTAGAAAGTATACCAAATCTTGGACTGTTGTCTTGGGTGGTTCATTAACATTAAATAAGTAAATAAAGCTCTTTTCCGCTTTTATTTTCACTAGTAACCACTCAATTCCATTAGGGAATTGTAGGTCTATTATTTCCATTGGAATATCTTTTTTTGTGGTCACAAGCAAACCCCCTCCTCTTGTTTTTTCATTATTTCTATCCCTTCTGACAATGCTATATATCTATCATCAAACAATTCAGCATCTTCAAAGATTACTGTGAGCCATGTCTCTGTCGATACAATAACATAATAATTTTCTATCACCACATGTGCATATAAAACATGAACTTCGGTCCTAAGACCACTTACATTTTGATCAAAAAAATGCAAATTGCTCTTTTTATTCACACCCTGATGATCTTTTAGTCTTGTGTCACTGAAGAGTCCCTCTGATCTGACGGCACCCTCTTCCGGGAGAAAAACCGAGAAACTACTGCCCCATTTGACCAAATTTCTCGTTGCCATGCCTTCCTTCAGATCTTCCTGTCTAATTGTATAAAATTCTGGATGTTCCGACTGATGCATTTCACATCTCACATCTGTAAATTTTGGTTGGAGGAATTTTTGTAACTGATCAGCGGTTGTATCTGATTGAGGAAGTATTGTTACATGGAGGTAGCAAAATTTTGGAACTGCATGAACCTCAACTCTTTCCACATTTTCTGACAACGTGGTGTTTCAGAAAAAGGTTGCATTATTTGTTACAACATCATTTCCTAATCTGAATATTTCGAGAACTAATCACTGCATCGAGTGTTACCAAGAGTACCTACCTTCTTTTCCATTGTGGAATTGGATGATGTTTGAGCTAACATTGAATTCGAAAAGAAAATAATTACCTCGAAGAAGTTATGTTCAAAAGTCCTCGGTAAGAACCGGATACCTAACCAGCACCATATATGAGAGTCAGATATACCACAGTATACATAAGAATAAAATTCATGAGATGTGTCAGGTACCAGAATCACATTCTCATATATATATGCAGAATATCATTACAATAATGTTGCCAGTAGTTTTGACATGATCGATATCCTAGTAACGAAGCGACATTTTCCAACAATAAGTAGCGCTAATTGCAGTAGTGTGATATAATAATCGATAAGTTGGTCAACAGCATTAATGGAACTATGGAAATGCATCAATATCCGTGATGAAACTGATGAAAGTGAGTTTGAGCTTTTTTTTCTATAGTGCCGGCGTTGGTCGTACAGGCATCATCATCCTGTGCGACATTTGTCTGCGCATGGCTGCTGGAGAGAACGCCATGGATTTCCTAGCCTACTTAGAAATTCTGCAAGAACAACGCCCTTCTATGTTAGAAAATGCAGAACAGTACACATTTGCCCATTTGGTGGTGCTAGAATGCCTTTTTAGCATGCGCACAGCGGTGCCATGTTCCAAGGTGAGAATTTCGTAGTATGTAGTTACTTTTTGACTAAGTAAATCATGAAATGGGCCTTTTCAGTCATTTATAGAGAAAATATTTCTCGGAATATATGGCACTTGAGATTTTTTTCCATCAATTCATCGTATGAAGAATTATTGAAAACGTCATAATGTACGAGCGAATTCTAAAGATCAGGCATGGCCGCGAAACGTGTGACGTCAGTGCGAGATTGGTGATTTCCTCACCTTCTCGCCAATAAAATGACTAGCGTCTGGAGAAAGGAGGATGTAAATGACCAACGTAGCGGGAGAACCCCGCCAAGCCCGATAGTGTAGTTTGTTAATGGCGGGTACAAATCACCTAGCGACGTGAGGAAAGAACGTTAGGAGCGAAGGTACGAAACAATATTATAATATTATTATTGGTAGAAATAGCCAATACCTTCAATTGGCGCCGAATTATGTATCAAGGGAAGGGGTGTATAGTCGGTTGACATTCAATTATAGTTATAGTTTGGTCTGCGTGTGTTGCACACATAAAAATAAAAATGGAATCGAACTGTTGTGCAGAATAATGTACAAAAACGTTCAGCTCATTTCAACATCTTAGAAGGCATTGTTTGAAGTCTCATCCAAATAAAATAGCCCCATCAAAAAAAGTGGTAAAGTGTATAAACTTTCCTGTGAGAGATGCGGGTGCAAGTTCAACAAAGAAAAAGATTTTAGAGCTCACAAAAAAAAATGTTTCAATTTACCTGCGGATAGTGCGGTGGAATCATTATCTGATTTTCCATTGTGCAGTGAAAACATTTTGAGAGATCAATTCGAGAATCATTCAGAGAATTCGCATGAGTTAACGTTGGTTAAGGAACATCTTGAAATTCCATCCTATGAACAATTTATCGAATGGAAGAACGACTTAGAACTGAAAGATAGAACTCGTTTCGTCAAGAATTCCGGAACGAAAAGATCGTCCAGATCAGAGATACAATATTTTCATTGTCATCGCTCGGGATATTTCCACTCAAAGAGCACTGGAAAAAGGCAAGTTAAAATACAGGGCAGCAACAAAATCAATTCAAATTGTCCTGCTCCCAATAAAGTGGTACATGCATCTACGTGAAAACGCATGTTGGACATAAGAACGAACTATCCCAGCAAACATTGAACTAGCGGGAGAAGTCCGGCCTAGTGCAGGTTAGTCTGGGAAAGTGACGATGCCGGGGTATAGGTAATGGGCCGATGATTTTCCCATGCCAAGTAGGTAACCATTAGTTAAAAATACGATGATGGCCTTGTGATGGTAAGATGTCTGGAACTAATTGAATACTAACGAGATCTGGCCCTTTGTTGGCCAATTTCATATTCACTACCCTCCCCCTGGCGGATGTTTTGGGAACGTCTACATCAACAATCAGCTGATCAATATCATATGTGACTAAAAGATGGCTGACTCTAGTGAGTGATGATCGCGTACTAGTTTGTTTATGTCGAATTAATGTGGTCCTCTCTTTCCGTGGTGGTTATTTATGATGGCAGGAGTATTCTCAATTGATAATAATAGAAGACAGATTCTTCAATTATGATAATATTGAGTAAGTATCAATGTACCTACATAGTGTTTCGAATGTCATTATTTGATGCATGTGTTTGGTATCTCGTAACCTCATATACCTAATGATTATGATAATTGGAGTTAACTATACTTCTCTAAAAGCAACCATCATTTTTAACTCGTTTGTTGCTATCAAAAGCAATCTCAGGTTATGTGAACCTATCTCTATATTGAATAACTGAATAACAATAAGATTTCAGCTACAGAATTACTTGTGCCAACACCATAATGAGAATTGAAAAGCTCCATGTTATCACGCCATTTGACTATATTATCAAGTTATAAACTCATGCAACTCATAGGCCACTAATATAAAACAAAAGATGCATTTTATATTTCAGAAGTACCTCACAACGAAGAATTAACTTCGAAGGAATGCTACCCAATAAGATGTAGATACCACACACCAACCAGTAAGCAGTCACTCCGAGAAGTTTCATCGTTGAAGAACAGAGAGGTTAAGAAATATCATTGTGTCATTCATAAAATTGTTTTCTTGAAATCTGGTATGTGTCTGATTTATGATGAGAGGGTTATGTTGTGAAATAAAGAGGTACTAGAACTTTCAGATCCATTGGACCCCTAAAACCCCTACCCCTCCCCTACCTCGATAGTATGTAACCAATGTCGTTAATTGGCCATTACAGTCCCATCATTTATGTATATGCTGGGCTTGCTATGGGAAAGTCAATGTGTCGATTATGTTGTACTGGCCTTTTTCCGGGGAACTGAATATGATTGCTGGGTACCCAGCACTGGGACCAGCTGCCGGCCGCAGTGTACTGATATATAGAGTCCCGCATATGGGACCATTTACTGGGCCGCTGATGTCAGGTATGGGAAAAATGTACTAGGCCATTGATGCCCCATATCAAGATGTTTGCTGGGATGCTAACCTAACCTATCCTAACCTAACCATAAATGAGAAGCAACGTCAAGCCTTAGCTGCCAAAATTGCCCAGAACATACCCTTCAGTGACATTCTGGATGAGGAAAGTGGACACGAAATAATATTAGAAATACGAATACTGGGTGTGAGTCAGGTATGTAGGTGCTTGTAACACGATCTAGGTATATTCGGATAGTTTCTATAAGGTCGAGACTATCTCTGTAATATGTATTTTATGAATACCTATATATATCCTAATTTCATTTCCTTTAATGGCTTCAACCCCCAAATCCTCATATCAGTTCTCGAAGAGTCAGTTTTATCATAGTTATCAGTATCTACGATTCAAAGACAACATAACATGCAATAACATGTATAATCAGCTGAGCGTCGCTAGGTGATGAGCACAGGTAATCTTTGCCCGCGCTTGCCGCTGTTCTCCCGCTACGTTGGTCATTTACATCCTCCTGTCTCCAGACGCTAGTATAAAATGCACAATGAACTTGACAATGTTATTTTTCGATTTCATCATTTATGCAAATTATACAGATGCTGTTAGAAAACTCAACTAATTACTACTTGAAAATTCGTGGTACTGAAAAATTGTCCTGCATAATCAGTCAGTTGGTTGATTTTTGTTAGAGGTTTATTCAAAATTGTAAGTGAAATTTCATTTTCTATTAAATTACAGTGCAGATATTAATGAAATTTAGTTCCAAATCCCTTCCAGTAATTCGCTTTCAAGGAGACCTATTGTACAGTCAGATGTGAAATAAATGTCGCATATGGACGGTGATAGCACCTCTAGTCACTTCTGATGCAATGAGACTGCTAACACCATGAAATAGCGACATGTTTTTGGCATTTGACTGTACCTACCTACACCCAGCCAACACATCTCTGACATGACATGTCTGAGATGTCGCGTTTATGTAACAGTACGATATCACAAATGTTTCATCGCTGCGATGTTCATAAGCAAACATATTCGCGACATAATATATCTGAGATGTCGCTATGAGGCGACACTACGATATCATGAATGTTACATCGCTGTGATATACAGAAGCAGACATATCTGCGACCTGACATCTCTGAGATGTCGCTGCGATGTAACATCAGAAGCAAACAGATATTTGACTGACATTTCTGAGATGTCGCGATGAGGCAGCATTGCGATGTCACGATTGTTCCATCGCGGCGTTGTAGCTTCAGAAGCAAACACATCTGCGACATGACATCTCCAAAAAGGTCATGATGAGGCAACAGTGCGATATCACGAATGATGCATCGCTGCGATGTACATACAGAAGCAAACTCATATGAGAAAATTTCTCAATCAGATTCTTGCTTGGTGAACAAGAATACATGAATAAAGATCATGATTATTTGTCGATGACTTGAAGATACATATTTGAGTGGAGTATATAAGCTTCAAATCTATTGATGTACCACAAAAAGAGAATTGGCCTCAATATTGATCCTTGAGGATCACACATACATACCGATCCTATTTCTGATGTCACTAGTGATATCTTCATGTTCAAATTTTGAAGTCCATGTCGTCACGGCAACCACAAATCTCTACAGAACAACATCTTGTCACCTGATGGTATGACATAGAATTGACTGTTTCATATTGGTCGTGGAATTGTATTAATAAAAACAATTTGTGTACATAATACTATCAAAAATATTGTCAGGAATTTTGGACTCGAAAAAATTACTTCGAGGTAACACCACTCTTTCCTGCGGACTCGTGGTATAACCAAGCAATACGATCTTGTTGATTTCTGATAGGAATAATATCGATATTATCGCGAGCACTCATACCATTACTTCTAAAAAAACCAATGCTGACCAATCATAATTGAGAGATAGCCTGTGTTTTTGCGAAAATATCAGTTATCTTTGATTTCAATGGTCAGGGTATGTAAGATGAGTGGGATAGACAGGGATGTTGTATGTTCTCCATTAACTCTAATCATTGGTCATTTGCAAAAGGACATGGAACATCTGGTGGATATGGTTCTGCAGAATAACGGGGTAGCTCAGCAAATGAAATACCTTGAAGAGACTCAGTGGCAGGACTCCATAATGGAAACGATAATGAAGAGAGGCACGAACATTTCAATTCATGCTGAGAAGAACAGGTCCCAAGAGATCGTACCAGGTAAGTTTTGAAAAGATATAGATGTACTCCAAGACCTTCAGAATAATATGATCTACACAAAGAGTAAGAGAGAGAGGATGAGAGAGAGTGAGGGATAGAGAGGGGGACCAGTAAAATGCCTGTCAGCAATAGTGTCTATTATATCGTGAAGCTCTTGAGAGATATGCGAAAATAGCCTTCAGTTGCCTCACCTGCCACTATCATTCCGGTGACTTTGATTACTTGATGAACGAATATATCTCATCATGAGAGTTCCTAAGCAACCCTGCACCTGGAGATGATTACTAGAAGATAATGAGAGTGTTCTCTCTACTAGTACAACTAGAACACGCTTCGAAGAGACACATTTTCACATTGGGACACTTCCTTTCTCTCAATCTTTCATCTTTCTCTTTGTACCCATCTAGTCCAATTTGCTACCAGACGTTATCTACAAGTGACTGATTCAACTTTGCAGAACGCTACAGAGTGTTCTTGGCGCCTTACCCCGCAAATGATCCAAAATCATCATATATCAATGCAGTTTTGGTAGATGGTTTTCGCAACCCGGGCAGGTATATCGTGACGCAGCAGCCAATGCCGAACACTCTGGGAGATTTTTGGAGACTAGTGATTGAACGTGGGTGCTCCGTTATCATCAATCTGAACTCAGTGAATCCGAGAGACAAGGTATTACAATCCTGGGAAATAAATCATTGTTTGTTAGATCAATTCACATGTATTGTCATAGCTGTAGTTTTTTATTGATCATGAATGATTCTTCCAGACTTTGTGCAAGTTTTGGCCAACAGAAGGGGATGACATGACTCCTGTGGATTTTTTGATTATTCGACATGTCACAACGAAGGAGTTCGAATGTTACAAAATCGTAACAGTCTTAGTTGAAGTAGATGATTCTATGGTGAGATGCAATAAAGGAAATGTTTCTGTAGATTTTTACAGAAGTTATTCTTCATTTTATAGGAGGAATTTTCAGTGGATATCATATCAATGAAAGGGTGGAAACCTGGTCAACTGCTGCCGATCAATATAGAAGAATTCTTGGTTTTCAGGGATGCTGCAGATGCTATATCCAGGAATTCAAAAAATGTCATTGTTACTTGCTAGTGAGCAGACAGCAATTCTTTCAATTGGTGAACATAATTAATTTATTTTCCTTCTAGTGATGGAGCAACTGCTTCCGGCTTATACTTGGCGATGTCATTCTTGATAGAGAGGATGAAACTAGAACAAGAATGTGACGTATGTTTGGCAGTGAGGAGTATTCGACATAGCAGAAAGCATTTCGTAACCACAGAGGTGAGCTACTCAGATTGTGTAATCTTTGGTTGATTCGAAATTGTGTTTTTAATTTCACAGGAGCAGTACGAATATCTTTTCAGAGCATCGCTGACGGTCATCAATGGATTCCAGAGTTACGCAAATTTCGATTAGTTTAGCGAAATATGAATTTTTCTGTGCCTGGATTTATCAGAATTTTAATATTGCTTCCTGTTAAACACAACTGAGTAGTCAACATATCTACTTGTATATCAATTTGAGTATTATAATTTCAATATTGCTTCCTGGAAAACAAAACTGAGTAGTAAAAATATCTACTTGCATATTTGAGTATTATTCGAAGTAGGTATTAATCATGGAAATGATTCATATCTCGAAGTGGTCCAAAGTGATTTCGATAAAAAAACAAGCAACTCAAAGTCGGTCGACCACACTTTCATGTTTTATTTTTTGGGATTCAAAGTATTGTTCTATCTCTAGCTCAATCAGTATTATTGAATTGAGTTGCTTCTGAGGAATCAAAATTTGTAATTATTGGTAACAGTGATTGCAATAGTAAAAATAATTTACAAAAAAATAGATTCGGTAAGTGATCATACTATACCCAAGCCTACTAAATTCACCAATTTCACGATATCGCACCAATACTGAATATAGAATATCGAATTGTTGTACATTCTTCTTTTTTGCTCTTCGTGATGGGATCGGGATTTCCTATACTGCACACTTCTGAAGTGGATTCGGTGACATAGGTAATGCGCTGTTATTTGGTTATAACGAATATTTGAAGATATGAAGAAACTTGTTTCATTTAAGGTGATGCAATTGAAACATAAATGTGAATGCTATATTATGAAACTAAATCTAAAATTAATCTAAATACAGTGAGCAAACATTCTGCCCGCCAAAATACACCAAATTTACAGAGTCATTTGACGGCAAGGGACAAAGTTTGATACAAGGCCTCTGCAAAAAACCATGCGCAGTACGCAATGATGTCATCTTCATTTGGGTGTAGCTTTGTTATTCTCTCCAATCGCCATTGGAGTGGAGGAGTCAATTCATTTTTAATGAGCGCTAAATCACCTAGGTACTCTCAATGGTTAACAGTCATATTATAACCCTTGAACGTGAGAAATTTAGAAATTTCAGGTTATACTGTGCGAACGGTCAGCTCATATAGTCGGGGCAAATAGGTCGTGGTTCATTTACTTACCATCTCATGTAACTTTGTCAAAAATATAACAATTAGCATAAGAAAGATAATTCCACCAGATAAGATTTTATTTGGACGCCATCTACAGAAAATAAAGTTCAACAAACCTCTTTCTTAAGCCAATCCCTGTAGAAAGAAATTGTCTGTGCTGAAGGATAGGAAAACAAATCAAACAAATAAAATGTAGGTTCATTTATTGACTAAGAAGGGTATTCGAAGTAGTATCAAATCTGCATAAAAAACATTTATAATATGTGTCACCAATAAATTTGACTGCACCTGAAATGCAACTATGTGTGCATATTTATTTTACAGGGTGTTTAATAAACGATCTCCTATCAGTGAAACTTGACACAATGATCATCAGCTTTGAATAAATCTAATCAATGAAATCAATGGAATATTCCCCAGATATAATGCATTACACCTTCACAGATATAGGAACATTGAATAATGACTTATCAATTGTACTAGATTCCAAATTGTACTTGATTTTAGATTATAAGAGATTTGATAATAAATGTTTCAAACGATCAGTGAAAACTCTATAATATGCAGAGAATACCTTATGTCAGCAAGATTGTGAATAAGCCAGAAAATGTTGTTTGACCAGAGCTTATTGATATTTCCAGCAGCTTCCAAATTACATCCTGGTCAATTTCATCATCATTTTGGGCTCCTGGTTCCAGATTTAATGAGAGCATACGAGTCTGGTGAGACGTCAGGTGACCTATAAGTATGCTTAGTCCAGCCAGTACGTTGAATTTATGACATCAAGTTGGAAATTATTTATATCTTCTTGAAATTTACATCAATAGCTTTCCAGCGTTAACAGGAACAATAAATCGGCTCTAAAAGCCAGGACAATCTCTCCAGGAAGATTGTTTCATGTACTCATAAGAAATGCTCACTCTTTCGAGTCCAGAAAAAGGCATTTATCAGCAAAATAGTTACAGTATCTTTCCAATCCAAAAATTAAAGATACAAGTAAAAGCAAAAGTAGAAGTAAAATAACAGTAAAATAACAGTAAAATAACAGTAAAATAACAGTAAAATAACAGTAAAATAACAGTAAAATAACAGTAAAATAACAGTAAAATAACAGTAAAATAACAGTGCAATAACAGTCTGGCAGAACTATAACATAAGAAAAATAAAAAACATGTTATAATAACGTAACCTCAAGATGATGAAAGTTCACATATTGATTTCCATGAATATGGACCAAATTCCATAAAAATAATAATTTCTATAAATCAAAAATATTCTTAATAATTGAATAGTTACCTCTAATTAGATGTTCTTCACGAGAAATGGTGGATGATTAGAAATTTACTTTAGCGGACATCCACCTTCGAGTTCACTCAATGATGGCCAGATGCAGAAATGAACGATTTTCAATTTTTCTTTCTCTTTTCTAGTTGAAAATTCAAATGTCCATGTCATAAAAGTCATAAAAATCATAGTAACCAAATAGCCAGATTCGAATCAACCGCTGCAATAACCGATATCAGGTTCAAATGAATAATCAATACAATCAATACAGATCAATAACAATAAGAAAACGCTGACGGCCTACTACCTAGACATTCTAAAGATATAGCGAAGTTTATCAACCTTGATATGTTACTGTCGCGATCCTGCTCGTTGAAGGTCTGAACGCTGAACTATTCGTTAATGCTACATGGGACAAAGGAACAAAAGGAAAAGAAGAATTAAAATTACAACCTTAAGACCGACGATTCACGACAATCGCTATGCAGACCTATTTTCCAGCCCCATTTTCTGCCAAACGAAAAGTCCAAATGAAAAACGGTTTGGATGATCGTAAGGACGAAAGCTCAAGCTAGGAGTTAAAGTAATTTTCGAAATCAAACTCGTTTTTTGAAGAAAGCAGGCGATGACTGAAAAATGTAAACATTGGGAAATTTTGTGTCACAGATTTTAATGAAAATTGGTTTAACTCCTAGATACACTAAAATGCCATACCCTGCCCAAATTCTGGCTTCCAAAATCATACCGTTTCAAAGAAAACGGGAAAAAACCCAAAATTAACAATATGGCGTCGATAATTGGTGGCAACCTACATAAATCGTGTCTGAATTCAGGCCTATTCAGGGGTACATTAGTTCAGCTTCTGTCTTATAGATGGCGGTGCAAAATTTTGATTCTAATTATCATTATTAGATGGCGCTCAGATTAAAAAAGAATACAATGAAACATGTTGAGAATTTCACATTACGGAAAAATAATCACAGTCCTCTAACTGGGTAACTCACTATAATAATGGTAAAAAAGTAATTAGTGCGATCAACTGAGGAATAAGGTGCGAGAGGGTGACGGCGGTAGGCGGAGACATCAGAACCCCTTCCACGGCGAATCCTCACCCGCTGGTTATTTTCATTTTACTTATCTCATCTTATCTATTTTTAGAACCACTTGGGCGCGGTGGTCAGGGTCAGTAACGCAGTGTTGCATATACTATTACTATAGTAATAGTTCTATTACTTTCGGATCCCATCTATTACGCTATTACGTACACTCTTAAAAAGTTCCAAATCTATTACTATTCCAACAGAACGTCATCAACGGGCGAATTTAAATCATGATGAATGATATTATGCAACTACTGAAGTCAAAAGTTCTATGTATGCGACATGATTCACGGATTTTTGCACATGATCTGTGAGTTCTGTGACATTCTGCGAATATTGACATTTGACTTCGTGTGACATTCGAAGTTTATTCATGAAATAAATTGTTTCTTTTTCATTCTCCTATTAACTATTCAACTTCAATATATTGTTTTATTTGTATTGTGATGAAAATGAATAATATTTTTGAATACTTTTATAGATAATTGACAGTCATACAGAAATGACCTCCTGCGCATGCGCATGAGGCAATGTGACTTAAAAAAGTAATAGATTTTCAAGAAATAGTAATAGATTACAAAAAAAATCTCGCCTGCGGCGGGCATCTCTCTTCTGGCGGGATCTATTACTATTTATTACTATTTTTTCTCTGGGACTATTACTTTTTTTATTTTGACATATGCAACACTGGGAGTACGGGTGGTACGGTTATAAAATTGAAAGCATAGGGCATTTTAGGGTGAAATGAAACGCAATTTATATTCCAGAAACTCAGCCATTCGTTAGAATGACCCGGCAAACGTTTTGCTATACACTGTGTCCCAGATTGGTGCTGTATGTATTGCTATCTCGATTATTATAAGAGCTACACAGTCGTTCAAATGAGCAATGTTTCTCAGAATTCTATTACTATTTCAGAATTGCCATCAGATTTTTTCGATCATTTTCTGTTTTTGAAATAATTGCGAAAAACCAAAGTGGTGCGTTTTTGACAATCCCCTGTATCTCTGTTATTTGAAAACTTACGGCATTCTGGCTCAGACATTTCGCGAGCACTTTTTCAAGAACTTTTGAATGAAAAATAGAACAATGAAATATCTTCCTACATTTTCGAGATAATAATAGCATTGTTTTTTCTTATGGAAATTTTCAGATTCGTTTATTTCTGATGTAGGTATTCGTTCAGAAGAATATGATAATGTTATAGTGATAGGTACATTTTTGAAAGGAGGATTGAAATTTCTATTTAATGCAATAAAAATCCAATACGTGCCCATATGAATGCCGTGAGTTTTCAAATAACGGAGATACAGGGGATGGTCAAAACGCAACATATTGGTTTTTCTCGATTATTTGAAAAACAAAAAACTATCGAAAAAATCTGATGTTAGTTCTGAGATGGTTATAGAATTCTGAGAAACATTGCCCATTTGAAATACTTTGTGGCTCTTATAATAACCGAGATAGCAATAGGTATGTACACTTCTTCTCAAAAAAATCGTAACGACTTCTGACTTGATTTCCTCGAAATAACTGCTCGTGCCCACGGACTATTATATCTTTATCACACAGCACACCCGCAACGGTAGGTAGTTTCCTATACCTAAATCATCTTATTATCCTCCTTCATGATATAGTGTGAAAAAGCAGGTAGAAAAATTTGGTTCAATATCATTTATTTTGAAATATGGAAGTATGAGAGATCGTGACATAGAAGTTCATAGACATATGGAGTATTAAAGAAATTCATAATTTTCAGAGTTTTAGATTCTGGATATTCATCTTTGGAAATGTCGGTAGTAAAAACATTAATTATCGTTATTGAAGCTCTTTTGGCAGATTAAATGAAAAAAAATTATCAATATGATTTTATCTCCAACAAAATCTGCACGGTGTTACATATAACATTATAACAAAATTCAAGCATACATTTCTCGCAAGCAAATAAAAGGAGGCATTCAGCTCAGAAAAATAGTGGTGGAATATATTCTTCGATTCTGATACTCATCCGGTGCTCATGACACCTTTTGATAGATAACACAAATTCTGATCATTTTGTTATTTCAATAGAACTTATCAAATATCAAGACAATCGAAGGAATTTTTTTTCGAGAGGTGAATGATATCGAATTCATATTTTTTCAAGTCTTCAATATCCTGAATCTCTACTACGGTTCTCTGGGAAAATATACACAAGACCTCATTTTATATATCTCATCACTCCAATTTTTCAACATGAGGCTCTGCAATGATCATTAATTGATTAACTGGCGATTAATTAGTGAGATTTATATATTGTAGGGTTCTTAAACTGTTTTTGAAAACATGGACCAATACTTTGAGTATTTTTTTGTAGGCCGACGGCGTTTTACTAGTGACAATTTCAATAAAGAGATATCTATCAATCCAATTAATAGATGAATCATCAGATACTGTTATTTATATTTTTATTGATTTGTTGATAAATTTCACTGGGGTGACACTCTTCATATCCGAGCAAATATTTCGTAAACCCTATATCGAATGAAAAAATATTCAATTTGATATTATATTATGATGAACAGTGCTTGTACAGAAAAAAAAAATACTGATGATGTGCTACTGATTTGGAGTAGCAGATCATGATATCAGAATTATTTGCCTCCATAGGATGATATTTTCTGACGGAATAACTGAGACAAGACGCATCAATTGAAGAAAATTCGAAGAAAATCTGTTCAAAGTCAATAAATATTTCTCTAATCAATAATTTGTAGAAAAACATTATGGTGAATCCATTTTAATAGAAAACAAAAACGGGGAATGGGTGTGAAAATATATAAGTATTATTATAGTCTTTGCAACTTCACTCTAGACATATACAGCAAAAAAACATCGCCGCGGCACGCGTTCCTTCTTGACTTTGAACCGACGGTCGTGATGGCGGATCTCTTCTGATCAAGTTGTCTCAAGTGACTTTGCAAAGACTATATCATTTCATTTTCGAGAAGAAACTAGAAATATTGCTTGAACTAAAAATGTAACCTGCCTAACCCTTTCTATAGGTAGACAATTTCCTAACGCAAATTTTCTGCGAATCAAAATATTTCCATTGTTCTATACATCTTCAACGACCTAATTTGCGAATTTGAGAAATAATTGATTCCTATAGTATGAACAACACACTGTAGGTATATGATCAGAAATAGTATAAATATGTGTTCAATTGGTATTTGAAAGGAATCATGAAATTATTATATTTTTTCTGATCATAGTAGAACATCGAAAGTTTATTAATAATAAATAATGCCCTGTATATGATATCATTGTGAAAATTTGACCACATGTATTTTAGAGAGTTGTAGTCAGATTTCCGCTAAAAAATTTCCTGCTATTACTTACTGATTTTCTGCATTTTCATTTGTTCATAGGTGGCTGTGTTCAAAAGAAATGAGAGAGTTCAATATTCAGGAATGTAGATATCATTGAGTAGTACATGTTGAAAAAAAAATTCTTGAAGTCGGTCAGTGTATACGAAAATACGAAGGTGGTGCTGTTTAAAGTGGGACACACTGTATCTACCTTGGTCTGAATTGGACAATTGTGTATCACATTTTGAGCTCGATTTTATCTCTTTGCAAAATACGATTATTAGGAGTTCTGAATTCTCTCCAATTATACTTTAGCATTCCATATACCGATCTGAAAATAAAATTGCGGACCATAGGTTTTTTCATGCACAGTGGAACAGATCAAATATGAAAGATTATACGCGATGAATAACTGAATAAGCAAGTTTAGCAAGTATCATTGCATTTGCAAGTATTCAACTAGACGACGCTGAGCCACAGTCCCGTAGAGTGGTCTAGTTGAATACTTGATTATCCATCGCGTATAATCTTTCATATTTGAGCTGTTCCACTGTCGCACGCAAAATCCTATGGTCCGCAATTTTATTTCCAGATATCCACACATTGGGCATCCAAATAATATACGAAGGATATCCTGTCGAGGCATGTCCAGTATGGAAATATTCAGAGTACCCGCCGTTTCATCCATATATCTAAAATATGGATATCCAGGAAAATATCAATATTTGGAATATTTTATATTATATATCAATAATATTGTAATTTCCTCACTCATATATCGACATGTGAAATACGGTAAGAAGATATGGTTATAGGTAGGAGTTCCGATGTCTCTCTCGACCTTTATATCAACAATAATACCTATTTATTGAATATTAGAATTTCGAAATAATGATATATTAAATAATAATAATATTAAATATTTCTTGTTCAATTTTATTATTTAATTTTAAATAATATATTGAATAATCGAACTTTCTATTATATACCAAAAAGGTATTTGATGATCCTATCTACTTATATTATATTATGTTCTATCATATCTACGATTATTTTTCATATTCAAAGATTCAAAGCACCATTTCCTACCTGCTCTCCCTTTCTAACCCATGCACGTGCGCTCTTCCTTGAACATTTCCTTTCGAGCGTTCCGAAAGATAAAAAAAATATTTCAAGAAGCTACCATCAGCCACGCCTAGACCAACCTTGTAAAGTATTCTTTACTTGCCGTAATAGTGCCTCAGTGCCTATACAATATAGTCATCACACTTACGACAAGCTTCATTACATAATATATTTATATCTCCAAACTAACCGGTCGCTCGATCGGTGTCTTCCGCGATAAAAAAACAAAGTCAGTAAAGAAGTAAATACAGGTTCGTGGAAAGAATGCGCTTCGGATTTGAACCCAAAATGGAAGGAGCATCCGAAAATTCGACACTCAATCAAAGCGAATGTAATTTAGGATTATATTAGATTGAAAACTCATTTGCATAATTTCATTAATGTGGAATTAATTAGGTATCAGGGCGCTATAAATATTTGAAGCGACACCTGTTGAAAATCTTTATAATACTAACATCGTCAACACGAAGAAAAAAGAGAATTCTACATCGGTTTCTCGATGTTGGATTTTTATTCGTGTTTATCACGGTTTGTTAACCGTAGCGACATCTCTTTGAAACGCCAGGCGAGTGCGGTGAATCGTTCGTCTTAACAACTCGTTTGACATTTCATATGAATATTTTCGAAACAAACTGAAATAATGAACTTTCATCAAGTAAACAAAACATAACATGCAATTGAAATCAATTATCCAAAGAATATACAGGATGATTCACGATGAATGCCAGTGACTCGCAGCTCCATGAAATCTGTAACAGAAAAGCTCAAAATATCCTACAAAAGGGAATGCAAGTTCTCAAAATACATTCAGTGAAAACCAGAGTTGAATTAATTACTCTGAAAAGGTCAGTGGAATACTTGGTACTATCAATATTTCATAGAAAAAGTAACATTTACTTAAAGTTGATGTTACAATATGAAGCCACTTGGACCTTTGTTGCAAGGTATGCAGATATTCTGCGTGCCTTCGCTACCAAAGATCCTGATGAACCTTCTGTGAAAATTGCCAGCGATCGAGACAGTTCATAATCAGGGTAGTAAGGTCAAATTCTGGTAAACATGCTACTGGTCCGAGGTTGAGAACATGTCCTAGAATGAGGACATTGAGGTCATTAGAATAAATACTCATTTCATGAAACGGGCCAGAGTTCAATATTGCCTCAACCTGGACTAAGACAGTATGAAACTCTTTATAGGTGAGGAAGTGGTTGTCGAGCACTTTCAAGAGGTGAGTCCTCATCGACCTAGTAGGTGGTCACAACGGCGCACCGCACACACATAAAAAGAATTTCTACCTTCAATGAAATATGGTTTGAATCAAGATTATGGCTTGTTTATACATATATACTGGAATAAACGATCGCTTGATATGACCATTTTTCATTATAACCCTTGAACGTGAGAAACTCAGAAAGGACCCCGCACCGCACTAGGGGGGAAATTGGCTTGCGGTGAATTTCCTCGAATTTTGGATATATCGTAGAACTCGTGATGCTGATCAGATGTCCCAATTATCAACGATCTAAATTCAATAGTTTGTATAATACAGGGTGCTGAAGTTGACTTTTTCAAAATTTCGAATGGCCATTGTGAAGTTTTCTTTTCGAATACCAAAATCAAATCGACTACGTTTTGTTTGTCGATGTGGCCAGTGGAAATCCACTATAGAGTTCAATGATATCTGCACGTACTCACGATATACAGAGTTGGTCCAAAAATAGCAAATACATGATGAGCATTCGAGTCACATCCCATAATCAGGCTCATCCCGGACTCCTCGCAATATCGCATTAGCGATTCAACCTCCTGGGGTGGGGCATTTAATTCGTACGGAAAGTATGCAGAGCAAACTATCACCTCCCGATTACGATTATTTACAGACGTGAGGATCCTCACCGCCACCAGGTCCCTGGTACAGAATCCTGGGACAGGAAAGACCTTCATGCCTTTTGTATACACGCACGCACGGGGGGAATCGACTGAGGTGCAGTAGTGAGCCGTTCCTCCGCCCATTCCCATCCCCCTTATTTTGCCTTGATATACCCAAGTCTCCTGTATCATTAGGATATCTATATCCCACTCCAGGATCCTTCGGCATAGCAAGGCCGTTGGGGCTTTCCGGTGCTGAAGGTTAATCTGTAAAAATTGTACAGCCATTACTTAGGCCTAATCTGATTGAGATCCCTTTTCAGGTTCCTCAATCAAGACATCAAGGTCCATCAGCTGCTCCTCGCTCATCACTGATGAGGTGGGAGATCGGTTAGAGGTCCTCTGAGGAGTTCCTTCAACCGAGTTTGCAGAGGTCCCTCCAGAGGTTCCTCCGCTGGTTATAGGTGTCGAGGAATCGACTTCGGTTCCTCTGTTACTCGACGCCGAGACTGTCGCCTCCACCGCGTCGATCTCCATCCCGGAGGCACCTTTAAGGGTCCCTTCAGTCTGGAGGGCCGATGCGGCAGGTCCGGCCAGTCCGGATCGAGTCCCTGAGGTCCCAGGTTCGGTCCCCCTCGATACCCTACTTTTTGCCGAGGGCCCTCCGAGAATTGTCACAGAGGCGTGCGACGCGCTATATTAGGGCCGGGAGTTCATTTAGCTGAGAAGCCTCATGGACTGTTCGTCCAGCCCCACCACCAGTCGCAGCCCCTGTTTCTCTTCTTTCCTCTCCCAGAATTTCCATGAAGATCCTGAGAGGCCTGGATTCTGCCTTTCCAGTCTTCTGACGATATCTTCGTTCGGCAGAAACCTCTTCCTCGGCTCGAAAGAGCCCCCTGCCGTTGGGGTGTTTTCTGAGGTCACCAGTGGGGTGTCCTCAGTAGGGGTGGTATGCGAGAGCTCCGAAGAGCTTCTCTGTGTAGCCTTCCATCCCTGTTCGGTTCCAGATCCTGGGAGGGATGGGTATGAGGGTCCTCTGTGAGTTCCCTCTGGCAGGATAGAGGGTTCCTGTGAGGTTCCCTCTAGTTGGGACAAGGGTACCCGAACGGTTCCCTCTCTTTGGGACTGTGGTGTCCCCTCTTCCCTCTTTTTCATTTTCTTTTTATTTTTTTGGTCCATTTCTGGTCCCACGAGCTATATAATTAGGTTCATTTACTGACTAAAAAGGGTATTCGAAGGAGTATTGAATCTGCATCACAAACATTTATAATATGTGTCACAAATAATTTTGACTGCAACTGAAATGCAACTAGGTGTGGAAATTCATTATACAGGGTGTAATAAATAATAATAATAAACGTTCTTCTATCAGTGAAACTTGACACAATGATCATCGGCTTTGAATAAATCTTATCAATGAAATCAATGGAATATTTCCCAGATATAATGCATTACACCTTCACAGATTCAGGAATATTGAATGATGATTTTATAATTGTACTAGATTCCAAATTGAACTTGATTTTAGATTATAAAAGATTCGATAATAAATGTTTCAAACGAACAGTGAAAACTTCATAATATGCATCATAGTCAATTTCATCATCATTTTGGGCCCCAGGTTGAAGCATTTGGGATTTGCTACAATAAGTTTTAGTTCATTATCTTTATGATTAGTTTATTTTTAGCTAGTGTATATAAATATTCACATGAAAAAGGTACATACCTACAGAGAACACTCAGTCATTTGATAGTCCTTGATAAATCAGATCATCTTTATTATAAAACACACAGCTGATTTCATTTAAAGATATTAAGTATTCAGATTATTTTTCCTGAGGCTCAGCATACCTGTAGGAAGTGATGATTTTAGCTTCGGCTTCGTTCTCTGATCGAATGAACAGGTCCTGAAAATTGGGGATAAATTATTAGAGACTTACTCTGTTTTGAGGTAGAACAGTTAACTCACCTGTGGTGTTCCACGGGGTGTTGGTGTGCTATTGGGGATTCTAGAGGTTCTCACAATTTCAGATGAAGTCGTTCAAATTATTTGTTTTCTTTAATTTTCCAGGATTCTTTTGTTGGTTAGGTATGTCCTATTCTTGTTCTAGGGTGGTGCTCCGGTCGTTGTCAACATCAATAGTCTTCGTGAATCGCCGATAAAAAAAAGAGAAGAAGAAGAAGAAGAAGAAGCAGTCATCTACCTTCATTGTCTATTCACATTATGGTCTTGCGAAAGCGAAAAAGAAGAATGGGAGATTCTTCTGTCTTTGGTTCCTGTTTTTTGAATAGGTTTATTTGACCTGATGGTTTCCAGCCTTATCTCGACCAATAGGATGCGAGGAAATATTTTTCTCTCGGATTTATGCTGTTTCGTGAGCGGTCGGTGTTGAGGGTGGGGGGATAGTGGACTTGGAGAGACTTGGAGGTCGTGCTTGGAGGTTCTTGAAGCTCTCTTCTTGGGCAGCCATGATGGAAGATGCGAGCCATTAAGTGTGGTGGTGATATTTTTGATCACTCGATGTACATCAGGTGAAATATCGAACAAAAATATTTTTCTTTCAACGTTCTCGACGCTAGTCGTAATCACCATCACCTATTCGGATGGGTTTTCGCTGTTTTGGAGTCATGCCCACGCCGCGTGCCCCAGCCGAGATCCTGTTTGGCGCTTCTTCAACCCTTCTCAGATGCAGGAGCATTATTGTACTACGTTTCTTCCACGAACGTAGAACTGTAGGACATATTTTTTATACACTATAGGGTGCTAGGAGAGGAGGAATACCCAGGACGAGGGGCTGCAGAACCCAGCACACTGGATCAGAGGGGTCCCTTTCGTTCTTCTCTTTACGCTGCAGCTAATCCTCTGAGCTGCATGCTGTCGTCACGCCAGGAGGAATACCCAGGAGGAGAGACTGCAGAATCCAGCCCAGTGGATTAGTGGAAGCACCTTCTACTTCGACGCTGGACTTCTGGATTGACTGCTGTTAGCACGCCAGGAGGTATACCTAGGAGCAAGGGCTGCAGCACTGGGCCCAGCAGTTCAGCATAGATCTTCACCCATCGCAGTCACCTATGCTGCCAACATCTTTACACCAAGCGGACCGTGATAGGGGTGATATGGACCTCTGGAGAGGATCATCCCCGTGATTTCAACCAGGTTTTTGTTAGGGCCATTCAAAATCTCAAAAATCAACTTGATTCACCATATTCACGTGTAAAACTCTCTGTGAAGCTTCACCATGGTACCATGAGACAGCGGTCTCAGTTTTACATTTTTTTGATGATTTTTTCAGCTCAACATTTAGTGGAATAATGACAATTTCCCTACGTATTTGATCATTTAGATATTTAGAAGTTATCAATATTCATCTGATATATACCTAGTTTGAAGTATGTGGTAGGACGTCCTCTACAGACAGTGGTCTGAATGTGTCTTGTCTGTCTTTGGTGTAATGAATAGGTTGCAGGAATACACATTTGTTTCATTCTATTATCTGTCCATCTAAAAATTTTCAGAAAACATATTCTGAAAGTATTTGTTGCTTACCATCAGTTATAAATATTTATTTGGTTTTCTCAATTATCCAAATCAACTACTAGTCTACTATTAAATTGAGTGGCGTCAGCGTACATACAGGTGGCGTCAAAAACTCGAATATCAACCTCGAATCCATATCAACTGTTTTCTGGCAAACAGCAGCCGCTCGCAAGTGTCTTATTCTTTTTTATTCTAGCTGAATGAAATTAACCCTAATCGGGAAAATAGGTTACAGTGTTACACCTCGTTCATGACGTTACAAAAATACTGTAGAAAACAGAGCTAAGCATTATTGTTTACCTACTTCTTAGTCTCTTTTTCATTGGTTCATAATTGATTTCATCTGTGATGTTTACTACTGGCTATCGATTGGTATTTCTCTGTTCGTTGTTATTGATTCTAATTCTATTTTCGCTGTAAATAAGGGATAATATTGTGATTTTACTAGTTACTAGTTATCGTTATTGCATTGGTAGGTAGTTGGTTCCTGGAATTGTCGCACATGACTGATTCAGTCCACAGGTATTTCGCCAATTCTCATCTTGAATTTCGAGTATCATTCTTGTAATTATTGTTGCCGTTATTTCCAAATGAATATAATTATTATGTAATTATTGAAGATGTCACTGTCAGTTTGATGACGTTTATTCTCTATTGACGGTAATGACACTAATGACGGATGACCACTATCTGTGAACCTCTGCATGCATCTTCCCGAATTTTCATCATTGTCATCATGGAACATTGACCCATTGTTCCCTTGCTATCATCATCACGAATACGGGCTTAAACGACTCACAATCAGCACCATATTCCGTTATGATGATTTGGCACTGTGTATCTTCGCCATTATGTACCTGTTCGCTGATTTGGCACTAATTCCTTGTAAGTATATGGGCGTTATAGGTTGTTACATTGTGATAATGGGTCATCGCACGGGAAGAAGATGATGACGTATTTCGCCCCACTTTTTAAGTCTACACTGGTCCTCAGTTGCGCATGACCGCGTTTGAAAATCTGAAGTTTCAAATCAAAACAATAATAACAGGCAATAATTGATTGATTGATTGTCTTTATTACCCCAAGAAACATTTCTGTTTATGATAGGGATACATAAATACATATGAAAAAAATAATAATAAAGGGTTAACTATAATGAATTCCACTCAGTGGAAACGAATTAATATTGTGTCTTATAAGATTAAAGTTATATTTCATTCCTAAGAAATAGATGGTGATTTAATGATATTCCTTCTTTTCGGATGGTCTAGATACCTCTCTTCATATTATCGACATATTTTTCACTACACTGGTGAGGTAGAAATACCATGTACAACAGGGTATTCGCGGATATATAACAAATAACACAAAAAGGAATGAAGAGAAAAAAGATATTTCTAATGCAAAGTAATAAAAAGCGTATGCTTTGTAGCTGTGCTGAACACAGGCGGAATATGAATTTATATCCTACGAAAACTTAAAATAGGTGGATATTACTATTTCTGAAAACATTCAGTGATAGGTACCTACTTGTTATGTTTAAGCATGATGTCTACGATAGATATACAATTAATTCAATGAATATATTATAGAAATAGACGAATAACTGTTACTTGAACAGTGAATCGAGATTGAACATCATATTTCATAATTCGCTGATATCAGAAATTTTCTTGATATTATGTTCGTTTTCATACTTGATGAAGATGTTTCCATGGTTACTCCAGACAGTACCGCTTTTTCCGACTTTTACTAAGGCGGCCTTCATAATTTTTTGGTGTTCCATGGTCAGATCTACCCTTATAACTATGCGAATATTCTTCAGCCATTTTTTATTGCGATAAACCATATTTTTGAAGTAAACGGAAGTAAATTTTACGATTATTGGTCGATATTTAGCGGCACTTGCTCTTCCAATTCTGTAGCAGTTTTCAATAGAGGACTTATCTATATGTAGTTTCAATTTATCGGAAAGTATATCAAAAATCAAGTTCTCACAGTTTTCCTGGTTCGACTCGGATGCCATATTTATCAGAACATTCTTCTTCCTCATATGTTGTTGAAAAAGTTCCTGACTTTTCGATAATATTTTTATTTGTTCCTCTTGTGATGCCAATTTTTCATTCATGCAGTTTTTTTTTTTTTTTTTTTTTTTTTTTATCGCTTGGAGCGCACGAAAGGGAATCCCTATAATGTTCAAAGAACATCGTGCGTTCCTAGGGAGGATAAGGATAGGAGGTAGGTATTGGAATTTTTTTTGAACTTCTGGAGATTATATGTTGTTGGGAATACTAGAGAGCTACCTCAGGAACAGACGACAGAAAGAACGACTTCAAGAAGAGTCAAACTATGTGGACCTCAAGTCTGGAGTCCCGCAAGGTTCTATTTTGGGTCCACTGCTTTTCAATATTTACATCACACACATTTTGAGGAGTTTAAAATATTGTAAATTTTATTTATATGCTGATGATACCCAGCTGTATTACTCCTCTCCATACTCTGCGATAGATGATGCTTGTGCCATGATTAATGAAGATCTAGGGTCTTTTATTGATATGGCGAGGGATCACTGTCTCATTATAAATGCAAGCAAATCTAACATAATTGCATTTGGACTCAAAAAAATTCAGTTAATATCATCATAGAAGATACTCCTATGATTATTTTAGATGAAGAAAAGAGTCTTGGTGTTATTATAGACAGTAAGCTCAGATTTGAGAGATTCATTAATGAACTTGTCCAAAGAGCATACTCCACAATTGAGCTCATTCATAGTAATAGACATTTGCTATCTGTGTATCTCAAAATAAAAATATGCGATAGCTTAGTTTTGTCCCTGTTCAACTATGCGGATTGCCTTTATGGACCGAATTTAACCAGTCAATTCAAACAAAAAATACAGAAAGTACAGAACTCTTGTCTGCGTCTGATACATGGTATAAGAAAACGAGAAAGAATATCTTATAAACTTAAAGAATCTGTCTGGTTGAACATGGAAAACACCACCAAATGTCCCCCCTACCTGTATAATAAATTAAAATTCAGAACTGATGTACATACAATCAATGTACGGTTCAAAGGACTCCTAACGCCGCCTCAATTCAAAACTGGATTTTTCAAACGCTCGTTCAGTTACCAAATTTGCAATGTATACAATAACTATATTCCTACCCATATGAAATCCTTGTAATTGTCAAAATTCAAAAGCAGTCTTAAGCTAAAGATGAGTGAAAATCAGATCTGAACAATTTCTAAGACCCTCCTCAGTGAAAAAATCTAATAATATTAAAAGGATGCTGTTTAAGTTAAGTTAGCTCCAATCTGATTTTTGAGACCTTTGAAGGTTGAATGGAAAAACAAGGCAATAGTAGGTTTACCTACTATATGAATTGAACTTCGCCTTTTATTTTCAGTCCATATTATCTAGTTATAAAAATGTATGTCAATATTGTACAGTACTGAAAATAATAAAGCCGTTTATTATTATTATTATTATTATAATTATTATTATTATATCTCCCGCTTATAATTTTATATCGTCCGTGTGATTGATGTGTGTGGAAGTATAGGGGAATATACCCAAAGAAAAGGGTGATCTTCCGGTGAGATGTAGCAAGGACAGCCGTTACCACCGATACAACAAGGCCAGCAGACTCTGACGTAAACAGCTCGTGACGTCACCAAGAGAGGCCAGTGTTTTATTTTATCGCTTGTCGACTAACGCGTCAGTTCGTGTCAATTCATCGGTGATTCACGTATGTGAAACGGTCCCGAATTCTTTTGTTGTTTATTCATCAAAATAATTGGCGGAAAAATTACTGTTTTGTGAAATATTTTGTGTTGTGATCGGCGAAATAACAATGCCTTTCAAGTGTTGTGTTCCCTTTTGTCGGGGGAATTATGTGGGTGGTTTAAAAGTTCATGCTTTTAGTTTCCCGTTGGACGAGGAGCTATCGAAAATGTGGGTATATGCAATTCACCGCGAGGATTTTACTCCATCTAAGTTCAGTAGTAAACAGAGCTTAATTTATAATGATGAATTAATAATAGAAGACAATTACTCTCTCATAAAAAGTATAGGTAGAGGAAAAATAGAAAAGCTTTGATTGTGCAGTTAGTTTTGTATTCGTATATTATAGTCAACAAAATCAACTCTGAATTCGAGGAAATTTTCTCGAATGTTCATAATAAACGGGCAATACTCATTCTCAAATTTCTTTCTGAAAACGGTCATTTGCCTCGTGGCAATGAATGCAGAGTTCATCCCAATGATCAAATTGCAACTATCATATTAACATGAACTACAAACACTCTACTTAAAAAGGTAAAACTGCAATTATCATGATATTTATCATGAAGATATTTGACTAAAAAGATCCAAATTTCACCGTCTTTTTCACCTGTCTTCTGGATGGCATTTAGAACAAATTTTCAACATATTGGACAAATTATATATAATTCAACTATAAATATGATTTTCTTGTGATTAATCCATATTTAGTGAAAAGAAGGAAGAATATCATTCAAAATAATGGCGTGTGTAATGTCATTCGAAAGCAATCTATTGACATTTGACATCTCGTATTTTGATTGACTATTGATCAAATGGTCGTCATCTGGAATGCTTGTTCACTAAATATGAAAAACTCGCCATAAAAATCATATTTCCTGTTGAATTTTCTATACAAAAATATGCCATCGAAGTACATCATGAGTATATAAAGTATCCAATGACAAAATAAGAGCAAGTAGCTTCAAATGCCCCCATTACAAGGGGAGAAAGAAGGCGGAATTTCGAACTTTCTTTTGAAATATCTCAATAAATAGTGGTTTGTTCACATTTTCATTATAAAATTCGGTTTATCAGACAAAAATACGTGAGTACCAAAAAAAAATTTCGAAAAAAAAATCATCGCATGATAAATGCAGTTTTACCCTTAAAAATTACGGTTTCAAGTGTAACGATCCACTTGGGTGAAAAATCCAACAACAGAAAATTGAAAACACTCACTGGTTATTTTTTCAGGTAATAGGAATTCTCCAAGATGAATAAATATAGGTGATCAATATACACCACGAGATTACACATTGGTCCATCGAGCGGATTAGTGTTCATCCGAAGCCAGCATGAGAAGAAGTATACAAAGTGTCAAAGTGCAATGAAAGCTGAGAGAAACACGAGCCAACAGTATTCAAGACAAGCGAGGAAATCGTACCAGCAAGAAGGTTACAAGTTTATGCAAATCATCAGTATCGTGAGTCCTTTCAAACTATATATCCATTCAACCATATCGAATATTACCTATCAAATTAACCCTTTCAAATCGATTCGAAGTATTTTCAAGGTACATGCAGTAGCAGGTGTTACTGTTCAGTATTTGGTCTAAGCGTAGGCGTGCGAAGTTAGTTGCATGATAGTGTGCGAATATATTTGGTACATTGCAAGTTAATATTGAAAACGAAAAATTAGCATTGTAGTTATGGACGAAGAATTGAAGGGGTTAGTGATTCGTAGAGGTCAAATTAAGGGTCAATTAACGAAATTCATCAACTTCGTTGAAAATGACCCTATGGTCGGTCAATTATCATTACGATTACAAAAAATTGAGCAATATTTCGATGAATTTCTCAGGTTACAAGCGCGAATTGAACAAATCAGTGATGCACAAGAACAAATTAACGAGGGCACCGAATTGGAGGATAAGTTTTACGAGGCAATAGCAAACTCTAGAGATTTAATGGAACATTTGAAACCTCAGTCACCAGAATTTATCAATCAAAATATGCATTCTCAAACAAGAAATATGCCATCCACTAGTAATGTCAACGTCGGTAATCAGCTAGCAAGCAATAATCCACTATTCAATGTCAAACTTCCACAATTATCCTTGCCCGAATTCAACGGTGCATACGAAAAATGGTCCAACTTTTTCGACACGTTTACATCGTTGATACACAATAACCCATGCCTGTCCGACATTCAGAGGTACTATTATTTGCAATCTGCCCTAAAGGGTGACGCGGCAAGGGTTATTGAATCGTTGGAAGTAAATAGTGCTAATTATACCGTAGCCTGGGATTTATTAAAGGATCGATTCGAAAACAAAAAACTTATAATCAAGAATCATATAAAAAATATTTTCGAATTGTCACCCGTCGGAAAGGATTCTCATGTCTCATTGAGAAAGTTTCTAGATAGTTTTCACACAAATTATAGGGCGTTAAAAAACTTACGAGAGCCAGTTGAATCTTGGAATTCGATTTTGATATACCTACTGCTGTCTAAATTAGACATAAATACAAAACGAGAATGGGAAATAGAAACAACAACACAAGATTCTCCTAATATCCAAGAATTCATTGATTTTTTATCCGAACGGTGCCAGCTTTTAGAGTCAATTGATAGTAAGTCTGCCATTCCTAATAATCAAGTGCGCAAGTACGATAGGCCTTTAGTTCATTTATCTACTAGCAAGGATTTTCAAAAGGGTTGTGTGTTTTGCAAGGGGAATCACTCAATATATTATTGTCAAGATTTCTTGAAGCTAAGCGTATCAAGTAGATTTGATGAAATTCGCAAATTGAAAGCATGCATTAACTGTTTGCGCCAGGGACATTCTGCACAGGACTGTGCAATGAGCTCATGTAGAAATTGCAATAAGAGGCATAATACACTGCTGCATTTCCAAGGCCAACAACAGTCCAATGTCGAGAATCCTCAAATTTCGCGAAACAAACAAACTCCTACTAATATAGTAAATAAATCTAACGAATCACCGAGTTCGACAACTCAAGCTCTTGTCTCTCAAACAAACGAAAATATTGATCAAGTATGTACAGATAATGTAGAAAACGAACAACAGAAGTCAATAAGCGCTCATTCACAGTTGAACAATAATTTAATTTTGTTGTCAACCGCTCAAGTATATGTATTTGACAAAAATGATGAGCCCGTTCTATGCAGAGCTTTGCTTGACAATGGTTCGCAATCAAACTTCATGAGTTCTAATTGTTTTGAACGTTTGAATCTAAAATCCAGAAATATAAAAATGTCTGTAGCTGGTATCAACTCTGCAATCACGACGATAAATCACATTACACAAACAAAAATCAAGTCTAAATATGATGATTATCATATAACATTATCATTTTTAGTTTTAGATAAAATAACCGATAATATTCCCCGTATTTCCTTCGATCGGTCTAAGCTAAATATTCCAAAGGATATCAAATTAGCAGATTCCGACTTCGAAAATTCTGCAGAAGTGGATATATTGTTAGGAGCAAGCATTTTTTATAACTTACTTCTAGAAGGTCAAATAGAACAGAAAAATAATCAATTAATATTGCAACGATCCAAACTAGGTTGGATCGTTGGAGGTTCATTAAATCACAATATGTTCAACACACAAAATTTGTATTGTTTTTTCTCGCATGAAGAAAATTCTAATATAGAAAATCAATTAAAAGCATTTTGGATTGTTGAGGAATGCTCTAAACGAAAGTCTATTTATTCAAAGGAAGAATATGAATGTGAGCAGCATTTTGTAGAAAACCAAGAGCGCGATAATACTGGTAGGTTCATTTTGAAGTTACCATTCAAGGATAATTACAAAAATCTCGGTGATACATATGACATGGCATTGAAAAGATTTCAATCTCTAGAACGAAAATTAGCTAATAACAAGGATTTGCAGATACAATACAGGCAATTTATGGAAGAGTATGCTAGATTAGGACACATGTCAAAAATTGATTCAAACAGTACAACCACTCGAGGATTATGTTATCTTCCGCATCATTGTGTAATAAAGGATGCTTCACTCACGACAAAACTCAGAGTTGTGTTTGATGCATCTGCAAAATCATCAAGCGGCTTGTCATTGAATAATATACTCAAGGTCGGTCCAAGTATTCAAGAAGATATTTTCTCAATTATTATTCGATTTCGAAGCCATAACATTGTGATGACTGCCGATATCGCTAAAATGTATAGGCAGATTTACGTACACGAGAGCAATCGAGATTATCAGAGAATATTGTGGCGTGCAGATGTCTCTGAACCGTTAATGGAGTATCGTTTAAATACTGTCACTTATGGTACAGCACCTGCGTCATTTTTGGCAACACGGTGTTTGAAACAACTTTCAATCGAAAATGAAGATCGATTCCCAGTAGCTAGTCAGTCAATAAAACGAGATTTTTACATGGACGATTGGATATCAGGTGCGAATGACTTAGAATCAGCAGCTCTGTTGATCAAGCAAGTGAGCTCTATCTTATCAAGTGGCGGTTTCACTCTAAGACAGTGGATATCAAATGAGCCACGCGTACTTGAATGCACAATGTCAAACGAGTCGCCTAGCATTTCTCAGTATGTAATAGCTGATAATGAAGGATCCAAAACATTAGGAATAGTTTGGCATTCCATAAAGGATACTTTACAGTATAGTACTAGTTCATCTATTCACAAAACTGTAACTAAACGAGTCATACTATCAGTCATTTCCCAGATATTTGACCCGCTCGGCCTAATCAATCCAGTTATCACTCGAGCAAAAATAATATTACAAAAATTATGGCAACTCAAGCTAAATTGGGATGACGCAATACCTGATGATTTATGTCAGAGTTGGGCGCAAATTTATGACAATTTAAAATATTTGAATGAGCTTAGCATTCCGAGACATATTTTAGCATATGATGCGATTCGAATCGAGATTCACTCATTTTCTGATGCATCGCAGATGGCTTATGGGGCATGCGTGTATGTATTGTCTAGAGATAAATCAGGACAGAGCCTAGTGAGATTAGCTTGCGCTAAATCACGTGTTGCACCAATTAAAAGTTTGAGTATACCACGGTTAGAATTATGCGGTGCAATATTATCAGCGAATTTGACCGAACGAGTGCTAGAATCATTGAATGTTAGAATTAATCAAGTATACTATTGGTGTGATTCTTCAATAGTTTTATGTTGGCTAGCCAAAGACGCAAACGAATTGAAGAATCACACCAATAGTATTACTTGATTAATTCTAACATTCAATGATTCTAGCACTCGTTCGGTCAAATTCGCTGATAATATTGCACCGCATAATTCTAACCGTGGTATACTCAAACTTTTAATTGGTGCAACACGTGATTTAGCGCAAGCTAATCTCACTAGGCTCTGTCCTGATTTATCTCTAGACAATACATACACGCATGCCCCATAAGCCATCTGCGATGCATCAGAAAATGAGTGAATCTCGATTCGAATCGCATCATATGCTAAAATATGTCTCGGAATGCTAAGCTCATTCAAATATTTTAAATTGTCATGCGATTCGAATCGAGATTCACTCATTTTCTGATGCATCGCAGATGGCTTATGGGGCATGCGTGTATGTATTGTCTAGAGATAAATCAGGACAGAGCCTAGTGAGATTAGCTTGCGCTAAATCACGTGTTGCACCAATTAAAAGTTTGAGTATACCACGGTTAGAATTATGCGGTGCAATATTATCAGCGAATTTGACCGAACGAGTGCTAGAATCATTGAATGTTAGAATTAATCAAGTATACTATTGGTGTGATTCTTCAATAGTTTTATGTTGGCTAGCCAAAGACGCAAACGAATTGAAAACTTTCGTAGCGAATCGCGTTTCGAAAATTCAATCAAAAACTGACATTAATAATTGGAGATATGTTCTAACTAATTCAAATCCCGCCGATATTTTATCGAGAGGTCTTAATCCAAATCAGATAAAAAATGCTTCGTTATGGTGGGATGGCCCAACATGGCTTACAAAAGGTTCTGAGTTTTGGCCTACACAAATAAGCAAGCAAGTCGAAATCCCAGAAATGAAGAAGAATAATATTGTATTAACTTCCACTATTATTGGCGTTGGCGAAGAATTGATATCTCGTTTTTCCTCGTTCAAAAAATTAATTCATGTAATTGCATATTTAATTCGATTTAGGGTGAATGCTAGTTCGAGTCGTGAACTAAGAATAACTGGCAAACTTACTATTGAAGAAATTACTGGAAGCACCCGAACTATTGTAAAATTAATTCAATCGAATGAATTCCGTGCTGAAATTCACGCATTAAAGACTCAAAACGCAGTGCATCGCAAGAGCAAGTTAGCTTGTCTGAATCCGTTCATAGACATTCATGGAATTATACGTGTTGGTGGTAGATTAGAGCGTTCCCAATTGAAATATGAAAATAAACACCCAATAGTATTACCAGCCAAACACCATTTCACAACTCTATTAATTCGGTATGAACATCATAAAAATCTACATGCCGGGACACAAACCATTCTTTCTATGATTAGAAATAATTATTGGCCGTTGAATGGCAGACGTACTGTCCGAAGCGTGATAAATAAGTGCATTACTTGTTTTCGAGTTAAACCTACGAGCATCATTCAAAAAATGTCAGACTTACCTGAATCAAGAGTTACCCAATCCCGACCATTTGTTATATGTGGTATCGATTATTGTGGGCCGTTTGACATGAAAGATAGTAAAATTCGAAACAGAAGAATTATCAAGGCCTATGTTTGTGTATTCATATGTTTCTCATCTAAGGCAGTCCATCTAGAGTTAGTTAGTGACCTTACAGCAGAAAGATTTCTAAACTGTCTCAAACGATTTGTTTCTAGACGCGGGCTTTGTAGCGACATATACTCGGACAATGCAACTAATTTTATTGGCGCTGAGCGAATACTAAATGAAGTTAATGACATGTCAAGTGATGATAGAGTTCATGAATTCTTAATATCACATAAAATCACTTGGCACCATATACCACCGCGATCCCCCCATTTTGGAGGATTATGGGAGGCTGCAGTGCGATCCTCAAAATTCCATTTGAAACGAATTCTAAATATCGTGCATTTGAATTATGAGGAATTCTATACAATCCTCACTCAAATAGAATCGATTTTGAACTCCCGTCCCCTTGTTCCCCTCACGGATGATCCGAACGATTTTGAGCCTTTGACACCAGGACATTTCATAATCGGCAGTAAGCTGAATGCAGTTTCTGAGGTCAGCGTAGAAGATGTTCGCAGTACTCATGTCTCCCGATATAAACAACTCAAATTGATGATACAGCATTTTTGGTCACGTTGGTCACGTGACTATTTGAACTCCCTGCAGCAGAGAAATAAATGGCAGTGCGAGCCTCCACACGTGGTTCCCGTGGGTGCTTTGGTGATCCTGAAGGAGGACAACATTCCACCAATGAATTGGCGTATGGGGCGTATAACTGAAATACACCCTGGGAAGGACGGTATAGTCAGAGTGGTGACAGTAAAGACTGCGAACAGTTTGGTGAAACGCGGGGTAGTCAAAATTTGCTTATTACCTATAGACACGGAAGAACCGTCAGTTTAACTAGTTTCAGTGAATTTAGATATAGTTAAACTTGGTTGCATATTTGTTTTTGATTATTGAAAGGCATATCCTTTCAAGGGGGGACTCATGTTACGTATATCACACATAAGGACCATCTTTCTTATATATTTCAACACTTGTTTGAGTATGCGGAGAGATTAGGCCGTACCTGCTATTCTTCGAACCCCGTCGTAAATCAGTTTCGTTCAAGGGTTTATTGCCTTTGCCCATTTTGATGTTATTTTTAAGTAGTATTAGAGAACAGCTTGACAGAGCAAGAACTGTACCGAGCAAATATTATATTCATATTAAACGTTGTATTCAAAGTTATACAGTCCATTATTTTCGAGCAAAATAAATCAAGTGGTCGTTGAGAAAGTGATCAATATACACCACGAGATTACACAATAGGTAATCGTAACAAACGGCATGTCAATCAAAATAAAATACATTTTCCACAATTTTCTTTCGATCAATCTCACGATGAGTTTATGTTCTGCGGGCCCTGTATAAGTAGGTGTGAAGTTTACCTTCACCACAATTTTTGCCAATTTATTTGATTCGAATGGGTTGCTGTAGGTGGATATTTGTGTTTTATCCTGGTTTTTGCTTTAAAACTTCGCTTTTCCATAATAAAATCGAATAGGGTGCGAAGAAGGGCTCAGTTGACGACTGGCATCCTTTTTTAACCGGAAGCCCTTCAAAAAACAGCAAAATCGGCTCAATGATGATCTAAAACTAAAATCTAAATACGCGGTAAAATAGGCCTTATTATTTCTTTTGTTTCATTGATACTGATTTACTGAATTATTTTGTTGTTTAATAAGTTATAATTATATTATCATACTGTCTCAAAGAGTTGATTTTGAGCAGTTATTGTATTATTTCACACTGATCTGAACAGTTCATTTCAGTCAGTCAATTTATATTTCTTGTTGTTGCAATAATTGTACACTGCTTAGGTAACAAGTCTTGAGCCATCTAGTAACATTTGAAGTACATTACTTGTCATTGCAGAATTTATTTGTGAATAAAAGCATATTCGTCCCCATTAAACTCAGTATTTTACTAAGCCTAACGTACCCACCCATTTGTCCCGCTGAACTACCAGTGTCTAGTTTCTACGGTATCAAACTGGGCACTCAAAACACTTTTTCTGTTGTCAATACAACTAAGATTTGAAACACCTATAGTGAATCTTAGGTAACCCATCAACCAAACTCAGGGGTAAATAAAATTCCATTCCATTTTTTTTTACTACTCACCTCCCGAGATTTAAAGGCATAACACATTCGATGGAGTCTGGCACCACGGACTCCTCGCCAAGCTTCTATCTTATGGCTTGTCTCCCCAACTATGTTCTCTGCTAGCTAGTTCCCTCTCAAACAGGTCTCTCCATGAAGTGGTCGACGGAGTTTCATCTGACTCTCCTACTGGTGTTCCGCAAGGATCAATTCTAGCACCAACATTATTTCTACTCCACATCAATGATTTGTTAGAAGCAACTTCATGTCCAGTACACAGCTTCGCGGTTGATAGTACCCTCCATACCGCCTTCTCTTCCAGGGCTCCAATACCAGCCAGGCAATTCAGAAACGAACGAGGGAGAAATGTTGACAACATAAATATGGACTTAGCAACAATTCTCGAATGGGGATCCAATAACTTGGTAGATTTCAATGCAGAAGAAAACACAAGCATGCCTTTTCTCTAGAAAAATACCTTTGAAGACATCCCAGCAAACATCGAATCTCTGGCCGCCTTCTGGCACAATGCATGATCAGTCGGCAGAGTGCTGGCAACGGCTGAGATTGTATGGTATATTGTGATCGTTTATCCATAATCTAGCCAGCACTGGACCAGAAGTATCAAATCGTGATGTCATGTCATTACGTCGTCTAAACATCAGCCCTTTATTGTATGGTATATTGAAATCATTCAACTATAATCGAGCCAGCACCGGTCCAATAAAATAAGGCGTCCGCGTTTTACTAGACTTCATCATAATATGATATTACCTACACATCAGCCATCTTCTATGTATTTTCGATGAAAATATATTATTAATATACTTTATTCCAAAAAAAGGTTCACATTTCATGTAAAACATATAACGAAGAATGAAACAGTGTCACAAAACATAGAGAATAAATGAATTAGTTCGAAATTAGGTATTTACTTTCAAATATTCATGCATCTATAGAATACGGTTCTAGTTCAGTAAGCCAGTTCTTCAGATGATTCCTGAATTCTTTCACACTATCAATCACTTTCATTTAATTTGGTATAATCTATTGAACAATCTAATTGCTGAATAATTCGGATGCTTTATTTCTGTAGAAGTCAACCTATGTGTTGGAAAAGTGAAATTACTGTTCCGAATGGGGTATCTGTTATTATTACTTTGTGTGAAATTCATTTTATTTTTATACAGATGTATGACACATCCATAAATATATAGAGCAAGTATGGTCATTATCTTATTTGATCTGAAGAAACCTCTGCACATTTCAGCATATTTCATATCGTATAATGATCTTCTGGATCTGGAATATTTCCTTAGTTTGACTGTTCGATCCCCGAAATATTATGCCAAATTTTGCAGTGGATTCAAAGTTTGCATGATAGATAATTTTCAGGGACTTTTCATTCAGGTATTTACAAATTGTACTGATACAGGGGTTGAAAGGGTTAGCCAGTAGGAAAAATTCAAGAAGTCCCAAGAGGAAGATTCATTTCGTCGGCAGCAAGATATGCAGATACGAACGTGATGATGAGTGTGAGAAACTAAAAGTATACATATATTAGTAAAGGATGTCAACTTTCCGGCATGTCATATAATCAATTTTATAAATCAATTTCCACTCAGAAGCACGTGTTGATTTTCAGTGATTTAAGTAATTTTCAGAACAACTATTATCATTTCAACACTCACCTAAAAGTGACCAAACACCAATCTAAAACATATATCAAGCAAATATATATGTAATTGTTGGCAAACTTGTTAATGGATCATCAATTCATTTCCTCTCAAATCAATCCATCCTACCAATTCTGATACCTGTGCCCAAAAGAGCTTCAAGGCTTAAAATCATCGTGAGTGTAAAAAGTTATACTTGATAAGGAGCGCGGCAAAAAACGCGCGACGATAATGTGAAAAAACTTGGTCACTCATAATTATTATTATAAGACAAGATATCCATCTTCAATATCTTATATACAGAGTACAGCGGTTTCAGCACATCTTGCCCTCAAAGCTCATGAGGAGAAGATGCCATTCATTTTGCATGAGCTGGCACATTATATTTTTTCAAATGCGGGGCATGAAATGTTCCACGCTCGCGAGTGTCACAATCAGGTGAGACCAAATCATAGGTATGAAAGTATCTTCTTTTTTACTTTATACGGCCCTTCAAATAACAAAAAAAAACTTTTTCATTTCGGACTTGATAGCAGATGATGTGTTGTTTGCCTTCAATAAAACAAGATCTCTAGGATCAAAATTCAGTGCCCTCTTTCCTGGACTTCGAAATGCACGACGAGCTGCTTTGCTGGATAAGGTAGCTTAAGCTAGTATAAGCTTCTGATCCATGCTGAAACTTGGTGAGAGGGTTAACCTTTCTTCACCAAGCTGCAATTCACATGACGAAAACCCTGTGGATTCGTGAATTATCGTATTCAGAAGCTCTGCGAATCGTGATACTCCATGCATATGCCCATCTTGAGTGTCGTTCTGAACAGTAAGTCCGGAAGAGTCTCCCTAACTCCCGCATGATGCGCTCGGAGGGATTGGATACAGAATGGCGTACAGAGCTATATACAAGCTCAATACTTGCATCTTCCATAGTCTTCTTCCATATATTTGGTGTATTGGGTGCCCCTGTCATGCAGAATACGGCGAGTCATGCAATGTTTAGGAAAATAATCTTTGAACATCCTGTTCAGCATGGCTCGAGAATTAGCTTTTTTAAGTGGATAGAGAGTGTCATATTTAGTGAATAAATTCACAATCACCAGAAGATAACATGCTCCACCACGACTTCGAATCAGTGGCCCATATAGATCAGTGGCTATGATATCATCTTTTCCTTCAGGGATGATATTCCCTTGAGGAGGGGAAGGTAAGACTGAGCTCTTTGCCCTTTGACAAATATCACAGGCCTTAACATAACATTTTATTTTCCGATGCATGTTTGAACACCAGACTTCAGCCAACATGAATAATCAAGTTTTATGAATACCAAAATGGCCTAAAGTTGTATGGCATGCTTCTATGAACTGGGATACAAGCTTTTCAGGGACACACAGGAGAAACTGATGCTCCTCACTGCCTCTCTTCTACAGGATGTCCTCATAAAGGTAGAACATATTTTTCAACTTTTCATTGATCTCCAAAGTTGATTTGATCTGGTGAAGCTTTTTATCTTCCAACTGGAATTTCCTAAAATCTTTTAGGATGACAAGAAAGTCCTTGGAAAATACAAGTCTGCTGATCTGAAAGCATATGTCCACTGGTGCTGGCAATCTGACACAGGCATGTCTTGATAAGGCATCTGCCTGGACATTTTCAGGACCAGGTACATAAGTGACTCCGAAATAAAACTCTTGTAGAGCCAATGCCCATCGAGTTATTCGTGGCGACAGAAGACGGCATGTGTTGATGTAAGTCAAGGCTCGACAATCGGTAAAAAGAGTAAATTTGGTTCCTAAAAGGTAAACTCTCCATCGTTGGATAACCCACAAGGGTGTCAAAAGATCCTTTTCATAGGCTCCATATATTTTCTCCCTGTCAAGTAGAAGTCGATAGATGCACAGGCAACAATTTTTTGCTGGCCATTCACCATTTGGGATAAGACACCAGCAATTCCTTCATCACTAGCATCAGAGGACACATTCCAAGGTAAGTTCGAGTCAGGGTGATACAATAAAATTTCTTCCCTCAACTCAGATTTCAGCTGGCTAAAAGCATCCTCTTCAGGTTGTCCCCATTCCCAGGGCACCTTCTTTCGAAGAAGTTTTGTTAGCGGAGTAGTTAGCTCAGCAAAAAGAGGAGAAAACATCCTGTCATACTGGCACAGCCCCAAGAATTTTTGTAGCTCCTTCACTTTAGTAGGTCGCTGATAATCACCAATCGATTGAGGACGCCCTGCACTGGGTCTAACTCCCTCTGAAGTGAGAACATAACCTAGATATTGTATTTCATTCTGAAAGAATTTACACTTCTCTATTTTTAGGGTAAGTCCGGCTTCAGCTAGACGATCAAAAACCAAAGACAGGTGATGTAGATGTTCCTCAAAATTGTTGGGAATAACCAAAATGTCATCTACATACAGAACCACAAAGTTTGCAAATTCTGGTCCCAAAACTGCATCCATGTAGCGAGTAATAAATGAGCTGGTTGCATTTTTTAGATCATAAGGCAGTACACAAAACCGGTATGTTTTCGTATACCATGCATAAAGCCAGTGTAGTCCTTTTATTGTCCTCTTTCCTCAACAGACATTCCCAGTATCCATGAGTCATATCCAATGAACTCATAACCCTTTTTCCCGACATGAGCTTGATGATTTCATGAATTGGTCGTGGTAGCTCGTAATCAGGTTCCATTATTTTGTTTTGATGACAAGCATCCAGGCATTCCCGCACTGTTCCATCCTTTTTGACAGTGGTCATCAAGGGTGAGATGTATTTTGATGGTGCACGTTCGATAATGTTTCAGGCCACCATCTTGTCTATAGTTTGCTGAACAGCAACTCGGTGTGCCATTGGTATTGGGTAAGGCTTTATGAAGAACTCTTCATCATCTGTCAATCTAATTTCGTGAAAATACTCTGTAGTCCTACCAGGTCTATTTGAAAAAACCACAGAAAATCGCTATAGGATTTCACTAAACTTTGAGTTATCACCCTCCAATAGTGCACAAGCACTCACAATATCAATACAATTTTTGCCTAAATTTTCACCTATATCTCCTGGACTATAACACTGTTCATTTTTATCAACAATTGCATGAATAGCTAAAGTAACAGGTGCTGCAAAATTGTGATTAAATCTCGTCTCTGAAAAAGTCATTGCTTTTTCTCCATATGTGAGAGTAATCTTTTGTTCTGCTAACGAAATATTTGCACTACAGAACCGCAAAAAATCACAACCAATAATTATTGGATGAGAGAGATTATTCATCACTAAAAATTCAAACATGAACTCGCTATCATCAATATTAAATTTTAACTGTGCTTGAAAAGACATACCTTTTGGAATTAAGATTTAAATGCTCCAACAACCCTGATTCCTGTGACAGCAAAATGTGGGATAATATTTACAAAGTTACTAAGTTAATTAAGGGACAACGATCATCCTCAACCATGAGGTCTGCATCACATTCTTCCTCTGAAAGACATTTAAGAGGATCATTCTCTAAAAAAATACAATCAGTTGGAAAATGTGCCCCCCCATTCTGGTTCAAACATGGGGGTTTGAGTCGTTTCCCAAGTTTTCCTCAGTTTCGGGCTCACACTCTAAATGAGAAATATTTTTTGCCTCTGGACTATAGTCTGAAATTTTTCTAGGTGACGCTACTGATAAGTTCCTGATACCACCCACATTCCTGGACGTGTTCACAGGAGAATTTTTGTTGCAAGAATGGCTTTTATTTTCATTATAAAATTGATTTTTATTTTCGTTATAGAATTGTTTTTTATTATCATTGTAGAGTTGATTTTTATTTTCGTTATAGAGTTGTTTCTTATTCGCATTACAGGTTTCATTTTAATTTTCGTTGTAGAGTTCAATTTTGTTTTCTATTGGTGCATTTTTGAAATATTCATCCGCATGTCTAAGACAAAAGCAACTGGGGGGAAAATGTGGTGCTATCATATCCATAAGTTCAGTTGGTGAGTATTTTGGTTGCAGATGTTCAGTTTTTGAAACCCAATAATAGAAATAATCACAAAAGAGTCCACTTCGGTATTCAACACTTTCTTAATTATCTCTTATCTTTCTCTGCTTTTTTGCATCCCAGAACTGCTCTATAAATTCTATTTTGAAAATGTCATAATCATCAAATTATTGTGAGAAAGCTTACCACCAAAGTTTTGCAGAATTCATAAAATTTTGACCAAGCAACATGTTTACATTATTGAAAGGAACTTTGGAAAAAATTCACACGTTCTAAATTTGTAGAAAATCTAATGGTGGCAAGTCACCTTCACCATCAAACTCAGGTAATATCTTACTTAAATCCCCTTGGGAATATTGCAACATATTTGGTAAAAGATTGGTATTTGGCACACCCTGTACATTCAAATTTGAGAAATTCTGTGGTAAGCTATTCACATTGCTATGTACATCATTGTTCACATTGTTATTCACATAACTATACAAATTTGGACCTCTGAGAAGATTTTGATCTACTAGTTGTTGGACAGTATTGTTTACAATTTTTGTCACAAAATCATTTATATCATCACTGTTTCTTTCAGGTGCATAAAATGTTTGTGGCACCAGAAACTCATCCTGATTTCTGTATGGGTTCTGGAAATTTAACTTATGTGCCCCCATAGGCCCCATATTGTTGAAATTTCCCATTTGGGGTGCACTATGGTTTATAGGGGGTGGAAATCGCATATTTGGTGCCCCCCTACCATCGGAGATCATCATGTGAGGTGCACTCGATGTATATGGCAGTGGAAATTGCATAGAAATTGCCCCCATATGTCTTAAGTTTTCCACTCGAGGTGCACTTTGAGGGTATGTCATATTTCCTTTGTGACTTTCATGTGCTTTTTCTTGATAATTTTTAGGAAGAACACCAAAACATTCCGAGGGAGAGGAGGAGGAGAAGGACGTACTTCACGATGAGGACCTTTGAGTAGTTCGTGGGCCAAATTTTGCCCTAAAAAATCTCTTTCACTCTGCACCCTGGCAGTCCCTGAAGGAGTGAAATATTCTGTGCTGGGGTAAGGCACTGTACTTTTGATTGCACCCTCATTGTTTTGTGGCTGATTTTCCACCGACGTTGATGTGGTGGTGCCCCCGGAATTTGCTTTACTGACGTTAGAAAATGAAACGTTCCTACCTGGTAGTTCTGATGGTGTTTCACCTCTTACTGGTCCTGTCCCATGGTGCATTCCATGATAGTTAAGTCTTCTCTTTGGACGTAGACTGCTTCGTCGTTCTTGGGAATCCATTTCCTTGGCTCCACTGGTTGAGCGCCACGAGTTGTACTGATACAGGGGTTGAGGGTTAGCCAGTAGGAAAAATTCAAGAAGTCCCAAGAGCATGATTTATTTCGTTGGCAGCAAGATATGCAGATACGAACGTGATGATGAGTATGAGAAACTAAAAGTTTACATATATTAGGAAAAGGTGTCAACTTTCCGGCATGTTATATAATCAGTTTTATAAATTAATTTTCACTCAGAAGCACGTGTTGAATTTGAGCGATTTAAGTAATTCCCATAACAACTATTATCATTTCAACACTCACCTGAAAGTGACCAAACACCAATCTAAAATATATATTTAGCAAATATATATGTAATTGTTGGCAAACTTGTTGATGGATCATCAATTCATTTTCTCCTAAATCAATCCATCCTACCAGTTCTGATACCGATGCCCAACAGAGCTTCAAGGCTTAAAATCATCGTGAGTGTAAAGAGTTATAAATGCATTGTGAGTTGCCTGACCTCTAGTAGCTATTCTGAAAGAGATAAAATTCAGCAGAACATAATATGCAACCAGTAACACGAGCTGAAGAAAGGACATGAGACATGATTGACACATGACTTTAGGTATCTTTATAAAACATATATACGAGGTAGAAAAAAGTGAAAAAACCTGGTCACTCATAATTATTATTATAAGACAAGATATCCATCTTCAATATTTTATATACAGAGTACAGCAGTTTCAGCACAAAAGTATACGAATGCTGTATACAATTTGGTTTAGTTTTGCTCCGAGATAATTGATGTGTGTATTCCACTTTAAGTTTTCATTTATAAAAACACCCAAGAATTTTGTGTTACTTTCTATATTGATGTTAGTTTCAAGAAGTCTCATACTAGTTGGAGTTGTAATTCTTTGCTGTGAGGTTCGAAAAAAGATAACATGAGTTTTTTCTTTGTTAAGTTAGAGATTATTTTTTGAGAATCACTCATTAGCTCTCATAGTGAGACTTTTAGAATTTTCGCAGAGTTCTGGGTAGTTTGAACTTGAACTTGGTAAATTATTGGTATCATCAGCATGGCTGGTTATTAGGCTGTTATCGTTGTTTGATATTGATATTATGTCATTCATAGATTGCAAATAAAATTGGACCTGTAATACTTCCCCGTGGAATCCCTATTTTGTATTCTTTCATGTGTGACTTAGTGATTTTACCTTCATGCATAGTTTTTATTCTTCGTTTTCGATCGAATAGGTATGACTCGCAAGTTTTGAGAGCAAACAATTGTGGTTCAAGCAGTCATAGGCTTCAGACGAGTCTAAGAAAATTCCTAGCAAAATCTCATTTCTTTCGGAAGATTCTATTATTCTTTCTGTAAATTGAATAATAGCAGTTTGTACAGATCTTCTTTTGATATAACCATTCTGATGCATATCTATACTATATGATGAAAAACGAAATATTAGGAAACACTTAGTTATAGTATAAAATATATGATACGATTGTAAATAGTAAACTTCAGTTCTCCTATTATATTATTTTTTGTTCTTCAACATTCCGTTATTGTATACGTATAGGTACCTATCCGATATTTGCTCGCTGATAGGTAAATAAACCTACCACCTAATGGAGTTATCATATTTCACTAAGAAATTCAAAACAAACTCGGGTGAGTCACAAAAACTTGTCTACTTTCTCGGAGAATTAGAAATTAATTGTTGTCCTCTGTTATGATTATTATAAGAATTCATTGATAATACTCATAAGTCATCCGTAGTCAATATTCAACAAGAAATGTAAATTGCTCAGTTAGTATGATCCCGGCTTCGTACTTCAAAGGTCGCAGGTTCGAACGCGGCGACCGGTCACTTCTTTTTTTAATTTTAGGTCTGACGGTATACAGACATCGGCCCGCCTATTGACGTCTGACCGACGTCGTTTGCCGCGTTGGCAACTTCTGGCAAGCAGGTTTTGGGCCGACGTAATAACGACCGAAATTGTTTGCTAGGATCCATTTCGATGATTGGTATTACTATCAGTAATAACCTTTCTCAGGAAAATCACGTGAGATCGATTGCTAAAAGTGCATCCCAAAAACTTGGTTTTCTGTTTCGGGTCAGGAACTATTTCACTTCCAATCATAGCTGCTTATGATTTATAAGGCACAGATTCGACCTGTCCTGGGATATTGTTCCCATATTTGGAGTGCAGCACCCAAACATACCCTGAAACTGTTGGATTCTTTCCAGAAAAGGGCAATTCGTCTCGTGGGTGATGCCTCGCTTACAAACTCACTCACTTCTCTGGAACACCGTCGAAAAGTTGGCGATCATTTATAGATATTTTCATGGACGATGCTCTTCTGAAATATCAACAATTGTACCTCCCTTGGTAGTCCCTGCGAGATTAACCCGTCGAGTTGAGGCTTCGCACCCCTTCGTGGTCACTTTGGAGACCTGCAGAACATCTCTTTCCAAAGACTCATTCATCCAACGATCAGCGAGGCTCTGGAACACATTGCCAAGGAAGGTATTCCCCGAGGCATATAACGTCCAGAAATTCAAGAAGAACACCAATTCCTACCTTATTTCCCTTGGTTCTCACGATGTTCTCTCAACATTACAGCATATCCCTTTTCGTGAGAACCAGAACATAAAAAAAAAACTACTATAAGCTAGTGAGAATTGGACTTTACAAAAGGAACACGAGAGTAAAATAAATGCAATGCAGATGAGATACTCAAAAGAGATAGATGGAAAAACGAAGCTGGACAGAATGAGGAACGAAATAATATGAGAAAATCTGAAGCAGGAATCAATAACCGATAAAATAACGAAAAGACAATTTTTTTTTTTTTTATCGCTTGGAGCGCACGAAAGGGAATCCCTATAATGTTCAGAGAACATCGTGCGTTCCTAGGGAGGATAGGGATAGGAGGTAGGTATTGGATTTTTTTTTGAACTTCTGGAGATTATATGTTGTTGGGAATACTTCCTCATGATGAGGATGGAACAAGCTAGAATAACGAGGAAGATACACAAAGCACGAAGCATAACAAAGAAGAAGAAGGGAAGATCACGAAAGAAATGAATACAGCAAATAACAGAGGCAGAAAGAAAAAGAGAGAAGTCGTTGAGAGTGATGAAGATACTGACAGAGAATAGAAAATCATGGAAACAATGAGTAAACGACACAACAGAAAATCAGCACAATTTTGATGCCCAAGAGGGTATAGTTGCCGTCAACAGTATAAGATAATGAAAAAATTGTGAGAAAAACACATGGTTTTTTCTTCTCCATCTCTGCCTCATAGTGTTGGGGGCAAGTGGTGCAAGAATTTGAAATATCTAGCTAATGTTCAATATCGAATGTGAACTTACTGATTCTCTTCGTTTGGAAATATGAGTAAATCAGAGATAAGTTCTATACTTCATCGAAGAAATATATGCAGAGTAATGAAGAATTTGAAATATCTAGCTAATGTTCAATATCGAATGTGAATTTATTGATTCTCTTCGTTTGGATATACGAGTAGTTAAATTAGAAATCATATATCTAGATATACTTCATTGAAGAAATATATGCAGAGTGATGATTCTATTCTATTATTCACCATTCATCAAAAAGTTATTCAACAAAAATTACCTCAACAAATAAAAAAAATTGAACATTCGCATATATACAGAGCATTCATTCAATAGATACTTAATGCATTCTTCCATCACGACTGTCAGAAATTCAGATAATTTATACTTTATACAAATAATATGAATATAATCTAGAGAAGAAAATTCGCGAATGAGTGCATATACAGGCTGATTTTAAAATGAGTGCATATATTCAAGACATATATATGAGAGAGTCTAACAAAAATTACTAAAATATTTGATTTTTCCTAAGTCTTCACATTAACGAGAAATTTCATTTTGAAAATTGAACATAAAATGCTTCGAAATTCGAGTACGCCACTGGGAAGCAAGTGAAATCTGCGGAATCCCAGGGAATCCCCAATTCGTCATTCACTAACGTCAAAACAAGACAGTGATGCCAGATTGTTTCAGAGACGAATATCCTGATAAAAATTCGTCACAGAATGAATATGAATTGGAATAGGTTATGGAAACTAATAGAGGTGAATGTAATATGTACAGGAGCCTTATTTTTTAAAGTTTACTGAGAGAACTGTGGGGTGATTATCTCCATGGATCACGAGAGACGGAGAGAAACATGAGGGGAATGATAGAACGTCCCCCTTCCTTCAATTCGAAAATAAGGCCCCAGCGGGTAGATACAAAATTAGCAGAAGTTATATCCTGTACCAGTCTACAACATTTCATCACCCAGTATATGGATGTTTCCATATATCCAACTGCATAGCCTGCATCGCCTCTTCAAGAGTTATCAAGAACGTGACGCCATCAGCAAGAATATGATACTTTCTTAGAATTGTAACTGCAGGATTATTATCTAGATTTTTCTCAAGAACTTTTGATACAGAGATTGTTATTCCATACTTCGAAGACTCAACACGCTCCCAGAGCAACACATGCATGGTTTACTTGGTTTGAATAAATAGTTTTATTAAAATCAACCCTAGACCATCATTCATAATTGGCGCAGTCGAAGAGGATTTGACGAAGAAGTTTCCAGTACAGTTGCACCTTTCCTGAAATTGGAGAATTTCTTGTGTTCTACACTTTATCGTCAAGAGGTCAACGGAGTTTGGGTAGCAATCCACAGCCATAATTCCAGATGACGATCACCGACGTTATTCTAATTGCGTAAGTCATATTTTCTATCATATTCAGTGCATTGTTACGTATTTATTCCTACACAATTCCTTTTACCATTCATACTTCCATTCGAACACAATGGCAGAATACAGTTTGAAAGATTTAACTTGTCTGATACCAGATTTTGACGGAAGTTCAGAAAAATTAACAAATTTCATTGATGCCTGCACAAGCGTGAATCAGTTATGTAATCAAGCTCAAGAACCTTTAATTCTTATTCACATCAAAAACAAACTCACAGGTAGAGCAGCAAAAATAATCAATGCAAGAAATTTGAATACTTGGGACAAAATCAAGATTTTGTTAATTTCACATTTTGGAGACTCAAGAGATTCAACAAGCTTATTGTATGATTTGCAAACATTGGTTCAAGAGAAAAACGAATCATCTTACTCATTTTGTCATAGACTCGAAGCTCACTGTTCAAAAATTCGTACATCTATCAATCTTGATGAACGATTGACTCAAAATCAAAAATTAACGCAAATCAACATGTGCGACGATATTGCATTGCAAACTTTATTAGTAGGTTTACATCCAAAGTTAGGTTCAATAATAAGAGCTCAAAGACCAAATAACTTGAATGAAGCCGCAAATTTCATTGTTGAGGAAGAAAAACTCAATTACCTTCAGTATCGTCAAGAAAAATCTGAATATCCTAAACGAAACCAAAACACCAGTAAGCCAAAACTTGAACAAACACCAGAATTTTCACTTTACTATTGTCGATATTGCAAAAAACAAGGACATCTTCTAGAACAATGTCGACTTAGACAAAGAAATAATTCACGATATCACACTCAGACACAAACGCAACAATCATTCAGACAACCACCAGACAATCCACGCAGACCCTTCAATCACACTGAACAACGTTTCATTCCGAATCATAATCCACAACAAAGTCAAAACAATCACCAATTTTATCCAAGACAAGGTTTCCAACCCTCAAACAATCAATATCATCACAATCAAGCACACAATCCTAATCAAAACGACAATCGAAGACAGTTCAGTCAAAATGATAGACAAAGAGTTAACCATTTAAACTACCAACTAGGGCAGGAAATGGGCAACCTGACTCTAGGAGAGAATACCGCCCCCCACAAAGCTCACAACACTCAGTATACGCAGAACACTCAGTACACTCAATACCCTCAAAGTTCAATCAACAACCAGACACAATTTATACCAACTACTACCACATTGACATCCCGACTCTCGGAATAAACCCATGTAACTTATTCTATATACTCGATAAAAACAACAACAAATTACTTATCGATACAGGAGCCGCAATTTCAATTTGTAAACCCCATGTAGTACCTATAGATATAGAACTAATTAACGAACGATTAATAGTCCACCCAGGTAACACGGTACTCTCCGCGATATCTCTAAGTAGTTATCTTCAGGATCAAAATGCGAAATCCTTCTGCGAGGTATCAAAGATCACTATAGGCTGTCACCATGGGAAATACTCTCTGGAGTCGTCCGAAAGAAATCGCGGAGATCTCGCCTCAGATTTGATATATTCCTCATTATTGCGAATCCTTGAGGTTATCTATAACAGGAAATGAATAGGCATTTCTTTCTGCGAGCACCCAAGGATATCCTGGACGTAACAAGATCGAGAATTTCCCATTGCGAGCTCCTAAAGTAATCACAAACATAACCTGAATAATTAATGAATATTCCTACAAAAATATTGAGTTGTTTTCTTCAATAGCCTTTATAATTCAAATACTGGGTGTCCCAAGTTATCGTTTACAGGCAATATCTCGCCTATTTGTCAAGATATCAAAAGCATTAAAAAACTGCATTAAATGGCATTAAATAACCTTCCTAATGGCTTATGAAGAATGTGATAAATTTGGCAGCCCCCGGATGGTAGATACTGATCTAGTAGCATATTGTCTCTGAAAATTGCGTGTCAATCTATTTGGAATACAACGATATAGCACATACTTTGTGACTTTTTTACGTTACTCAAATGACAAATTGCTTTCACCCATGTGTTCAAGAAGTTCGGATTGCATTTTTGTTTCAAAATATTAATGACAGATATTCCATTTTGAACTGCAGAACATCAATCATTGCAGACGGTACCTACCTAGTGTAATAATTAATCTAATTTCATTGTGGGACATTTTTACGAACATGGGAGGAGGCAATTTTCAATCGATGTAACGTAAATGAGGTCAAAAAATTTTATTATTAATGTTGTTATTAATGAACAAAATACAAAGTACCGATGTGCTATCGTTCATTCCCGAAATATGATGATTGGCAGTTTTCAATGACAATATACAGGGAGTCCATCAAATGAAAATTGAGGAGTTGCTACCAGGTGGCTGTCCAATCTTATACACTTTTTTTTGAGTCATAAAGAGAGTTCTCTGATGTCATTTGAAGCATTTTTACTATTTTTTGTTCATCTTGTCGAGTAAGCAAGTTTTTGCCGGTTATTATACGATTACTTGGGACACCCAGTATTAACATGAAATGGGAGTCATTAATCTATGATAATAATAATTGTATACTACACACACTGGCACAATTAGGGGAACGGGTAAAATTTACACTAAGTTTGACATCAATTTTCTCTCGAACCGATCACTCGATTCAAATTTGTTTTTCATGAATTGTAGCTTCATTCTTTACGAATACATCTGAGAAATAACCACCTCAAAACGATTCGTCTTTATATCATATACAGGGGTGTAAAGATAGTACGGATTTTTCGGTATTCTTTAAGACATCCTGTGGAGTGAACCACTGATAATTGAAACGATTTTCCAACACCAAATTATAGCCCAATTCATCCCGAATATTTTCGTTTTTTATTCATCTTGATTTCCCAATTATCCAAGAAAATATAGAGTTTCAAAGGATATTGGTATTAATCTTACCACCTCGAAACTCGAACTGGGGAGAACGTGTCGTTTTTCAACTTGTTTCTGTGAGGATTTTTACTTCAAGATGAGAATTGTTCACAGTTTTACCTATCGGTTTACTGTTTAAAGACACATATACGAATACTCTCATGAATATGCAGGGGTGATAAAAGTTGCTCCAATGTTCTTTTGGTGAAATGCTATTGTTGTTAATCAACGTTGGCTATTTTGTTAATGTAATTGATTATTGTCAGAGTCAAGCGATTCACAATTCATGCATTTGATTAATGAAAATTCAACATGAGAGATTTGACTCCTACTGATGTGGCGAGGGCTGTAGCATTTATTGAAAATGACCAGTGGGCCAATGTTCTTTTAACATATGAGAGCCGCATCTGCACCAATTCAATAGATGTCAGGGAAAGACTATATCGCCGAGGTGAACAAAATGAACAATTTGATTTTACTGCTTCTGTCTCCTATGGCAGAGGTTTAGTCATGGTTAGGTTAGGTTAGTCAAGAAACGACACATTTTCAGATCCAATTTGAGTTTTGAGGTGTAAAATTGATACCAATATCCACCTTTCCTTTGAAACTCTGTATTATCTTGAATAATTGAGATATCGAGATGAATAAAAAACGAAAATATTCGGGATAGATTGGGCTCCAATTTGGTGTTGAGAAATCGTTTCAATTATCAGTGGTTCAGTCCACAGGATGTTTAAAAAATTACCGAAAAATCCGTACTTTCTTTACACCCCTGTATATGATGGAAAGACTCATCGTTTGAAGGTAATTATTTCTCAGATGTATTCGTGAAGAATGAAGCTACATTTCGTGAAGAAAAAAATTTGAATCGAGCGATCGGTTTGAAAGAAAATTGATGTCAAACTTAGTGTAAATTTTGCCCGTTCCCCTAATTGTGCCAGTGTGTGTAGATACTAGATTTTCTTACTGATTATTCCAATTTTTTTGCAGTGAATTAATGATAATTAATTATCTGCTCTGACGAAAAAGACAAAAATGTTCTAATTCAGGTGGGATCAAGAATCAAATATCTACCTCAAATTCGTGGGTAGATATCGGACGACCTTTTTTTTTAAAGGATACCCGGCCAACTCCTCGGAGATTTTTTCAAGTGATAAAGTTTACTTGATCAATGTCTTGCTATAGAATAATATAATTAAAGCTCATTACGTTGGTCTAACTCTAAGTTTGGTAACTCAATCTTTTTCGCTGAAATAAATATCCAGTAGATTTAACTCCACCCCAAACAATATACCTGGCGCTAGTTAGACTTCGCCGACAGGAGACTGCTGATAACCAATGACTTCTCAAACTTGAACACCTTACCATATTAGTGGCGATCATGTGGCGATTGATGCAAATATCGCTCTTAAAGGCCTCGTTATAAGGTGATGTGCACGGATTCTTGAACAATTCATAGTTGCGAGCACTTGAAGAGTTCGCTATTAGTAATTGATGCGAATTTCTCAAAGTTCTCTTCACAAGGCGATGCGTGCGAAAATCTCAAACAGCTCGTAGTCGCGAGCACTCAAAGACCTCGACAGAAGCAATTGATGCGAATCTTCCAATGTCCTCGTCACAAAGCAATGTATGCAAATTTCTCAAACAGCTCATGATTGCGAGCACTTTCAGTTATCGCCAGTGGCGATGGAAGCGTATATCTCAAAGTGCGCGCCTGAGGGCATTGTAAGAGAATTTCTGCGTGCGATATCTTCAAGACCTCGCTGAGCTCAGCCTAGGTGGCGGACATTTGGCATAGATATAGCACTCTCGGCGATCTCTCAAAGAAGTTACAAAAGGCATCACAATTTTCTAAAAGGATTTCCCCAAGATATCTTCAGGACCTCTTTGTGCTGGCTGGGCACGGTATTCCAAATACTGATATTTTGATAGAGCAAAGTTTCATGAAAATTCCACATAATACAACAACAGTACCTTTCAAATTTCACATTGCTAACATAGATTGCGAATTTGATGGTATACTAGGATCGAATTTTCTACAAACGTATAACTGTGTAATCGATATACCTAACAGAATACTAAAAACTAATTTCGCGAACATATCATTAAACTCAACAAATACCCAGATTAACGAAAAAGAACACACAGAACAGAATGTTTCCGAAGAACATTCAGTTGAGAATGTACCGACGGAAAACAAAATTTCGATAAATTCACGATCAATTCAATACGTTAATTTCAAAATAAATATTCCCGATACACAACTATTTTGCGAAGAAATAAAATTGAATGAAAACTGCAAAATACCGGCAGCTTTAGTTTCAGTAAAGAACAAAAATTTTGTAACATCATGCGTCAACACAGCAAGCGAAAATTTTGAATTAAATATCGATATCCAAAAATACATTTCCCCTGTAAATGAAACAAATTTTCAAATTTTTCATGTTAACGAGAATCAACAAGATAGTGACAGAATTTCACAGCTGACAAAAATGCTAAGATTAGATCATTTAAACGAGGAAGAACACGAACAAATTCTTGAAACATGTATCAAATTCCCAGAAGTATTTTATCTAGACGGAGACAGATTATCTTTCACGAACCGCATAAAACATAAAATAAATACAGGCAACCATTCACCAATTTTCACTAAATCTTATAGGTATCCGCAAATACATAAACAAGAAGTAAAATCACAGATAAAAAGCATGTTAGACCAAAATATAATTCAACCTTCGGTAAGTCCTTGGTCTTCACCAGTATGGGTTGTACCGAAAAAGTCAGACGCGAGCGGAAAACAAAAGTGGCGCCTCGTAGTCGATTACAGAAAATTAAATGAAATAACTATCAAAGAAAAATACCCTATTCCTAACGTTACAGATATTTTAGACCAATTGGGTAAATGCAAATACTTTTCCACCCTGGATCTTGCCAGCGGATTTCATCAGATAGAAATCGATGAAAACGATATAGAAAAAACTGCATTTTCTGTAGAAAACGGTCATTTTGAATTTCGACGAATGGCATTTGGACTTTGTAACGCACCTTTTTACCTACAAAGAGTTTTAGACAACATAATGACAGGTTTACAGAATGAACAATGCCTCATATATATGGACGACATAATAATTTATTCAACAACCTTAGACGAACATGTCAAGCGACTAAAAAACGTGTTTCAAAGACTATCCGAATGTAATTTAAAACTTCAACCCGATAAATGCGAGTTTGCACGAAAAGAAGTATCGTATTTAGGACATTTGATAACAGATCATGGAGTCAAACCTAATCCCGAAAAAATTGAATCGATAATAAAATTTCCAGTACCGACTAACACTACAGAAATCAAACAATTTTTAGGCCTTACAGGTTATTATCGCAAATTTGTTCCAAATTACGCGAAAATTATCAAACCACTAACGAATCTTTTGAAAAAGGACAAACGTCTTGAATTTGACGAACAATGTCATGAATGTTTCGATCATTGCAAAAATATTCTCACAAATAGTCCAATACTTCAGTTCCCGGATTTTGAAAAAGAATTTATACTATCTACTGACGCGAGTAACTACGCGATAGGATCCGTATTAAGCCAAGGTAACGTAGGCGAAGATTTACCAATTGCATACGCGAGTAGAACCCTTAACCCAGCAGAATGTAAATACTCTACGATAGAAAAAGAGCTTCTCAGCATAGTTTGGTCCGTGAAACATTTCCGACCTTATCTATTCGGACGAAAATTCAAAATTTATTGTGATCACATGCCCCTGAAATATTTATATTCAGTTACCGACCCAAGCAGTCGATTAGCTCCATGGAGACTACAATTAGAATCATTTTCGTATGAAATAATTTATAAACCCGGAAAACTAAACGTAAATGCCGACGCACTATCACGAATTCGAATTTCAAACATAACTACAGACAATTTCGAAAATTTCACAAATTTAATTAAAAACCAAAGCGTTATCAATCATTCTAAAATAACACAAACTAACAGAATATTACTTCACACTAAACATCTAAACATTATCAGTCTCATAACTCAAAAAACAATTGACGGAGGAATAGAGCCGAAACGTCAAGTAGGACTTTTAGACATACCCGAAAATTGTAGTTTCACCTCAGATATTATCAAAATTAAATCAGTCTCACAGCCGAAAAGACAATATATATTTGTCAAATTGAACGACTTCACATCAAAAGAATGTTTTACCAAATTGCAAAATTTGATGAAAACACTTACTGAAAACACGACTTATCAAATTAAAATACCAAAACCAAATATTCCATTAGCAGAAATTCTTAGTTATTTATCTAGAGATTCAAACATCAAATTTTATATATGTCATGGTACTTTAATTAATCCACCAACTGATGAAAGACAATCAATCATAAAGAAATATCATGAAAGTAGGATCAATCTACACAGAGGTGTTAACGAAACCTATAATAAACTCAAAAACCATTATGAATGGCCCAACATGAAGAAAGACATCCAAATTTTGATACAAAAATGTTTAATTTGTCAAGAAAATAAAATTTCAAGACAACCGTCAAAGTACCCATTAGAAATAACTGACAACACCCAAAAACCCTTCGATAAAATCTACATCGATTTATTTTAATTTGAAAAAACTAAAATTTTAACACTAATAGACGACTTTTCTAAATTCGCGCAAGGATATATTTTAGATGATAAAAGTTCTCAAGAAGTTTACGAACAATTATTGAACTATTTCCAAAATTTTAAAGTTCCCAAAATAATTCAAGCCGACCCTGGTAAAGAATTCAAAAATGCGAAGCTTAAAGAGCTTTGCAAGCAATTCGATATCCAACTGAGATTCACCGCAATCGAGCATCCGAAATCCAACGGAATGATAGAGAGATTCCACGCTACATTTGCCGATTCATTAGGATGTTTTCGAGCGACGGATAACACAGGCAATTTACAATTAGCTCTCACCCACGCGATAATAAGTTACAATAATGCAAAATCAAACTCGACAAAATTCAGTCCGCAAGAAATTATATTTGGCGACCCTCAGCTCAGTAAAATTACAAATTTATCTACCCCCGAAAGATATCGCATAGAACAAGATAAATTTAACGAATTCAAATTCAAATTTATTAGAGAAAATAATCAAACAGCCAAAGAAAAATCAAAAACTTATCACGACAAGAAAACATGAAACACATTTCCCGATTATTCAGTAGGTCAATTAGTTTATTTACGAAAGAAATCAATTTCACCAAAAAGTCAACCTTTATGGTCCGGTCCTTATAAAATTACAAAACTATTAGGGCATAATACAGCTGAAATTCTGATCAGAAACAGTTCTCATAAATATCACTTTGATAAACTGAAACCATACCCAGAACAAATTGAAACTGACTCAGAATTTGATTCAGATTGGTCAACATCTGATGACGAACCTCTTTTTCCAGGTCCATCTTCATCGCGACAAGTTCAACATTAGAAATAAACCCGATCAACAATACAGTAGGCATACTTCAACAGCTAGAATCGAAAATTCAAATTTCGAACACTAAATGTACTCTCCTAATATACAGAGACATAAACCTGATATCCCAAGCTATAGAAAATAACGACAACGTATTATCCAAAATTCATAATCTACTTTACGAACAAAATCATTCTATTTCCTTTTTACCCGCAGATCTGAGACCACATATATGATACCCCTGTACTATATTCAAGCGAGAATTAAAAATAAATTATCCGAAGTCAACCTTGATGTAAACAAACGCGAAAAACGAGGACTTATAGACGGCATCGGAACTGTATGGAAATTCATCTCAGGTTCCCTTGATGCTGACGACGGACAATATTATAACGAGAAAATTAACCGACTCGAGAAAGAAGATACCGAAACAAAACAACTACTTTTGCAACTATATCCAAGTCGTGACATCCACTATCAAGAATTTCAACAAAACAATTAGTCAACTGAATCTTGATACGAATGCTTTCAATGATAACTTGGTCAAAATAAAAACATCAATTTCAGAATTAGTTGATAGTGAATCATATTTCAAATATCAACTTGAAATTACGAATCATTGTCAGATTTTCCTAGAATCTTATCAGATTATAGAAGTAGAATTAGATAATATTTTGAATGCAATTACGTTCAGCCTTTTGAATGTCTTGCATCCATCAATTATATTACCCAAACAATTACTTGTAGAATTAGAAATCATACCTTCTTATATTAGTCATAATAAGTTACCCTTCGAACCAAGTACATCAAATATTGCTTTATACATGAAAATAATCAGATTACACGCTTTCCAAATGAATCACAGAATAATATTTGCTTTAGAAATACCACTGGTCATACCAAATACATTTGAACTGCATCATAATTACCCACTTCCTACAAAACATAACAATAACCTTTACCATATGATCCTTCCTGAGTCTAAATACGTTGCTATGTCTGAAGATGACAGATCATATGTTGCATTGAATAATCCACAAGAAGACTGTACCAGAACATTACCAGATATGATGTTATGCTACGACAAGATTCCACAAGCAATCTCAGATAGCAGTCCATGCGAAGTTCACATTCTCCGAGGATTAACCACTACCAACTGTCATTCCATGATAGTCAATATATCCGGCTTCAACATCCAAAAACTCAAGAACAATCAATGGTTGATTACCACAGAAAAATCGCTAGATGTCACAATAAGCTGTCCAGACACACCAGTTCAAACATTCATCCTCAGAACAAATTCCATCCTGAAATTATCGAAAAAATGTAATGCTTACATCGATAATACCCAAATATACACTGACGAAGAATATTCCACGAATTCAACGCAGACTGTTTCCATTCCAATCATCCCATATGATTGCTGCATCCATTTCACAGAAAAACTGAAAATCCCAGATCTTAAGCCAATCCCGATTCACAATTTGAATCTAGACGACCTCAAAGTTGCTGAACACAAGCTCAATCAATTCCAAGAAGAAATCGAACAATCACTACATCAGCCGTTCACACAAAGATATCACAGTGTAATATGGTATCTATGTATAGTCATCACCATCATAATTGTAGCATTTTTCCTGTATAAATGCTGTTGCCGCCGATGCATCCGCAGACGATCCCTGAACAGAGCAGACGATGATTTTCCAGGACATCATGGCTGTCCAACAATATACAATATGTGCAACTTCACAAGCCCCCGTAGAAGACCATCCATCAATGCAAGATTCGAAGTGAGCACCGAACGATTATCAATCGATCCAAGAACCAACCGCACCATTCCAGATGATCCAACAACCGAATCACCCAAATCCCACAGAAGAATTTAGTCCAGTTGAAAATTGTTCATTTCAATCACAATTTTCAATCTCAAGGAGGGAGGAGTTATATCCTGTACCAGTCTACAACATTTCATCACCCAGTATATGGATGTTTCCATATATCCAACTGCATAGCCTGCATCGCCTCTTCAAGAGTTATCAAGAACGTGACGCCATCAGCAAGAATATGATACTTTCTTAGAATTGTAACTGCAGGATTATTATCTAGATTTTTCTCAAGAACTTTTGATACAGAGATTGTTATTCCATACTTCGAAGACTCAACACGCTCCCAGAGCAACACATGCATGGTTTACTTGGTTTGAATAAATAGTTTTATTAAAATCAACCCTAGACCATCATTCATAATTCAGACAATAAATAGGTACACAACATACACAAAGTTGAAAATCGACTCACCTAGTAGATTTTCTCATACCTGCTCGAACAGCAAAACTCCCGAGAGCAAACAAATACTAATATCGAGTCCATTCCAGATTAATATCGTCCTGTGCTCTTGTTGGTTCATATTCGCACTTAAACCATCGAAAACGACTCGACGACGACATATTCTTCCTGGCAATCTCACATTGAAAACCACGAACACGACCATATCACGATTATCACGACACAAGACAAAACATCCAATTATTTTATTTTTTATTTTACGTTTACAATTATTTTACAAACCAGCAACCACACAAACAAAACTATTATCATATGATCTGTCAACATCATTTCTCAGAACAGTAGTATCTGTGACCATAGATTTCCTCTTTGCTGTGACCTTTGACAGTACTAACTAGGATTGTTCGCGTTCAGAAAATAAACAATCCGAAACCGTCAGAAGCATGCACAAGTCCACAGAACCCAAAAAAATCATACAGTTCTGTGAAACTGCGCATGCTTCTTACCGTTTCGGACGCAAGAATTCAGATGACCATGAATTACTAATAGGCGATTTTTACGGACCAATCAGAAACAGCAAAGTAGCGCCTGCGTGGTTGCGATTCATCCTGATTGGACACAGCTGATTGGATTTGTGAGATTAGTGTATAGTGAGGAAGTATCATTTCATTGAATTAAACTGATAGATGTTTTTTCCAAATTAGTTTTTTATGAGAATGGTAGTTTAATTTGAAGATATGATCCTTCCTCACTAATACATTAATCTCAATCACCTGTGCCCAATCAGGATGAATCGCAACCACGCAGGCACTACTTTGCTGTTTCTGATTGGTCCGTAAAAGTCGCCTATTAGTAATTCATGGTCATCTGAATACTTGCTGGTAGCACACCATAAGAACAATCAAAACAAAGATCCTTTCTTGACAGTTTGTTGTTCTGAGAATGTATGTTATTCTGGAAAACGTCAAAACGTGATACTAGTAAATGTAAAGTTTTGTTTCTGACAATTTGCTTGGAATGTGACGATGCATTTCTCAAACATTGAGCTGAATGATATGGTTCTTATGTCGGGTCGTTATTGTGCCGGGCCCATGAGACTCCTCGAAGGACACGAAATTGTAGCGATGCAAGGAGGTGGAAGGAAGGGTCTAAAGGATTTTTCAGTAAAAGAACTTCCAACCGTGAGGTGTTAAGTTATACGCTATATTCGAGCTTATGTGTAGAAATCTTGGGTGAGTCCATTTTAAAGTTGTTGTATTATCTTTCTGAAATTCAAGAGCAGGGTTAACTTCTTCCCCATGTACATTTTCTCGATTATACATTTTATTTAATATCTCCTAATTTTCATGTAGAGTGGCAACGTCGCTTCGTTCATCACGGTCGACTGCGGATCGCAAACGATAGTTGTTACAGAAGTAGAATTCTGGGCGGAAAAAGGGTATTTTGACCCAAATCTATTTTGATCCTAATAATATTTTTAATAGTGCTATTTGGTAGTATACCTCAAGCTTTCTTAGTGTTTAAAATATATGCAATTATTTTAAAATCAGCCTGTATACGCCTACATGCCGTTCCATGAAAATGTATTCAACTTTCCTATTAATATCAGCCTGTGTTTTATTTATGTAAAATTTCTGTATTCCTACGTACTCAGATCGAATGCTTCGTTGCAATAATATCATTATTGATACAGATTTTTGTCAAAACTTACTTCACTTCGAACTGATATATATATATCTCATATACCTATGGGTGTCGCTTGAACGGACTCATCCAACATAATTGGGTGTTACATTGAATTGCGTCAAATTTGGTTTTCCCGATTCATTTCTTACATAAAATTCAATGTTCTACATATTCTACAATCATTATAGCAAACTATTTCATAAAGCATTATCAATTCAACGCCCTGTATCTCTAAAACGAATCGTGTTCTTTTACATGTTCACCTATAGACACTATTGAAATGTGAGAAAACAATGAACCGACCGGACAACCTTACTTGGGAACCATTATCATGCATAACAAAATATTATGCTATAGTCCTCACGATCACAATATACGCAGTGTGCCACTGTGTCCAAGATCATGGGGATAGATTTTATTTTTTCTGAGATATAGGAAAACAGAACACACTTGCACATTCCCATTTTGAGAGATTTTCTGTACGGCATGTTATATACATCCTTACCTTCGACACACTGTATATTCCTGCCAGATATATGCATAGTACCACGCCATACACACTATATATGATATAATGTGGATTTGACACAGACATAGGCTACATTAAATGCCAGTTAACATCAATACCTAAGGGAGAAATGGGTAATTCCGCGCGCCTAGGCAACAATAGCTATATCTTCGCTAATTCTAAATTTATGGTTCTGTGAATCATTGAGGACTCAGATCGATATGTTTGTTTTTCAGATATCAAACGATTTGGTAGTGGATGAAAATATATACCATGTAAAACTCGAATGAAAAAAAAAGTGACATATCACTGATTTACCCGCACAAGCGGATAAATCCACGCAGTAGGCAGAACACATAGTATTGATCAGGATCAACGTTTATTCATTTAGTGTAATACAAAATCACATTAACAGCTTCAATCCAACTTATATAGTTATATAATACTCAGCCACAGAAGTCACACATGTATATTTTCCCTTTTTCATGTACACTCTACATTCAGCATGAGCACAGCTTGAGCATGAAACACACCCATACCATAATTCTCTATATTTACCAAATTCTTCGCAAATACAGCATCTTTCTTGTGTATCTTGAGGATCTACATAATAAATAGGTAAATTCTCGCACGCGGATTTACTCTTCTTCAAATGCGCAAAATTTCACGATCTCACAATATTTTGGTTATGTGATGACAACAAATTTTAATATTTGCTGTGGTGAATGATTACATACTTCATCACATCTAGAAAACTATATACAATAAAAAACATGCAATCGATAGAATTTATTCAAAACGTTCATTAGTTCACCAACCTTTGAATATTCGTGGATCACACTTCACATACATGAGGCTGTAACGTTTTCATTTGCTAACTAAAACACTAGAGAAACTCTGTAGATATACACTGTCGAATTTATAAACCTTTATTGATAAATTCAGTTGACATAGTTCAGAATTTAACATCTAATATCAAAGCGCCCTGTATATCACTTCTCATCTTGTATCCAACAGAACGCTCACAGGTATAGTAAACTGAAACAAAAAGGAATAATGAATTAGTCAGTAATAAAATATAACGAGAAAACAAACACAAACATAATTTTATAAATTCTAGGTACTTGAATAAACCTTACCTTTCTCGTTTGAATACACAGTGTTGTCATCTTCGAATACACACTGTTTTCTATAGTCTACTTGATTTCAATGATGCAGGCACTGAAAATAAACAAGGTAGGTAACCATTAGAATTTCATTCATCAATATTATAAAGATCAGATATGGGTTTGATTAGAAAACTGCTTGCACCTACCTCTATTGTAAATAAATTGTACATATTGTAGAATCGAATGGGCCTGTGTATTTTTAAGTGATCCAATGATTTTCGTTTTGTTTTGAAATAAAATCATCCAATGTTCACGTCTTGGTTATGGTTTACCAATTCTTATTAGCCACTGTCACTCTTTTCTTGCTTCGATACATTCTTATTCTTCATTCGCTATGACTTCAATTTCCAATCAGCACGAGACCTTTTGGGTCTATTGTTATGTTCGTGAGTATCTAGCTCGAGGTGGAGCATAGTCGTATGGTTCAAGGTCACATCACCAGCAGCCTCAGTATACAGGTGCAATTAGAACATTTCATTTGCTCATTCGTTGATAGTTCCGATCTTTGGTTCCAATTCCAACTTTTAATGTTCCGTGATATTGATGATTTTTGACAAGTTCAATGTCTGGATCAAGTTCAATGTCAGGGTCAAGTGCTCTTTTCCGGAGAGGTAATTTTTGGGCCATTTTGCTGCTGGCTGTTCCACGGTTTGGTTCGTCAGGCTCCTGGGAGATCCTGAAATTTTGCATAGGCACCTAGCCTTATCTAGGAAAAAATTATGTTTCGGCGTGATGGTAAGATTTCAAACTCTCTTCTTAATATCTTTATACAATATTTCAATCGTATTCAGGATGGAAGTCTCCATTCGAGAATTTCTCGAAACACGTGCTTGAGGAAGTATTTTTTTTAATGGACACCAATGCTGCTCAACCGGCCATCCTGGAAGTCACTCATCCATCAGTATTTCTGATTTGGTAAAACCCTCTATACCCCAGAGGTGAGTTATTTCATTTTATTCACGACGAGAGTTAACTCTCATTTTTTTTGAGACCAGGTTCTGATACCTACCTAATCCATTTTAGGGTTTTACATATGGGCTTATTCTTTACCCTATCCGGGTGTGATTTGTCTGACATGGCTGTGCAAGGGCCATCCCAATCCCTCCTGTGGTAGGCTGACCACATATCACCACCTTCAAGCAGTCTCCAATTTTAAAGATTTTGCTGTCTACTAGCTTCAAAGATTTTCAGTATCATATAGTCTGGCAGTTTTGCAGTCTCCTAGTCTACTAGTCTACAAGTTTCTACCAGAGTCTACTATCCACTTCAGCTTTCTACCTGATGATGAACAAAACCATGACGTCATCATTGGATAATATCAGGTTTTTTTAGATATAAGTTTCATTAAAGTCAGAATAATCAAGGTACAAAGATATACTCATAACTACAACTCAGATTTCAAAAGTGCAATTGAAATGTTCAAGCCCTATTTGAAATTTCCAATATCCTAAATACTAGCTTACAACCGGCAATTTAACAGTATAATATATCCCCATAAAATTCATGAATTTTTAGGACATTTCCTTGAAGTTTACAAATATTCAATAACAACTAATATAATATTCAAAGTGGGTTTCTTTCTAGAATTTGAACTAGACTGTCAATGAAGTAATTTCATCATATTAATAGGGTACCTATATCAACTTGAAACATATGAGTATAATATAAATAATATCTACCTCTTTGCACCTACTATTTGTAAATAATCTATGACTGATTTTTCATTAAATTGTATATATACCTACTCCACAGGTTTTTACTTTATACTGACATCTCTCTCTCAACCCATATATTACAGGTTTCTGTTTCTTCCTAGATGAACAACTATCTGAAAGAACCAGTGGCGTCCATTAAAATATACATTTGACAATTTTTAATATTAAATTGATAATTCTGGAACTTTTCTGTAAATTTTACTTTGTCATCTATCAGGATAGCAAATTCAAAAATCCACGCCCATATGCCGCCGATGAAAAGCTGCCGGCGCAGTGTAATTGTATAATATACGTTACAAGGCTCTTTCGAGAACTTCGTTGGCAATGGCTGAAATTTCCTACAGCAACGCGATAACTCATTCGGTAATATGTTTTATCTTCCCTTCACTAGGTGGCAGCAGGGATGCCAAATCATAATTTCAAGCAGAAGATGGAGAACATGAGATGCGCGGAATTACCGTCTGCGCGAAATTACCCATTTCTCCCTTATATGCTCACGTAATTTCAGAAAATTACCAGGATGTTAATTCCTATTTTGTCAATAAACAAACTGAAGTTTATTAGGAAAAAAAAATGCAATAAAACTATTGAATTATTGGAATGTCCACATTTTGTTCGCATTATTCCACCTATCGCCCCCACGTAACACTTGACGCGGCAGATGCAAAGACCCGCGCGGCAAGGATGTATTTTTTTTTCGATGCAGGGTCGGACGTGATAATAATCACACTTTTATGCGGTGCGCGAAGATAATATAGCGAATTTGACTTCGACCGGACAGTTGTTAATCTATTATTTAAGAATATCAATAATTATAAGAATATGGAAACATTCTTCAGGTCTTGGGAATTACATGATGGGTCGGATGACTCTAATGACAATAATGATTTTCAAGCTGAATATATCTAGGTTACGTACCTATTATATAATTGATAATTACTCATATAGGTACCTAGTACTCATGCGTGAGTGAGCTGCTTTTTCTATAAATACACCCAATACTTAAAATAAGTTAAATACAGTGAAGACGTGAAAAGTCTTTAACTTTTGAACGGAACAAGCTAGTGAAGCAGGTGAAATTTCTTTGAATTAAATTGTTTGTGGTCACGTGGCCTATATAGTATCAAGTGGGCACCATCAACTTTTTTTTCAAATGTACAGAAGGATCACGTGGTATCTACCTTGTGAAGGCTTTTCGATTCTCTATCCAACACCGTTTCGTTTGTGCAAATCGGCCAAGACGTTTATTGACAAGCGTTTGAAATTCACTTCGGAAACTGTAAATAACGTTAGGATTGAATTCCAAAACGATTTTCTCGTATCAATAAATGAACGATGAACATTTCTAGCATTCTTGAGCACTTCACAATAATTGTTACTTGAAATTGCATTGCAATTAAAAGTTATTTTCAGGTTTTTTATCAAATTAATATTAATATTTGAAGCAAATTTCACCTTCTCATTTTGCAACCGCATGGCCGATTTGGTCGATTGGCCGATTTGACCACTTGACACAAGGCCACGTGACCACAACCATTTTCATGTCAAAAAGTTGAAAGAGAAGTAGCTTTTTACCACGTGATCCTTCTCTACATTTGAAAAAAAAGTTGATGGTGCCCACTTTTCAAAAGTAAAAGTTGAAGGGGGGAAGGACTTTTCACGTCCTCACTGTATGATACAGTGCTCTTCAGCTGATATTCTAACAATGGCTGGATACTCCGGAAGGTTGAGTTAGATATTGAATTAACGTATTGATAACATTCATACCTAGCTGGACAATCTGCAGGCATCACAATATTTCTTCGCATATGTACTAATCCGACCCTGGCTGTCGGCATGGGAGCGCAAATTGACCATTTTTTGCGCCTTTTTTTATTTATCTTATATGTCTGACGGCAACTATACAAGAGAGGGGAGGAAAAAAAAAGAGGATCGAAAAAAACTATACTGTTGACAATCTACTGGAGCGAAATCATCCAAGAGCGCAGAGGAAAATTACTTCGGTTTGTTGTGATTTAGTGCTTTCCAAGGATCCTGTAGCTATGTTGTCGAAACAAGTGTCATTCTATAGCACCCAAGAAGCAAGAGGAAAATATTGTGTTTCATCCTCAGCCAATTGAAGGAGGGTACAAATGGCCAAGAAAGGGGCAGGAGATAAATCGAAGAATTTGCTGATAATCTCGATGCGATTCTTGGACCAATATCTGTCGATACATCTGTTTAATGTCAGAGGACAACCTCGACGACCTACGGTATCGATTATTCACACGAAGTGACGAAGGCTGAATTACAACTAGCCCATCTACCATCAACAAGAGACGCTGCCAAGTACCACATTATCCGTGCTTACCAACAAGTTAAGGCGTGGTTAGCCAATGAACTTCTCCCATCAGTTTGGGGCTGGAGCCTTACCACGCGAGGAGGACTATATCAATCCCTACAACCAGGAATGCTGCACCAGATGACATTTTCCAGATTGTCTTCTGCAAGTGCAGTGAAGGCTGTAGTACGACCGGACCTTGCAGCTGCAAGAAGGCAGGTATTCGTGCAAGCACTGCACAGGCCATTCCTTCGAAAACAGTACCGCAACTGATTTGAGCGAGGGGGACCCACCAGACATATTAGAAGACGAAAACGACGTCGGCGATGACGTCATTGACATCCTGGTTGCCCAGGAGGACGACCCGAGCTCACAGAAGTATAGAACCAACGGCTAAGAAATCCCGACAGAAAATATAAGGTGTATAAATGAGTATACCTATGATAATATTTCTATTCCAAAATATTATGTATTCCTTGTGACTTGTGATCAACTTGATATCGTTAATCACATTATTCTTTCACGAAAGGACTACGTCTTATTCTTTTACCTGCTCTGGAATGATTATGTGTAGTGGAGGAGGAGAAAAGGATATCGATCTGAGACGTAACTAATATCAATATCAACTCGTTGTTACCATAGTATGCTCTCATCAGAGAAGATAATAAGCTTTTGTGAATTGGGGTTCAGTGGAGGACGGGGAAAATTGGTGTGGGAAGGAGGGGGGGTGTGTACGGTTAGTGATCTCAACTAGGAACCATAATCACAACAACATTTGATTATATTCCGAGTGATAACAAGAGAAATGAGGTATAATTCTGCAGTATCTGTAATTTTTTAGCAAATTTGGAAAAATTATACCTATTTTTCGAAACATCATTTCTCAATAATGAATCAACTAACAACACAAATGTGTGAAAAAAGATAATAAAGGAAAACAGGAAAAATGTCGAAAATTTTGCAGTTTGTCCTCCCCTTCTCTTTTCGCACAGGGTCCTAAAGGTCCAGAACTTGAAAATACATTGATTAACCATCCCTGAACAACATCCTGAAGTTTCGTCACCTTCCAACCTTTTTCCACGTAACCCCACTTTTTCCATCCTGCCGACGGGCCAATTAGGTAAAACGAAATTGTCGATAGCCTTGGTCATTTTTCAATTTGGGATGAACACGACGATTCGTTTCGTTTTCTTCATCGTGATCAGCAGGAGAAATACTACTAGTTTGTCCCTTCATTTGACTTTGTTGCTCCAATCCAAGTTGATTTGAAATTTCGCAGAGGTGTACATAGTTCTGGTGGCAATGTATAGTGGAAGTTTTGTAACACAAAGAAGCAGCAAGGCTGCTCCAAAATGGCAGACGAGTTTTGTAATTAGGATCCGATTCTATTCAAACTTTGTATCTGGTGGTTTATGGAGTCGGAGCTTGATTATTTCGTCAAAATAAGTAAATTTAATACGGCGGATCCAATGTGGCCAACGAGTCTTGTAATAATGTAACGATTGTATTGAATATTGGTAGCTGTAGGTAATTGGGGTCGGAAATCATGATTCTTTCGTCAAAATGGTAAATTCAAGATGGCGAATGCAATATATGGTGAACGAGTCTTGTAATTATGATCCGAATCTATTCAAAATTTGTATCTGGGGGTTCAAGGGATCAGAGATTATGATTTTTTCATGGAAATTTGACAATTCAAGATGACGGATCCAAGATGACTAATACAATATACAGTGTGTCCATTTAGTGCGTAATTCTTCGATATAACGAAAGCCATAACCTATAGAGAAAAATTTTGAAAGAAAAACTTCTTCAGTTACTCAAGTTCCTTATCTCAAGAATAATTTCAACATTACTGGGTGTTTTATAAAAGCGGGACGACTCGGAGACGAGTTGTTTTGAATAGTACACCCATTGTATTGTTTATTCCGAATTCATTCCGCCGAGGTTAACCTTCAAATCGCTGTAAAAAAATTGAAATTGGTTGCGGCTTTGTCAAGTTATAATTGATAAATCTAATTTACCACTATTGATGAGGCATGGTATATTTATTTATTCAAATTTTGAAAATATTTCCGACATACGGTAGAAGCAAGGTCGCACGCATACCAATCCAGTAATTTTGCGACATGTTCTTTAACAGGGTGCTCAATTCTGCATTTAGAAATTTGCAAGATTCAGATGTCATTCATTAGAAGTTTTCAAATGTATTTTTATCCACAAATTAATTCCAATATATTTTGCCCTTTTATCGCTGAAAAAAAATCAAAATTGGTTGCAGCGGTTATGGATAATTTCCTTATTTTTACTACTATTTCGGGGTAAGTAGTATGTCATAGTTCTTTCATTTATTTGTATTGTGGAAATATTGCGTTGCTACGGTATAATCAAATTTCTTCATCGACCATTCATAAATTTTTTTACAACAGAAATATTTGCAGGCTCTCCAAGTTTGAATTTAAAACAGAGTGAGTTTCGACAAATGTATCCAAAATGCTACTTCCACAGATTTTTTGCAGTATATGAATTAATTCCTCGAAATACACTTATATTTCTGTAATGACCTGTCAAACATCGCCACAATCAAATATATCTTGAATTTCTTCAAAATTTTGCTGAATTCCCTCCCGAAACCCGCGTAGTGGAGAGATATTGTTTGTATCATTATGTTCACCGCTGGACAATTGTGGGTATTCTGTATATTGAATTAATACCCTGTATGTGGTTGAATACCATTCGCGCGCCCGAGAACCATATTTGAAAAGTAGCTGTATATCATAATTTTTGTTCGTTGCTATATACGTTGTTATGTATCAGACTCGAAATTTTTTTCACATATAAAAATTATTGACACCTAATTGCATTTTCATTCTGATTAAAAGTACACATTCAAGCATTTTTTATCCAAGCATTCATTATTCATTTAATATCACAAGTAATACAGTCCACCATATCGAAGAAGATTAAGCAAATCTAGCCATAGTTTTGGTCCTTCGAGCCCAGGATGTCTTCAAGGAGCTGCATAACTACAAGAAGCTGATTATTCACAAGTTTGCTAGCATCGATAATGCATTCATTGCAAGGGAACAAGAAGTGTGTCCATTCCATTATATTCCTTCCATTCCTATCCCATTTAATGTTGTTTCTAGTTGTACAAGTTGATCAAACATCTCTTCATTTTGTGCAAATATAGCATTTTTTCTGTCGTTTACCTTCCATTGAGGTATCTAATATTGCATTCATTCACAGATTCATGACTATTCCATTCTGAGGTAATTAGAAACATAAAATATCATTAAAGAATTAACGATTCATCACAATACATCATTTCAGTTCGAATTTCGAGTTATTGAACCACTTATAATAATTCAGAAAGTGATTTGTAACAATTAATAAGAAAACGAGGTTCAGCCAAATATAAGTTAGCAAGTTTTGCAGCATTTGATGCCATTTTCCTACAACAGGGAGAGATAGGAGAAAGAACAATTATTGAACTACAATTGAAGGTTCATGATTTCAAAAAATTGAAAGACCATTTTGAGGAAATTCAGCTCGATATTGAGTTACTTGGCAGTGATGATTCGCTAGAGTCACATTATTCAGAACGTGAAAGATTTGAAATACAATATTCGAAATATTTATCGTCTGCAAATCACGTTCTGAGTAAATTCAGGAAATATCAAGCTGATGATAATTCAAGTACCACATCAAGCAAAAATTCATCTGTGAAGATACATAGTACTGTTAATGATGATGAACATAATCAAAGGAATAGTATCCAAATGAATAATCCTCAATTTCAGTCTACAATTTCAAATGATCCAAATCATCAATATGCAACTCTCGATGCAACTGTAAATCCGTCAATAGCTATTAGGTCAGGGTTGGGCAATGTTAGATAACCACCAATCAACTTACCAAATTTCAATGGAAATTCTGATGATTGGATGGAGTTCAAAGATCTGTTTGAGTCTTTGATACACAAAAATAATTCACTTCCTGATATACAAAAATATCATTATCTTCGAGCTACTTTAGGGAAAGATGCATTGAAAGTTATTCAAAGTTTGGAATTTTCTTCTCAAAACTACATTGTAGCCTGGGATATTTTATGCAATCGATTCGATAATTCGCGATTATTGGTTAATAATCATATATATGAAAGCATTATTCAATCTAGAAGTCTTATCCAAAGAATCTGCTTCTGGTTTAAGATATCAAACCCTAATAGCACACAACGTCCTAGGGACGTCCCTATTTGGTACAATTCACGTCCGAATGTCCCGAACCAAAAATAAGTGTCCTTGGGACGTCCCATCCGTACATCTCATGCAATGTCCGAGCAAGGACGTCCACGGAATGTCCCAGCTAGTACATCATTTCAAATGTCCTAGAAATAGCACTCCTTAGACGTCCTACGTAGTACATATTGTAGAATGTCCATGCAAGGACGTCCTTGGCATGTCCCTGATGGGATATGATTTTAAACGTTCCTTCAGGGACATCCATCGGATATCCCGAGTAGTACATATTCTGGCATGACTTCACAGATCTTATATAATGCCCCTTCTAGACAACCATGAAATGTCCCTGATAGTACATTCCTTCAAATATGTCTACACAGACGCCCCTAATATTTCCAGAATTGTATAACAATCTGAATGTCCCTTAGGGACATCCTTCGAATGTCCCTTAGGGATATTCGTCGGATGTCCCAATTGGTACATGTACAACTTACACCTCGCCGACGAATGATTACTCGTAGGCTATAAGTACTCTTTGTCAATGTCCTTCACGTAAGTCCATTGGACATCCCTGGGACAGTTTTTGGGGACCTTCTACGGACCATCAACTCAACTGGATGTTCTAATCAGTTATGCAAGATCTGGTCCTAGAGGGACCCAGAAAAAATCGAATTCAAGAATAATTCTTACGTCCCTGGGACATCCTATGGACATCCAATTGATATCACTCAGCGTTGCTGATGGGTTGTCCTATGGATGTCCTGAGGATGTCCTCTGTAGTGCTTGATGAGGAATACTGTAGGAGTTAGGTATTCGATAGTTGTCCCAAGGACATCCCTCAAGGACGTCCCTAGTTGGTTCTCAAGTGGAACATTTGTGCGTCCCACAGACGTCCAATGGACGTCCACGGTACCAAATTCGAACGTCCTATGGACTTCCTGAATGTCCCGACAGGACGTCCTAAGGGACATAAGTGTGTTATCAGGGAATAGATACACTCAATAAACATTTGCGTGCTCTGAAATCATTAAACCAACCAACCGAACATTGGGATGCACTCATCGTTTATTTAATCTCATCAAAGTTGGATAAATGTACAGTACGTGAATGGGAACAAGTCAAAGTTGACAAGAATTGCCAAAATCGAATGGATGTTTTAAATTTCTGAAAAATAGAGCAGATTTTCTGGAAACTATAGAAATCAATCAAGGTGTTCCAAATAAAGAAGAAGATCAAAGGCGATGCGCGCGCCAATTATCATTCTATTCTGATGATAATCCTGTGTCTAATCCTTCGTCCGAAATAAAGTGCAATGTGTGCAATCAATCTCTTTTAATATATCATTGTCCCAAATTTCTGAATTTATCTTTGCCTCTTCGGTGAGAAAAATTGAAAGGATTGAAGTTATGTTCCAATTGTCTCTGTAAAGGACATTTCAGTAAACAATGTAGAATGGGTCCATGTAAAAAATGTTCATACAAGCATAGTACGATTTTACATAGATCATTCAGCCAAGTTCAAGATCAAGATTCAGCATCTACAGATGATAATGTTCAGTCACCAACCAATGATAAGGATAACCAAACTCTCAATAATCCACAGATAAGCAAGCCATGTTCAGCTGCATCAGTTGTTTTGTACTCTCAAAAATAGCAGAAGGGTTACCGAGATATAATTTGAATATTTCTACCTGGAAGCTTCCAAAGGATATACCGTTAGCAGACACACGTTTCCATATGTCGAAACAAATTGATTATGTTGATTGGAGCGGGTTTGTTCTGGGAATTATTGATTGGAGGAAGAATATTTCTGGGATAGAATTTACGATTATTGCAAAATACAGTTTTTGGTTATATTGTATCAGGTGTAATCGCACAACCGGTTTCTCAAGTGCACTGTTATTTTACAACGGAAGACTCACTGCATGATGATATTCAAAAATTTTGGATAATTGAAGAGAAAAATGATAAGGTTTATTCTTCTGAGGATATCTTCTGTGGAAAGCATTTCATTGATAACACAAGACGAGATTCAACTGGTAAATTTATTGTCAGGATACCGTTGAAAGATTCTCCATCTGAATTAGGTGATTCTAAGTCTTCGGCGATTAATCGATTATTGCATTTAGGAAGGAGATTTCAATTCAATAACAATTTAAAGGTTCGGTACGTGTCATTCATGGATTAATATCAATTGTTGGATCATATGAAACCATTCAATAATAATCTTTTGCACTCCCAAATAAGCTATTTTTTGCCACATCATGGTGTCATTAGAGAAGATTCTTCAACTACAAAGTTGCGTGTTGTTTTTGATGCATCCAGTATAACAAGTTCTGGAAAATCATTGAATAATATCCAATATGCTGGTCCAGCAATTCAAAATAATATATTTCAAATACTTCTGAGATTTAGACAGCATCAAGTAGTCGTAATTTCCGACATATCAAAAATGTATCGCCAGATACTCATTGATCCAGAAGATAGACATCTTCAACGAATCTTCAGGAGAACAGATCCAAGTGAACCATTGCAAGTTTTTCAGTTAAACACAGTGACATACGGCACTGCTAGTGCACCATTTTTAGCCATGAGATGTATTAAACAAAATTAGCATATGACCATTCCAAATCACATCCTGTATCTTCACAAATAGTTGAACGCGATTTTCATGTAGACGATTTGATAACTGGGTTCTCTGGTGAAACCCAAGCAACTCATTATTGCCAGGAAATTGACCATATTTTGCTGTCGGCCTCTTTTCTTTTGAGAAAATGGATATCAAATAGAGATAATGAACTGAGGGGTTTTCAAAACATATCTGATGAACTGAGTGTTCTTATAAGATCGGAGATAACGAGCAAGTGAAGATGTTAGGTATTCAATGGTGTAGTTAATCAGATATTCTATCTTTTACAATTTCTGAGGTTCCAAATGATATATCAATCACAAAAAGGAAAGTTTTATCTGATATTGCAAAACTGTATGATCCTCTTGGTTTACTGAGTCCATGCATTATTTTGGTTAAGATTTTAATGCAGGAATTATGGTCACTGAAATTATGGGATGATAATATTCCTCCGAGTCTTTCAAAGTAATGGTTGCAATTCGAAAATAATTTGTTCGTATTGAATGATCTAAAAATACCAAGGCAAGTAATTTTAGATGAATCGTTGGAATCAGAACTACATAGATTTTGTGATGCATCTCAAAGGGCATACAGTTGTGCTGTATATATCAAAAGTATTCATGAAGAAGGGCAATGCCAGGTTAGTTTGATGTGTGCAAAAACTGAAGTCGCGCCCTTAAAAACACTCACTATACCAAGGATACAGCTTTGTGGTGCTCTAATGCTATCTAAATTGGTAAAAACAATTTCTGAAGCTTTTACTTGTGAGCTAGAATATTTTCTTTCGTGTGATTCACAAATAGGGTTACACTGGATCAACACTCCAGCAAATATGCTCGAGATATTTGTTGGTAATCGAATATCTCAAATTCAATCTATCACAAACAATCAAAAGTGGAATATCATTTGCTCAAAGAAAAATCCAGCAGATATTGCATCTTCGTGGCATTTTTCCTAATGAGATTGAAAACTCTGAATTGTGGTGGTCAGGAACATCATTTTGAAAGGTACTCATGTTCAAGAAAATTGGTTAGAGTTTATGCATATATTGTTTGAGATTTATGTACAATGCCAAAAAATCCAATGAAAATCGACAATGCGAACCTCTTTCGGTTCAAGAATTCAATTATAGCATGTTAAATTTGGTAAAGCTAGTTCGAATTAAACGTTTTTCTAGTGAAATATCCATTCTGAGAAATGACAAAGCATTGAATCCCAAGCATAGAGTATTAGCATTGACGCAATTTATAGATACAGAGATGGATTACTCAGAGTTGGAGGCAGACTGAAACATTCATCTCTGCATTCCAAAAATAAACATCCGTTATTATTAGATGGCAAACATATACTAACTAGGCTCATTTTTGAACATGAACATTCTGAATTGCAACATGCGGGGCCTCAATTATTATTAGCTACAGTGAGACAAAACTATTAGCCAACTTCGGGAATTAATGTTGCAAAGTCTGTTGTGAGAAAATGCATCAGATGTTTTCGATTTAAGCCAAAAAACATGAATAGCATTATGTCAGATTTGCTATAGAATCACGTGTCAATATTTACTCTCCTTTTACTAGAACAGGGGTTGATTATGCTGGACCTTTCATTTTAAAGGACCGAAAAGGGAGAGGTTGTAAGACTTACAAGGCTTATATATATTTGCTTATTCATTTGATTCGCAAGCAAGGCTATTCATCTCGAGTTAGTAACTTCTCTCAACACTAAATCTTTCATTGCAACTTTAAGAAGGTTTGCAGCTAGACGGGGCAAGCCAGCCCATTTATATTCAGACAATGGATCCAACTTTATTGGAGCCCAAAAAGAAATGAAAATTATTCATGAATTCCTTAGCAATTCTCATGATGAAATAGTCAGCAGTTGTGGTGAAGACGGTATTGTATGGCATTTCATCCCACCAAACACACCAAATTTCGGTGGATTATGGAAATCCAATATAACGGGTGTTAAGCATCATCTCTGCAGAGTTATGTTGAATACTATTTTCACATATGAAGAATTTGTGACCATTCTTGTGCAGATAGAGGCAACATTAAACTCCAGACCCTTATATCCAATGTCATCCGATCACAATGATATGAATCCCCTCACTCCTTCACACTTCCTGATTGGCAAGCCGCTCATTATTGCACCTGATCCAATGTTTGAGGAAGATATGAAATTGGACCAACTATCCAGATTCCAATAAATTATTGCAACAAGTTCAACTAAGTTTTTGGAAACAATGGTCGAAATTCTATCTTTCTAACCTGCAACAAAGGTATAAATGGAAGCAAAGTGACAATCAGTCGACTGTAGGGACTCTGGTCCTTATAAAACAGGACAACTCACCACTCTGCAAATGGTTACTAGGTCGGATTAAACGAGTACATCCCGGAGGGGACAACATTGTTAGAGTAGTGACTATCAAAACGCCACACGGTACGTTGAAGAGAGCAGTATCGAAAGTGTGGCCGCTGCCGCTGAAAACCAGTGACTAAAGCTACTACTAGCGTTATTAGATGTGCCGTTGTTATTTTGAACGCTACATCGCTACAATCGTTCAACGCGGGGGAGTATGGACAATTGTGGGTATTCTGTAATATTGAATACCATCCGCGCGGCCGAGAACCATATTTGAAAAGTATCTGTATATCGTAATTTTTGTTCGTTGCTATATACGTTGTTATGTATCAGACATTTTTTTCACATATAAAAATTATTGACACCTAATTGCATTCCCATTCTGATAAAAAGAACACATTTAAGCATTCATCTCAGCATTCATTATTCATTATTCATTTAATATCACAAGTAATACAGTCCACCATATCGAAGAAGATTGAGCAAAGCTAGCCAACCTCCTTCAGGTTGAATGGAGATTTGGATTGTGGGAATAACGACAATGACAGGCGTTGCTTTTGGCATGTTTGTTTGTTTCACATAGGTACATATTATTTAAATCATAAGTAACAAAATTACGGAATATTTCAAATTTGGATAATGCACATATCGCAAAAATACCTGAATGATCTATGAAAAACCTCGAATGTCATGTGGCAAGCAATATTTCCACACTCAAATCAAATGAAGGAACCATGCCTTATACGTAGCCCTGAGATAGTGATAAACATAAACTCAAAACATTGAAAACGCCGCAACCGATTTTGATTTTTTTTCCGCCATGGAAAGGCGAATGATGTGGAAATGAATCTGTGATTGAGAATACAGGGTGTTACATTTGAAAAATTCTAATGAACGTCGTCTGAATCTTACAATATTCAGAATGTGAATTTTAGCACCCTGTAAAAAATTATCTCGCAAAATTACTGGATTGATGTTCGTGAGATCTTGCTACTACTGTATGCCAAAAATATTTTCGAAATCTTAATGAATGAATACACCATACTCAATTCAACATGACCCTTCAATAGTATTAAAAATGGGTTTATCAATTATAACTTGACAACGCCGCAACCAAATTCAATTTTTATCACAGCGTTCTAGAGCTAAACTTCAGCGGAATGAATTTTGAATGAAAAATACTGGGTGTTCTATTTAAAAAACTCGTCTCCGAATCGTCTCGCTTCTATGAAACACCCAGTATTGTTGAGAATATTTTTGAAATGGAAACCTTAAATATCGGAAGAAATTTGTTTGCAAAATTTTTTCTCTTGTGATAATGGATTTCGAGATATCGAAGAATTACGCACTAAATGGACACACTGTCCCGGAGGGGACAACATTCCCTAATTATGTCCCATGGATATCCTTAGGACGTCCTGTCGGGACAAGTCAAGCCAGAATATGTACTACTCGGGACATCCGATGGATGTCCCTAAAGGAACGTTTGAAATCATATCCCATCAGGAACATACCAAGGACGTCCTTGCATGGACATTCTATAATATGTACCACGTGGGACGTCTAAGGGATGCTATTTCTAGGACATTTGAAATGATGTACCAGCTGAGACATTCCGTGGACGTCCATACTCGGACATTGCATGAGATGTACGGGATGGGACGTCCCAAGGACACTTATTTTTGGTCCGGGACATTCGGACCTGAATTGTACCAAATTGGGACGTCCCTAGGACGTTGTGTGCTATTAGAGTTGTTATAGTAGTGACTATTAAAACGCCACACGGGAAGTTGAAGAGAGCAGTATCGAAAGTGTGTCCGCTGCCGCTGCAAACCAGTGACTAAAGCTATTGCTAACGTTATTAGATGTGCCGTTGTTATTTTGAACGCTACAATCGTTCAACGCGGGGGAGTATGGACAATTGTGGGTATTCTGTATATTCTGTATATAAGAAATTTGTTTGCAACATTTTTTCTCTTGTGATAATGGATTTCGAGATATCGAAGAATTACGCACTAAATGGACACACTGTAAATTCAAAACTGGTATATGGGGGTCGAGGTCAAAGATTATGATTCTTTCGTTAGAATTGGTGAATTCAAGATAGCGGATTCAATATGGCAACCGATTTTTGTAATTATTATTCGAATCTTATGGAAAACTGGCAGATTCAATACGGCGGAAGAGTTTTTTTAATTATGGACCGATTCTATATTCACAATTGTTATCTGGCGGTTTTCGGGATCGGAGATTATGATTCTTTTGTCAAAATTTCAAAATACAAGATTGCGGATCCAATATGGCGGACAATCTATGTAATTATGATCTGACTCTCCTCATGATTCATTTTTGGGGGTTTTTGGGGTGAGAGATCATGATTCTTTGTCGAAATTGAAAAATTCGAGATGGCGGATTCAATATGGTGGACGAGTTTTGTAATTATATTATCCGATTCTTTTCAAAATCGGTATCTGGCGGTTTTCGGGGTCGGAGATTAGAATGTTTTGTCAGAATTGGAGAATTCAATATGGCGGATACACTATGGCGGACGGGTTTTGTAATCATGATGCGATTCTATTAAAAATCAGTATCTGAGGGTTGTCGAGACGATGATATATGATTCCCCCGTCAAAATTAAGTGGGTACAGGGTGATTCACCATAAATGTCCCCCCCTCCAGCTCACTTATTTTTGAACCGTTTTAAAAATTTGAAAGATAATTTAAAATGATTTTTCAGAAATTTTTTTCCCGTTGCATCAGAAAATACAGGGTGCTCGGAACAAACGATCTACAGAGAACTAGTGATTTTTTGAAATGGAACACCCTGTATTTTATTGTATTTTTATATTCTTCCTGAAGAGCTGATTTCATCAATGTATCACACTTGGGGTTTAGCGGGAATGATTACAGAGATATAGGGTGTTTAAAATCGAGATTTTCCAACTTTAGGATTTTTTTGGGGCGAAACTTTTCATTATGGTCAAAACGGCTTCTATGTTCCCATCTCAACTTTTGATTTACTATCTAGTGAAATTTAATTGGAACATTTACAGGGTGGTTCAAGATTCAGTATTCTGGTCACCCTGTATCTGTTCCAATTATTAAATGTCAGTAGATAGTAAATCAAAAGTTAAGATACGGACATGAAAACCGCGTGACCGATAATGAATAGTTTCGTCACAAAAAAATCCTAAAGTTAAAAATCTCGATTTTGAACACCCTATATCTCTGTAATCAGTCTCGCTAGACCCCAAGTGTGATACATTGATCAAATCAGCTCTTCAGGGCGAATCTAAAAATACAATGAAAAATAGGGTGTTTCATTTAAAAAAATCAAATAGTACCCTGTAGATCGTTTGTTCCGAGCACCCTGTATTTTCTGATCTAGCGGAAAAAATTTTTATCGAAAATCATTCAAGATGATATTTCAAATTTTAAACTCGGTTCAAAAATAACTGAGCTAGAGGGAGGGACATTTATGGTGAATCACCCTGTACACAGAATATGAGAACACTGAAAGACACGCTTTTGTAGTTAGCTCAACTGAAAAATTTGAAATGAATATAGTAGTTTAAACAATCACAACAACCAACACACACACTTTTATTATTTTATTTCTACTTCTCTTCAGTTTGGCTATCTATAAAATGGTGCTTCTTTAGTTTTTTAAACTACTATTTACTTTGATGAAGGTTGCCATATATGGGTAACGTAGGTTAGTGAATCTCCTGTTGATCTTCGATGGTACAAGCCATGTTGTGTATCATTGATGATTCCACAGTTTTTCAGATTTTTGATATGCTCAATGTTGACGGCTTTCTTCATCACTTTGGAAATAACAGAACGATAGGCCTATAATAGTTGTTGGACAGGTTCTTCTTTCTTTTTTTGGGCTAAGATGGATTCTAGCTATTCTCCAGCAGAATGGAGGAACGCCCGACTCGTACAGATTCGAGGGGAACCAATGGGATCTCGGTAACCTTAACAGATACGAAGTAGGTTCAATCAGGGCAAAGGTGCATAATTTGATGCTGAACAAAATGCTGCCTCAAAAGTTTGGAAATCCTGAATTCTCCCGAATATATTTGAAAAAACGGGATATACGCGATTTCGTCTTCATTCTTTTCTAACGTTATTTGAAGTGGAACAACAAAATAAATTCAATTTTGTCGTTCCACTCTTTCTGCTCTATCCAATGATATTATCAGATTTGTGATCCGACGTTTCGTCTCCGAGGAGCCATCGTCAACTTTGTTTTTTTGAACGGTTTTTGATCAGACGTTTTGTCTTCTCGTAACCATCATCAAATATCACTGATGATGATTTTTATGTTCGAAACGTTGGATGATTCTGATGTGCAATATATTGTCGAATTTAAAATCGAAATTAGATTTGCTTAGGGTCAGGAAACATTTTTTCGATAATTTAAAAAACGAAAGTGGATCATTTCCCATCGAAGACGAATTAACGTTGGATCACAAATCTATCAATATTGTTTGGTAAAGCGAAGAAAGTGGTCATGATGATATGTAACTCATTTTTTCATAACCTATCAAATTGAGTCAAAAGAAAATAAATATTAAATCGCGAATATTCAGTTTTTTTAAATATTCTCGGAAGTATTCGGAATTTAAAATTTTTTGAGGTGGCATTTTGATCAGCATCAAATTGCGCAACTGTGCTCTGATTGAACCGACTTTGTATTTGTTATGTTTACCGACACCCCAACGATACCCTTCGCATTTGCGACACCCTGTATGAGTATGTACAAGTTAAAACTTTCAATTTGTTTTTATATTCAATAGTTTGGATTTTGTAGAAGCTGTTGTATAATATAATATAATATAATATAATATAATATACCGGTTTACCCTGTACAATGAATAAGCAATTCTCTTAGGAAATGATATTTGGTTAATACGTTGATATTAGCAGTGATATCTTGCTACCGGATGATGATGTATCTGTGGTTTCCAGTACAATTCCGATAATAACGACGATGTTATTTTCATTTAGTGGTGGTATATTGTGGATCTTTGGATATGTATTTCTTGAAGCTGTGAGTATTTTTTTTTCTCAATTATGCATGATAGATTAACGAATAATTTTCACGTATGCAGAAAAATGTTGAGAAATATAAGTGTAGCCAGATGACATAATGTCTGATAGTTCCAAAAACAAGACAATCTGAACGTTTCTGAACATTCCTTCCCATATTTCTGGGGTCGGAAATTCTAACACTAATATTTATTGTTAAAAACTACGTTCCAAAATTGGTCTATCACAGAGCCTGATAGGAAAATAGAATCGATGGTCATTGGTCAGTGATAAATTCCTATTTGACAAAAAGGAACATATATGAATATAATTGTTCCTCTCGTTTTCCTTAGTTTTGAGATTCAATGTTAATATGGGACAGTTTAGAGAAATCATCTGTTATTAATGAACGAAATTTGTCGAATCCAAAGACAGTTTTTTTGATCGAATAATATTTTTCATGGTGAGGATATAATAATATGATACTTGATTTTTTTTCAATAACTTGGAGCGCACGAAAGGGAATCTCTGTAAGGTTCGAAAAACGTCGGAAATACTTCCTTTGGCAAAGAATCCCGAAGCTTTTCCGTTCTATGGACGAACAGGTTTTGGTAAAGAGTTGTGCTGACTGGGCTTGTCGAGTACGTCTGACTGGTTTTGATTGATTTTAACCATTTTTCTTTTTCAATGATGAAATTTCAAATAAAAGTCAAAGTGTAAATTTCCACCACAGCCTTGTTATTGATGAACCAACTAAAGATTTGAGGAACAAATCTACAAAATCATCAGGTGCTCGGTTCGGGGAAAGAGCTTACTTTCGAATTTGGGGCTCATTTTTAGTGGCTGACTTTTTTGCACCAATGACATTGTCATTCCGATTATTTTACTAAAATGAACATAACGAAACCAACCAAGCTAAATGCCTCTACATGTTAGCATGTTCAGTTTCCGAAATCTTTTGGGTTTGGTGACTGTTCTCGTTTTTCTGTTGCTGATTATTACCCAATGCGCTGTTCAAAACTGTGGAAAATTACGGCTTGATTCGAACAGGCCCTAGGTATATACCATATATACGCTATCCCGCTATTCGATATCGATCTTGATGACGTCAGTTGTTGATATTGCTACGTCAACCTCATTAAAACTTGCCAAGTCGGCCATTAGTACATTTTTCACACGTCACAAATAATTGCGGTTGAGTTATTTGAAAATTGTTGTACGCGAGTAGGTATATTAAATCATTCGAAATATATTGGTACCTAGTAAAGTAATCACTAGGTAACAATTGAACGGAGTACACATTTTCATCTCATGAAAGAATGGCATGATATGTATAATTGTATATTATGAACATCCAAAATGGAGGAACCTAAAACCACGTGCTATTTGATCAAACATTAGGTAAATATCCGTTAGTCACTCAAAGCGAATTCCATTCGTAAAACTGGTGGTGCACTGGTTTCGCACCAATTTCGCACCCGCACTACGTTAGTTCCCTCCAAAATATGAACTGGTGCATTCCCAATGGAATACGAAATGATATTATACAATTTTTCATCATTATTCAATGTTGATTATCAGATTGCCACTATCAATTTGGCTTTCAAACTATTCATATTCAATGTTTCCGCCATTTTGAAAACTGCACTGACTTCGCAGGACTAGTGCTTCGCGAGACCGAGACCAGGACCAAGAATGATCAGTCTTGGTCTTGGTCTCGGAAAATAAATGTAGTCTTGGTCTTGGAATTGGTCTTCACGTTTCAAGACCAAGACGAGACTGGCTCAGTCTTGGTGTTGGTCTTGATAGTCTTCGTCTTGGATCAAAATGCGTCTATAGAAATTCGAAATATTCAATTCGAATATCCAACAGTTTATATGCATATAATAGGTATTTCTCAGTCTTCAAAATTATCAATTTGTGCGTATAAAATAAGCGAAATAAATTTCTCCATTTACCATAAAAATATAATTTGTAAAAAACCTTAAATAAACATTGAATGAGACCCAAACGGCAAACAGGCCGACGCTTCACAGGTCAGAAAAAAGGTTCTAAAGGGTCGGAACTGACACATCGCATTATCAAAATATTTCAAAAAATTTCGAATTCAAACCAAATAACTTTCGTATATTTTTGTTTATATCTTCAATAGGAGGGGTTGCATATGGACCACTGTGACCTTACAACATACACCTATGTGTTGTAATCTCTGTAGCAAAACAACATTGTCAGTCACCGTATAGTTATGGTTTACGTGTCCACCAGGTACCTATATTTTGCGATTTCCCTAATTCATTGTTTTTTACCGATTCGCATTTTTTATTGCAGAAGGTCGTCGCACCTGTCGAGTCAATCAGCTGTTAGGGCATCTCGGTCGTCGATCTCTTGTCCTTTTCTGTTGATATTATAAATATTATTTATCATCTGCCAGGCATAGGCAACCCTTGGCACACCCAAATGCGTGGTTGGTTGCCTAACTCGAATAAGTTGACAGGTACTATTTTTGAATTTCGCTGTTTCTATCGCACCTACGAATTAAACCTGGTGTGGATACCTCAAACAGAACCGGTCTTTTTCCTTCGAACCCCCTGAGAACCCCGTTTCACCGCAACTTTGGAACTGCAATACCAATTTTTTTAATGTATTTCGGATTCTGAGTGAACAAAAATTAAAAACCTATCATATGACAAATAAATAACTGAAATAAAATGCCATCACATTTTCCATCACATTTTTTTTTAATATTGAGTAGATTTAGGTTCATTATTTTTCTTTCGAAACCAAGACTCTTGGGAGAGAGCCTTATTGGTTTTGGTCTTGGTCTCGAAAGTCAGGTCTTGGTTTCGGAAAGATTTATTAAGTCTTGGTCTCGCGAAGTAGTAGTAGCCAGGTGATTTTGCCCTGCAAAAGGTCCGGTAGTTTTGATTTTTGGATATGTGTAAGAGTTCGGAGTCCTTCTCTTTCTTCTTCTTCTTCTTCTTCTTCTTCTCTGCACAGGTGGGCGGGTGCGTAGACCCCTGCACTTAGGCCTCTTCAGTCGGGCCTATTGTGCGCCCACCTGTCCTGTGAATCAGCTGGGCATGGGGTTCTTATAAAACTCCAAATTTGCGACCTCAGCGGCCGCCCGGGCGAACCACCATCTTGGAAGTTGACGACTAGAATTGTTAATTTTTGCATTATCTCCTCACTGGTGGGTACTAGCACAAAAATACTCGACATCAATCTTATAGAAGACTGAATTTCCTACAAGTTTCAGCTGAAACATTTTTTTGTACGACTCATAGTAAGGGAGCTGTAACGCTTCGAAATGGTGCAATTAGATATAAAATACGAAAACGCACTGTTATAATATATGAGTTCCATTACCCGCGAAATTCAAGTATGACCATCGTGTTGATCTCTCATTGTTATGCAATATCTACCTCATTTAGATCCAAACATGATTTATTTTCATGAGCATAAAAAGCTTCCATTTGCAATGAAAATACCTCTCGACATTTCACTATAACAATTATTTGTACAAAAAAAATTAAGTATTGAGAAAGAGAAATTCGTTCTATGGTTTCTGAACTTCCTTACTTTGATATATATACCTGGATTTTTCCATTTCCATATCATGAACTTGGCAGAATGTAATGAAAATATACAAGGCTGCGTCTCTAATACAGAGCAGCTTCAGAAGATCATCATTTGCGGGTGTTTCCGAAAGATATTGCAACATTTAGCTTCCTCCTGGTTAAAAAGGGCACTTGTTGTATCATAGCCAGTTATCGCATGCAGAAAACAAAGTTTTCTGCAACTTTAGGATAGCTAAATGTGTGTACCAAATACGATAATTCTTCTCTCGATTTCCTTTTTGGTTTCTACAGGTGAACGTTATCATGAACTGGTCTTAATCCTTTTAGAAGAATAAGTAAATCTATGTATTCGCCGACCCCTATATTATTGTAACATTGTGATACAATTTATGTTCCACCATACCGCACTCACTCATTAACCCAAGTGAAGAATGGTCCTCAAATCACAGCCATCAAACTGTACAATCACTTACCTCTCACCTCGTATTATTTATTACTCTAATTAAATGCTTCAAACATTTCATGACAACAAATTTGAAGTTTATCGAAAGACAACCCATTTTAATACCTGCAGTAGTTCTTTGGTAAACAATCATTATGTAATATTTCAGTCAGTGGAAATAAAGAATTTGTATTTTTGTATTATCCTTATCATTAGCATCCTACTCTGGAGACATGGAAATCCTAGTTTTGACAATTAACGCGTCGGCATCTACTATAACGACTATAAACAGGATGAGTCAGTTTTTTGTAGCATTCATCTCTAAATCCATGCAGTTTTCGAAAAACATATAGGAGAGCAAAAAGTATCCAAATAAGAAAGAACATCTGAATCAATGTCTCATTGAAAACAGTGGCAGCATGCAGAAAAGTTCAAGAGGATTCTAAATAAAATATATGAGGTTTAAATTGGGTACAACCTCCAAAACATAATCACTTTGTAGATAATCGCACGGAGAAAAAAAATCACTAACCCTAAGTGAATATTTAACAGTGGCAAGTAAAAACTTGTATACTATATGGGACAAGGAAACAAGTTAATAACCACAAGAATATTTGTGTTCCTGAGAATGTACACCTACACCACTATTGATCTGTTTCATTGAATTTCAGAGTGATGACGGTTAGTGAACACATCACTTGTCATTAGTGGCCTAAGTACATGTCATTAGTGACTTATCTACTAGTCATCAGTGACTTATTTACTTGTCAATAGTGACTTATTCACTTGTCATTAGCTAGTATGAAAAAATACCTCCATTGTTCTCTGAAAAATGATAAAACCTTGGTAATAAGACAAAAACACATGCATTCAAAACATTTTATCATATAGGTATGATGAATCCAGAAAATACAAAAAAGGTAAGGCTGACGACAAATATTGAGATACTATATAGATACCGCGTATATCAGCATCATGCACCGAGAAAAACGGTACTCTCACTCACTGCACTGCAGTCTGGTTCACTATCTTTTTCCTTCCAGCATTGAAGATGAATCAACTTTCATACTTTTTAAACGTCACTTCCTTCCACTTCGAGTATCATAGGAAGTGGAAAAAAATCCTGTATATATGTAGAAACAATTATGTACTGTTCCAGAAGAGTTTTGTATTTCATTATCTCCTTCAAGAGAACAGATCAATAAATAAACACCCCAAAGCTCAGAGCACGGCACACAAACAGAGAATTCTCATACGAATATGATATCGATTGGTTTTTGGCAGAGTAACGTAAGTCACAAACTGGTGTTTTTACAGGAGACACGTTTTTGTCTGTGAGACATGAAAAAACAAAACAGAAAGACAAAACTGAACAAAAGTTTATATAAAGTGTTCTCGAAAAGAATTCAGGTAAAAAAAATCATGGAAACCTATTTCTATGTCGAATTTGTTACTTACGTTACATTTTTGGAGAGTAGTAAGTGAAAATACTACTGATGTTATGACGTGTTGTGTTGTGTTTATATTGTTTTCATTATTAACTATCGATTAGGGAATGATAATTTCAAATACTTACCAGAATTATCAATTCACAAACAAATTAAACTTGTTCACAGATAACGAACTCTACTGTCAGATTCACCGTCAAACCCTGACGTAAGTGACGTATATTTTGTTCTGCTTACATCAGTATGACGGGAAATGCAATACACTTACGCTAATATGACGGGACAAGGAATATACTTACGTTGCTTTATTTTGTTACTGGTATGGATTTATGTACTTACGTTTCAATATTGGAGGAAATTTCTATGATTAAATGATTTATTTGAGTCACAACACTCTGCCGGGACATGTATTCTCAATCGGTACTTGATATACTATGACTATCTCGTTTTTCCTAAAAATGCGACTTACGTTACTCTGCCAAAAACCCATCGATATAGTGGTTGTTCGAAAGGGCACTTGCATGACTTGGAATTTCAATGTTACTAGCGGGAACGCAAGTATACTAACTTCACGAATGCTAAGATCGAAATGACGCCGTGGACTCGTGGACACTGAACAGTGATCGCGTTGGGCGTGGGTACTCGAATAATATCGGAGATGTCCGAACGGAAAAGAGATCTATAACTACAAGTGAGCTGTCACCTGCAACAATCGACTTGATAGATTGTCTTTATTGATGAGTTCGCTCAGAGCAAGTGATCTTATGTCAGGAAAATAATTTAATAATAGTGAGCATTCGTTAACCCTAGCACTAGTTTAGTGTTCACTTAGAATTAGCGAACTCTGAGTACATATCGACTTGGTTGATACCAACAAGTGTTCTGATCACTTACAGCAGAAACTTCGTTCCAGAAATATAGTTTTGCCTACTGCAAGTCGTACCATATTTTCCTACCGTTGGTGTCACAATCGACTTTTTTTTTCAATAAAACAATTTACTTGGCCGAGTTTTCTCAGTGCGAAAACGTCCAATAGCCTTGGATATGTAGTTCCTCAAGCGTAATAGGTGTACCAAATTTCATCCCATCATTTTCAAAATTGTAGGAGAAAAGTTGAAAAACACCGAAAAAAATCTAAAACTTCAACCTCATTTACCTATATCGGAAACGAAGCTCCCATGCATATATGATATACAGTATGATGCAAATGTATGGGATAAATTCATTATTTCAGAAATGGGCGACATTTGAAGAAATTCCAAAAACACGTGAGTTTTAATTTTTGGTGCCTCATCTCATGACATTCATATGAGAGATGTTACGTCACTGGTGTAGAAGTAATGACGTAATGGACGATTTTTTCAAATACAAGCAGGGGTCATGTGACACCTCGTTTGAAAGGTCTACTGATCGTCTATCCAACAGTCAAAATTTTGCATAAGAATATTGCAATCAAAATGGATTATCATTTGGTTAACTGAATCTTGCAGAGGTCTGCTACTGAGAATTGAACATCGAAGGGTCGTCTAGTTGAAAGAATACACAATAAAAAAAGTTCTGAACTCTAGTTTTTGGATTTTTTTCGGAAATCGTCTTGTTTTGAAATGAATTTATTCCATACATTTGCATCATACTGTATGTTCACAAGTACCTTTCTTCTTGAAAATATGTATTCTTGAGCTACAAAACTGACTCACCCTGTATATTATCTGATTCAGCAAATTTATGTATGAGAATATGAGTTAAATAAGATTCTCTGAACGTATAAGTGAGACTTATCCTTGAACTCTCAAGTAACGATGAAATGAAGCTTGGTTGAGTTCAGTAAATTTCTATGAACTAATCACTATTGGAAAGAGAATCACAGCACATTACAATCATTTCAGATTTTTTCATGAAATATTTTTCATATATTTGAAGTAGTAGTAAAACTCCCAGCCATCTCCACTAACCACAATTATTTAATAAAAATATGGACGATGTTAGGACATGTTTCGACCTTTATAGGTTCATCATCAGTTATCATCTCAGGTATCAATTCTAGAACGGATGAAGCAGTGAAAAATCAATCAATCTTACTGGAGAGTGATAACCTACGTATATTTCAGCAAACCGTATCATTTCGAAGCGTTACAGCTACCCTACAATGGATCGTACAAAAAAATGTTTCAGATAAAACTTGAAGGTAATTCAGTTCTTTATAAGATTGGTAATATCTGTTTTCATGCTAGGACATAACAGTGCGGAGATAATGCGAAATTCGACAATTTTCGACGCCATTTTGGAAAAAATCAAAACTACCGGACCTTTTGCAGGGCAAGAATCACTCACGATCCCTGACTACTAGACTACAGCCCTATACGCACGACCTATGTGCGAGAATTGTTGTACTGAGTTCTGAACTATGTGAACCAGGTTTCCAATTGAATTCAAAACCCGACACCAGTTTTACCAATGGAATGCAGAATATGCACTCAGTGCGAGTCAGTTTTACCAATGGAATTCGCTAGTATTGGCAACTGTACTTTGTACTACGAGATACAAGATGTTCATCGATGTAGCCACGTTTCACACTGAATCTTCGTTGGTGCGGATTTATAACGCTTACGTGTTTTGTAACATCCTGTATGTACAGTGATGCCCACTAAATAGGTAACGACTCTTGAGCGAATCGAAATATTTTTGTCTAAGCACATGTACTATTCATTGCCTAGAAACGAACTGTCTCCCTCATTAGCATTTTATGTTCTGCTTCGCACTGTGAAGGTATTATATAGGGTATACCCAGCGGTATATACCCAGAGGTGTAATAATTATTATTCAAACGTGAAAAATAACAATGACATAGTTCTTCTATGGCAACAACAATGAAATAAATAGGAATTGATCTGGACTGCTTCACAATGATTCAGTTCCGATGAGAACGATATAATATAATTATAACTAGAATCCAATCTTGGAGTAAAGGGATTTACTATTTCGTCCTTCAAACCAGAAATGATAGTACTAAGAATGTGTAAATTTCAACAATCTTCAATTCATTAATTGGTCATACAAACCATCGAAACTTCAATTCGATAATATTTCATATGAACATATAGAATGACGGACCTGATGGTATGAACGAAATATTCCGACAATCGATCTAAAGTATTTGAAAGAATATAGGTATGTATGAATATACCAACATTCTCAGAACAAACATTATAAAACAATGCCATGATTTATTGAATATAATATATGTATATATAATAATATATGACAACAAACTAACTAAACTGAGATAAATTTGAAACTATACAGCGTGTAATTTAGTTTATGGCTGAAAATAACGGATATGGTTCCTCAGCTCATTTTAAGAAAAAAAGTTGATATGAACATATGCCCTAAACCTCTCAACATCCGGGCTATAGGGTGTTGGAATTTTCAAGAAAGATTAACTTCAATATACTGAACAAGAACTAGTTTCAGGGCATATGTTCATATCAACTTTTCTTCACAAAATGAGGTAAGGAATCATATCCTATATTTTTAACTATCAATTAAATTACACCCTGTATAACCAGGAGAATACGATCAATAAAATTGTGATAAAATTATGAATATATAGTACTGAATTATATAATATAGGTATATTCAGGTAGTCCATTCATTTTCAAAATTATGCTGAGTTGAAAAAATCTCTGAAAATTTTGGGTAAATCCGAGGATTAATCCAGGGCCTCTGATTAATCAGGCATAGCGCACTTCCAAATACGGGAGGTAAATAGAATTCCCTTATTTCTAATAGAGCACCACGTTTTTCTACATTTTTTATTCTATATATTACTCTGATATGAACCATAAAATATATCAGGTGATTTATTATACCAATTTCAACTTTTTCGGAGTAATTACGACTTTCGAGAATATTTTCAAAAATGATTTTCTCTATACCTAACTGAAACACTGAAAATCATGATTTCTCACTAGAGAGAACTGGTTCACATAATGCACTTTGGAGTGGAAATATGAATTCCATAAACAGGGATATCTACAGTGTGATTATTATCACCATGTAAAATAGATTTTTTCTGTGACAGGAATAAAGTTTGGCATTTCATCTCTGTTGGCAGGTTATAAAATGTCACTTTTCATGAATTACTTTTTTCCCGTGGGAAAAAATAGAGTACTTTTTTCCCGGATATATATCACATATAGGTATATACTCTGTTAATGGCTTTTGTTGTGCTATAGTTCCGAAAAATGAGTCAATAATACCGTCTTCGAGAAAGAACTGCAAGTCCTTTTATTCCATTCGACTTCGCGGTTTCGTATATTACTAAACAACTACTGAATTCGCAATTTTTTAAAATCAAATCACAGAATTGAACTGACAGAAGTGACATCAGATATTTGATTACTTCGAAAGAATGATAAAGATGTCTATAAAACGCAGGTGTCCCTACTGTTAAAAACTTGAAATTTCACGTCGATAATTTTCAGATTTCGAAATAATGTAATATCTTCTCAATATTGATTCGTCCTTCCTTCTGTCACAGAAAAAAATAATGTATTATACAAGGGAAAAATATTAGATTTTAACTCACGGTTTTTTGTCTCCCTCCGCTTGGAGCTGAAATCTACTACTTTTTTCCCTTGTATAATAAATAACTATTAAAAACCAAAATAATATTTTATACTGTTGAATCAATCAGCACAAAGAAATATCGATCAGCTATAAAGAAGAATTATCGAAAACACAGTCAAAAATACACATCAAACATTTTGGTATTATGTTGTGTTATGTTCGGTGACCGCGTGCTATATATACCGTGTGTTCACTTAAAGAATTTACCACCGCCTGTAAAATCCGTATTATTTTATCGATTCCAGAAAACTTTTTATGTTGTGTAGGTATTTGAAATATCCATCCAACAAAAAAGTTATGGTATTCTTAAATTTTTATCGTCGCCAACTGCGACCAATTTTATTGACCCATATTTCAAAAATTACTATTTAGGCTTTTTTTCACTGAAACTCATGATGGATTCGGTACGGAGATCACTCAAAATAAACCAGTACCGATTTTCATCATCATAGAACATATAAGTATAGGGTGTCTGAAAATACGGATTACTATTTTTTTGAATACTTGATCAGAAAATATAGTAGGTACTGTGGTATTTTTGGGAAGAACTGATGTCGAATTAATATTGAGGACTTCAAACATATTGGTCTTGATTATTATCATCCAAATATACATAAATGTGAAGATAAAAAACGTTTTATGATGATGAAAATCAGAACAGGTATGTTCCGAGTGATCTTGAATGAGTATCCGTCATTACTTTCTAGGAAAAGAACTATCATGATAAAAAATATTGCCTACTTATTCTTTTTTCTTAGACACATTGGATATTCGAATTATAAAAATCGGTACAGATATGTTTGAAGTAGGTCCTCAATAATAATTTGTCATTACCCAATTATGCCATAGTATACTAAATGTGCCATTTGACATTTCAAAGATGGAGTGTGTCGCGCCGACGGAGTGACTCATCCCTTTACTGAAGTATGGTGGTTCTAGTTCCTCCTAACTCTGTAGCATTTGTGCCAAACGGCGTTTTCCTGACTGTTTTATTTAGCGAGATATTCGCCTTGAAAGTTTTCAAATTTAGACCCTCGAATTAATGTTTTTCGTACATTCTGTAGTGGTTGGAAAAAAGTCTTGTACAGGTGAATACTACCGACTGAGACCGTTCATTTGAGGTATCACAAAAGAGGTAGTGCCATTTGACATTTCAAAGTTGGGGTGTGTTGCGCTGATTGGGTGACTCATCCCTTCACTAAAATATGGTGGTTCTAGTTCCCCTTAACTCATTAGAATTTTTGCCAAGCGGCGTTTCTCTAACTTTTTTATTTCGCGAGATATTCGCATTGAAAGTTTTCAAATTTACACCCTGTATAGATGAAGAGTTATAGTATTTAAACAAACACTATTTATATAGAACGAATATAGGTTCGAACATTTCAAGAGATGAAAAAATATGTTTCGTTACTAAATTTTATTTTTACCAGTTCTACGACAGCATACTACTCACGTTTGATATTTTAATTAACATTGATTGAAATAAATATAAGTATAAACACATACTTCTCGAAAAACGTTTCTAATGAGATTTCCTGATTTTTGCTAGGATTTACAAACCTAATTACAGTGTGTGAGGTTGAAAACCGCAAAACCATCGAATTTTTCGGAGCGATGACCACTCAGAAAATAAAATATGTATGGTAGGTTTAGAGACGAATGAAAATGGCTATATTTGTCAGTGCTATACTATTCCAAATGTTTCCTCACTGAACTGGTATTGAAATAGTCGAAATATCAATTTAGAATTATTGTTCATAATTCCGAAACTATAAACTTTTGTTATATAAAAAAAATCTAACAAACTTAGAATCGTAGAATCTGAGAATGCAATGATATTCAAGGTATCCCAATAAAAAAAGAAGAATTTATTTGTCGCTGCGCGTTTTTGAGACACTCGAAATAAATGAAAATTAGAATTCCTGGAAGTAGATAATCGCGTTTCAAGTTAATAGGGTGTATACCGTTTTCTCTTCGCAAAACCATCAAATTCAGAGAAAAATGTATATTAAGAACGATCAAGAAATATGATTTCGAGGAAAAATAATTGAAGGATACACTAAAGACAAACTCTAATTTGAAAAAGAAATTATACCGATACCGCTTTATATTCAACAAGTTCTTTATCTATTTCATATCAACTAGAATCGAACAATGAATATCGATGATGATGCTGGTCAGTTTTTTTTTAGTCAGCTTCATTAGATGAAGTAGAAAATATTACTCTGGCGATGTGAATATTAGCCCGAAATCTTAGAAATATTCAGAGATACACCTGACAATCTCGTACCACAAACCACAATAAGAAATAAGTTATTGAAACAGCGGGAGGCTTTAATAGATATTAGTCCGGGTGCATACACCGAATTTTTAAAGGGATTTTCACAAGAGTCGTTACTTATATATTGGGCATCACTGTACATATGTATTATGACATATGTTGGAGAAAAATAGTTATCATATTATGTCATTAAATACATCAATTACTGCCATCGATTTTATATATTTCTATACCAGAAAGATACAACAAATTGGCGACGACGGTAAAATTTCGAAACAGGAACATTCAAGTTGAATCAACAAATCGAATTTATCAAGAAAAAACCAAGATCGATAGAACGAAAATATCATGGACGCAGAGATGTTCAAAACGCTTATGGAAGCAATGCAAGCTACAAATCAACGAGTTCTGGAGCAAAACCAAGCCCTTTTTGATCAAATTAAGCTCAATTCAACTCTAGGTAACACCACAATTGTGCCCCCTTTCGAAAATTTCAATCAACAGAAGGAAAATTTTCGCACATATATTGAAAGGTTTGAAAATTACCTTACTATTAAGAAAGTTATGGACAACAAAAAATTCTCGGCTGAACTGCTACTAACAGCACTTGTAGCACCTAGAAAACCCAATGAATTCGACTACAACGAGTTAGTAAAAAAACTTGAGGATTATTTGTCCCCAAAGAAGAACGTGCTAGTGTCGCAACATAAGTTTTTATCAACATTTCAACAAGAAAATCAATCAATTTCTGAGTTCACCACGAATTTGAGAAGTTCCACTCTGGATTGCGACTTTATAACATCTTGTCAATGCGGAAATGAAATAAATATTTCTGAAAATTTCTTAAGGGCACAATTCATAAGGGGTGTCAAAGATACATCAATTCGTGAAAAAATCCTTCAGTCAAATGAGAAGTCTTTCGAAAAACTGGTAGCAAAAGCTTTAGCAATTGAATCTTCCAAATTAGATAGTAAAGAATTATCATCAAGTAGTACTTCATCAACTATCAACAAAATCAATCAATCCAGAGGCAGAACAACTACAAGAAAGTTCAAGAGATCCTTCTGAAATATCGAGCAACTCCTCTAGCTTGCGGTAAATCACCAGCTGAAATGTATCTGAAGAGAAACATAAGAATTAAGTTAGATGCTTTACGACCACCTAAACATGAGAAATCAGAAAATCAAAAACTAGGTACAAGAAGTTTGAGCGTGGGAGATAGGGTCCAAGTAAGATATTTTCAAGCAAACAAATGTCTATGGAAATTTGGAACTGTCACAAAAAAGTATGGTTTATTACATTATCAAGTACAACTCGATGATGGTTATTCACTGAAGCGCCATATCGATCAAATGGAGAAAACCCTTGTACCTAAAGCAATGGTTACTTCCTCAAATGAATCACCTATAACTATTGAAGACGATCAACCATCTGTTGAGCAACCTCATCAATATTTTGTACCATTTGTCCGAGCACCTTCACAGTGTCCAAGGCAAGAAGAAGATCAACAAATGATGGATCCAGAACGACCCGATGAAATCGAACTTCCTGATCAACACAATGATGAACCAATACATCCACCTATCAATCCCAATTTAGAACCACAAGCAGAACCGTTACTTCGTAGATCTAAAAGGGTCCGACAATCAAACATTCGTTTGCAAGATTTTGTTCGTAGTTAGTTATGTTTTAGCCTTGATTATTGAGGGTTTTACTATTCTTTTATGTTTCTTAATAGCGTGGGAGACTGTAACATCCTGTATGTACATATGTATTATGACATATGTTGGAGAAAAATAGTTATCATATTATGTCATTGAATACATCAATTACTGCCATCGATTTTATATATTTCTATACCAGAAGGATACAACATGTTTCATACACTAATCATATTGCGTTCAGTTAAGAATAGATCGACTAGAAGTATTGATGGTCATTAAGCAGAAAGAATAACTTCTGAACTAACTTTCAGAATATATTTATTTGACAACTATATCAAAATTAACATTACCGTCACCAATACAGTGTGTCAATTCAAAACTTAACATATAACATATATGAATTGCACGTTGTTTCATTTATCCAACACCCCCTCTCAACGTGGATTTACTTATGATCCCTAGTGTTACTAAATGTTTCGTTAAGGTAGGGCTGCTGAGCGATTTTGTGAAAATGTCCGCAACCATCATGTCATGCGTTGGCATGTAGAGAACATCTATCTTCTGTTGGTTGAAAACTTCCCTGACATAATGGTATCGAATGTCTATATGCTTCGTACGAGAATGGTGAACAGGATTATGAATCAATTTTTGTGCACCCTGATTATCACAATAAAGCACCGTTGGCTCATTCTGTCTTGTGGGAAATTCCAACTCTTGTAGTATTGTTCGAAGGTAAACAGCTTCCTTCGTTGCTTCGGACAAACCAACATATTCAGCTTCGGTACTCGATAGAGATACACATTTCTGCTTTCTTGCCTCCCAACTTATCGGACAATTTGATGAAATGAAAACGAAGCCACTGTATGATCGTCGGTCGTTCAAGTCTCCACCCCAATCTGCGTCAACATATCCATGCATTGGTTTCAGTGATTTTCTGAACGTCAAAGTGAAACTTTGAGTTCCTTTCAAATACCTCGACAATCTCTTCCCTGCATTCCAATGTGCCATCCCTGGATCATTATTGAATTGACTTAGAGCACTTACAGAAAACGATATGTCAGGACGTGTTGTACAATAGTGACCCTATAGCTTGTCGGTAGGGTATTTTTTTCATTTCCTCTCTTTCTTCATTGTGTTTAGTGTTAACGTCCATTGGAGTAGAAATTGTTTTACAATTCATCATTTTGAACTTCTTCAAAATGTCTGAAGTATGTTTACATTGTGACATAATGATTGCATTATCAGTCTGATTAAATTCAATACCAAGGCAATAATGTAGGTATCCAAGATCTTTTGTTTTGAATTCTGCTGCCAAATCTTCCTTAAGTTTTGTATAACTGTTGATATTGTTTGTTGCATGGATCAAATCATCAACATATACTGCAATTATCAGAATATTACCATTTTGTTTCATTGTGTAGACACATTTATCGCTCTCCAGCGGTTTTAGTCCAATGACAGTCTGTAGGTAGTGATCAAGTTTCTGGTACCATTGTCTTCCCGACTGTTTCAAGCCGTATAAGGATTTGTGTAAATGATAAACTTTATCCTCTTCACCCGGTTTTATGAATGAATCAGCTTGGTTCATGAAGATATCTTCATCAAGTTTCCCATTGATATATGCCATAACGACATCCATTTGATATAGGGTGAGTCCCAATTCTATTGATAAAGAGAGTAAAATTCTTACGGAACATTGCCGTGTTACTGGTGAACTCGTTTCATGATAATCCACTCCTGGCTGCTGAGCATATCTTTTCGCGACTAAACGTGCCTTCCTTCGTTCTATAGTTCCATCTGCTCTATATTTTGTTCGTAGAACCCACTTGCATCCTATTATGTTTCTGTTCTGAGGTCTCTCAACTAATGTCCAAGCTTTACTTTTCACCAAGGCTTGAAATTCTTCTTCCATTGCCTTTTTCCACTCCTGAGCATTTAACCCATTCAGAGCTTCTTCAACACTTGGATTATCTATTCCTTCAGATATCATATGAGCTTCTTCCTTACTTTCTATCATGTTGAATTGTTTCTAGGTCTTCCTCTCGAACCATCTCTGAGTAATTTCGGTCTTCCTTTTCCTCTCTTCAATGATGTTGGGTTCTTAGTTGTTCTTAGTTATCATGTTCTCTGTATCATCAATGTCTTTGGAATCTGTCACTAATTCTTTTTCATAATCATTTTCTTCTTGAGAATATATGTCTTCTTCTTCTTCGCTTCCATCTGTTGTGTTTTGTTTCACATCTTCTTCTAGAATATCGAAAAATATTGAATTTTCTATTTTCCTGTCTTCCCTTTCTTCAGCTTCTGTCGTTTCAGTTGCAATGAATTTCACGTCCCTGCTAGTGATGATTCTTTTCCCTTCAGGGTCCCATAGACGATAAGCTTTTGACTCTGATGAATATACTATGAAAGTGCATTTCTTTGATCTTGAATCAAATTTCGTTTTTGGAGATTTAATTGATGCAAATGCTTTTGAACCGAAAGTTTAAAAATGAGATACAACAGGTCTTCTTCCATTCCAAACTTCATAAGGAGTGCTGCTGTCATCGAGACTTCGAGAAGGACACCGATTTCTGATATATGCTGCTGTTGATACAGCTTCTGCCCAAACACTGTGTGATAATTTCGATTGTTCCAGCATACATCGAGCCATTTCAACTAAGGTTCGATTCATACGCTCAGCAACGCCATTTGGCTGAGGAGTGGAAGCTGTTGAATATTCTCTTCTTATCCCATTTTCTTTCAAAATTTCATTGAAATCTTTGCCGCAATACTCTAGTCCATTATCGGTCCTCAAAATTTTTATTTCTCTCCCAGTTTCTGTTTCCGCATGATTTTTTAAATAGACGAATGCTTTCTTCACCTCATCTTTCGATTTTAAGAAATATACCTGCACCAGTCTAGATTTGTCATCTATAAATGTAGCAAAATATCGTGCACCTCCTAAAGATTTGTTTTTCATGGGGCCACAAATATCTGAATGTATAAGATCCAATATGCCTCTTGCTCTTGAATGAGATGTAGGAAATGACGATGTTACTTGCTCACTTTTGATGCATATTTCGCAATTATTCAAATTTTCTGAAGTGTTAAATTTCATTCCTTCAACGAAATTTTTCGAAACAATAGTTTTCAAATGTTTTTCGTTGAGATGGCCAAAACGAAAATGCCATTTTTGTATGTCACTAAAGATTGGTGATTTTACTACGGGAACGGATTCGGATTCTCCAATTTGCTGGATATAATATAGTTCTCCTCTTCTTTCAGCTCTCAAGACTATATCTTCATTTTCATTGACAATGTCAGCCATAATTTTTCAGAAATTTTGTAATTCTTTGTAAGTCGTTACTAGAGATGAATTTGACAGCGTTGAAATATGTGGTTATGCTCGCATTGGTTGTTGAGCCACGTGATAAGATGTATATGGTGTCATCGAGAGCTGGCGTTTCCGAAATGAAATATACCATTTATACTCCTCATGATCAAAATAAAATAGGTTTGTGGGCTACATTCGACTAGTGAGAACAACCCCATTCTACAACCTTATAGCTAACATGATTACCTACTATAATCGAGTAGTTTGTAGTAGGGTTGGGCAAGAATATCGATAAATCGATATAAAGAAATCATAAAAAAAAAGATATATCGATATATATCGATACAAAACAATATCGCTACATGTCGATACATATAGATACATATCGATATACATCGAACAGCACTTTATCAAAACTCCTTCATCCATACAACGGCTAGGCTCTGGAATTCATTGCCTGAGGAAGTATTTTCAACAACATATAATCTCCAGAAGTTCAGAAAAAATTCCAATACCTACCTCCTATCCCTATCCTCCCTAGGAACGCACGATGTTCTTTGAACATTATAGGGATTCCCTTTCGTGCGCTCCAAGCGATAAAAAAATAAAATACATATCGATACATCGATATATGTCGATACATATCGATATATTGATACATATCGATATATCGATACATATCGATATATCCATTCATTACGATATATCGATATAATATATCGATATGTATCGATATTTTGATACATATCGATATATATATATATATATATATATACTAAAGCATACATCGACACCAATATTCAATATTCAATATCACATAGCACTAGTCTAATCCCTGAAGGAATAGACGAGTGCTCTCTTCCAATCAATCTTAACTAGAAAATAACAAAAATCAAAGAAAAAAGAGAAAAACATATTATGCAGTGCACATTTTGATACGACTTCTAGAAAACGTTCACTGAATAATACTGCTATTTCCTCGAAGTTCCTATAGGCACACATCCTATAGAACTTAAAGTCGAGCTCAAAGTGAAACGTTGAACTTTGATTTTGATATTCGATATAAATGTTCTATATGTTGAGCACATCAACAATGAAGTTTCGTTACTACGTTACACCACCGGTACTCGATATATGTGAATATATTTTATGTATCGATATATGAATATATATGTGAATGAATCATATGTATCGATATGTATCGATATGTATCGATATGTATCGATATGTATCGATATGTATCGATATGTATCGATATGTATCGATATGTATCGACATGTATCGATATGTTATATCGATATATCGATATATCGATATCGAAGCGAAAATTGATATCGATATCCAATTTTCAATATCGCACAGCCCTATTTTGTAGCACATTGTAGGTTCAATCAGCAGCGACGAAATTCGGTCTAATCCGCAATTATACGTTTATACCGAGGTTTATATACAGTTGTTTATACCAATAATAGTTATTTATTACACAAGGGCAAATGGTAGTAGCACGAGGTTCTGTTGTCTCTTGACGCGAGCTGAAATCTGATATTTTTTCTGGGTATAATAGTAGGGGAGGCAAAGAGGCAGAATAGGTACTCACTCGAGCGTCATGGAGACGTATCATATTGTGAAGATTAGATGCGAAAATGAAAAAAAGTTTATATGATATATGACCTTACACTGGTAGGGAGAGCGTGTACAGGTGTTGAAAAAAACTGTCACATACAAATACTCGAGTGCATCATATATTAATAGTGTATGCACTCCACGTGTTTCTAATAACCAAAAAATAATAATCCGCCGGTTCGCATAGTGGGGGTACGTTGGGATAGAGAAAAATTGTATTCCTCATTATCTGACGCGCAATGAGGAGGGACGTTAAGTGAACCGTCAAGTAGCTCCGATTCAAAAGACTGACGATTTGGACGCGACCACAAGTCATGATCAATTTTTGAAAATAAAAAAAAAATCGTGACCTTGAGATACTTGAGTACGAGATTATTATACAGACTTTTCATGTTGAGGTCCTTGTCGTATGGACCCGTGATCTGACAATTATGTAGAGGAATTACCTCAATCTGACGGTTGGATTTTTTTTGTTAACTGAATGTAATAACTAACATATAAAATATACAGGAGGGGTCAGTTTTTTGAAGCAAGACTTCAACAACTCGAAAAATTCACAATTTTGAGGTAGAAGGCTCATGTAGACATACAGGGTGGACCAATAAAGTGTGGTAGAGTGAGATAACGGCTTTGCTGTGTGAGATAGATGAACAAATATTCTTGAGATGGTCTTGTCTTATGAGAAATACATTTCTGGAATATTTTGCGTTATACAGGGTTACTCGTAAATGCGTGGCGTATCAAAGTTATACTTTTTCTTATAGCAACACCTCGTATTTTATTGCATTTTCAGATTCCGCCTTATGAGCTCATTTCAACGATCTATATCACACTTCAGTTTTGAGAGAAATCATCACAGAGCAATAGGGTGCAAAAAATCGAGATTTTTCAACTTTCGGAATTTCTTCTATCAAAAATACTCATTATTGGTCAAAACGGTCCACATGTCCCTATCTTAATTCACTATTTAGTGACAATTGATTTGAACGAATATGGATGGTTCATAGTTCCCAGTGGCTGGAAGCACCACACTTAAATGATGGTTTTCGCTACTTCGGCTTGTGCTAATCGGCAGATTATGTTATTTCCGTGGTCCGAGACTAATTGAATTCAAAATAAGAAAGAAATTAACCGCGCTAGAGAATGTACAGGTGACGAATTTTTTTGCAACTTTGTGGCTCTCCCATTTCCTTATGTCACGCTCAAATCCTCAGATTATTGAAATGCACTATTTCAAGCATATAATTAACTAGCCTTGTCTCAATCTGACGCGCTCGAGTATTTCTGACGATCGATTTATTTTTACTAATCTGATCGGCTGCCCTAAACTTTCGATACCATATAAAGGGCCCAAATGTCCAAGGATATACACCCCTTATGTTAATCTATCGCGCTCGAGTAAATCCCGAAATCCCCGCTTGGGCTTCCCTACTATAATACACTATTTTTTTCTGCACCAGGAAAAAGAACGAATCAATATTGAGAAGATATTACCTTACATTAAAATCAGAGAATCGTCGACAGGAACTTTAAAATTTTTAAAAGGAATTACACCTGCGTTGCATGCATCTTTATTATTCCTTTGATGTAATCGAATATATTATTATATGTGTCAGTCTAATTCTGTGACTTGATATTTAAAAACTGGGAACATAGTGGTTGACTGGTTGGTAAGTAATTCACGTAATCGCGAAACGCATGGAACAGAAGATGAAAAGGACTTTCACTTCTTCCTCGAAGACGGTGTTATTGGTTTATTTTTCGGAACTGGCACAACAAAATCCATCAACACTGCACCTTTATATATAGGGAAAAGAACTCATTTTCTCAATGTCAAAACAGAGAAGAAATGTCAAACTTTTTTGACCGTCACAGAAAACACGATTTTAGTATACTTGTCAAATTCTGATGGCACATCACTCTGATATTATAGTTGACAATAATTTTCTACGATCTCATAAGGAAACTGTTTCATTCCATTTGGATAATTCTTTATTTTCCAGTATTATTCCGATATTGTTGATAAGATGTGGTTTATCAAAGGAAGCGGGATTATTTATCTTGGGAAATAAGCACTGTATTACCAACAGATCATCTGCCATTGTTTTCAACAAATGGCCAAATCAAACGAACCAATATGATGACAACCTAAGTGAGTTTTACAAGTATTTTATCATTCAATGAACTTGTAGCGTTATATATAAGTTAATCAACATTTCATGTTTCTTATTATTTATTTAATAAGTAGGTAAGATAGGTCCAGGTAGTTGTAGTAGTTACAGATCGAGTAATAAACATTGAATTTGTGTCAATTTTATATTATATTTCAATGCTCTCCATCCTACACAGGGTGTTTCGGAATGATGCTGCTTTAGTTTTTATATACCATCAGAGATGCAGTCGAAAATAGAAAAACTCATGAAAAGAAGGAATATTGAAGTTTTCTCTTTTATCAACTTTTTTAGATTGTTTCTGATAGAGGGCACTTCTTCCTTAGTGACTTGTTCATTTCACAATAACTTCTCTCTGGGGAATGGTAGTACTGTACGGCAACACAATTGAGTCAAGAATGAGGAGATATTCAGAACAGAGTGGTATTTTGCTAGACTATTTCACGCAGCTATATAAGAAAGCATTCATTATACACATGAACAATCCTTTATAACCATGAACAATTCATTTTAATCATGAAGAAAGAATTATATATATAAACAATTCGCTCTAAATATGAATAATTTGTTTCCTATAACAATGAACAAGGTTTTATAAACATACAAAATTATTCTAGACTTTACTCCATTATTATAAATGATACAATTATAAAAATTCTGAGTAGTAGGTCCTTTGTTATTGTTATTACTTGATGTACTTGGAGCATTTCTAAATGTGTTCACTATATTCTGATGATGTTCGGCATTGAGATGTAAATACGGCTTCATCGAGTTCGAACTTCCATGTCCAGTCATTTCCATAGTTTGTTGTTCACTTACGCCAGATTGTAGTAACTGACTAATTGCAGTGGCGCGATTAGAGTGATTTGTTATTTTCACATTTTGAATGTCTAATCCTATATTTTTTGCAGATAGTTTCGTCCATTTTGATATTCTATTGATACCTACAGGGCAATTCTTATGCCGATAATTATTTTATTTATGTATTGAACTTGCCATTCACCTTCAGAAAAAGTCTGTCATTGATAATAATTCCCCTTTTGATAGTAGTTTCCGTTATGATCTTACAGGACACATTCCAGGATTATCTCAATTTTGACATTTTGAGTGAGCCATTTGGTATCTGCAAAGATGGCACCTTGGCAGGTTCTGAAAAATATAGGATCATTATGCTATTCTGTTTGTCAAACAGCCTTTGTTGTCAGTTTCTTTCTTGGAAAAATGTAACATGGCAAAAGTGGCTTCGTTGCCTCTCCAAGCTAGTTCTACTGCAGCTACATGGAGAAATGCCTTCTGTAGTCCCTCTGGCGTGTTTTCATCACATTGCAAGCACATTTTTTCATATTCTCCTAAAGTCATAGCAACAGAATTTATTTTCCTGTTTCCGGGTATAGCTTGCAATAATTTTCTCTTACTATCACGAGCCGCCCTTGCCTCCTTGAAGATTATATTTTTGAAGGGATCAATATATCTTTGATACTCACGAAAATATTTTTCTTGCATCAATTTCGCAGTAGTGTTCCATATGGTTTCGATGACACTCTCTTTGTAATCACTATACTATCTATTTTCCGCATATTGAATGCCCAGTTTTTCAGAATGGATGCCAGTTTTACGGTGCTATATTTTCTGCATATAATTTGTAGTTGCGGTCCACACAGGACGTCATAAATTGCAACTTATTTTGACGTCTACAATTAATTTTTCGTCAAACTGCCAAACTTTGATTTGCTATTCATGGTTACATCGTTGAAAACACGAACGCTGTCAGACCAATAGGAATTGAAAGACAGCTAGGCTTTTCGCGATTATTTCATTCATCTGAAAATTCACGCTTTTGATTGGTTTTAACAGCTGTATTGATAATCGAAAACACTATGTTATCGATTTTGTATTTCGGCACCTGATTGGCTACTTACTGTTTGAGTTTTTGTAGCATGACAGCAGGATATAAATGCTGTCATAATATATTCGTGTTCAGGGAATAAAAACACTACACTTCTATTCAAAACCCAATAGGCACTATCACAATTTGAATTGTCCTCACAATTATTATAAGACAATTCCAAATAATTATTGATTGAGCATGATTCGCATGATATAACCTAAAATAGGAATAATTTTTCAACCACGACTGACGTGACATCTCTACATCTCTCTCTTCTCACTCCCTATGATGTACGCTGCTTTATCCATTCAACGCTTTAATGTATTGTTAGTTGCATAACATCCCTAGTACCTTCGATCGCGAGTGAAGAGGAAGAGTGAATGCGGGATCACGATTGCGGGAAACTCAATTGAGAAGGCTGTGGCCAGTTGTGAAGGAATCAAAGAAAACAAAACTGTTTATATGTTGATAAATATCGTTACTAGGTGTGGTGTATAGCTTGAAAATGGACAGTGAAAATCGTTTCGGTAAATATAGTGTAGAAGAAATAAGAAATGAAGTCAAAGACTTAACGCCTCAAAATACCGTGCGTTCCAAAAAGTATGTTTGGAAACAATTCACAGAATTTTGTGAACAGCGAAATCATCAGCTAAACGAAAATACATCTGATGAAAGACTTGCCAATATTCTCACAGAATGGGCATTTAATATGCGGAAAACCGATCACAGTGAGTATAAGGACATGGTAGTGAAAACTATTTGGAATAATACAACTAAATTACTCCAAGAAAAATACTATCATGAATACAATCGAAAATTTGATCCATTCAAAGATATAACATTTGAAGTTGCTAGAAATGCCAAAAATACTAAAAGAAAACAACTACTAAATATTCCGGAAAAACGAAAAAAGTCATGTGTTTCATTTACATCGGAAGAATTGACACAAATTATGCAAAGTTGGGATGAAAATACTCCAAATGGATTACAAAGGAAACTGTATCATATTATAGCAGTGGAATTAGTTTGGCGGGGCGGTGAAGCATGCCGATGTTTGATTCATTATTTCAAGGAAGAAATAAATAACAAGGGAACACCAACTGGAAGACTGGAATATAACCCTATATTCGCGAAAACCGCACAAGGTGGATCAAAAAATATTGCAGAAAGTAAATGGCTTGTGTCAAATAAAGAAAATCAAGTTCAGTTCGTTTATTCAAGAAATTGATGTCAAAAAGGGGAGAGAACATTAAAACTGATCGACTATTTTTGACAGTTAATGGTAATTGGAATAAAGATCATAAAAGTCCTTGGTTTAAAAATATGCCAATGGGTATAAATGAAATAAGTAAATGGACCAAATTGTCAGCTGAAAAGATCGGTTTAGATACAAAAAACGTGAAAATATCAAACCATTCAAACAGATCTACAGCTGTGAGTCAATTGGCAAGTTCTGGAATTGGGGAACAACAGATAATAAAAGTTACTGGGCACAGTAGTTCAATGTCATTGAAACCATATTTACAACTGAGCAAAGAACATCATACTGATATAATATCAAACCTCAGAAAAGAAGATAATATGGATATATCCACGACAGTTGCATCTAGTAGCAGTAATGTCACTATGTCAAAATAAATAATTGCAATAACTGTACATTCAATACAAATATTAACAATAAATAGGTAGTGAAAATGGTTTATTTTTCATTCATGAAATAATCTTGACAAATACAACACGTGTAATTGATGATTATCGAAAATTCCTTCTCTTTTTCGAAACAATTGTGTTGCTTTTAGGCAACCACACTCGCGCTATGCGCTCGTGTGGTTTCCAAGCAACACAATTTGTTTCTCAAAATCGAAGGAATTTGTGTTCCGATAATCATCAATACACTTGTTGTATTACAAGCGATAAGCACACGTTGTCTCTGGCTCGTTATTGGTCAGATTATGTGATGAGTGAAATAGTCAATTTTATTCATGCCACATTCCATATTTTGCTAAAAACTTCTGGGTGGAATAACGAAAACTTATTTTTATAATGAAAAATGGAACATTCAATCTCTACTGATATTTTCTCTTTCGAAAATGATATGAAATAACCTGTTTTGGGTCCCATTGAAATTGAAGATTTCTATGAATGAATTGTACTTAGTGTTTTCTAAACATTGGTAGAATATTCGTGGGGTGGTTATTGAGGTATTTTCATGAAAAAAAGTATTTTTGGGAGCTACACGCCCCTTCAAAGAATGCACTCTGAATGGAACGGTTTTTCCTCAATATTTCTGAAACCGTGAATTTCGAAATTTTGATCAGGAGCGTATCATACTGGAGGAGTAAACAGTAAAAACAATTCCACTCCTTTATGGTAATTTTCATCACATTCTAATTGAATTCTTCAATAAATTCTTATTCTAGGGTCATCGTTCTACCCAACCACATCAGATTCATATCATTTTGCATGCGATTTTGCTGGAGATTGTCGAAACAAGGATTTCTGGACCATTAAAACAAACTGGAACTTAATAACTTCAATGGATGGCCCTGTCAATGAATATGTGACTGACAGACGTTGGGAAGGTAAAATTAGAATAAGTAACTTTTACAAATGAATACTCTCGATATCTTATTATTTAATCCCATTTTTGATGATATCAGTGATCACGTGACGTACGCAAATATTCCAAGCCAGCTAATATGAAAGTACATGAAACTCTCTGTGATTCTCATTGTCACTTCACTGGTTGTTTACGTATCTCCTAGTACCCAATGACGGATGGTGCTGATATACAGGGTGTTTCATAGATGTTGTATAAGTCACTGTTCTGTTCCGATCAATAGTGCTGCTCCTAAGGCGGCGTATGTAGTCAGTAACAAAGCCTACACACACACAGAACACACAAGGGCTGAAGAACCTCTTGTAAGGTCGGTACCCATACTCGCCAACATTATAAATATTCTGGCATAGTCATTAGATATGGTCTTTGATTGTGTTTTTGATAATTGGAAATGATATTTTTTTCACATCAACATTGACGTATAAGCCAGTATCTACAGATGATTATTTGACACCACGCGAAGTAATAACTAGTCTATTTCATTACACCCAAATAAAATAGCTATAGGTCTGCATATTATTTTTTTTTAAAACCTAACGTTGAAAACAAGATGCGTAAAGTGTCAAGCATTTGTCTGTAGATACTTCTTTAGGTGTACCTATATATAAATACTATTGTTGTGATTATTGATATTCTTATTCAACAAAGTGAAGCCAAATTCGCCAACACCCAACAAGAATCGAAATAGTAAATGTTAGAGATTGATACTTGTTAATGTTGCAATGGTAAATATGAATATGTATGTTTCATTCAGGTTGGCAACACTTTTCAGTCGTTTCCTGTGTTCTGTGTTACAAACATGAAGTTGACAAGACACATTAATCGAAAACAGTCACTGTCAAATATTATGTAAAAAATAGCGTGTAAGAAAAATGTTCATGTTGAAATTATAAAAGGAAGAATAAAACTAATCTCTTGAATATTATCCTGATTGTGCCTGTTTCTGATATATCCACAATAAAAACAAGAGGTAATGGGCCCAGACAGTGCGTAAAGGGTAAAAAAATCAGGATACAAAGTTTTGAGGTTAGGAGCGACCACGCCTAAAACCAAAAAGTAAAAAGTACGAAATGACCGAAATCAACTCCATTTTAAAACTCACTGGTGATAACTGGCCAGTGTGAAAGTTTCAAACAACCATAATATTAAAGGGACGAGGTCTGTTCGAGATAGTGAATGGCAGCAGAGTTAGACCAACCCCAGGTGATGATTTGAGAAAGTGGATCCAAGACGACGCAAAAGCTCAAGAATTAATCGTAACCAGAATGGACCAAGGGCCATTAACTCATATCTTATCATGTGATAGCTCCAAAGATATGTGGGCAAAACTTAAGGCAGTATATGATAGAGAGTCAGTTGTAAGCATTCATCTCCTTCAGCAGAGGTTTTTCATGCTGGAATTTGACAGTTCTGTGAGCACATTCATATCCAAAATAGAAGGGATCAAAACTAAGCTGAGAGCTGCAGGTGAAACACTATCAGAAAAAATGATAATGACTAAAATATTGATGGTTTTACCAGATCAATATAAGCATTTTCGATCTGCCTGGGAGTCAGTCCCAGTGGATAAGCAAACTCTTGAAGAGTTGACATCAAGGTTGTTGTTGGAAGAAGAGAGGTCATCAAACTCAGAAACTACAACTGCATTAGCAGCTAAGAGAAGTTAATACAAGGGCCACAACTCTGGACAAGTAAGATTACGATGCAATATCTACCTGTGCGAAAAGCGGACATCTAGCAAGAAATTGTTTCTTTAGGCATAAAAACAAAAATGAAGAGTCCAAAGAAAGCAAAGAACCACAGCAACAAGGCTCAAAAACAAGTTCAAAATACTGCAATCACTGTAAAAGATCTGGTCACAGTGTGCAGGTCTGCTGGTTCAAAAGAGGTAAAGGAAATAGTACCAAAACTGAAACAGAAGAAGACAAGGAATCAAATGCATTCATGGTGAACTCAGACAGCTTAAATTCAAATGACTGGTGTTTGGATTCAGGAGCAAGTGAACACATGTCCTGGAACAAGAATCTGTTTAAAGACATTAGAATAATAAAAACAAGAAAAATGGTGCAAATTGGAAATGGTCAAAAATTGGAAGTGGCAGGAATTGGACAAATAAATATATGGGCCTATAATGGAGAAAAAATGATAAAAACCACACTTTCAGATGTGTTGTATGTACCAGACTTGAAATTCAATTTATTCTCTGCTGGATGTGCTCTTGACAAGGGATATTTTATGATGTCAGATGATAAAAAGCGCAAATTTGTGGATAAAAATGGCAATATCAGAGCACTAGCAACAAGAGGAAATAAATTATATAAAATGCTCCTCACACCAGAGATTTCAGCTAATTTTAGTGCTCTAGCATGTTTTTCTGAACAAAACTCCTCAGTTGAAAATAAAAACTGTTTTTCAGAGATCAATGATTTTGAGGTGGATTCAATTCCTGAGTGCATGAGAGTAAAAACAGTAGAACATTTGAAAGAGTGGCATTGCAAATTAGTCCATCAAAATGTTAAATTTGTCAGAGATTTCCTTAAGCAAAATGAAATGGATTTTGTGGATACTGGAAAAGACTTTGTGTGCGAATCATGCTTGGCTGGCAAACAGCACAAGTTAGTTTTTGAAAATAGTAATTCCAGAGCTACAGCACCATTAGAACTTGTTCATGCAGATGTTTGTGGACCTATGGAAACTGAGTCCTTAGGAGGTGCAAAATACTTCTTGCTATTGAAAGATGATTACTCATCCTATAGATATATTTACTTCTTAAAGCACAAATCTGAAGTAAAGAAAAATATTGAAAAATACATATCCCTGGCAGAACGAGAAACTGCATGTAATATGAAAATACTCAGAACAGATAATGGACTTGAATTCGTGAATAGAGAGATCAGAGAGATGTTGGAGAGCAAAGGTATACGTCATCAAAGAACAGTGGTGTATACTCCACAACAAAATGGCAGAGCTGAGAGGGAAAACAGAACTCTAGTGGAGGCTGGTAGAACCATGTTGAACGGACAAGAAAAAATGGACAAAATATTCTGGGCAGAAGCATTAAATACAGCTTCTTATATTTGAGTTGGTTTCGCGGTCCTAATTTGTGTTGTGCAGTGTATATGGGTGGCGGAAGCTGAGGGGAGGGCGAGGGCAGTTGGGAATGTGGAGATTTGGGACACGAACTCACGAACAGTAGTCGGGTTCTGCACGTAAAAGGGCAGGCACGTACCACGTACTGAATATGTTAATTTTTAGTTAGTATTGTTTCTCGACTTTCTCCTGCTTGTTAAATTTCCTATACAACAGTTCTTGTATAGAATATTGTATGTTTTCAATAGAAGTACTTGTCGTGTGACCAAGTAGTTATTTGTTCATTCTCCCCTGGAATAGCGAACCCGGTTTACATTCCTATACCTGAGAAAGAGCAATCTATTGCATTTGGCGACCAACTCGAGGCAAGTTTCCAGTGGAAGAGAACAATAATTAAAGTAGTAAGTAGTGTTCGCGAAGTGAAAGTAGTGGAAGACCGAAAAGTATCTCAAAAAGTTTTTTTGAGACATTGGAAAGTGCGACAGTGTTTTGTTGCACCCAGTTGCATCGGTAATTGGTAGTGAATCGAGACCGAGTGGTAAACATAAAATCCGTATTTGTGGTTACTATTGCCACGCTTTATTTCGAATTATTCGTCGTGTAGTATTCGATTTGGATTTGGCTCTCAAAGTCGGCGTTTGGCGACTTGCCGTTCGATTCATGTAAAGTGCGCGATTCAACCCCTTGGATTCAGCCTTGATTCAGCCGGCTTTGCGCGCTGCTCCGTTACCGCTCTCGCATAGCAACAGCGATAGACGCTGGAGGAGAGGGTCCTGTCGACGCGGAGATAGAAGGTAGCAGATATACACCGCTTGACGTGGATTAGGTATCAAGGGTGTATTAACTTCGGTAAGACCGTTTCAACTTATGCTTGTTTGGAGATGCAGCAGGGATAGTGGAAGGAGTTAGGCGGTTTGGGATTTATTTCGGATGGATGTTTGTATATTTTTTTTTGCACAGAAAAGACTAATTGAGTCTGTTTATTGGTGACAATAATAAAGTCACGCATTTATTTTGTATTTTTGTGATGTACCTAAATGCTGAATGTTTTTAAACTTTTTATGTATTTAGTTTAGTCTTAGTAAATATAAACGGCTTGAACATGAGTTCACGAAAAAGTAAGAGAGGCAAAAATAGCTCAGAGATGCAGGTGAATGAAAAGGAAGGTGTAGAACAATTGCTATACGAATTAGCTAAGGGAATGATAGCTTTGAAAGAAACAGTAGGGAACTTAGCTATAAATGTTGAAAATATTGGAATGAGAACCAAGTCCGAGGCAGGTTCTGAGTCAGAAATTCCTCTTTCTAAGTTAGCTAATGCAAATTCGAGCGCAAATAGTAGTTTTCCTATTATCAAAGATAGATCCTACATATCAAACTGGAAGGAACTGGGGGGTAATAATTTGGTTTTTTACCCGAATTCTAAATTGCATCCAATGGCTTTCTTAAAAAAAATTAATAAGATTTTCTTTGATGCCGGCGTGCCGGAAGACAGTAAGGTGGGCCTGGCAGTGGCGTGCTTGAGGGGCACAGCTGCAGATTGGGCCATGGTGAAGGAGAGCAGTTTGACCACCTATGATGAATTTCAAAGAGCATTTCAGGAGCGTTTCTGGAGCACTGAGAAGCAACGCGATTTATTTTTGAACCTGAATTACGGTAGATTCGAGTCAGGTAGTAGGGCCGAATATTTTCTGAATTGGGTCAGTCAGGCAAGTTTTTTGACAGAAAAAATACCTATTTCAAAATTGGTTGAAATGATAGCAAAGCATTTCCCAGCTGATGTTCAACGGGGAATAATCACAAATGGATTTTCGACAATTGAGGCGGTAGAGGATTATCTTCAAAAAATTGACGATACTTATAAGTACGAAACGTCTCAAAATTTTGACCGCAATGTGGGTAGGGGCAACGTAAACCCTAGAAATATTCCGAGGGATGCTCCTATCGTTAGAAATCAAAATTCTTCTTCAAATAGTCGTTATAATGATAATGAACCCCGTAATGAACGACCTAATATAAATTATATTACTCATTTCAATTGGGACACTGAGAATCTTTTAACTGATTCCGACAGTGAGTCAGAAGATGGCGAATTGGTGGCACCCATGATTCTTGTATCAGTGGGGACGCAAGAAATAGAAACACTTCTTGATAGTGGTTCAGATGTGTGTGCCGTATCTGAGAATTTCTATAAAAAATTGAAAAACGAAAGTTTTGACATACCGATTTTACCGGTTACGAACGTTACCATAGCCGTCGCTGTGGGGGGTAAAACCCAACGAGTAAAGGATCAAATATTATTGCCTGCCATTATTGCTGGTCAGGAAATTGATGTAACTTGTTTAGTGGTCCCACAATTAAATTGCGAAATATTGTTTGGATCGAATTGGCTTTCTAAATACCGTACCGTGATCGATTTTGACAAATCTGTACTACAATTTCGAGTAGATGATTCAAGTTTTTCTACCGATATAAAATTCAAAATGAATAAGGCCGATATTCATATTAACCTATTCAAGAACAATATCGACGATTATTCTCGTAATTATTCAAACTTTGATAAAATCGCGACTAAAAATTTAGATACTTTTCCAGTAACTAAGCATGAATACTCAGAGAGTGATCAGCAGGAGGCAGCAAATAAAGCATGTACAAGCCAAGAAAATAGAGTAAAATTATTAGAGATTTTGAAGCGATATCATGATGTTTTTTCGGAAAGCCCGGGATGTGTGGAGGGCTATTCGCATGAGATTGAATTGTTAGATTATGGGGCATTCAATGCGCCAATGTACCCAGTACCGTTCAAATATAGGGAGCAAGTATTAGCTCAAGTAAACGAGATGTTGGCTGAAGGTATAATCAAAAGGGAAAGGACTGAATACGTTTCTCCATTGGTATGTGTGACCAAGAAGGATGGAAGCGTACGTGTTTGTTTGGATGCGCGTTTTTTAAATGCTAGGATGAAAAAAGATTTCGTTAATCCACCGAACCCGAATGAACTTCTATGTAATTTTAAACGAGGACAAGTACTGAGTACATTTGATTTGACCGCGGCTTTTTGGCAAATACGTATTAAAGATGGCCATTCTAAGTATATTGGGTTCATCTATGAGGGTGAGTCTTACACTTTTAATAGGCTCCCATTTGGGTTAAGCACGTCTATGGCTAGCCTTATTAGATGTTTGAATATGGTTTTAGGAAATGGTTGTCGTAGCTTTGTTTGCGTGTATGTTGACGATCTATTGGTTTATTCCGAAGATATTGAAACACATTTCATTCATTTGGGTGAAGTGCTCGATAAGTTAAAACTAGCGGGATTTACTGTCAAGTTGAGAAAATCGCAGTTCATCCGCGAAGAGGTGTCATTTTTAGGACACGTAATTACGTCTGAGGGTATATGTATTGATCCCAGAAGAATAGATTGTATCATGAATTTTCCATCACCGCGGAATTTGAGGGAATTAAGGGGATTTTTAGGGCTCGTTAATTATGAGCAGCGATTCTGCGATCATTATGCGGAACTTACAGTTCCACTTTTGAAATTGTTAAAAAAGGGTGAAAAGTGGCAATGGGGAGAAGCACAAAAGAAGGCTCTTCAAGGCTCTTCTGGCTATCAAAGAAGCTTATTTAAAAGTTACTTTAGTTGCTCATCCTATCATGGATCATACTTTTTACATTCAATGCGATAGTTCTGACTATGCGCTGGGGGGTAGTTTATTCCAATTGTCTGAATCTGGGGAAAAACAGGTGATCGCGTTTACTAGTGCCACGTTCAAGGGTAGTCAATTGACGTACACTACCACTGAAAAGGCAGCGCTCGCGGTAGTTCATTGTTTACGCCATTGGCGTACTTTAATACTGGGACGTGATTTGGTGATTTTATCTGACCATAAATCTTTAACATTTTTATTGTCTTGCAAATTACGTTCTGCCAGATTATCTCGTTGGATAATGTATAAACAGGAATTCGATTTCCGTATAGTTCACTGCAAGGGTGCAGAAAATGTAACGGCTGATATAATATCGCGTTTTCCGATGAAAAATCATGTTGTTCGCTGTCAAAAATCGAATAATGTAAGCATAGCTCTAATGAGATTAACCGACGATTTTAAAGAATTGAAGAAACATTTTAAAATGCTTCGAACTGATCAACTTAATGAAAATTGGATTAGAGAAAAAATCGAGCTTTTGGAGAGCCTGGAAAATCAAGCAAAAGTTCTAAATGAAGGGGAGGTTAAAATTATTGACTGGTTTATTATACACGAGGGCTTACTTTTCAAGAGAGGGAACAGTGATTGTCCGGGATTTAAGCTGTGTGTTCCGCAAAATCAAATTAAGGAAATCGTTTTGGCGCATCATAAGGGAATGGGTCATTTTGGGAAAATAAAAACGTATTATCATATGCGACAAACTTTTTATTGGCCAAAAATGCAAAAACATATCAGACAAATAATCGCTGCCTGCGATTTATGCCAAAAAACCAAATGTTCACCAACTAGTAGAGGATTGTTGAATCCAATAATTGTCGAAAGGCCAGGAGACCTCGTATGTGTTGACCTGATAGGACCATTGCCAGAAGGGCGGGGTCGGGTGACACAACTCTTGGTAGTTGTCGACGCTTTTTCGAAGTTCGTCAAGCTTTATGCTTTGCGCAGAGCTACGGCTCGCTTAATTCTGAATCGTATCGAAAATCATTATATCGTTCAGGTACAAAAACCAAAATGTATATTGTCGGATAATGGCTCCCAATTCACGAGTCACCTATGGAAAAATAGGTTAAATGAACTTGATATTAAATGTAAATTGATATCAGTATACTTCCCGCAAGGTAATATAACTGAGCGTTATAATAAAGAAATCGGACGTATGTTGCGGTCGTATTGCTTTGAAAAACATACGGGATGGGCGAATATGTTGAAATTTATTGAAAATTGCTTGAATAACATTGTGAATTTGAGCACTGGTTATACCGCGAATTATTTGCAAACAGGACGAATTTTGCCGAATCCGATTAAAAAATATCTAAAATTTCCGACCGAATCAACTACTGATGTACCTTTAGAAAATATCTGGGAAATTGCTTACACTAATTTGCGTACTAGAGCCCAGAAACGCGCTGAGAAAGCAAATTTGAAGATCCATCCTATCCACTTCAATGTCGGAGATCGCGTATTAGTGCGCACTCATTATCAATCATCCGCGGAAGATAAAACCATAAAAAAATTCTTTTTACTATATGAAGGTCCATTTTATGTCATTCGGCAGGCCGGACCAAACTCGTACATTATAGGGGATGAAGGGGGTAACGAGCTATCCAAGCAAAACGTCATTCATTTAAAGGGATATAAATCCTCTCCAGACGGGATTTGAAACTTGAATTATTATTACGTTCATTGTCCAACTGTGCTCCTCTCGGGGATGTTTTTTCTTCTCTTATAACCTAAATAGCCGTCACATGTAACTATTATTTAGTTAGGGGGGTGGTGAGTTGGTTTCGCGGTCCTAATTTGTGTTGTGCAGTGTATATGGGTGGCGGAAGCTGAGGGGAGGGCGAGGGCAGTTGGGAATGTGGAGATTTGGGACACGAACTCACGAACAGTAGTCGGGTTCTGCACGTAAAAGGGCAGGCACGTACCACGTACTGAATATGTTAATTTTTAGTTAGTATTGTTTCTCGACTTTCTCCTGCTTGTTAAATTTCCTATACAACAGTTCTTGTATAGAATATTGTATGTTTTCAATAGAAGTACTTGTCGTGTGACCAAGTAGTTATTTGTTCATTCTCCCCTGGAATAGCGAACCCGGTTTACATACCTATACCTGAGAAAGAGCAATCTATTGCATATTCTAAACAGAACTGGGCCAAGTCCTATCAAATTCAAGACACCTTATGAACTTTGGTATAAGAAGGTTGCAAAAATGCCAAATTTGCAAATCTTTGGAAACAGAGTGTCAATACATGTACCAAAAGAAACCAGACTGAAGTGGGATCCGAAAAATAAACAAGGAATTTTTCTGGGGAATGGAGAAGAAGTGAAAGGATACAGAGTTTATACCATCAAAGAATAAAGTGGAGATACACAAAGACATTATTTTACTGCCTGAAAAGAATCAACTATGAGAAAAAGTTGATGAGATAGTGATCCTTGAAGAGGAGATCACTGAAAATTCCTCTGACATGGAGGAAGCTCAGAATGAGGAAGTTAATGAAAATTTAAATGACAGATGAAAATACAGATGAAATTTCAGAGTATGAGGATGTGGACTCCTCAGTAGACTCAGAAGTAAATGATGAAATAGTAAATTCAAGGTATAACCTAAGAAGAGAAAGGAAGCAAACTAAAAAATATGATGAATTCGAAATGGATGTGGATAAAATTCTGTTAACTACAAGTAAATACGATGATGAACCTATTTCCTATGATGATGCAATGACAAGCAGTGAATCTGCTTAGTGGAAAGAAGCCATGGAAGTTGAAATCAGTGCATTGAATGAAAATAAAACTTGGACTATCATGAGTGAAAATGTTTCCAAGTTTGACAAATCTGTCATAGAATGTGACAATTATAGTCCAGTGGCCAAACTTCCTTCAGTGAGAATTTTTTTAGCTTTATGCAATAATTTCAATTATGAAGTTTATCAGTTAGATGTGTGTAGCGCTTTCCTAAATGGAGATGTAAATGATTAGGTTTATGTATTGTTACCACAGGGTTTTGATCAGTTTGAAGGAAAAATTGCAAAGCTCAACAAATCCTTGTATGGGTTGAAATCCTCTCCCAAAAATTGGTATAAGAAATTTAATGATTTAATGCTATCCTTGAAATTTGAAAGATCAGAAAGTGAATATTGCATTTATACCAAAGTAAATGAAGTTTCCAGAGTCTTCATATTGATATATGTGGATGATATTTTGCTTGCTGGCTCAGATAAAGCAGGCATTGATAAAATTAAACAGGTTTTGAACCAGACCTTCAAAATGAAAGATTTGGGTTGTGTCAGACACTTTTTAGGAATGTTTATAACACAAAACTTGTGTGAAAATAAAATTACCATAAACCAAACAACATACCTAAAAGGAGTTTTGAAACATTTTGAATTACAAAATTGCAAACCTTGTAATACACCTATGGAAGTAAATTTCAAGCATGATGAATTGAAGTGTGAAAGGTCTGAAAGCAAAGATATTGAAAATAAGTGTCGAAGGGCCATAGGTTCCCTGATGTATGCAATGTTGTGTTCAAGGCCAGACTTATGCATTTCTATCAGTATTTTAAGTAGGTATCAATCATCAGCAAGTTTGCAACTTTGGCAAGCAATCAAAAGGGTGTTGAAATATGTTCAAAAAACTATAAATTTAAGTTAGATTTCAGAAAAATAATTTTAAGAACATAATCGAAGGGTATGCAGATTCAGACTGGGCTGGAGATAAGACAGACAGAAAATCCACTTCTGGATATATTTTAAAAGTTTTTGGTTGTACAGTGAGCTGGTCTTCTAGTAGAAAACAAGCAACAGTAGCTTTGTCCTCCACCGAGGCTGAATATGTAGCCCTGAGTGTAGCAGTAAGTGAAGCTTGCTGGCTTCAATACATGATGATTGATTTCAAAGTTTTGGATGTTGGTAGTGTGGTCATCTATGAAGATAATCAATCAGCAATCAAAGTCTGTAAAAACCCAGAATATCACAAGCGACTAAAGCATATAGATATACGGTTTCACTTCGTTAAAGAAAAGGTTGTCACTTTAAAATATATACCAACAAATATGCAGATGGCAGATTTTTTCACAAAACCTCTTTCTTTAACGTTGTTTTTTAACTTTTGCAAAATGTGTGGTTTAGCATAAGTTTTTCTTTTTGGTTTATACATAAAAATATATATATATATATTTAGTTTTTGGTTATATTAGGATTCTTGGGATTTTACCATTGAGGGGGAGTGTTAGAGATTGATACTTGTTAGTGTTGCAATGGTAAATATGAATATCTATGTTTCATTTAGGTTGGCAACACTGTTCAGTCGTTTTCTGTGTTCTGTGTTACAAACATGAAGTTGACAAGACACATCAATCAAAAACAGTCACTGTCAAATATTATGTAAAAAATAGCGTGTAAGAAAAATGTTCATGTTGAAATTATAAAAGGAAGAATGAAACTAATCTCTTCAATATTATCCTGATAGTGCCTGTTTCTGATATATCCACAATAAAAACAAGAGTAAATTATTGAAAAAATTTCTGAATGACGAAGCTCACCAAACTGGTACGTCACACCGACGTGATTTTAGACGTCATAGATACGTCCCTGCAACGTCATAAGAGTAACGGTTTCAATATAGGTTCACCTCAACAATCATTTGTATATATACATAGATTGTTGGTTTTCGAGATATACAGTGTGTCAAAAGTTTTTTTCAATAAAGTTTCCTCCTACTTTTCGGGTAAATTGATAACTCCAATAAAACTTGCATGTTGATTTGCTTCCATGAGTTATACTTCTGTTCCACATGATAAAGTATAATTATCCATGGTTCAGAGAAGGTCTGGAAAAAATGGACGTCGACAGGACGTCCCTGCAACGTCATGAAACTGACGTCTCCTTTTAACCATCTGAGTGACGTTCACTCGACGTCGAAACGATGACGTGATTATCACGTAATAGAAAGTACGTCATAGTGACGTCATAAATTGGTGTGTGACGTCTCTGACGAAAAATCACCTATTTGGGATGTCACAGTAACGTGATTATTCGTCATCTGGTTGCCTGGGACCTGAATTAGGTACCTACCCAATACAAAAAGAATTGTGATCATATTATTTATCTTAATCCTATTGCCTATTGGTCGTCAAAGTCCGCACCATCAAATAGTTTTGATATGATTCTCCGAAGAAAGGTTGATGTTTGACGATAGTGATTATGCTAATCCGCCTTCGCAGAAAGTCGGTAAAGAATAAATGTGAATTTAAATTTCGAGATACAGAAATAAATAACGATTAAACTATAGACAAATATTTACGAATTTAAATTAGGAGATTTAAGTCCCTATATACTTCAATGGTAATCACAATGAGTACCATTTCCAATTAAAAATGTTGAAAAAAATTCAAGAAAGAGAATTTCATTCGAAATAACTATATTAAATACACTCACCGGCAAAAAAATCCGACCACCTTGAAATTAGGCCAAATTGTTCGCCCTGTAACTTATTTAATTCTTTTCCGATTTTCGAGAAATTTCTACCAAATCGTGTATTCATGTTTCGGAATGTTAGCCTGTATATCTGGCCAGCGTAGCCTCGTGGATAAAGCATCAATGTTCTATCCACGTTGGATTACCGGTAGGTGGGTTCGATTCCTTCCCCACTATCGAAGACATTTTTCTGATGGCCTAAGAAAGTGTATGGGATCACACGAAGGTGAGACCGCCGTCATCCTTTGCTCGTACAAGTCTCTTGAAGACTTCTGAGGGTTGCTCGTAAGGGGGCAACCGAATGATTTATAAGAAAAATTTTAGAACAACAACAACAATAAAAGGTCTCAAGAAAAGCTGATAGCTTGATCAATATACAGGGAAAAACAATTGAAAGTTACCCTTTCACCGCTAACTTCTTTACGCCCTTTGGCAAAGGTGCGAGTGGTTGAATTTAGTTCCATTATGTTTGGGATTGAAGTTTGATCCCTTCTTAACACAGTGGTTTTTGATTCACGTCGATAATCACTTTTTAAGAGAAGATACAAGTGTTTTAAGGAAGCATGGATTTTTGTTATTTTTATTAACAATAATTCAGAACCATTCTCCAAATATTCTGCTTCATCATGTTTTGAATTGAAGTGTAATCCTCATTCATCCCTTCTCAACACATTGGTTCTTGATTCACCTCAATATATTCTTTTTGAGAAAAGATACAAGTGTTTCAAGTAAGTATGCATTTTTTAAATTCTTATCAACCATGATTCGGATCCTATGGAGCATCATAGGGATGAACTCCAGACTCCAGAGGCTCATTCGCCTTCGTTCGGCCATTTCAGAGACGTTTCAAGTGCTACGATTCGCCGATCACGAAGAATATTAGGCAATTTTTCAAGGCTACTTGAAAAATTCTATCAATTCGGTTGCTGTAATTCAAACTCGAGGAGGAAATACTCGATATTGACTAAACGTCTGTTTTTTGTTTGTTTTCTGTAATTGACTTCTTTTTCGGGAAGTACTAAGTGAATGAGGTAGGAATACGTGATACCCAGACAGTACTGGATATTCCTAGAATATTCTCTAAATATGCTGAAAACGAGGAGTATATTCCGAATATTCATCGATTATTCTTAGAATATATACATGCCTCTGGAACATCTAAAAGGAATATTTCAAAGTGAATAGTCGGATATGTTCAGGGAATATTCAGGTACGAATTTTAAAATCACATTTTACGTTCTAATTTCCGAAAAAAAATCCGACTATTTCCGAAGGCAAGTACTTTCCGTCCGCAGACATTATTTTTTCGTCCGCAAACACGAGTCCGCTGCAGGGTTGCCAGTTCTACTCAATTTCCATATCCTGATTTGCATATTGATCAACTGATCTACTGAAACATTTCATAACCTACTGAAAATTATTTTGACACATCATTATTGAATTACTTACCTTATCATTATTCATCTTCAGTTAATCATTATGAATTGCATGATATTTCGGCACGCTCTGTTTAAATCAATTTTACGAAATAAGTAATATATGTACATATAGGTAATAATGATATATATAAATCGAGAAAAGACAATACTTCATTGATTCAGATCAAATTTGATATATATATATATATATATATATATATATATAGATTTGTTAAACCGCTCATACAGACCCGAATCGCTATATTCTACCGACTTTCCCAGACCAAAAAAGACGTTGTCAGACCCGGTCGAGGGTCTGACAACGTTTTTCAATGCTAAGACACTGGATAAGCCTTAAGGGGTCTCTACACAAAATTTCAGGTGGGTCTGGAAAAACGGTAAAATATGGCATTATATACGAATTTAGTTCACACGACCAATAACCAGGGGTCGCTTTCACCGCTGCTGTATATCTTATATACTTCATGCAGACCCGCTTCATTGTACGGACGTTCTCAATCCCGGATTTTGGCAACACTGCGTGAGGAGATTGTTATGATGAATTCTGGCATTTTTCTTCGATTTATGGCTAGTGAGTTAATTCGTGGCGCTCACAGTAAAATAAGTAGACGAAGAGGTTCTTCATAACGCGGAACAAGGCAATAAATATGGATCATAGGTGAATGGTTGTTTTGTATTGACAATGAACAGATATTGGAGCAAAATACCATATGGACTTTATATTAGGACCGTTATAATTTTCTACCTTATTCACTCTTTGAATCATTCAACAAGTGAAATAATTGCATTTGATTCTGTCGAGTGATTAAAAAAAAACACGTTTGATGGGCAGAATTGATGCATTCTATATAACCAACCTTACAGCATCGAAAACACCGAGGAAATCACGTTGTGGCCTTTTTTTCTCTTGGCGCGCACGAAAGGGAATCCTCATAATGTTCGAGGAACATATCGTGCGAACCTATGAAGGATATATGCAATTGCTGATATCATGACCAGACCAGACACGAAATAACTCACCTCATGATGTCAAAATACAAACTACGGAAATATTCACCTGGGGAAATGTCTCGAGACAGACGGCGAAATAGCGCAGTGGTTGTGGCGCTCGACTAGTAATCAGAACATCGAAATGTTGCTGGGTTCGAATCCACGGCAGAGCAGAAAAATTTCATCTATAAAAATTCTATTTCTAATTTTCATATAGCCTCGGCCGGAGATGACTCCACACAATTCGCTGTTGCGTTTCAATTTACAGTGCTGCTCCTGAGGTGGCGTATGGAATTCGTAACAAAACTCACACAGAATACACATTGGCTGAAGGACCTCTCGTGAGGTCGATGGCCAGTTGGTATATATGTACAAACATGCCAACGAAGTACATAATATTATACTACCAACGAACTAAATGTGTATATCGCTACATCGAAGTTGGAACTCCCCAGAAGTCGAAACTTGTGCGGAGTTAGGAAGAGCGGGACCTACAGCTTATAGTGGAATCCGAGCCACTTCTAGGGCGCCTACATAATGATATACTACTACCACTTTCTCGAGATTTGCTTCGAAAATCATTATTATTGCACCGATTGACACGTTAAAATGTATCGCCCCCTCATAGTCTAAGATCCGAACCTAAGTCGACCTTCACCGAGCTAATAATAGAACGAAATATATTTTATCATGAATTTAGTATATTAGAAAACATATTAAAAATGGGTTGCCTAAAAAAATCCTGGGCAGACTATTTTTAATTATTTTTCGAAAAATTATTTTTAATTAAATGTTGCAACATCAGGATAATACAAAAATTGTGTCCTGACTGAAAATATGAAACGTATAGAATGTGCAGCCGTTGGGGTGTCTACTATTTACCTGGGCGAACTACTGGGTTGTCAGGTAAACACAGGTATATCGATGCCAGTTACTTTCACTGGATTGGATAATTCAAAAAAATGTATATCATCATGAGCGCTGTTTAATTGCGAACACGTTGATATAGGGTTGTCTGCGAAAATTCCGGTCCGATTAGGGGTTTTTAATTTCAACGCGCGTGGAAGTGTGTGACAGAGAGATCCGAGGTAAGTATACTATGTGATAATAAAGGACCCAACATCGCAGTCGCTTGTGATGGGACCCTGAATAGTAGAAAGTGCGCATGCTCGGTGTGTAAACTATGGAGGGTAGAGGTACCTCTACTACCCTTCATATAGTAAACAGTGCGTGTTATTTTGGAGCAACTGATATTTCAGTAGCAAAAAAAAATAATTAATTAATTACATGATAATTAAATATATTTAATATAATACTAATATATAAAAACAATATAATATCAGTATATTGCGTTATAACCATAATGATATATCTATAATCTATAATAGACAATAAAAATATCAAATACTTACTTTGAAATTTTTTTGCTCTTTCTGGAAATAGAAACAAAGTGGACCGCCAAAAATTTAAATTAAGAAATAACAAAAAAGATAGACTAGACATCTTGTATTAAGATTTGAAATTTTATTAAAAAACAGTATAAATACAAAAATAATATTAATGAAAAATAAATTCTAATAAATATTTTCTATTCAATATCTGATTCATCAGAAGTATCATTTTGACTCTCGAATTCGTCTGATTCATTAGATTCTTCCTCATTTGCTTCCATTTCGACAATGTCCTGGATTTTCAAAGGAGTTTGATCTCCGATAAAACCTGTTGGTTTTAAGAAATCATCAAAATGCCAACCATAGTTTTCAGGATTTGACTTCGCACACTTTCTACTATTGAGGGTCCCATCACAAGCGACTGCGATGTTGGGTCCTTTATTATCACACAGTATACTTACCTCGGATCTCTCTGTCACACACTTCCACGCGCGTTGAAATTAAAAACCCCTAATCGGACCGGAATTTTCGCAGACAACCCTATATCAACGTGTTCGCAATTAAACAGCGCTTATGATGATATACATTTTTTTAAATTATCCAATCCAGTGAAAGTAACTGGCATCGATATACCTGTGTTTACCTGACAACCCAGTAGTTCGCCCAGGTAAATAGTAGACACCCCAACGGCTGCACATTCTATACGTTTCATACTTTCAGTCAGGACACAATTTTTGTATTATCCTGATGTTGCAACATTTAATTAAAAATAATTTTTCGAAAAATAATTAAAAATAGTCTGCCCAGGATTTTTTCAGGCAACCCATTTTTAATATGTTTTCTAATATACTAAATTCATGATAAAATATATTTCGTTCTATTATCAGCTCGGTGAAGGTCGACTTAGGTTCGGATCTTCTACTATCAATAAATCTTTCATTTCTGACAGTAGGAGAGGAATGAAAAAAACAGACGCACATGGCATTTTTTTCCCTTATTGAAGCAGCTGACACGTTTTCACTATCATGGAAGATATACAGGGAGCATCAAAAAGTGCATGAATGTAAAATATACCACCCTATGAATTTTCTCGTCATTGGAAAAACCCCTCTAAGAGCTTTCCAATAATACCGCACTCAATATAATCATCTGCTTCATTTCTCAGTTTATAGTAATTCAAAACCAACATAGCTTGGTCGATTTCTGAACGATTTTCAGAAAAAAAACGTCATGACAATAATGGCAATTCTATATTCGGTATATTGCTACCTATGACAATCAAATATCATTGGCAGTGATCACTGAATATCAATAAGTATTGTAATCATTGACGAGGCCTATACTTCGCAAATTATTCAAAATCGATCAAACTTTGTTAGTATTTCAAGTCCATAGTTTGAGAAATACAGAAGATAAATATATTGGGTGCAGTATTTTAGGAAAGCTCTTCTATAGACCTTTGCAATGGCGAGGAAATATATAGGGTGCTCTATTTAAAATTAACACACTATTTGCTGCTCCCTGTATATTTCTTCAGATGTTGAATATGTTTGTGTTGACTCGAGAAGAAAAATAAATCTCCTGTAAGGCTTTCTACATCTTTTTATTAACAAAAATAAAATAGTTATAGGAGGTCGTTCCATGGAGATTCCAAATATTGAATAATATATAGGGTGTTCCATTTGAACTCAAACGTATATTCAATCCAATAACTCGTTTCTGAAGATTCCTCGGAAATGACTAGTTTGACTGAAGATTAAATATGGCGGACTTGTTTTGTGATTATGATCCGATTTCATTCAAAATTGATATCTGAGGGTTATCGTGACCGGAGATTATAATTATAGTATCAAAATTGAGAAATTAAGGATGACGGATCCAATATATGGCAGACTAGTTTTGTAATTATGCTGATCCCATTCTATTCAACATTAGTATCTGGGAGTTTTCGTGGTCTGAGATTATGATTACTTCATCAAAATTGGGAAATTCAAGATGGCGAATCCAATATGACGAATAAGCTTCGAAATCATGATCTGATTCTATTGAAAATTGGTATCTACAGGTTTTTGCGGTCGGAGATCATGATTTTTTAGGTAGAATCAGGAAATTCAAGATCGCAGATCTAATATGGCGAACGAGGTGCGTACATTATGATCAGATTCTATTTAAAATTGGTATTTTTGGGAGTTTTCGTGGTCGAAGATTATGATTCTTTCGTCAAAATTAAAGAATTCAAGATGGCGTATCCAATATATGGCAGACAAGTTTGGACATTATGATCCGATTATGTTCAAATTTGGTATCTGGGGGTTAACAGTGTCAGAGATTATGATTCTTTCGTCAAATTCAGGAAATTCAAGATGACGGATCGAATAAAATGACGGACGAGTTTATGAATCATAATCCGGTTTTGTTAAAAATTGGTATCAAGGGATTTGCGGGATCGTAAATTTTGATTTTTCCGTCAAAATCGGAAAATTCAAGACGGCATATCCAATATGGTGGACGAGGATTGAAATTATGATTCGATTTTATTTAAAATTGGAATCTGGAGGTTAACGGGGTCGGATATTTATGATTCTTACGTAGTGATTCACACGAGACCAACGAGACGAGACTTTCATAGTCTCGTCTCGTCTTGCCGATGAAATATGGAGTCTTGTCTCGAGTCTCGTCTCGCAGCCTCCAGTCTCTTCTTGTCTCGCGTCTCGTACGAGAGTCTCGCAAATGTATCGCAATTTCGTCATGCATAATCTTGTTCCAGTCTAGTACGGGATATTCACCTTTACCTTCTTCGTAGGTATGATGTAGAAGTAGGAAAACAAAATTACAACAAAAATAACATTATTTATTGAAAAGTAAGTACCTAATAGGTACATACTTACATCATACATCTAAACAAGAAGAAAAAACATCTGTTTTTCAACATCGTGCAGATTGATGTTTTCTTATAGTTAACGCAGTACGTTAGAAGAATCTTTACGCCAGGACTGAAGTAGCCGGTATGCTTACTTAAACTTAATTAGAATGGGAAATTCAGAAGCATGAATTTTCCACCATTGCAATATATCTGTGTTTCTATTATACCGAGGCACAGAATAATATTTTCGAAGCTCCTGCATCCATACTCCCGTCAAAACAAAGGTATTCTTTATCTTAGACTATTTAGCACAGAATGACTTATTTATAGATTTTCAGGTAGTCATTCAATTTGCGATCTGCCGGTATTGCAGAATTGCCTTTATTTTCCGCCGCCTGGTGGCCAGGTAGCCGTGCGGACAGAGTGTCTATATTCTAATTCGCATTCGCTTGCCGGTCGTGGGTTCGATCCCCGTCGACTGCAGAAATTTTTCTGATGGCCCAAGAAAGTGTTTGGGATCACACGTTAAAAGGTAAGACCCCCGTCATTCCTTGCTCGCACAAGACTTTCGAAGACTTTTGAGGGTTGCTCGTAAGGGGGCAACCGAATGACGGATAGAACAAATTTTAGAACAAACAAAATAAGAGATCATGGATTGTGTTTTTGAAGTATTAATGAATGAAATGTTTCGTCTATCTGTGCTAAATAGTCTGAATTATTTCTGAATATGTTGTATTATGAATGAAATTCTCAAGTATGCAGTCGGCACGCAGAAATATTTACCTGCGAGACACTCGCACGAGACTCGAGACGAGACTAATAAAAGTCTCGTCTCGTCTCGAGTCTAGTCTCGAAAACGAGACGAGACTAATAAAAGTCTCGTCTCGTCTCAAGTCTAGTCTCTAAAACGAGACAAGACCATGCCAGACTCTCGAAAACGAGACTTTCGCGGGCACCACTATTCTTACATCAAAATCAGGAAATTCAAGATGGCGAATCCAATATGGCGAACGATTTGAGTTTCATTCAAAATTGGTATCTGGAAGTTGGAGAATTTGAAGATTTTGATTCTCTCAAAATTGGAAAATTCGAGGTTGCGGATCTAATATTATGGCGGACTGGTTTTGTGATTATGATGTTATTCTGTTCAAAATTGATATCTATGGGTTTATGGGATCGTAGACTATGACTCTTTCGTCAAAAATAAGAAATTTAAGATAGCGGATTGAATTAGGCGAACTAGTTTTGAAAAAATGTTTCGATTCTATTCAAAATTGATATCTGGGGTTTCCGTCGTCAGAGATTATGATTCTTTCTTCAAATTAGGAAATTCATGATGGCCGATCTAATTTCCCCGACAAGTTTTATAATTACGATACAATTCAATCAATAAATGGTTTCTGAGGTATATCTGGGGCTTCAAGTGGTCAGAGATTATGATTAATTCGTCAAAATTGGTAAATCCAAGAATAGAATATACAATATGGCGATTGAGCTTTGTGATAAATAGAAGTTAAAAGAAACAAAGAAACATGCTTTCATAGATAGCCAACCTGAAAAGAAACAGAAAATAAATAGTTGTTTGAAAATCTACAGAATCGCGATTCTATAGATAGCCAAACTAATAAGAAGAATACAATAAAATACTGAAAGTGTGTGTGTGAAAATGCTCAGTCACGTCGAATGGTCTTCAAAAAAGCTTTTCTTTCCAATATGAACTTAATGCCAATGCCAACCTTCTTATCTTGAATGCAACACCCTGTATATCATCCACATTTTGAATTATTCAGAAAAATTCAGACAAATTACATATGTACATATCTTCAACGTTTTCAGAAATTCATAATTCTCCATAGGTTTTTAATTATTCACATGAAAAGAAACGCCGGAATGGTTTTTGCTTATTACCTCATCATCGAGATCTAACTGAAAAATAGGTATTGAGTATGTTGTATCGCATTTCTGAATTCGAATATTTTTTTATAATAATATTTGCAATAAATTTTAAAACACTTAGTACATACAAAAAGTTATATCTAGAATTTTATGAGGGATGCAAAAATTGAATATAGTAGTACATCTTGTTGAAAATTTCCGGTCCATATATCGTCTTAGTTCCAGTCCGCAAATTATACACATATTATTTTCAAGAGAAACAGTAGTCAATAAAAAATTGCGACGCTAACAGACCTCTGGAAACGTGGCAACATTGGAGGGTTCGTGAACGTGGGTTGAACGTCTAAGTTTCATACAGATGGTCTGATTTGACTGTTTCATACAGCGGGGCTGATAGGGACTATTCAACATGTCTTTTAATTTTTCAAAAAAAATTCTTACCCCTCTCACTTTCCCCTTATTTAATGAATGGAAATAAGCCCCTCCATAACAAATACACTCCCCCCACATCAATATATCCAGTGGGTCTGAGGTCGCCTGTACAACGTATCGGGTCTGGTAAAGATAGTTGGATAAATATATATATATATATATAAAACTAGGGAATATTGGGGACTGCAGCAAAGTCAAAAAGAGTACTCTTTAAAGTTGGTCCAAGCTTTCGAAAATCTTTATTTTCATCATCAGGGAGTCTGTAAAGTGATTATTCATGAGTATCATGTAGTTAAAGTAATGAAATCTTTGTGTACTTACAACTTTGTTGAGGATGGCTGACATGATGTTCATGTATAATTTCTTTATGTGTCTTGGTAACATAACATGAAAAAGCCGAAAAATCATCGATAAAAATACAATTACATTACATTGAATCACACGTTAAAATATTATAAACTAGTTAAAAGTCACATCTTCCACCACATGGTTGGAATTGTTAGCAGATAAGGTTATTGCAAATGGTGCCGGGAAATGAGTTTTTTTGAAAAATGAATATGACTGACATATGACAGTGTGTGTGAAGACAATTGTCATGTCAAAATGCACGAAACAGTGGTACCAACGGACAATGTGTACCAACGTTGAAAACTGAAATTTGAATTGATTATGAGTTATCTAAAGACAGTAAAAAGGAATAAATCTCACTCAAATGATTGATATCCGTTTTTTTATTTATGCAATTATTGCATTGTGATATAAAGGCCATTTCTAAGAAAGTTCTTTTCATCAGATGTTTTTCTCGTGCAAGGATTTTAACATCATCAAAATTCATGCGGTGATCATATTTATTCACATGTTCTGCAAGTGCACATCTTTCTGGGTGCAGTCTGCAATCACTCCTATGTGAGATTATTCTATTGGATAGTGACCTTGATGTTTGGCCTATATATTGGTTGTTACAATCATGGCACGGAATACTATAGATTACATTTGTGTTAGATAACAAGGGCACTTTATCTTTGATTTTAGTGTGCAAGGATTTGATAGTTACTACTGTTCTGTATGCTATTTTTAAGTTACATGTTGATGGAAATAATCTGGTCAGTTGTGGCGTTACCTCTCTTATATAGGGCAGTGAAGTGAAAATGATTGGCGCTGGAATTGTCTCAGGGATTGTTGCAATTTGTTGTGGATCTGGGTTGTTAATTGGATTTTCAGGTTGATCAATGGATGGTGCATTAAATAATATTGATTTTACTAATTTGACCGGATATGAGTTGTCAACGAAAAGTTGTAAAAGAATTTTCAAATTTTTATTGTGGAAAGTATTGTCTGAGATTCTCATCACTCTGGTTTTCATTTGCTTGACCAAGTTTACTTTCATAGATCTTTTGTGGTACGATTCGAAGTTCATGTACCTGCCAGAGCTGCAAGGTTTCCTGTACCAGTCTATCAGGATCTTGTTCTCATTAGTGCGAATGAATTTTGTGTCGAGAAAAGGTACAGAACAGTTCGTATCTTCCTTTTCAATTGTAAATTGAATGTGTGGGTCATAGCTGTTGAATGTGAAAAGAACCTCATCAATATTTTCTTCTGGGATTGCTAAGATGATGTCATCCACATATTTTTTTAAAAATAAGGGTTCAACTGATAAAACGGGAATCACAGTATCTAACAGATCATCCATGACATAGGCTGCTAAAATTGGAGATATTGATGCACCCATGGGAGTGCCAAAAACTTGTTTGAAAAATTTATTATCAAATGAAAAATATGTGTTATCAAAAAGGAATTTTAAAATTGTTAGACAACTTTCCAAGTTCAAATTGCAAAACTCACTGATACGGTCCCAGTTTTTTTGTACTGATCTTAAGCATGTTTCTAAGTATACATTGCTAAAAAGAGAGACAACATCCAAACTAGCCAAAACATAACCAGGAGGTAATCTCATGTTGTTGAATTTTTCTGATACTTCAAAAGAATCTTTATTATAGTATTCATTGTCATAGTTGTAAGCTTTAGTTAAAATGTTGGTTAAGAATGCAGCTAAAGGCTCAGTGGGAGCACTAATTGATGCCACTATTGGTCTCACTGATAAAGTCGGTTTATGGATTTTTGGTAAAGCATAAAATTTTGGTGAAATTCCATTATAGCTAGTGAGCTTCTTTTTTGTACTGTCATCAATCTGTTTCGTGGAGTTCAAAGTTTTCACTAATTCATTGGATTTTCTCTGTATTGAAGCAGTTGGATCTTTATTGAGTTCAATATATGAATTACTATTAGTAATGATTTCGTTGGATAAGTTAAAATATTGTTCTTTTTCCATAATAACAGTGACATTCCCTTTGTCTGATTGTGTTAAGATCAGATTTGGGTTTTCATTGAGAAATTTTCTTGATTTAATTAATAAATTGTGAAAAATTGGTGGTTGTTCTTGACTAGATGTTTGAATGTAATTTGTTATTATGTTAGTTGCTCTAGCTATAGCATAGCATAATAACAAATTACATTCAAACATCTAGTCAAGAACAACCACCAATTTTTCACAATTTATTAATTGAATCAAGAAAATTTCTCAATGAAAACCCAAATCTGATCTTAACACAATCAGACAAAGGGAATGTCACTGTTATTATGGAAAAAGAACAATATTTTAACTTATCCAACGAAATCATTACTAATAGTAATTCATATATTGAACTCAATAAAGATCCAACTGCTTCAATACAGAGAAAATCCAATGAATTAGTGAAAACTTTGAACTCCACGAAACAGATTGATGACAGTACAAAAAAGAAGCTCACTAGCTATAATGGAATTTCACCAAAATTTTATGCTTTACCAAAAATCCATAAACCGACTTTATCAGTGAGACCAATAGTGGCATCAATTAGTGCTCCCACTGAGCCTTTAGCTGCATTCTTAACCAACATTTTAACTAAAGCTTACAACTATGACAATGAATACTATAATGAAGATTCTTTTGAAGTATCAGAAAAATTCAACAACATGAGATTACCTCCTGGTTATGTTTTGGCTAGTTTGGATGTTGTCTCTCTTTTTAGCAATGTATACTTAGAAACATGCTTAAGATCAGTACAAAAAAACTGGGACCGTATCAGTGAGTTTTGCAATTTGAACTTGGAAAGTTGTCTAACAATTTTAAAATTCCTTTTTGATAACACATATTTTTCATTTGATAATAAATTTTTCAAACAAGTTTTTGGCACTCCCATGGGTGCATCAATATCTCCAATTTTAGCAGCCTATGTCATGGATGATCTGTTAGATACTGTGATTCCCGTTTTATCAGTTGAACCCTTATTTTTAAAAAATATGTGGATGACATCATCTTAGCAATCCCAGAAGAAAATATTGATGAGGTTCTTTTCACATTCAACAGCTATGACCCACACATTCAATTTACAATTGAAAAGGAAGATACGAACTGTTCTGTACCTTTTCTCGACACAAAATTCATTCGCACTAATGAGAACAAGATCCTGATAGACTGGTACAGGAAACCTTGCAGCTCTGGCAGGTACATGAACTTCGAATCGTACCACAAAAGATCTATGAAAGTAAACTTGGTCAAGCAAATGAAAACCAGAGTGATGAGAATCTCAGACAATACTTTCCACAATAAAAATTTGAAAATTCTTTTACAACTTTTCGTTGACAACTCATATCCGGTCAAATTAGTAAAATCAATATTATTTAATGCACCATCCATTGATCAACCTGAAAATCCAATTAACAACCCAGATCCACAACAAATTGCAACAATCCCTGAGACAATTCCAGCGCCAATCATTTTCACTTCACTGCCCTATATAAGAGAGGTAACGCCACAACTGACCAGATTATTTCCATCAACATGTAACTTAAAAATAGCATACAGAACAGTAGTAACTATCAAATCCTTGCACACTAAAATCAAAGATAAAGTGCCCTTGTTATCTAACACAAATGTAATTTATAGTATTCCGTGCCATGATTGTAACAACCAATATATAGGCCAAACATCAAGGTCACTATCCAATAGAATAATCTCACATAGGAGTGATTGCAGACTGCACCCAGAAAGATGTGCACTTGCAGAACATGTGAATAAATATGATCACCGCATGAATTTTGATGATGTTAAAATCCTTGCACGAGAAAAACATCTGATGAAAAGAACTTTCTTAGAAATGGCCTTTATATCACAATGCAATAATTGCATAAATAAAAAAACGGATATCAATCATTTGAGTGAGATTTATTCCTTTTTACTGTCTTTAGATAACTCATAATCAATTCAAATTTCAGTTTTCAACGTTGGTACACATTGTCCGTTGGTACCACTGTTTCGTGCATTTTGACATGACAATTGTCTTCACACACACTGTCATATGTCAGTCATATTCATTTTTCAAAAAAACTCATTTCCCGGCACCATTTGCAATAACCTTATCTGCTAACAATTCCAACCATGTGGTGGAAGATGTGACTTTTAACTAGTTTATAATATTTTAACGTGTGATTCAATGTAATGTAATTGTATTTTTATCGATGATTTTTCGGCTTTTTCATGTTATGTTACCAAGACACATAAAGAAATTATACATGAACATCATGTCAGCCATCCTCAACAAAGTTGTAAGTACACAAAGATTTCATTACTTTAACTACATGATACTCATGAATAATCACTTTACAGACTCCCTGATGATGAAAATAAAGATTTTCGAAAGCTTGGACCAACTTTAAAGAGTACTCTTTTTGACTTTGCTGCAGTCCCCAATATTCCCTAGTTTTATTCCTAACTAGTCAGCAACGACTACCCTTCTATATATATATATATATATACATCTCACTATCATTTCTGCGTCTTTACATTATTCATACTTTCAGCGTCCATGTCAAAATATTGAATTGTCTATCGATCAACAGGTAGCGGTGGCCTCATGGTACAGAAAACTGTAGAGTATATCTAACTAATATAACGCGTTCTCTTTCTATTCGAGTTTATACATCTCGCCGCCTTTTTGCGTCCTTCCATGTTACTATCATTTCAACGCCTCCTATATATTTTGCATTATACAATCATTCCTGCGTCCGAATGTATATTTCTTGTACCAAGAGCAAACATTTCTGCATCTTGCAGTGTTGCCAAATCAGACTCATAGCTATTGTATTGTTTAATATAATAATATATGGTGTGTTTTTCGATAACATGCTGAAATCGACTAAAAAGGTCTTTCTTGGGTTCATTTCAAGGAAGAAAAACTCCATATGAACATATGTCCTAGAGGTCTGAACTTTTGAACAACATAGTGCTGAAATTCTGATAAAAACTCTCGAATTCAATAATCACCTGTAATAATTATTCTCTCGTTTGAATTATTGTATAAAGTTGCACAAATTGTTTTTGCCGCCTACCTCTATCCAAAGTATACAGTTCTTGGCCTCATTGTAGGGAGCAAAGTCGTACTTTTTCTCCCTCCCTGACTTCTTCTTCCTAAAGAGGAGAATAACTTATACGTCATTGACGACCAAAACTATATTCTATCAAACAGGGTTATTCACGTTATTCGACACGCAGCATTTCGTTTTTTTGACAGATTTTTCCCTTGGATGAATAGGGACATTATAAAAATATTTTCATTCTGTACAGGATGTTCCAGAAACAAGAAATGTATCAGGGTTCAAATTTTTTGAATAGAATATCGTGTTCATCATTGCATTCTCAGATTCTTCCTAAAGAGCTGATTCAATCAATTCATCACACTTGGGGTCTAGCGGAAATGATTACAGAGATAAGATTTTACAAAATTAGAATTTTCTTGTGCCAAATTTATTTATTATTGGAAACAAGGATGTGGACGCTGAAATACATATGTATAAGTTGAGAATATATGGATGCTCAAAGGAAGTGGACAAAAAAACATGTAATCTCAGAATATATCAATATTTCAGCGTCCATATATGGACGCTTGAAGGATGTGGAAGCTGATATATATATAGGGTGTTTCAAATTCAAATGAACATATGATACCTGATGTAGATAGAGGATACTATGGTGATTCCAAATGACCCCCTATTATTATAACCGATACAGGACGTCATAAATATTGAACCACTTTGTATAATCTATCCATATTTGGTATAAATATTCCACTTATATTACCCATTGAAATTGAATATTAGAATCAGAATCCAGGTCCGTCTTGAGGAAAAACAGAAAACTTCTTTAATTTCAAAAAATACTCTGAGCGGGAAAGAATGAATAGAGTGACCCACTTTTCACGGGTGTGCATCTGATCTAACAGATGTTTATTGTTACTTCTTGAAATACTGAGCTTCATTTTGATGAATTTTCATTGAAATCTCAATTCAAAATCAATTTTTTTTTAACATAAAATAACAGTCTTCAAATTTCAACATAATGAGAGTCAAAGTAGGATTTGATCGTTTGGCAGAATATAACTTTTGAGGGCTCATTTTAGTATCAACTATTAATCCATGAGCTGCGGTGAAGTATGCTGTGCAAAGAAATCTGATATTCTGACAGTTCATATTCACTACTGTGATATTTACACATATATAATATCACACTAGTGATTATAAACTGTCAGATTTTGAAATTTTTTTGCACAGCCTACTTGAATGAATTGTGATGAATGGAATGAGTCCTCGAAAATTTTTAAAATCATTACCAATTCATTTTGTTTTATTTTTTATATCGATAGTTCACCTCATTCGACTCTTATGATGTTGAACTTTGCAAACCTGTTTTTTTTTTTTTTCTTAATTTCGAGTTATAACTCGAAATTAGCTTAATTTCGAGTTACAACTCGAAATTAGCTTAATTTCGAGTCATAACTCGAAATTAGTACTAATTTCGTGTTTAAACTCGAAATTAGCTTAATTCCGAGTTATAACTCGAAATTAGTGCTAATTTCGTGTTACAACTCGAAATTAGCTTAATTTCGAGTTATAACTCGAAATTAGTACTAATTTCGTGTTAAAACTCGAAATTAGCTTAATTCCGAGTTATAACTCGAAATTAGTGCTAATTTCGTGTTACAACTCGAAATTAGCTTAATTTCGAGTTATAACTCGAAATTAGTACTAATTTCGTGTTACAACTCGAAATTAGCTTAATTTGACAATATCTCTGACAACATTTGCGATAACAATGGTTGCCATGGTAACTTATATTCATGGCATTCTTGTGAAAATCATCCGTAGTCTCAGTTTTTGTCATAGAAAAAACATTTACTATCAACCGGTATAACTCAGAAATGAGTGAAATGAATAAGTTCGAGTGAATAACAAACGAGTTTATAAACAACATCCCTGCAAATACAGTAACATCACAGAGATATCGCAGCGATGTAACAATTGTGACCTGCGATATCGCATTCTTTGTCGCATAGACGTCGCTGCGATGTCAGAGGGATGATATTTTGTCACTCTCAAGTTTCATCCATGCGACGTCGCTGCGATAAGGTCTCTGCGATATAACAGCGATATGTTTTTTGCAATGTAGTTGCGATATGTTATTTGTGATGGAAAAGCGATGTGTTTAAAACAAGTTTCCTAAAATACCTATATGGTGTGATAATATAGGTACACTATTTCTTTCATTGTTAAACACTGTTAGGTACTATACCGAGATTTATACAACTACTTCCTGTGAAAATTTGACTCATTGAGAGCTTGGTTTCGTACTACAACTTAAGAAGAGCTTAATTTCGAGTTGTAACACGAAATTAGCACTAATTTCGAGTTATAACTCGAAATTAAGCTAATTTCGAGTTGTACCACGAAATTAGCACTAATTTCGAGTTTTAACTCGAAATTAAGCTAATTTCGAGTTGTAACACGAAATTAGCACTAATTTCGAGTTATAACTCGAAATTAAGCTAATTTCGAGTTGTAACACGAAATTAGCACTAATTTCGAGTTATAACTCGGAATTAAGCTAATTTCGAGTTTTAACACGAAATTAGTACTAATTTCGAGTTATATCTCGAAATTAAGAAAAAAAAATATCTCATGTCCGTTCTACGCTTTCGTACCTCAATATATGTACGAAGGAAAATGAGAAAAATTTTTGAAATACACGCTCTCCGACTCCGAGAATATACAGATTTAGAATAGAATAAGACCATGAATTCCTCTGCCATCTTGTAGGCGCCATCTCGAATCCATTTATTTTCACAAGACATTCAATACAAACCCTTGAGCCCCAAAACCTACACCTACAAATTTCGAATATAATCTGAACATAATCACGAAATCCTTTGATGCTCGCTTTGATGTCATCATCTTGAATTTCCGAATTTTGATGAAAGAATCGTAATCTCCGACCAACCCCTAGATACCTACCAATTTTGAATCGAATCGAACCATAATTGAAAAACTCATCCGCCATATTGGAGCTGCCATCTTGAACTATTCAATTTTCTCAAAACAATCGTTTTCTATGACACTGAAAACCCCAGATACCAATTTTGAATCGAATTATCATCACATTAAACTCTTTCGCTTATAGAGACCGCCATTTCTTTTTTTTTGTTTAACAGAAATGTCATAATGCGCTGTCACAGATATTATGTGCACCTGTCAAATGCCAAGTAAATTGGAGGACTAGAATTGTATCAATTGCAAGACTTCACCTGTAAAGATAAATGAATAAATTAATAATCAAAAGAGACTAAACAAGTTAAATAAAAGCTAAGAAAATTTCACTTGTACTGGGAATCTAAACCGTTTAGGCTGATGTTTTCTCTGATTGTTCGTGACGCTCAGACTCTTCAATCCAACACATGCACTTACGGGAGATTTTGGGGAATCACTTGAATTGGTGAATTATCGTTTGTTAAAACCAAATACTTATGGTGCGATGATAACAAAAAAGATTTACATGGATACATCATTTGCTTAACTACACTAGCAACACTTGATACTTTAGTTTGCACCTACCAAATAGATTGGGTATCGTTATAAGAAAAAGCTTGTAGCTAGTTGAGCTAGTTTGTAATTGACGGACTTTAATGGTTATATTGCTACCAAACAATATTATTTGTAACATTTCTTCAATAATCCGATGATTTTTTCTCCTCTCGTTTTCATGGTGGTGCTTATGACCACAATACACACGGTGGATATTATATGGCAGTGTTGCCATGATGTTGGACGCTCAAATATCTGAGATTGAATCCTGCAATTGATATACTGTATACGTTCGAAGCGCTGTTGAGCGGAGATTACTTGAACTAAACGTGTATACTTCCTGTCAAACCTGAGATAATCCAGCGTCAAGTCGCATTCAATATCTCTCAAAGTACTGGGAATTTGAAGTTTCAGATCTTTGCTATGATTTCGTATGCATATAGTGGATCGACAAATCGTTCATGAGTGCCACTACTAGTACTCTGTCACAAAATAACATGGAATTACATTTCAGCGTCCATATATGGACGCTGAAAAGAGGAGGACGCTCAAATATATCTAATTTCAAAATGTACGGACGCAGGAAGGATAGAAAGATATATATATATATATATATATATATATATATATATCTAAGGGTTACTTCCAAGACTTATTTTGCCATTGAATCGCTAGTTCCGAGACTTTCGTTGAGTTCCGGGACGGTCTTGGAAGTTTTTTTTATCTAACGGTTATTTCCAGGACGGTCTTGGAACTCTACTGTCTTGGAAGTATGCGATCCCCATTTTAGTGTTGTTTACTTCCTATGTCAGGCTTAAATTGAAACATTTCATCCAAAATACTGTTTTTCTTCCGTTTGCTCAATAAATTAATATCATAACAACAAATTGTATACAGGGTGTCCGAAAATGGGATTCCGATGTTATATGAATCTCCTACAAAAAACATATGCAGGGGAATTTCCGAGGACAAACCACTCAAATGCTGTCTGAGGGAGATAATGGCCCTCAGAACTCAACAAAGGCGTTTCAGGTCTTGAATTTGATATCGAAATTCATAGAATTTTTGTGAAATCAAGAATTAATTTCATTCTAGCAAATATTCTTGGTGCTAGGTTTACAGGAACTTTTCTCCTATAAGAATGAAATTCTGAAATATCGGATATTTATCTTTGCATACTCTGTAGGTTTAGCAGAATTGAAGTACTCATGTTCTGTTTCCTTGTCAAGGTATGCGGAATAACACTTGTCCAGAGATATTGAAACAAGTATATTATTCAACAAGCATATCATGAGGGCTATTATTCACGAAGGTTAAGTTTTGTCACAAAAATAGTAGTAGTGATATACCATACTTTGTCCACGACTGTTGTATGAATACTTGTACTTCATCAAGCAAAAGGATAGTTGTTTTTTGCAGCAGTACATAACCATCAATCACTGGTGTGAAAGATAGCAAACATTTTGTTTGGGATCGTACAGCTGTATTCAGAAAGGAAGCGTACATGTATATAACAAAATGAAATTAACGTCATTCTATTTGCGTGAAACAGGAATGATTGTTTACCAAATGTTCACAGTAAAGTTGTCGAAGGTTCTCAAAAACACAAGGCATTGGCTGAGCCAGTTTCACATAACTAGAACTATGATGCCGTAAACCTCTCTTTTCAACACTCTTCTTTATTTAGTATGACATCACATATATTATGAACATTTTACACAACAAATTTAATTTTGAACGGTCTTCCAGCAAAAATCACATAATTTCACAAGGTGATTAGTTCTCTCAGAACATAACCTTCATCTGGAGGTGATGGCATTTTTCAATGAAGGAAAGTGTTTTCCATAGTGATGAATCTTAGATCTTGTTTTTCTAGCAGAAAGACCCGAATTTCCAATTCCGAGGATATTATATTCGATGTCTATTATTAATCATCTTTCATCGATGAAAAGTAGGGTACTTACCTATGTGAGGTATGTTAACAGAAACTCCAAATGACTTACGTCCTATGATTGATCTATACCAGTCATTCTCGATATTGAAAGGTTTTGTTCGAGATGATGTTGTCAAACTGAGAGTTTAAATATGCATACCAATGAAATTTCTTTTCCCATGAGTCTTAGAACTATATGTTCTTCGATAATAAAGTCTTGGAACTATATAGAGTTTGTTGAACATCGATTCAGACTACTCAATCTCTCGAACTATTTTTCTGAAGAAACACAATATTTTTTGTCACATCAGTTTTCGAATGCATTTACTCTATTATGCAACAACCAAAGTCAATTATATTATCATTTATGGCTAACTCGATATATTTTTTTTATCGCTTGGAGCGCACGAAAGGGAATCCCTATAATGTTCAAAGAACATCGTGCGTTCCTAGGGAGGATAGGGACAAGAGGTAGGTAGATACCCGAGAAATATGTTATTACACGAACAATGTTGTTTCGATGTCATGAGAATTATAATTATTAATGGAGAATAAAAGTTAACATACTGTATATATTATTATATTCTTTGTGATCGGAAAAAATCACAGACTCCGATAGAAGAATAAGAAATAGTGTTTGAAATTACTCGGTATAGATAACTTCTGAATAGGACCATGGAATGATCTCATCCCGACATTGAATTTCTCAGTATTATAATTTTTCAACGGACATATGGACGGTTATTTCCAGGACGCTCAGGAGTATGCGATTGACTATCAAAGTTAGATGAAAAAAACAGCAATTCACTTTTATCAATTAATTGAAACACCATTTAGTTATTGTGGAAACTTTCGGATATTTCTTCACGTATTTTTTCACAGATTCCCACATATTTTTCAGAATCAGTCTTCTCGTATTTTTCCCAAGTGTTGAACCATGAATTGAAAATTTTCAATTTTTGGACTCACGAAATGAATCCTGAATGCTTCGATAGACCATACAAAGATTTTCAGATGCCAATAATTTCGAGAAAACAGCCAGAAATCTCCCGAATATCTTATTTTCCATTAAATTGGCCGTTTTGAATCGATTGAGACTACAAGTAGGAAGGACCTACCCTAATAACACACTTATGTCCCATGGATGTCCTTAGGACGTCCTGTCGGGACATTGAGGACGTCCATAGGACGTTCGAATTTGTACCGTGGACGTCCATTGGACGTCTGTGGGACGCACAAATGTCCCACTTGAGGACCAACTAGGGACGTCCTTGAGGGATATGTCCCTGGGACAACTATTGAATACCCAAATCCTACAGTATTCCTCATCAAGCACTACAGAAAAAATCCTTAGGACATCCATAGGACAACCTATCAGCAACGCTGAGGGATATCAATTGGATGTCCATAGGATGTCCCAGGGACGTACGAATTATTCTTGAATTTGAATTTTTCTGGGACCAGATCTTGCATAACTGATTAGAACATCCAGTTGAGATGATGGTCCGTAGAAGGTCCCCAAAAAGTTTCCCAAGGATGTCCAATGGACTTACGTGAAGGACATTGACGGAGAGTACTTATAGCCTACGAGCAGTGATTCGTCGGCGAGGTGTAAGTTAACGTCCTCGCAGGGACAACATATTGAAAGTACCGACTGGGACGTCCATAGGACGTTATTTCTAGGACATTGGAAGAGTACAGTTCATGTACCAATTGGGAAATCCGACGGATATCCCTAAGGGACATTCGAAGGATGTCCCTAAGGAACATTTCGACTTTTATTCGATCCTGGAAATATTGAGGGCGCCTGTGCAGAGATATTTGAAGGAATTCACCATCAGAGACAATTCATGGTTATCTAGAAACTACATTATATAAGATCTGAAGTCATGCCAGAATATGTACTACTCGGGACATCCGATGTCCCTGAAGGAACGTTTAAAATCATATCCCATCAGGGACATGCCAAGGACGTCCTTGTATGGACATTTCACAATATGTACCACGTGGGACGTCTAAGGGATGCTATTTCTAGGACATTTGAAATGGTGTACCAGCTGGGACATTCCGTGGACGTCCTTGCTCGGACATTGCATAAGATGTACGGGATGGGACGTCCCAAGGACACTTATTTTTGGTTCGGGACATTCGGACGTGAATTGTACCAAATAGGGACGTCCCTAGGACGTTGTGTGTATTAGGGAGTTTTCGAGATATCAATGATCAAAATCAGATAAAAAATCAGCAATTCACTTTCTTTAATCAATTAAAACACCATCGAGTTCTTGTGAAAGGATTTCATATTTTTGCTCCGCAGTTTCAAATAAGTCTCCTCGAATTCTCTCAAAATTCTGATACGTGAATTGAAAAATTTCATTTATCAACTTGCGAATTTAATCGAGAATGCTTCGAAAGATCATGCAACGATTTTCGAAAAATCTCGAGGATATCTCATTTTTAAATGGAACAGGCCGTTTTGAATCGATTGAGACTACGAGTAGGCCTCTAGGTCTATAGATTTCGAAATATCGACGATCCAAATCAGATATAAAAACAGCAATTCGCTTCTTTGAATTCATTGAAACAATGGCAAGTTATTGTGAAGAAATTGGAATGTTCACAAGTTTTTGTTTTGCAGTTCCGAATCAGGCTTCTCGAATTTTTCTACAATTTTGAAACTTCAATTTGAAATTTTCATTTGTGTACTTGCGAAATAAGTCGGGAATGCTTGGATAGACCATACAACGATTTCAAGATGCCAATTAATTTCAAAAATAAGCAAACAATTCCGCAGATATCTCATTTTCTAGTTAACAGGCCATTCTGAATCGATTGAGACCACCAGAAGGTCGCTAGGACCTTTAGTTTTCGAGATACCGACGATCCAAATTAGACATAAAAACAGCAATTCACTTTCTTCAATTGAATGAAATACCGGCAAGTTATTGTGGAGAAATTCGAATATTTCTTTACATATTTGTGTTTGGCAGTTCCAAATCAGGCTCCTCGAATTTTTCTAGAATTTTGAACCGTGAATTGGAAACTTTCATTTTTGTACTAGCGAAATGAATCGAGAATGCTCCGATAGACTCAGATAGACCATACAATGATTTTCAGATGCCAATTTATTTCAGGAAAAAGCAAAAAATCTCGCAAATATCTCATGTTCTAGTTAACAGGCCATTCTGAATCGGTTGAGACCACCAGAAGGTCGCTAGGACCTATAGTTTTCGAGATATCGACGATCCAAATTAGATATAAAAACAGCAATTCACTTTCTTCAATTGAATGAAACACCGGCAAGTTATTGTGGAGAAATTCGGATGTTTCTTTACATATTTTTGTTTGGCAGTTCCATATCAGGCTCCTCGAATTTTTCTAGAATTTTGAACCGTGAATTGGAAACTTTCATTTTTGTACTCGCGAAATGAATCGAGGATGCTCCGATAGACTCAGATAGACCATACAACGATTTTCAGATGCCAATAAATTCCAGAAAAATGCAAAGAATTCCGCAGATATCTTATTTTTTGATGGAACAGGACGTTTTGAATCGATTGAGACCACGAGTAGGTCGAATGTTTCTTCACATATTTTGGCTTCGCAGTTCCAAATCAGGCTTCCCGAATTCTTCTAGAATTTTGAACCGTGACTTGAAAAATTTCATTTTTGAACTCATGAAATGAATCGAGAATGCTTCGACAGACCACAAAACGATCTTCAGATATCAATAAATTCCAGAAAAATGCGAAAAATCTCGCGAATATCTCATTTTCTAATGAAACAGACCGTTCTCAATCGATTGAGACCACGAGTAGGTCTCTAGGACCTATAGCGAGATATCGACGCAGATATAAAAACAACAATTCACTTTCTCAAATTGATAGATCTGGGTACGCAGTTTGTCGGTCTTATTCTTATTCACCCTGTACATTTTTGTTTCATGATTTGTATGACCTGGAACTATACGATTGACAATATCAATGTCCTGGATCTGTACGTATCATAAAAAAATGTCCTGGAACTATATGTATTGTAACAAAAAATGTCCTAGAACTATACGTATTATAACAAAATGTATACAGAATGTCCTGGAATTAAATAATTCATTACTCGAGAGTTCAGGCATTGATAACATTCAACTATATCATTCATCCTTATCATTTTTCATATAAATATAGATCATCTTCATCATCATGAATTCGAATAAATACGAAAATTGACAGAAAAGAGTGAACTATTTATTATCCTCGATGTGGCACTACCTGGTACATCAGAGTATATTTTGAATGCAATGTGTTATGTTTATATTCCTTGATATATCAAAATACATTACACAATGTATCAATAAACTTATTCGTAATGACAATTTTCATCCGAATACATACGTATATGGAATAAAAGAAATGGTATTCGCCATTTGATTTTAGGAAGTGGTGCTGTTTCCATTTGAACCAGAAATGAATAAAATCATGTGAGAAATTTGTTCGAAATGCAATATCATGTAGGGCCATGCTCATTTTCCGAAAGAATTATAATAGTAATTCATGTATCAAGGGCGTAAAGTAGGCTTTTATGATGGACCGCAGCATGTTAAGTAAGCGCCCAAACGATAGCGAAGGCTATTATCACGGGTAGGTCCATAAAAGCAAGTCACGCCCAAAATACATACAACATTTTGAGCATGACCGTTTTTTGTCATTCATTCACTGTCACTATGGAATCCATTAATGTTGTTGAATTAATTTAGCCAAATTATGTACGCCAGTGGCGAAGAAAGATCGAATGGTAGTTTGGTAATATACTAGAAATCACTAGGAAATCACAGTGAAATAACTAGGAAAACGATGAAATAATTTTACTGCCCGATCACCTACTCTACCGCCTGCTGTACTTCTTTATCGTCCTAGGGCGCTGAAGTGCTACTTTACGCCCGCGAATCCGAGCGATAAAGTGACACTTATGTATAGGGAATCCCTTCCATTTATAAATATGATAACCAAATGGTATTGAAACATCCCAACATATTTTAAACGGAAAGAATGAAGCAGATATTCCATCGTCGTGTTGTAGGATTTCCTCAAGTGTTTTGAGAATATCTCGAACATATGAAGTGGCCAAGAAGAACGTATCAAGCACCGTTAATTAATGGATTTCTTGCTTTATAAAACACTTTGTTTTTCATACGATTCCATGATTCCTGATGAAATTGATGGTAATTTCGTGATGCTGTTCGATGAATTCATCTGTTCGGACAGACTGATTGAATTTCTGCTTATCATTTCTTCTCCAGAAATAGGTTGTGGTGACATTTCCTTGCATCACAAAATAACTTTTAAATTCACCAGGAAGCATGGAATCGCGTAAGCAATATACAAACTGTTTCATAGGTCTGACTGAATAACTGCTGTGCAGGTTCTGTCAGGAAGAGGAAGAAACAGCAGTACACATACTTCGCCACTGTGAGGGCTTGTCAAGACTAAGGTTCCTTACGCTGGGTGAGGAAATACCAGGAGCCCAGAGATACACAGGAGATCTGAAAGCTAGCATAAGGAGTCTCATAGAGAAGGCAAGGCTAGCCGAAGAACTCTAATCGATTTTGAGGGCAGACACAATAGATATGAAAAGGTTGCAGTGTGGAGGCAGATAGCCTGAAGGCCCCATTTCAAATCTTATCTAATCTACAAACTGTTGAATAATGGAAAAATTTATAAACCTTCAATTTGAGTTACTTTTCTTTGACTTCAGGATATTTCATAGTTATAATACAACTTCTAGTTCCTGGTCATTTCTTCATGACACGTATAGTGCTGTACACGATTTTATGAATCGTTCAGTTAGAGAACATACCTATCAAGAAACATACCTGTCGACGGTTGAGGTGTCTACCACCAGATATGGTTTTTGTTTTCATTGATAGAAAATTCTATGATCCAACTACCTGACCCGGTGAACGTTGTTATGCCATAAACAATATTTCTCGACCCCAAAAACCCTTAGATACCAATTTCGAATAAAATCGGACTATAATTACAGAACTCGTCTGCTATATTTGATCCGCCATCTTGAATTTCCAAATTCTGATGAAAGAATCATAATCTCTGACCACAAAGATATGCCAATTTAAAATGAAATCAGATCATGAAACTCGTTTGCCATATTGCATCAGCCATCTTCAATTTTCAATTTGAAAAATAGTTCTCATACCTACCGAATACGCATAAATATTTTTATACGAATCGGTCAAGCCGTTTCCGAGGACTTTGGCAACAAACAACGTGACAGGGACAGGAGAATTCTAAATATTAAATTGGATATTTGCATTTTGAACAAAATGACTCAGCCAATTTCGACTTTCGGTTCAACCAAAAATAGCAGCAACTTGATTACTTTCTTCAATCAACTGCCGAACCTCATCATTAAAAATGAATCAATTGGAGAAAAAATAGAATTGAGAACTTCACGGAACAACATTGCCTTGAGTAGAAAATACGATTTTTTCAAGTTGTTATGACCTGATCATATGATAATTCTCATTATTTGTGAAAGATAATCATTGGGCCCCTCATAAAATATTGCTATCATTGGGAAATTCTCTCTAGGTAAACATCTTGATTCACTCTCAAAAGATTTTATGTGCGACCAATACTTATCGTTTCCAAATCTTGAAAACTTTTATATGATCGGCTCATAACCACGGAAAGTTATTTATTTCTACTTCTTAGTGTGATTCTGTATCAGACAGGAACCATTACTTCCGAAAACGGTGTCTTTGATAATGAATGTGAAGCGGAATCTGATATTCCAAAATAATGAATGAAATATTTCAATTAATAGCACCGAGTTCATATTGAAGTCATATTTGGCCATATTTTGATTTGAGGATTCCACTATTGCTCTTACGAATCATTATGAATCACCCTGTGAATGCATATGGGATTTTCAGAGATCGAAAAAAATGATGTCCCGGAACTATATGATCTCTGGAATATACTAAAATATAAATTGATATTTTTCAAAAATTCATCCATCATTAGAAAGAGGACATTATATATGATCTATTTGAGGTATATATAGTCGATTCAAAAACAGTCCTGGAACTAACCGTTAGATATATATATATATATATATATATATGTATGTATATATATATATATATATATATATATAGAGAGAAGGGAAGTCGTTGCTGACAAGTTAGAGATGAAACTTAGTAGTGGGGAAGCAGCAAGGACGAACTTGCATGAGTTTCACTTTTACTTGCTGCTTCCCCACTACTAAGTTTCATATATATATATATATATATATATATATATATGTGCAACGTCGAGTTTGAGCTCAGTATAAACTTATACGGTATATTCTTATACCGGTCATATACCGGTATATATGAATATACTTCACTGGCTATCGTCTACTTCGACTACACAAATTTTCATTACTGATTGTCGATTTCGGCTTCAATGTCGAGAACGTAGACACAGTTTTTTTTTCTAGGGATATGCGTATTATTGATTTAAGGTCGATAATGTGAGGGAGAGCAGGACGTTGAAATCATCATTCTATATAATTATTGTTGGATCATACCCTCTCATCCTGATGTGAATAAAAAAACTGTGTTATATGAACTGAATCATATAGACTAGACTACATAGGTAGCTGAATGCAGAGCCTTTCATTTGAACTTTCATCAAACCAGCGTGCCCTACTGAGGAATATAAAAATTCACAAGCATAATATATGATGAAATGGAAAGTAGCTGATATATACCTACCTAGTTAAGGATGGTGGTATCCTTGACTAAGTTATCATCTTGGTATTCATCTACCTGCTCTATACCTTGTGGAGTTTGTTTTTTCACCATATTGATGAATTCTTCCATTTATCAGAAGTTGAACAACATATAACATCATTCAGATAACCTCGAAGAATTTTGTAAGTGTTTATAGGTAGGTACCTACTATATACCTACCTACCTATTTGATTTTCAATATATCATTTTGTAATACTGAATTCATCTAAATATAAAAATAAGTAGGTATACCTACCTATACCTATATATCTATCTGTGTACCTATAGTTCATTATGTATTTCATATTTTGGACCTGAATTTGTTAATTGTACAGGGTGGCCAACTGAGACTCCAGAGTTCGATTTCTCTGTTGTCGTCTTGAGAGGTACAAAAAAAAATCATGTATCAAAATTGAAGTAATAACCGAGCTTCACATTTCAAAATTTCTTTGAAATACACAGGGTGTTCCGTAAGGTCACAGCACATCAAAGCTATGTTTTTTTTATTGGATTATGAAGATTTCTCCTATTAGTCCAGTTTTAAATTCCTCACACTTTTGCGTGGTTTCAAAGATAGGCCTTATATGTTTTCACTCAATCATTGATCATTTTTTCTATTGGGGTAGTATAAATTCTGGAATAGTGTAGAATATACACACATATTATTTTAGTTGGGGACTCGATAGTTGAAAGCCCAAATTGGAGGTGTGTCAATATAAATCATAATGAAAATTTTACAACCAGAGATATCATTACCTCACAGACTACAGGAAATTATTAAACATGAAAAATCTCAATATCAATAATCAAATTATAATAATATATATATTTATTTCCTAAACTTCAAGACTGTCAAGTGTCAAGTGTCAAGTCATGCGTCAAATTACAGCAGAGTGTCTTGACAGTAATAAAATAGTAGCATGGCTGCTTTGCTGAGGTTTCATATTATATCATTCAATCATTCTAGATGGTTTCATAATATGGAAAACTTTTTCATTATCAACTTTAAAGGAAAAAAGTCATTCCTTAAAGGGCGCCGTACATCATGCTATTCCTCGGCAAGTTTGAGGCAATGCAATTTTCTCGCAATTTTCCCTTATTGCAAATCGCCGTAAGTACATTGAGATATTTTCTGTCATATTTTCTTGTTCATATTCACTAGTTTCAGGTTTTTTGAGACTTCAATGTACTTTTTGAGGTAAGCTGGTGTTTTAGGCCACGTTATATATGGAGAAAATAAGTATTTTATCAAGATGTTACGATGAATATTTCTAAAAATTTCACTCAACTTGCTTCGAAATTGCAGGAAAAATAGAACTGGTTCTATTTACGAAACTTGCATGGAACTTGCCGTGAAATATCATAGACGCATGCGCATTGTTCGATTCAAATTTGCATTGCATCGAACTTGCTGGTAAATAGCATTGTACGGAGCCCTCAATAAAAAGTTCTGCAAGACCTGAAACCCAGCAAGCAAATATCAGATATCAAATTTTTTCAGTCATATACGGGGTATATAAGAAATATGAATTTTGTTCAAAATGATAAAACCTGATTTTCATCTTAGATAAATATGTAATTAGATATTTGAACGTAGTTTCTAATTTAAGTCAACTTTTTTGGCTGATGATCTTCGATATTGTCGAAAATAAAGGTACTTTTCTCCTGAGCAAAATTGATATTTTTTGACCTACCTCGTATACGACTGGAGAAAGTGGATATCTGATGATTGCATTTTTGGTTGCAGGCCTTACAGATTTGTGTACGAAGAATAGCTTTTTTTACTAAAATCAATAATAAAAAAATTTTCTATCAGTTGCCAACTCAGTCATACTTATTAGGCCAAGTGAGGTCAGATTGTTCAGAAAGGTCTCATTCTGTATGCAGAATAGTACCTATATTGTTTAACGAGCACGGAATCCCAGTTAACCACACATGTCTCAGCTCTATCACAAGAGAGATCAGTCAAAGAACTTTGTTTCATCACACCGTTCTGAAACATATGCAACTTGCATCTAAAATATAACATGCTACTCCGACAAATCAGTGTTTCATCACATGTTCTATCAATGTGATAAAATTGAGACACCCTAGGCGTCATCACACAAGAGATCAATCGAAGAACTTTGTTTCATCACACGTTCTATCAACGTGATAAAATTGAGGCATCCCAGGCGTCATCACAAAGCAGATCAATTAAAGAACTTTGTTTCATCACACGGTCTATCAACGTGATAAAATTGAGGCATCTCAGGCGTCATCACAAAGGAGATCAATTAAAGAACTTTGTTTCATCACACGTTCTATCAACGTGATAAAATTGAGGCATCCCAGGCGTCATCACAAAGCAGATCAATTAAAGAACTTTGTTTCATCACACGTTTTATCAACGTGATAAAATTGAGGCATCCCAGGCGTCATCACAAAGCAGATCAATTGAAGAACTTTGTTTCATCACACGTTCTATCAACGTGATAAAATTGAGGCATCCCAGCAGGCGTCATCACAATATAGATCAATTAAAGAAATTTGTGGCATCACATTCCACCAACGTGCTGAAATTGAACTGATGCAAATTGCATCCAAAAATATAATTCTTGCTTGTATTGTAGGTTTAAATAGTGATCATTTGAGTACGTGAAATTCACTGTGGTTGTGGTTAATTTGGTTTAACAATCACGAAGACGAAGAATGTGCTTTGTGTTTACTGGGCTTTCCTAACCTCACTTTTTCGTGGATTTTCAAGAAATTCGGTAACGAAACGAAATCAGCAGCACAAAAGGATACCTCGTTGTTTACAAAACAAAACTAATATATTTGTTATTTCACTAAATGACCAGAACAACAATGATCTGCCATTCACCAAAATCACCAAGATGACTCTTGTTTCATTGGGACATTGAAATGAATTTCATTCCAAGTAAGCCACTTGTGTGATTCGAAGCCCTCTGCTGATGTAGTCATCAGTACCACCGTATACTTCTATACGGTGTCAGTACCTACCAAGGTAAGTTAAGTTTTAGATATGATTTGCCTACCTTTGCAGTTTGCACACCATCATGTCTAGGTGGAATTCATTTCAATTGTATACCAATTAAATTCATAATCATTGAATAATCATTCATAACTCATTGACCACATGAAATAGATATCTGCAAATAGAAATAGATGTTAATGTTTTGGTTCTTTATTCTAGCTAGATTTGAGGCTATTTTTCAGTTTTTAAGTACTTGTGATTCTTTGTATCCAACTAGGAAATTTAACTCTGCAATTTTAGTGACAATATTTGTAAATGTACCTTGTGTTTTGTGTCATATTTTTATTATTATTATAGGTATGCTATTAGTTTGTAGTTTGAAATTGAATTTTTATTCCAGCTGGACTTCAAGAGAGGAAAATCATCAATTTTGATTTCAGAAAGCATACTAGGTACAAAAATATACTGAAGAGACCAGGTTTTGATTCCCATGTAGTGAAGACCAGCTGGTTAGGCCAATCTGAGAGTTTTCGCAATAATGACAGGTGAACACTTGTTTTGTATACTTTTATTTGCACTGAAATATTATTTATTCTAGTTGTAGTCAGCTGGACTGAAGATTTTGATCTTGATTTTGATGGAAAAATGGTTGGAGAGAACAGTAAAAACAAAACAATGATCTCCAATGGAAATGAATGATAACTTTTCTATGCATCACTTCTAAGAGATGGAATCTGCAGGTAAAAAGGAAATAAATGAAGAAGTTATGGAAGGAAACCATGCTGTGATCATCATGATAACTGGGAACGCCCTGTGTAGGAATATATAATATTTCATATTTTCATTTTACATATATTTTGTGGTTTGTTTAGTAATTTGCCAATGGATTGGAATAAAGTTTACATTTTTTACTCTTTTTGTTTCACTGTTTTGAATGCCACTCCATGTGTTTAGGGGTATATTCATGGATTTTTTGATTTCAACATCTGAAAATCCAAGAATATATCCTAAACATTATGGTGTTGCATTCGAAACTGATTCAAATACTGGTGGAACCAGTATAAATTTATGGATGATTTGAGATAGAGCTAATGCAGAGCACAGATTTATCAGAAACGTCTCTGGCATGCTCATGGAGAGAGCTATGTAGATACATAGGCATCACTGTGATCTCACAGGAGCATATCTTATTGAAGTCTGATGTTGCATCACTGATATAAGTCTGTGATTTCATTTGAGGCGGACATTCATCTATGCTATATCTCTGATGGGAACATCTCTGTGATGAAACATGGAACATTTGAAATGCAGCAGGGATAAAGCTGCGGCATGTTTTGGTCAACTGGGATGTTGGTCATTTCCCACGAGAACAAAGTTGGCAGCATGAGTCGTAGGCGAATGCTGCAAATCATACGAGTGGGAAATTAACATTCCGTGCGAGTTATACACTATAGGTACTTTTTCTACGGCTGCAACAGATATCCGCGAAACTTTTCATTTCTTCGGCTTGTATAGCCATATTTCAAGTAATGCTCTTCTATTAGACAGAGCTGTCATTGTTGGAAATTTGACATTTCATATCAGATACGGAAATAAAACTGATGACATACAAAATACCTCATTGATTTATCGAACACAGTGAAACAAGAGCAATTTTGTGTTAAAGCCGTAGAAATAAATCAATTATGATAATTGATTGATCAGTCATTATCAGAAGTCATGGTTGTTTGAATTCTTGCAATTTCATGCCTGACTTGTTGTGTCAAGGCCATTTGATATTTTGACAGTCTTCACTTCAAGTTGAAAAAATTATATATTTTTTTATGCTGAATTTGATCATTATGATTTATATTTTTTATATTCTATAATTTGTTGAAGAAGTATCCGATTGTAAAATTTTCATTATGATTTTTATTGACCCATCCCGAATTTGGACTACTTGGATTCAACAGTCAACTATCAAATCATTCATCAGCTTTACCTACCTCCACAGTGCACTTAAATTCTACTCTATTTTAGATTTTAGATCCAAATAATGAACAATGAATAAATACATATATGGCATCTCTATAAAACCATGCAAAATTCTGAGGAACTTGAAAACTTTGGACAAATAGGAGATAGCTTGATATTGAAAAAATCTAGGTGATTAAATTGAAATCATTTCAGATTTGTGGTTTGTAGTGCTCAAATTTATAATGGCTTTTATGTCTATCAAATTTATATTAAGCTCCATATTAAGTAAATCAAGAAGTAAGGTTGTGCAATTGCACATTATTATATCTCCCTATTTCTTCTTCAAAGACATAAATTCAAGAAAGCTTTAACTGATAATATAGTACTTACACCAAGTCAAACATAGCACCAAAATGATTATTTAGTACCAAACTTCATAATATTTTGTTCAGGTTCCAGTACCCAGAAAGTCCAATGATTATTCCATAAACAAACCACACTGACAGTTGAAGATAACATTGAAGACCTAGTGTGAAATGCTTGAATGTGAAATGAACGAAAATGAATGGAAATCCAACATCTAACCACAATATAAAAGGCCAAAACATTGTCTGAAATCAGTACTCAGAATAATATCCTTCCAGCTGGAATCAGCACTATGTCAGTCCCTTGATAAGTAGAACTAAATAAGTTGTTGGATTGTCCTGAAAATGTTGCTTCAGGTAGAAAACAAGCTAAAGTGTCATAGATAATATATTGATTACTGTTTTTTCAGAGTTAAAGAAATGAGAAATTCTAAGTGTGGTGATAGGCTGTTTTGAGTGTTTTGTGTTCACATTTGATATTTTTCAGATCCACCTTATAATAAAAATGTTCTATAACTATGGAAAAATTCAAAATGAGTATAGCTGCTTGGATTGGATTTCACCTATATCAAACCAGAAGGTTGGCATATTTTTTTTGTTTTTTGTCCAGATGGATTATACATAAGGTATTTTTCTGGAGTTGATAGAATTCAACAATAGTAATCAGTGAGTTGAAGTTCATTTTACACATATAACACTGCCAAGGCATTCATAATAGGGATATAATCATTTCTGATGGAATAATTATATGTTCAAATATTCTGTAGGTTTTCTTCTCAGGCTTGAGCTTCAGCATATGCTTCATGCCCAATAAGAAAAAAAATACCACAGAATTAAACATAAGACAAATGAACCACAAATAATACCTTAATCTTCTTAATAGATAAGAATTGGTAGCTATACTGATATTTCAAAAATATTGAACACTTGGAACTAATAATTCTAGTGTAGCAGGATAATTAAACCTTCTGTTCTCCTTCTAGGACTGGTCCCAATAAGATTAAGATATCCAAAATTCCACTACACTGTTTACCACTAACCAAACAGATTTTTTAAATGCCTTGATCATGTGTTTCGATAACTATGTTAGCATGCATCTTCAGGAAAATATTAGTTTTTTTCCTGAGGTACTATCATAGAGTTAATGAATTCTCACTTGAATATGTCTTGCATGTTTGTTTTAGATGGATTTTTATTTGATTTTCATTTATAGATGCATCCTGTCTGCTATTTTGAGATGTAGGTAAGTGTAAATTTGACTCCTTGAAGAAAATATGAGACAAATCACTATAGGAGTGCTTCCTACTACAAGAAAAGGGCCCAGTCAGCAACAAAGACGAGACTATCGTCTATCATTTAGAAATTGTATACAGAAGATTCAGAAGAAAAAAAAATGACAGTTAACAGTATAAAATGATCATATAATGTCTTTATCAACACCAAATTCCTGTATTTCACAAAATTTTCTGGATCTGTAGGTTGGTTAGTGGCCCTACTAAGTTAAGGATGGTGGTATCCTTGACTAAGTTCTTATCTTGGTAGGTATTCATCATCTACCTATACCTTGTGAAGTTCGTTTCTTTATCATATTATTGTTGAATTCTTTCAGTTATCAGAAGTTGGACAACATAAAACATTCATTCATCAGGTACCTATACCTATATTATTCCTATTTGATTTTCGATATCATTTTTGTAATATACTTACATCTAAATAAAAATAAGTATACCTATCTATCTGTGTACCTATAGTTATTCATTGTGCATTTCATAATTATTTTGGACCTGAATTTGTTATTTGTACTGTGCATACAGGATGAGTCAATATAGTGTGTTCTTCTTCCATATTAGCCAAACCATCAGATATATATATAGAAAACATTCAAATACTGTAGTTATAGGACTATCACATGAAATTGTTTTTATATCTACAGGGTGTTATTATTTTATTGCATTTTTAGATTCTCCTTGAAGAGTTGATATCATTAATGTATCACACTTGGGGTCTAGCGGAAATTATTACAGAGATATATATAGGGTGTTCAAATAAATCGAGATTTTCTAAATTCAGGATTTTTTGTGTCAAAACTATTCATATTGGTCAAAACGGCTTACATGTCCCTATCCTAACTTTTGATTTACTATATCTATTGACATTCAATTGAGACATCAGACACAGGGTGATCAGAATTCTGAATCTTGAACCACCCTGTATTTGTTCCAATTGAATATCAGTAGATATAATGAATCAAAAGTTGAGAAAGGGACATGCAAGCCGTTTTCACCAAATATGAAGTTTCCACAAAAAAAATTGAAAAAATCTCGTTTTTGAACACCATATATATCTCTGTAATCATTCCCTCTAGACCCCAAGTGTGAAAAATCATTAATATATTCAGTCGAAATCTTGGAATTCGAACACCCTATATATATGTAGATATGAAAACAAATTTGTGTGATAGTTATCATTGAGGGTTTGGCTGATATTGTATGAGAATACACTAAATTGACTCACCTCTGGCACACACCATGATATGAACCTTATGAAAATATAGAATTAGGTGTACTTAAATGAATTTGTGAACCAGGACTTTTATTCAGGTGTAGAAATAAATCAACAAAATGAGCAAAAGAAGGTGAGTATCTATCTATGTGGTAGGTAATATATATGTAGATATATATTATGAAATTGGAGGTATTCTTATTGTTGATAGGAAAATCAGTTAAAAAACACATTGAAAAATTAAAATGATTAATAATCCAAAAAAAGTTCAATAAAACCATACAAGCAGCAAGATTATGAATATATTATATTACCAAAATACAATTTGAAATATTGATGGATATGTGTAAGTACCCAAATAATCATTGATATTTCCTCAAACTCGAATTCAGCTTCATCAAGAATGGATAGAAACTAAAAAAAAGATAATAAATTATACATCCTGCTACCTTCTACCACTGGACTCTAGGTTTTGGTTCAAAATTCCACTCATTTGCAAGAAACCCTGGATTGCAACTTAGCACCTGCTGAAAAATCAAAAAAGATATGCATAAAAGTACCTACTATAAACATTAAAAAAGATACCATATCTATAAGCTATTACAAAATCAGAACAAATAAATGCCACTTCAAATATGTAAATATATTTATGAATATTACTGGAGCAATGAAATTTTAGAAAAAGAATAATCACCTTCTCAGACATTCAAGTAACTATAATTCATCAATCCCACCTGCACTAACATTTTCAGGATGATTCCACACCCAACATATTAATGGGAATTATTTCCAAGGGGGTGCATTATGCTGATTCCAGCTGGATCATAATGTTATTCCTCCTATCATTCTGAGTACTGATTTTAGACATTGTTTTGGCCTTTTATATTGTGGTTAGATGTTGGATATCAATTTCATTCCATACTAGGATCAACAGTTAGTATGATTTGTTCATGGAATAATCATTGGACCTAACCTGAACAGAATATAGTTTGGTACTAAATAGTTAGCAGATTTTTTCATGGTTACATTTTGAATTATTTTGGTGTTGTTTGACTTGGTGTAAGTACTTACTTATTAGTTAAGCTTTCTTGAATTTATGTCCCTTCAAACAGATATAGGTGAGAAATAATGCAATTGCTCAACTTTAGTGTCCTTACATCTTGATACTTATTATAAATATGATATAGGTACAAACATGAAAGTCATTGTATAATTGAGCACTGCAAACTGGGAATCTGAAAATTTACCAAAGGGTGAAATAAAATTGGTTTTTACTAATAAAATATGATCAATCCCTACCTGTCCTCAGCTCAGTTTATTATAAAGCTTCCTCCTAGTAGTCCAGTTTTGAATTCCTTACACTTTTGCATGATTTTATAAATATGCCTCATGTTTTCACTCAATCATTGATTTTTATTTTATTTCTGAAATAGAGTAGAAGTAGGTGAAGGAGCAGGTAGTTATGATTAATATTGACTTGATTGTTGCAAGTACCAAATTGGAGGTGTGTCAATACAAATCATAATGAAAATTTTACAATCAGAGATTCTGTAAGCCACATTATTACCTTCCAGACTATAGAAAATTATTGAACTTTATAACATAAAAATAAATCTCAATAATCAAATGATATCGAATTGTATTTCATGAAATCCTCAACTTTTAAGAGTTCAAGACTGTCAAAGTGTCAAGTCATGCGTCAAATTACAGCAGAGTCTCTTGACAGTAAAAAAAAGTAGCATGGCTGCTTAGCTGATGAAGTAATCTAGGGTCCCTTAATTGACAATCAAACACACGATTATTTCTTCTTTCTTCATAGTTCAAACTTTCGAGTAGCGCAATGTGCAATAGCCAGTGCCTCCGACGGCGGTAGCTCGCGTTCAATTCCTTGCGAGGCGTAATTTCACTGAGTGCGCCGCGTTGCAGCCACATCTCGTTGCAGCCAAATCTCTTTGGAGCCACATTTCGTTGGGCCCACAGTCTCCGAACGTACCCGAAAGCTGCGCTGTTGCCACCTGGTTCCTTATTTTACTGAGAAGGATATTGTGGCTCTAACGAGACATTGCGGTATACTTTCATCTCGTTCAAGCCACATTTCGTTGCACCCACATCTCGTTGGAGCCACATTTCGTTGAAGCCACATTTTGTTACAGCCACATCTCGTTGGAGCCACAGGTCAATAACCAATACCCTTAATTGGTGCAGAATCAAATTTCCGGCCAAGAGCTTCGCTCACGACCGATCCTGAAATAATATTATTGAAATAGCGAATCACTATCAGCCTCAACAGCACAGTAAATGCCTCCACAGTACTTTTTTCAGCGAGGAAGGATAAAAAGAAGACTACTTTTTTAAAACCATCTAACCTTACTCAGCCTGAATGAACCTTCTTCCTAAAAAGACAGTACTTTTTTCAGAAAGGAAAATATCCCTCTGCATAAAAAAGAACACTACTTTTTTAAACCAACTAACCTTACTCGGCCTAAATGACCTTCTTCCTAAAAATTATATTTTTCGGAAAATCACTCGAGAAAACAAAATAAAAAAATGCCGACTTGAACCCGGGTCGCCGAATTTGGGTCCAACGAGATGTGGGTGCAACGAAATGTAGCTTGAAAGAAACGTGAATTGATCAAGATGAGAGTGTCTCGTTAGGGCCACAATAACCTTTTCAGTATAATCGAAATTTTTGAATTATATGTGGCAACAGCGCATCGTTCGGGTACGTTCGGAGACTGTGGGCCTAACAAAATGTGGCTCCAACGAGATGTGGCTGCAACGAGATGTGGCTGCAACGAAATGTGGCCCCAACGAGATGTGGGTGCAAAGAGATGCTCCCATTTCACTACGGTTACCGTAGGAGTTGTTACCATATATACGAAAACTGTTGCGTTTTATAAGTCCATGTATGTAATCTTTATGTAATCAGCTGTCAACCTAATATAATTTGAATTTGGATTTACCGCAAATAGAAAAGAATGCGCAAAATCCGCTGATCATTCAACTTCATACAGCCAGATGTAGGAACAATCCTTCATCGTCTGAGGAAATACAGAAATATCATCGGGAAGGAAGAATCCGAAGCCATTTCCTAGCAGGAAAAAATGTAGCTCGAGAAAAGTTTCATGATGATGAAGATGAAGTATATGATCTTATTTACTCAAACGGAATCTGTTTAGGAATTCCTCATCAGGCCAAGTTCATAAATTTGGGCATTTCTCTAAATTTAGAGGAGGTAGCTGAACAATATCAATGATATCTATCATTCTCGTTATTTGTAATGATTATTTCATCGAATATATATCTTGAATATTCTTGTACATTTCATCAACACTGTAGATAAAGATGTAATGGAAAATTCAACATCCTATAAAGATATCGCTCCAAGTGTCATAGCTTCAAGTTATCTGCCAGTTCATCCACCTAGTAAGTTGACATACACAATAACGGGTTAACATCCACCCATAAAACGCATCCGCTGGTTAAAGTGGAAAGTCAAGGTCACACATTTAACTGCAACTCATAAAACCAGCCCCTATAGAGCAGTCTCATTTTTTTATGTTGAATGTTACCTATATAATATAATATATAAATCATACGAGTGGGAAATTAGCATTTCGTGCGAATATTACGCTATACTTTTTCTACGGCTGCGACAGATAACAGCGAAATTTTTCATTAGTTCAGCTTGTATAGTCATCTTTTGAGTAATGCTCTTCTATTAGACAGACCCCTGTCATTGTTGGTAATTCGACATTTCATGGGAGACGAGAGATGCGATATGAAGTGAACCGGACCGAAACCGTTATGAACAGAAAACCATAGGGTAAGGTTAGGTTTCATGTGAGTGGAGCGAATATAACCGCCCCTCCACCGCGACCCAGATGGGTCTATTGCGGCTCATCCCTAGCTAGAGGTTACAGCACAGTTCACTATACAATCCACAATCCACCGTAACGGAACCCAAATTATTTTGTGAATCGAAACCGAACCCATATTCAAACTTATATTACTAAGTTGTACCGAACCGGAACCCCTAAAGGTAAAAACAGTTTTTTCGGTTAATTTCGATTCTTTGGTTCTCTCTTTTATATGAACGAAACACATCAACATTTCACTTAACAATTATGTAAAGAAGTGATAAAGTGACCTATTATTGCTATCAGTCAACCAGCTGGCTGACCATAATGAGAGACATCTACTTCATGCTATTATGTGGAAATATCACCGATGAGATATTTTTTTATATCATTATTTGTTTTCAGATTTTTGTTCATTTATATAATAAAGTCATTTTTTGTGGATGACACTGTTCATGTTCTGCATCTTTTCGGCTATGTACCTGATAGGACATTTTTTATTTTATTCTTTTTTCTCTTTTATATAATAATATGATGTTGTCACTTCTGACAATGAAAAATTAAATATATTGTTCATCAACTTTCTCATCGATTTTTTCAAAATTTCATGACTGGTACATTTCACTTGGTTTTAGTACAATTCAATAGCGATTTCAGTACAATTAGTTTTTTTCTTCTGGCAACACCACTGTGGACCGCGATTCTTGAAAATCGGGGAGTAGAACAATCGAGAGAAAGTGGGCGTGTCCACTGTCCGAAACTGAAAACCGTATTCTTGAACTGAATAACACAAGAAGAGCACTCCCTAGGGAGTTACTAATGCATCTATCAAGATTTTTAAGAGAACCAAACCGGGAACGCTTCTGATTGGCTCCCTGCTATTAAATTGAATAAAAATATAACAACTCTCTCATCAGTCTCATCAGTGATCAGAGGTTAGCTTTTTTATTTCGTGGGATTTCGATTGTGCTTTGGATTTAAAAAGATTTAAAAAACATATGAATGAAGATATTCTGGATGTTGAACTAGAAAATGACGTTGTTGTGGTTATACTTTCCAAACAAAACCCTTTTGAGTTGTCTGATCAGAAATTTTTGTAAATGCATGTTTCGGCTATCAAAATGTTAAACGAAGCAACTGATTAACATTGTGAATCCTCATATGGAGGCACCCACAAGAGCCTCTGCTCTCACTGTAGCGTCTAAGGTATGTCACATCAACTACCTATATCTTCAGCTGACGATCGAGTGATTTTCACCTCATGACCAATTTGAAAATGATTCTCGAATGATGAATAATAACTTGGAAAAATTATATTCATTCAACGTTTTCCTTCACCCTTCACCTTGCCTGTAGAATGTCAAAATGTCAGAAAATAATCGTATTTGATTGGTCGTCACCTTTGGTAACACGTGGCAACACCGTCTATCGGGGAGCTATGATTTTGCTCCCTCCCTCTTGCTCAAGAATACGAACTTCTTGGTTCGATATGGAGGAGTAGAAACAAATCGGGGAGCGCTCCCCAGGGAACATTCTACTCTATCACCGTCAAGAATCGCGGCCCTGAACTATAACCCTAGGTTGTTCCTTTTAGTACGATCGTACTTTCAAAGAATAGTAGGTTAGTCACCCTCCTCTTTGGTACTTTTCTACGTTTTGACAAGTACGTTTTCCCTAAAATCTAGAACTGGATGATGAATCTAGTACGAAAAAGACAACCTCAGAAGACCCGTATTATCTATCCTTTTTCTGAAGCCAACATACCTGTCAAGACCCCTCATTAACAAGATAAGAACCGACTGGTTCGTGTATCGTCGGTGCATTGAGTTCGGGCTCGTTCGGACGTGGTCATTTCAGTCATTGTTTTGATTTTTGATAGTATTGAGGTTAGCATTGTTGTCTATCGTAGTTCTGATTTCCTGTGTCTATTTTCAGTGAGAATTGTATTTTTTCGTGTGGATGACGATTTATAGTGGAAAAGAGTGAATCTTGCATGATTTGTGGCCTCAAGAAAGTTCCTGGGGATGAGATATCAGTTCATCGGTAAGTACCATAGACGTAGGTAAGGGGTTCAGTTCTGATGAGTCCCTATGTCATATGTTAGATGTAAGATATTAGATGTAATAAATGTATGCTTAGACCTTATTTCTGCTTAAATGAATAAAAAAGGGTGTATGAAATGAAATATAGAGAGTTTGAAAATTACAGATTTCCTTCAGATGAGAAAATGAAGAAGCTATGGTGTGATGTCCTAAAATTGGAAGTGGGTGATTTGAAAGACCAAGTACTTCCACAAAAAAAGATATTATACAATGGCCTAGTAGAACATTCATCAAGAAGGCCGCAATTCCATATCTCATAGATATTCATCCAAAATCAACTGCTGGTTCTAGTGACCTCCATGACACCATGGTTACTATTGAATCAGAATCAATGTGAGTACTTGCTTAGTTGAAATAAAAGTGTGTTCAGTGAAAAATAAGTGAAAATAGTATAACTCTTGTTTCAGTGAGGATAGAAAGACCACTGTTGTGTGCATTTTATTTTATCTTTGAATTTAGACTTTTTTTGTCTGAATTCAGACTTTTTTCCTCTGAATTCGGACTTTTTTGTCTCAAATCAAACTTCTTGTCATATGTGTATGTGTAAAACAGGGTGTTCCAAAAATAAACCCAAAAAAAAAAATTGAATTCAGACAACAAAGTCTGAATTCAGAGAAGAAAGTCTGAATTCAGACGAAAAAGTATGAATTAAGAGAAATAAGTCTGAATAAAGAAATAAAATGAAATACACACAACAGTGGCCTTTCTATGCTTTAGTAGGAATAAACATGGTATTCCTATGAAATTTATTATTGTTTTCAACACCATCGTAATTTTGACCTTTTTTCAGATCAACTGAACCAATTGCATCTTCTTCCCACTCAGAGAGCCTGGATGAAATGCAGAACTTCATGATTATGTAAATTCATCAAATGTTTGCAACATGACTTTGTGTAATGAAGATATAATAGCTTATACTGCAGGCTCTGTAGTGAGAAAAATAAAACCAAACATACATTGTAATTCATGTCTGATTATGTTAAAAATTGATGAGAATATTTCAGCACTACAGTTGAGAGAAACATATGGACGATTGATTTTGTTAAAAATATTTGCAAAGAAGGCGAAAAGTGCTTAAGGTCATTTTATACGAAGAATATTTTATTCAAGAATTGATGAGCTTCAGCAATTTTATTGGTTTTTTTGTGAAGTATATTACGAGTTTTGATCATCAAAAAATTATTTGCACTTCATTTTTTTCACCATTTTCAAAAAAAATTAAGTATCAAATTCGATTATGAGCCAAGAAAAGTTAGCCTCAGATTAATTTCTATGTAGGTACACATTTGCCGTGGTAGACACTTCATTTTCCAGTTTCCAGACATACTTTCTTTCTTTTTTCAAATACAAATACTTACCTACTTTCGATTCCATATAATTTGATATTTGCTTTTATTTCCGCAATATTTTCTTGGAAAATAAGATTTTTGCAATTATAATAGTTTTTCTTCCAATAATTCAATTAACCATTTTTCAAAAAATAATATGCGTAATTTAACCATGAAAATTTAATTTGGTCCGCCTATGACTGAGGGGTCTGAGTATGGATATAGGCTAGCCATATCCATGTACGCGAATTTCGTTTCCCCTAGATGGCGCACAGAATTTGAGCACGAACTGTGCTATTGCATAACCCAGATAACACCAACCATCGGTCCATTGTAAAGCACACCCATCCCGGCAGTTCATGTACTTTACCGACGTCGAGTTGTCCGGCCGCCACTGGCCCTAACACACATTACCGGCGATTCAATTATTTATAATGATGAAGATGGAAAGCCCTAATTTCGAGTGACATTGGAGAATGAAATAACTCCACCGACAAGAGTCTCGAGATCATACCCGTGTGTTCACCGAACACGCCCGATCGTTCCCTAAGCGGTGGGGAAACGTAAACGGGCAGCAGTTACTACGTTATGAATATTGGCGCGTGCCTGAATTATTTTGGAGTCAAATTTGTCAATTTAATGTACTTCGAAACGGAACACTAGTAGTTGTGCCTTCTTGTTTTACATATATTATATGTAGACATTAAATCAATAAACATAGTGCTCTCGCCATCGGTATTTGCTGAACTTCGCTATGGGAAAAATGTTGGGATGAAGAATGATCTATACAGGGTGTATCTAAATAACACCGAAATAATTCAAGGGATGATTCCTTGTGATATAATATGATGAATAAAGGTCATATAAACATGTGTCCTGAACTTGCTTCGTTTTCGAGGTACAGGGTTACGTCCTGATTTCTAATCCGAAGTGATTTTCAACCTATCTTGCCTCCTAATATCATTTTCCGGAAATGTTGGTGGGTCCATGACCAGAGCAGTGTTTTTCACTGAAGATTACCTCACTTTGGTCATAGTTGAAATATATATCTATCGCTCCTTAAAATTGAACAGTTACGTTAGATATACGGGTTGATATTCCATTATAGAAGTGACATGCACACTGTTTATATTTTTAAATACATCCAGTAGTGGGATTGAATTTTATTTTATGTTGAATATTAGAGTGTATTTTTTTATGTGATATATTTGTTTTGTTTATTTTAAATATATATATTTTTTTTGTAGGCATACTCTAGTACTTCTTTTATATAATTCTGAAATCTGATCCACCCTGTATTTGTTTCAATTAAATGGCATCAGTAGATAGTAAATAGAATGTTAGGATAGGGACACATGTAAGCCATTTTGACAAATCAATATAGGTATTGTATAGTTTCGATACAAAAAAAATCTCGATTTTTCACATTCTACGTATAGGTATTACCTTGAGCTTGATCAACGAAATCATAGCTCAATTAGAAGAATCGAAAAATGTAATAACATATAAGGTGTTCCATTTTGAATAACAAAGCTGCTACTACTATACTACTAAGTACTACATAACTACTAATAATAATTTCTATAGTGAAGCAGATGAACATTATCGAAAATAATTTTAATAAAAACGAGCGTCCTCGCCAACAAAACATAAGCATGTAATATGTACATATAGTTTCATGATTTTCGATGAGTGGTTCGCTATTTACATGTAGGACTCGTCGTGACATAGCCTCGGACATAGCGAATTATTGCAAATCAAATCATCGCTTTCATTATCTGATAGGTCGCAGTAGATCACTTGATGCCTATCAAATGTTTCTTATTTATTTGAAAAAAAAATGTTGAAATGTGATCAAGAAAACTGTTGGTGGCCCACCCCGTACTACAAAAACAAAGACAGCATGAGAGAAGCTGCCTGCCCACTCATTGTATCATGACTGCCTGCTTACGTCCTACGTCTCGGTCTCCCCACCGCTTAGGTAACGATCGAGCGTGTTCGGTGAACACACGGGTATGATCTCGAGACTCTTGTACTCCACCGTCCCGTGTGAGAGTCGAACTCACAACCTCTGGGTCACATGCCCAACGCTCTGCCAATTGAGCTAACGGAGCATCCGTCGATCAATCGGCAGGGAGGTTGAGATCTCATCACACACTAGGCGGTAGAATGCTTTCAATTCCCCGAAGTCTATTCTCATTCAACATTTCAACCTGTCTGATCCACAATGCTCAAATGCATATTTGGGGAGTTAATTATTCTTTATTAGCAAGAGACACATCATCACAACAAGGTTTAGTCCTTCGCAGAGACAACACTGTTCTGTTATAATGTTCAGTCATCGACTCATATCTGTCATTCGCGCAACCTTATGGCGCGTTCACATGCTGGCTTTTCGCCTTATGACTTACAGCGTATCCTCATCTCATTGGCCGATTCGTCAGAAAGCACTTATCGAGGTCATAAGCTAGCAGTCCGACTTTTGCGGAAAAAAGCCCATCGTTTGACAGGACCATACAAATATTTACAAAATGAATACATATTGGTGCTATATCATCATATTATGCAGTGTAGGAGACAGTACTGGAAAAACACTCCTAAAAATGTGATAAATGTGGTTTCTGGAGGACGTACATCTGAAATTTAACCAAATATGTGGCAGTCACTGTCACTTTTTCAACTTTCTCATGTGAACAGTGCGCCCGTTTTATTCAAGCTTTCTGCTGTAGGCATAAGCTGGCATGTGAACTCGCCATTAGATTATCAGTTCAGTTTCGGTTATCAACAAGTCAAGGTCTTCACTTCATCTAATTCGCGTCATGTGCATTCCAATCGACCGGTATTTCAGTCCGTCTCTCATTCACAGGTCATCGCGATACGGGCATTCAAATCCACCGTTATTTGAGTCCGTCGCTCATTCTCAACGCGCACCTTCTCTTAGTGTACGGCCATGCTTGCGTTCTGGTCGCTGCGACACGTACGTTGCGACCAGGTCGCAGTGATGTAAATAAATCGCACATGGCCACGCTCATTAGCGTTTTTCTACTTCACTTCAGATGAAACCATGTAAGATAATGTACTGTTGGCAATTATAGTCTCGAGGTATTTACGGAAAAAGCGGAGAAAAAGAAAATATGCTATTCATCCAGGTAACGCACTGAGACTTACATCTGGACAGTTTTGCACTATCTTACTGCTTACTTCATTCCATAATTTTTCCTTGATGTCCCTATTAGCATAATCCTTCAACTTTACATTCCATAGCGGAGGCCGCGTTTGAATTTCATTAATAAATAGAGAGTTGAAGTAATCACTGTATGTAGACCTCCACGTAGACGTTAAGGTACGAAAAATAACGTTTACGTATTGTCGTTAAATTGAGTTGAAGTCGCCACTTTGGTCGTCACTGTAATCATGACGTAATAATACATTTTGTTTTCAGTTTGTATGGGTCATTTTTTGTTGTGTGTTTAGATTCGAACATTTATTCCTGTCAAAATTAGAGGACTCCTTGATGCAGAACTCGTTGGTGATCTCGAATTTGATAATTTTGACTCATCGGCATATTTCGAGTATCGTTTGGTTAACGTACGTTGATATTTAAGGTATACGTGAAGGAATGTGAGATAACGTACACCCGTAAGCCCACTAACAACGCAAACGTGAAGAATTGGAAAATGCGCATGCGTAGCTGTCAATTTCAACGTTTACGTTAACGTTCATGACAACACTTCAACTCTCTAATATCTCAGTATCAAACATTTGTTTATTTTACAAGTCTTTTCGCAACCTTGGCCGTCAACAAACTGCTGAAGAACGTGTCAACAAGAGGCTGTTCGTTTGACGAACTCCGCGTTTGGAGCGCTAATATGACCACCTACATAAGAAACTGTGGAGAGCGTTTTTGTCGCGGCGTCTCAAAAACGCTCATAATAGCGTTTTCAAAATCAGTCGCTGTCGCTGGTCGCAAGCCTGGCCACCTACATAACAGTCAATGCAATACATCACTGCGACCTGGTCGCAACGTTCGTGTCGCAGCGACGACACAAGCATGGCCGTACACTTTACAAACAATATAATGCATTGAAGGTAGGGTTGGCGGGTCTATTTATTTTATTCGTCTGAGCAGACAACGGTAACGTCGGTGACACAGAAATCTTATTTTCGCTCCGGCAACACTGGTGCAGTTATGTGCACGTCGTACGTCAGACCTTGGTACGTCATGTAAATTCAGGTTTGTTCGCGTTCAAAATATAAACATCCTTAACCAGGAGCATGCGCAGTTCCACAGAACTGGTACGTTCTATTCAAGTTCCGTGGAACTGCGCATAAACTAAAGTTAGAAACAGACTATTGGTGAGCACCTGCTCTGCTGCTTTGAAACTGAAAGATTTTGTAAAAGTTGAAGCTATTGATTCCATTTTATCAGTGGAAATGGCTCATTTTAACTTTGAAGAAATAGGAGATCCTTCGGATTGTGATATCTCTAAGTTTGAATTATGTTTTCAATATTTATATGTATGTACCTGTTTTGATCTCATAGTACCTACCTACTTCATAATAAAATAAAAATGTATTTCGTGTCGTTATTTTGATTTTTTTTTTCAACAAGGAGTACAAGGACTAAACAACAGAATGGCCGAATTCCATAAGTGCAATTTGCAACATGAACATGGCGTATTAAGGAAATAGTAGAAGTAGACCTTGGACCTTGGCTTGGGCCGTTTATTTTATATACATACTCGTCTCCAAAACACATCTAGTACGGTTTATTCTGAATCTAGCACGAAAATTCTAACATATCTAGTACTACTTTTTATCTCCTTGGAACAACCCTGCACATGCCAATTTTGAAGTTTTGAATCTTTTGAGCTGAGGAAAAGGAGATAATAAATAATGAGAAGTAAAAAATATAATTGGATTCTTGATGGAGAAATCAATTTTTTGTATTCTTGTTCTTGATTAGATGGTAGGTAATCTATAGCTCATTACTTCCAACTCCTGTGTTATTATCATTATTTATACATGCACTACCTACCTATCTGGAAGTATACATATAAAAGAAACAGAAAAGGCTGGAAGTTACTCAAGTAGAGGTAAATAGTGTTGCTTGTTCATGTTAATTCATATATAAATATTTTTTTAATCCTATTACAGATTCACATTTCATGCCCTGGAACTGTATGAAATTTATCATAAAGGCAAGAAGCAAGACACTATGAATTATCACTTGAAAATTTACATATATAAAATGAAACAGAAACCACTGGACTAAGATTCCTCCGGTAGAGGTAATAAATAGTTCTGCTAGTTCTTGTAACTCCTATTTCCAGTCCTATTTATTATTCTTATTCCATTTTTCAGATTCACATTGAGTTTATACTCCAGTTTATAAAATCTCAAATTGCTCCTAGATACAAGAATCTTGGATGTACATGCTACCATTGCCAACAATTTGGAGATTATAAATGTGTTTCCACTTTGAAGATCACATTTTGAGAAGCTGGTGCACAACCTTGAAACTGAGATGAGCTTCCTGTAAATGTTGATTTTTAGACTAACTACCAACCTACCCTAAAAGTACTGATCAGTGAATCCTTAAGCATAATGTTTTGGTGTTTTTTTCCTAAGATTGAATAATTTTTGGTGGAGATAGGTATATCAGAGAGCATTAATTCCTGCTTCATCCAGCATGCATCCAGCGTCCAGGAGCATGATATTCTATGTGAATATAATGGTTCTTGTGAAACTTTCCAGTGTTCAATTAGGTACCTACAGCATCCAGAAGCATGAAATTCTCTGTGAAAATAATGGTTCTTGTGAAACTTTCCAGTGTTCAATTAGGTACCTAGGTGTAATTATTAGTTCAATTAAACAACTGATTGATATAGCCTTTTATTTCATGCTATGAATGAAGGATGGAGAGAAGTAAGAAAGGAAAATAAGCTGCTATTCCAATGTGAATTATAAAGTTATATGTCAATTCTGACCTATATAGCAAATATCAAAGAAAACTAGTAGTGTTAGTTAATGATTGCAAAGACTTCCTGAAATATGTGTAAGTAAATAACATGAGTTAGGTAATATATAAATACAATATTTGGAGCTCAACTGTCAATTTGACTTCCATTCTGGGAAATATCTATAAAAACATCAACAGTTTAGAAGATTGTCACTGAAGATCAACATTCAGCATCACATCAAATAATGTCATTCATCATGAATGCAGTAAATGCAGTGAAATAATATAAATCAATGATCATCTATATCACTCAATTCCACTACCAATAAATTCATCTGAAAAGATGTGTTGAAATGAGTATTTTGACCATATATTTCATATCATGAACAAATAATGCATTTATAACATTCACCCATAAGTATTTCTAATGATTTCAACCAATGGCCCATGATGAATAATATGGATTTTAAATTGAAACAAGATTTGCTGCACTTCACCTGCCATGTCCAGCGATAGGTATGGGTATTATATAGGTAGGTAGGTAGGTAGGTAGGTACCAGATAGGGTATACCTATTAAGTACGTTGGATCTTTATGTAGATTTTTCTCAATAAAATGAGTATAGTCATGACTGATTGTGATAATAATTGATCCAACGAATTTATTATTCACAATAGCTACTCCATTACTGTTACTGAAAGCTACACATATTATTCAAGTATCTATATAAATCTCTGCTATAGGTATACAAAATCAATTACATTTCTTATGAAAAAATCATTACGCGGTTTTCACAATGAATAACTATGTAGGTACATTAATGAAAATAAAATAAATAGTACCTATATGCATTATGTATACTGAGGGTGCCAGGAAAGGCTATATGCCGTTATAGATATAGGGCTGAAGGAGGAAACCGAAATAATAATGTATAACGTTTTCACTTCTCTACTTAATACTTAATAACTGTTATAAAACCTACCTAACTTCTGAGTATAGGTAGGTATATACCTACATATAAATATACAAAAGAAGATCAGGTATAGATATATAGGTATAGTACCTTCATTCACTTTTCCATATATATTCTGGAGATAAATTTAAAATGTGGCTGAGATACCTTACCAGATATCAACAAAAGTTGAAAAACTGCCCCCTTTGAAAAAAGTAATGTGGCGCTTTTCATGCTTGAGTTTGACTCCACAACATTTCTGGATTATATACTTTCGTAGCCAAACTTTTGTAGCCGAAGTTAGCATAAAGTGTCATCGAAGTAGTGCGTGAGTTTGGCTACGTAGCCGAAGTCAACACCTTGTAGTCAAAGTCAACATTAGTTTACATAAATCGAGTCCATACTCGACGTTGTACATATATATATATATACCTACATCGGTACCTTCGAGACCATCACCCCCCTCCACTGTTAGGGGGCGGGGCTATATATGTATTCAGTTACAGAAGCGACACAATGGGCCCATGCGATGTTGCCAGATCTGAAAAAACTATAATGGCTTCAATGTGATGCTTGGGTGCTATATCAGTTGTATCAGCGTTTTTTCCATAAGGTGTATTGATTGTCAAAGAGGTTCTGTTGTAAAACAACAATAATAAACAATATTTCCTTTTTTATATCAAACGGATTGAAAATATTTCTCATTTGGCATGCCTTTACAGATTATAGAATCATAAACGTGGCAAATCGAGACGGAATAGTTATTAAATCAACTGCGATCATTGATCGAGATATTTCAACGTGCGAGCGAAGCGATGATTACAGAACTTTTCTGTCAATCTTATATTACAGATGAAATGAATCTTTGAAAAGAGAATGTTTATCTAACAAAATAAACAGTAGGTACAGATTCAAATTGGAAATGAATTTGACAACGCAAAGATGCTTGGATTTGGGTCAAGATGGTAAACTGTTACGGTAACATATGAATTCAGGTATGTTTGGTTGCCCATACCACAAAAATTATGCATAACTAAAGAATAAGATGTATTAATACGAGGTCGACGAAAAAATAAATTTCCATAGATTTACTTCAATGAAATTTGGAGAATTTTGATCGAAAAACAATTATTTGCGTTGAAAATCGAAAAAAAAGGACAGCATATTTTATTATTCATTACTTGACAATGAGGGCTAACATTTTCACTCTCACTAGTTGTCGCTACTGAAACAGGTCAGTGTAAAAGTCAAAAATCAAAAAATTTTGCTGGATAGCCCTAAAGTCTATGGCCTGTTTAATCGAAAATATTCGAAAGAGATTATGTAGAATATTTGAACAAATAAAAAACCTCAAATTATCGAAAGACTTAATCCTAATTACGTGTTTTTTATGACCAATATGCTTACATTAACGGAGAAGAAGATATTGTAGAAAAATTACAAATGACACGAGAAGCACAAGTGTATTCATAAGTTTTACCAACCCTGACCTCATATTTAGGTGGCGCTGTTTGGTGGACGAAAAATAATGTCTGTCCTCATTATCTCAAAACATGACAAATATAACTCATGATGGGTAGCGGTTATAATTCACTTTCCAGACGATAATTCTGCGAAGAATGATTAATCTATTGTACAATATGACCTACATACTTGAATATTATTACTTTTTTTCTGTGAAGGAAAAAAGTTTCATCTCTTTTGACAGGTTATAAAATGTCAGTTTTCATAAATTCTTTTTTTCCCACGGGAAAAAAGTGGTTACTTTTTTCCTGGATATATAGTACCTATATAATAATATATAGTGCTGATGGCTTTTGTTGTTCTAGTTTCGAAAAATAAGCCAAAATACCGTCTCCGAGAAAGAAGTGCAAGTCCTTTTATCTTCCATTCCACTTCGCGTTCACGAAAATTACTAAACAACCACTGAATTCGCGATATTTTAAAATCAAAACACATAATCAGACTGACTGATATTTTATTACTTCAGAAGAATGATAAAGATGCCTGCAAAAAGATGCAGCAAAGCAGGTGTAACCACTGTTAAAAACTTAAAATTTCACGTCGATAATTTTCTGATCTTAATTTAATGTAAGATCTCAATATTGATTCGTACTTTTTCCTGTTAGATTTTAGCCCACGAATTTTTGTCTTCCTCCGCTACGCGTCAAGAAACAACACAACGTGGAGCTAAAATCTTCAACTTTTTTCCCTTGTGAACTAAATAACTATTTTTACCTTACTCGTGCCCATGATAACAAAACAAAAACAAGGTCTGATCACTTTTGAGAATTCGGCCTTTATTTTTGATATGACAAGTCACAATATAGGATGTAGGTACTATTAAAAATATTTAAATCGATGTGATCTCATGAAACACTCTTTATATCACGAAATGAATTCAAAATGTTGACCTTGACAGTATCTATAGTATTCATGATTTTTTTTTTCATATATCTCAACAGCGCAGGTATCTTTTTCCTAATACGGAAAGTGAAAAGTGGTTCTCTACGGAAGGGGAAATCTATGACATCCATCTTGAAAATGTCCCTCAAGGAATGAAAGTTGTCTGGGCATTTTTGCATTTGATCAGGTGTTATTCAGGATAGATCGTCACGATTGAACCGATATATCAAACCAATTCGCGGTCCGATAAATTGCTTGTCTGAAAAAGTTGGCAATAAATGGAAGAATGTTTATTATTGATTTTAGGCAAAAAATCTATTCTTCTGCAATGCCTACTATCAGAAATGCGGATACAAGATATCAATTTGTTTCAGTCGTGTATGTGTATATCGTCGTCAATTTCACAAAGTGACGTAACTCAGTTTATCTGATTTTTCAGGAGAGCCGTTTGAAGTTTTATGCAATCTTCAGGTGATTACAAAATGATGATGAAGATATCTAATCAGGATGATCTTTGGTATACATAGAGTATGGACTCTCTCTACCTGACTGTTCATGGAAACAGTAAAAAAAAATTGAGTGACGTTGAGATTTTGAAAAAAACATGAGTTACGACCATTTGTGAGACTAGATAATCCTATTGTATAACCACTTACGTCCGATAAAGGTTTTGTCAAAAATGTATTCCATTGGTTTAAAAAAAACTAATGAATGAAAAAACATGTTCTATTGACCCTAAAGGAATAAACAATACACCAGGTCACAAAATACAAAATAAAAATATTTTTTCCATAATAAATACAAAGGATATTATAGAAATAAACAATACACCAGGTCACAAAATCCAGAATAAAAATATTTTTTCCATAATAAATACAAAGAATATTATATAATTCTTGGAACATGGAATACCCTCAAAGAAAGATTGCCTCTGTGGAATGTATAATATAACTAATACATCTTCAATGTGGAAGTAATCTGAAAAATAATTGGTGTTCTTGCAACCTGACAACTGAAGTATTCCCAGTGCAAAGAGATTGCAGATCGGAGTATTTTTCTTCTGATATTTTATTAACTTGTGCATTGAGCTTTTGGACATAAACTTCTCTGAGATCCTTATTATTATTTAGTCGTTTCAGTGACAATGATTTATAATGTTTCTCTAAATGACTAGTCTTGAAAAATATTGTTTTTGGGTAATGTTTAGATACTTTGAACTCCATGATATCATTCCATTTAAATGTTTCTCCAGTTTCTGTGGTTTTGATATTCAGAATACGTAACTCTTTCGACAATGTCTTGAAGTCCAAAAAGTCGTCGAATTGTAAGGGAATAACATCGTATGGTTGTTGCTTCCGAGCTAGTTTAAAAACTGGAGACGTCCATTTTTTTTGCAGGTTTCACCATTGCACCTTGGCTTTATACTCCTACACGGTACCGTTTTGGAACCCTTCACAGTTTCATATGCTTTACCAGCATTTCTCAGAGCCTTGGCTAATTTCTGCTTATTAACGCGAATCTTTTTACTTCGATCTCCTTCTTTCTCATGTCCATCAACTTGATGATGTTCAGGTTGAATACTTATTCTCGTGTTAGATAATTTTGGAAGTATCGGTGTTCTTCTCATTGGATTTTTATGATAATCACAATCGGGATTAGTGATAAAATGGTCATAACATAATAGAATTGAACAACGATGGCACGAACTGAACACTTCAATCCCACATCTATGATATTCGCATCTTGCAATGTATGGTGGATCGTCATCTGAATCATAAAATTCATTCTCACTGAATTGATTGCTGGTCGTGTCCTCTTCTACTAGTTCTACTTGGTTTTCCAATTTTCTTTTAGATTGAGCTAAGGGTAAGTTGTCATCTGATGAAAATGCTTCTTGTTGCTGAAGCATTCTAATTTTGATTTGAGACAACGGCACGTCCTCTGAGGAATCCGAATTCTCATCACTGATTACATCATATTCGGTCTGAATTACCTTTCCACAGTACCATACATTATCGTAAAACATATTCACTTGAGCTCCGATCTTGAGGGTACCTCGAAACATGAGTTCATTCAATGAAACAACATTTTTTGTGCCATCTTTCCATAATACAAGCACATCCATCGTAATTCTTATAATTATAATCCACCCCTGACTGCGTGCTCGAACGTCTTTACTGCAACTGATGGCATTAGACTATTGGAAATTGATGAAATACATCTGCAAGTCTCAACAAGTCTCAACATGCAGATACGCCAGACCTGGAATAGGCGAATTCTCATAACATACTCTCACAAACTGACGTTACTCCAGATACGTCCCTATGTGAGAATATAAAATTGAACATTTTGAGATATGCCACTTACTGAATGTGCTATTGAAGGAAAAATACACCACTTTGGGTTACGCCACTTTGTGAGAGGATAGTTCTACGAAAAATAAATGGTTTCGTGGTCTTATCTCAAAATCGGCAATATTTGAGTTACGTCACTTTGTAAGATTGACGACGATATGTCAAAACATATTGATTTTGCTCAAGAGTAAAGTACCTCCATTTTCGACAATATCTAGAATGTTGATGAAGAAAAGTTCAGTTAAATCAAAAATTACGTCCAAATATCTTATAAGATCTCTTGAAAATTAAGTTTTATTATTTTTATCTTCGAGGGACGATACAACCATTTTCAGATGGAAATAATTCATGGAAAGCAAGGAAAATCTCGCGAATATCACACGTTCCATTGAAACAGGCTGTGCTGAATTGATTGCGACCTCGACCAGGTCGCTAGAATACATAGTTTTCGAGATATTTCTGGTCAAAGTACGCTAAAAAACAGCAATTCACATTCTTCAATTATATGAAATACAACAAATAATTGTGGAAATTGAAAATATTCGAATATTTGATGACATATTTCTGTTTTTTAGATTGAAATCAGTCATTTTGAGTTTTTTCAGAATTCTTATTCAAAAATTGGAAATTTTCATTTTTCAACCATTTTCAGATGCCAATAATTCATAGAGAAAATCCGAAAATCTCGCGAATATCACATGTTATAGTGGAACAGGCCGAGCTGAATCGATTGCGACCTCGACCAGGTCGCTAGAACACATAGTTTTCGAGATATTTCTGGTCAAAGTGCGCTAAAAAACAGCAATTCACATTCTTCAATTATATGAAATAACAACAAATAATTGTGAAAATTGAAAATATTTGAATATTTGATGACATTTTTCTGTTTTTCAGATTGAAATCAGTCATTTTGAGTTTTTTCAGAATTTGTATTAAAAAATTGGAAATTTTCATTTTTCAACCATTTTCAGATGCCAATAATTCATAGAGAAAATCCGAAAATCCCGCGAATATCACATTTTATAGTGAAACAGGCCGAGCTGAATCGATTGCGACCTCGACCAGGTCGCTAAAACACATAGTTTTCGAGATATTTCTGGTCAAAGTACGCTAAAAAACTGCAATTCACTTTCTTCAATTATATGAAATACGAACAAGTTATTGAGAAAATATTCGAATATTTGATGACATATTTCTGTTTTTTAGATTTAAATCAGTCATTTTGAGTTTTTTCAGAATTTTTATTCAAAAATTGGAAATTTTCATTTTTCAACCATTTTCAGATGCCAATAATTCATAGAGAAAAGCCAAAAATCTCGCGAATATCACATTTTATAGTGAAACAGGCCGAGTTGAATCGATTGCGACCTAGACCAGGTTGCTAGAACACATAGTTTTCGAGATATTTCTGGTCAAATTACGCTAAAAAACTGCAATTCACTTTCTTCAATTATATGAAATACCAACAAGTTATTGTGAAAATATTCGAATATTTCATGACATATTTCTGTTTTTTAGATTGAAATTAGTCATTTTGAGTTTTTTCAGAATTTTTATTCAAAAATTGGAAATTTTCATTTGTCAACCATTTTCAGATGCCAATAATTCATAGAGAAAAGCCAAAAATCTCGCGAATATCACATTTTATAGTGAAACAGGCCGAGCTGAATCGATTGCGACCTCGACCAGGTCACTGGAACACATAGTTTTTGAGATATTTCTGGTCAAAGTACGCTAAAAAACAGCAATTCCCTTTCTTCAATTATATGAAATACGAACAAGTTATTGACAAAATATTCGAATATTCGATGACATATTCCTGTTTTTCAGATTGAAATCAGTCATTTTGAGTTTTTTCAGAATTTTTATTCAAAAATTGAAAATTTTCATTTTTCAACCATTTTCAGATGCCAATTATTCATAGAGAAAAGCCGAAAATCTCGCGAATATCACATTTTATAGTGAAACAGGCCGAGCTAAATCGATTGCGACCTCGACCAGGTCGCTAGAACACATAGTTTTCGAGATATTTCTGGTCAAAGTACGCTAAAAAACAGCAATTCACATTCTTCAATTATATGAAATACCAACAAATAATTGTGAAAATTGAAGATATTCGAATATTTGATGACATATTTCTGTTTTTCAGATTGAAATCAGTCATTTTGAGTTTTTTCAGAATTTTTATTCAAAAATTGGAAATTTTCATTTTTCAACCATTTTCAGATGCCAATAATTCATAGAGAAAAGCCAGAAGTCCCGCGAATATCACATTTTATAGTGAAACAGGCCGAGCTGAATCGATTGCGACCTCGACCAGGTCTCTAGAACACATAGTTTTCGAGATATTTCTGGTCAAAGTACGCTAAAAAACAGCAATTCCCATTCTTCAATTATATGAAATACGAACAAGTTATTGAGGAAATATTCGAATATTTGATGACATATTTCTGTTTTTTAGATTGAAATCAGTCATTTTGAGTTTATTCAGGATTTTTATTCAAAAATTGGAAATTTTCATTTTTCAACCATTTTCAGATGCCAATTATTCATAGAGAAAAGCCGAAAATCTCGCGAATATCACATTTTATAGTGAAACAGGCCGAGCTGAATCGATTGCGACCACGACCAGGTCGCTAGAACACATAGTTTTCGAGATATTTCTGGTCAAAGTACGCTAAAAAACAGCAATTCACTTTCTTCAATTATATGAAATACGAACAAGTTATTGAGAAAATATTCGAATATTTGATGACATATTTCTGTTTTTTAAATTGAAATCAGTCATTTTGAGTTTTTTCAGAATTTTCATTCAAAAATTGAAAATTTTCATTTTTCAACCATATTTCTGTTTTTTAGATTGAAATCAGTCATTTTGAGTGTTTTCAGAATTTTTATTCAAAAATTGGAAATTTTCATTTTTCAACCATTTTCAGATGCCAATTATTCATAGAGAGAAGCCGAAAATCTCGCGAATATCACATTTTATTGTGAAACAGGCCGAGCTGAATCGATTGCGACCTCGACCAGGTCGCTAGAACACATAGTTTTCGAGATATTTCTGGTCAAAGTACGCTAAAAAACAGCAATTCACTTTCTTCAATTATATGAAATACGAACAAGTTATTGAGAAAATATTCGAATATTTGATGACATATTTCTGTTTTTTAAATTGAAATCAGTCATTTTGAGTTTTTTCAGAATTTTCATTCAAAAATTGGAAATTTTCATTTTTCAACCATATTTCTGTTTTTTAGATTGAAATCAGTCATTTTGAGTTTTTTCAGAATTTTTATTCAAAAATTGGAAATTTTCATTTTTCAACCATTTTCAGATGCCAATAATTCATAGAGAAAAGCCAAAAATCTCGCGAATATCACATTTTATAGTGAAACAGGCCGAGCTGAATCAATTGCGACCTCGACCAGGTCGCTAGAACACATAGTTTTCGAGATATTTCTGGTCAAAGTAGGCTAAAAAACAGCAATTCACTTTCTTCAATTATATGAAATACCAACCAGTTATTGAGATAATATTCGAATATTTGATGACATATTTCTGTTTTTCAGATCGAAATCAGTCATTTTGAGTTTTTTCAGAATTTTTATTCAAAAATTGGAAATTTTCATTTTTCAACCATTTTCAGATGCCAATAATTCATAGAGAAAAGCCAAAAATCTCGCGAATATCACATTTTATAGTGAAACTGGCCGAGCTGAATCAATTGCGACCTCGACCAGGTCGCTAGAACACATAGTTTTCGAGATATTTCTGGTCAAAGTACGCTAAAAAACAGCAATTCACTTTCTTCAATTATATGAAATACCAACAAGTTATTGAGAAAATATTCGAATATTTGATGACATATTTCTGTTTTTTAGATCGAAATCAGTCATTTTGAGTTTTTTCAGAATTTTTATTCAAAAATTGGAAATTTTCATTGTACAACCATTTTCAAATGCCAATAATTCATAGAGAAAAGCCAAAAATCTCGCGAATATCACATTTTATAGTGAAACAGGACGAGCTGAATCAATTGCGACCTCGACCAGGTCGCTAGAACACATAGTTTTCGAGATATTTCTGGTCAAAGTACGCTAAAAAACAGCAATTCCCTTTCTTCAATTATATGAAATACGAACAAGTTATTGAGAGAATATTCGGATATTTGATGACATATTTCTGTTTTTTAGATTGAAATCAGTCATTTTGAGTGTTTTCAGAATTTTTATTCAAAAATTGGAAATTTTCATTTTTCAACCATTTTCAGATGCCAATTATTCATAGAGAGAAGCCGAAAATCTCGCGAATATCACATTTTATAGTGAAACAGGCCGAGCTGAATCGATTGCGACCTCGACCAGGTCGCTAGAACACATAGTTTTCGAGATATTTCTGGTCAAAGTACTCTAAAAAACTGCAATTCACTTTCTTCAATTATATGAAATACGAACAAGTTATTGAGAAAATATTCGAATATCTGATGACATATTTCTGTTTTTCAAATTGAAATCAGTCATTTTGAGTTTTTTCAGAATTGCTGTTTTTTAGCGTACTTTCACCAGAAATATCCCGAAAAATATGTGTTCTAGTGACCTGGTCGAGGTCGCAATCGATTCAGCTCGGCCTGTTTCACTATAAAATGTGATATTCGCGAGATTTTCGGCTTTTCTCTATGAATAATTGGTATCTGAAAATGGTTGAAAAATGAAAATTTCCAATTTTTGAATAAAAATTCTGAAAAAACTCAAAATGACTGATTTCAATCTAAAAAACAGAAATATGTCATCAAATATTCGAATATTTTCACAATAACTTGTTGGTATTTCATATAATTGAAGAAAGTGAATTGCTGTTTTTTAGCGTACTTTGACCAGAAATATCTCGAAAACTATGTGTTCTAGCGACCTGGTCGAGGTCACAATCGATTCAGCTCGACCTGTTTCACTATAAAATGTGATATTCGCGAGATTTTCGGATTTTCTCTATGAATTATTGGCATCTGAAAATGGTTGAAAAATGGAAATTTCCAATTTTTGAATAAAAATTCTGAAAAAACTCAAAATGACTGATTTCAATCTTAAAAACAGAAATATGTCATCAAATATTCGAATATTTTCACAATAACTTGTTGGTATTTCATATAATTGAAGAAAGTGAATTGCTGTTTTTTAGCGTACTTTGACCAGAAATATCTCGAAAACTATGTGTTCTAGCGACCTGGTCGAGGTCGCAATCGATTCAGCTCGGCCTGTTTCACTATAAAATGTAATATTCGCAAGATTTCCGGATTTTCTCTATGAATTATTGGCATCTGAAAATGGTTGAAAAATGAAAATTTCCAATTTTTTAATAAAAATTCTGAAAAAACTCAAAATGACTGATTTCAATCTAAAAAACAGTAATATGTCATCAAATATTCGAATATTTTCAATTTTCACAATTATTTGTTGGTATTTCATATAATTGAAGAATGTGAATTGCTGTTTTTTAGCGTACTTTGACCAGAAATATCTCGAAAACTATGTGTTCTAGCGACCTGGTCGAGGTCGCAATCGATTCAGCTCGGCCTGTTTCACTATAAAATGTGATATTCGCGAGATTTTCGGATTTTCTCTATGAATTATTGGCATCTGAAAATGGTTGAAAAATGAAAATTTCCAATTTTTGAATAAAAATTCTGAAAAAACTCAAAATGACTGATTTCAATCTAAAAAACATAAATATGTCATCAAATATTCGAATATTTTCAATTTTCACAATTATTTGTTGGTATTTCATATAATTGAAGAATGTGAATTGCTGTTTTTTAGCGTACTTTGACCAGAAATATCTTGAAAACTATGTGTTCTAGCGACCTGGTCGAGGTCGCAGTCGATTCAGCTCGGCCTGTTTCACTATAAAATGTGATATTCGCGAGATTTTCGGCTTTTCTCAATGAATTATTGGCATCTGAAAATGGTTGAAAAATGAAAATTTTCAATTTTTTGATACAAATTCTGAAAAAATTCAAAATGACTGATTTCAATCTGAAATACAGAAATATGACTTCAAATATTCAAATATTTTCACAATAACTTGTTGGTATTTCATATAATTAAAGAAAGAGAATTGGTGTTTTTAGCGTACTTTGACCAGGAATATCTCAAAAACTATGTGTTTTAGCGTCCTGGTCGAGGTCGCACTCGATTCAGCTCGGCCTGTTCCACTATAAAATGAGATATTTGCGAGATTTTCGTTTATTTTTTCTATGAATTATTGGCATCTGAAAATGGTTGAAAAATGAAAATTTCCAATTTTTGAATAAAAATTCTGAAAAAACTCAAAATGACTGATTTCAATCTAAAAAACAGAAATATGTCATCAAATATTCGAATATTTTCAATTTTCACAATTATTTGTTGGTATTTCATATAATTGAAGAATGTGAATTGCTGTTTTTTAGCGTACTTTGACCAGGAATATCTCGAAAACTATGTGTTCTAGCGACCTGGTCGAGGTCGCAATCGATTCAGCTCGGCCTGTTTCACTATAAAATGTGATATTCGCGAGATTTTCGGTATTTCTCTATGAATTATTGGCATCTGAAAATGGTTGAAAAATGAAAATTTCCAATTTTTTGATAAAAATTCTGAAAAAATTCAAAATGACTGATTTCAATCTGAAATACAGAAATATGACTTCAAATATTCGAATATTTTCACAATAACTTGTTGGTATTTCATATAATTATTGAAAGAGAATTGGTGTTTTTAGCGTACTTTGACCAGGAATATCTCAAAAACTATGTGTTTTAGCGTCCTGGTCGAGGTCGCACTCGATTCAGCTCGGCCTGTTCCACTATAAAATGAGATATTTGCGAGATTTTCTTTTTTTTTTCTATGAATTATTGGCATCTGAAAATGGTTGAAAAATGAAAATTTCCAATTTTTGAATAAAAATTCTGAAAAAACTCGAAATGACTGATTTCAATCTAAAAAACAGAAATATGTCATCAAATATTCGAATATTTTCAATTTTCACTATTATTTGTTGGTATTTCATATGATTGAAGAATGTGAATTGCTGTTTTTTAGCGTACTTTGACCAGAAATATCTCGAAAACTATGTGTTCTAGCGACCTGGTCGAGGTCGCAGTCGATTCAGCTCGGCCTGTTTCACTATAAAATGTGATATTCGCGAGATTTTCGGCTTTTCTCTATGAATTATTGGCATCTGAAAATGGTTGAAAAATGAAAATTTTCAATTTTTTGATAAAAATTCTGAAAAAATTCAAAATGACTGATTTCATTCTGAAATACAGTAATATGACTTCAAATATTCGAATATTTTCACAATAACTTGTTGGTATTTCATATAATTAAAGAAAGAGAATTGGTGTTTTTAGCGTACTTTGACCAGGAATATCTCAAAAACTATGTGTTTTAGCGTCCTGGTCGAGGTTGCACTCGATTCAGCTCGGCCTGTTCCACTATAAAATGAGATATTTGCGAGATTTTCGTTTTTTTTTTCTATGAATTATTGGCATCTGAAAATGGTTGATAAATGAAAATTTCCAATTTTTGAATAAAAATTCTGAAAAAACTCAAAATGACTGATTCCAATCTGAAAAACAGAAATATGTCATCAAATATTCGAATATTTTTAATTTTCACAATTATTTGTTGGTATTTCATATAATTGAAGAATGTGAATTGCTGTTTTTTAGCGTACTTTTACCAGAAATATCTCGAAAACTATGTGTTCTAGCGACCTGGTCGAGGTCGCAATTGAATCAGCTCGGCCTGTTCCACTATAAAATGTGATATTTGCGAGATTTTTGGCTTTTCTCTATGAATTATTGGCATCTGAAAATAGTTGAAAAATGAAAATTTCCAATTTTTGAATAAAAATTCTGAAAAAACTCAAAATGACTGATTTCAATCTAAAAAACAGAAATATGTCATCAAATATTCGAATATTTTCAATTTTCACAATTATTTGTTGGTATTTCATATAATTGAAGAATGTGAATTGCTGTTTTTTAGCGTACGTTGACCAGAAATATCTCGAAAACTATGTGTTCTAGCGACCTGGTCGAGGTCGCAGTCGATTCAGCTCGGCCTGTTTCAATATAAAATGTGATATTCGCGAGATTTTCGGCTTTTCTCAATGAATTATTGGCATCTGAAAATGGTTGAAAAATGAAAATTTTCAATTTTTTTATAAAAATTCTGAAAAAATTCAGAATGACTGATTTCAATCTGAAATACAGAAATATGACTTCAAATATTCGGATATTTTCACAATAACTTGTTGGTATTTCATATAATTAAAGAAAGAGAATTGGTGTTTTTAGCGTACTTTGACCAGGAATATCTCAAAAACTATGTGTTTTACGGTCCTGGTCGAGGTCGCACTCGATTCAGCTCGGCCTGTTCCACTATAAAATGAGATATTTGCGAGATTTTCTTTTTTTTTTCTATGAATTATTGGCATCTGAAAATGGTTGAAAAATGAAAATTTCCAATTTTTGAATAAAAATTCTGAAAAAACTCAAAATGACTGATTTCAATCTAAAAAACAGAAAAATGTCATCAAATATTCGAATATTTTCAATTTTCACAATTATTTGTTGGTATTTCATATAATTGAAGAATGTGAATTGCTGTTTTTTAGCGTACTTTGACCAGAAATATCTCGAAAACTATGTGTTCTAGCGACCTGGTCGAGGTCGCAGTCGATTCAGCTCGGCCTGTTTCAATATAAAATGTGATATTCGCGAGATTTTCGGCTTTTCTCAATGATTTATTGGCATCTGAAAATGGTTGAAAAATGAAAATTTTCAATTTTTTTATAAAAATTCTGAAAAAATTCAGAATGACTGATTTCAATCTGAAATACAGAAATATGACTTCAAATATTCGGATATTTTCACAATAACTTGTTGGTATTTCATATAATTAAAGAAAGAGAATTGGTGTTTTTAGCGTACTTTGACCAGGAATATCTCAAAAACTATGTGTTTTAGCGTCCTGGTCGAGGTCGCACTCGATTCAGCTCGGCCTGTTCCACTATAAAATGAGATATTTGCGAGATTTTCGTTTATTTTTTTCTATGAATTATTGGCATCTGAAAATGGTTGAAAAATTAAAATTTCCAATTTTTGAATAAAAATTCTGAAAAAACTCAAAATGACTGATTTCAATCTAAAAAACAGAAACATGTCATCAAATATTCGAATATTTTCAATTTTCACAATTATTTGTTGGTATTTCATATAATTGAAGAATGTGAATTGCTGTTTTTTAGCGTACTTTGACCAGAAATGTCTCGAAAACTATGTGTTCTAGCGACCTGGTCGAGGTCGCAATCGATTCAGCTCGGCCTGTTTCACTATAAAATGTGATATTCGCGAGATTTTCGGATTCTCTCTATGAATTATTGGCATCTGAAAATGGTTGAGAAATGAAAATTTCCAATTTTTGAATAAAAATTCTGAAAAAACTCAAAATGTGTGATTTCAATCAAAAAAACAGAAATATGTCATCAAATATTCGAATATTTTCAATTTTCACAATTATTTGTTGGTATTTCATATAATTGAAGAATGTGAATTGCTGTTTTTTAGCGTACTTTGACCAGAAATATCTCGAAAACTATGTGTTCTAGCGACCTGGTCGAGGTCGCAGTCGATTCAGCTCGGCCAGTTTCACTATAAAATGTGATATTCGCGAGATCTTCGGCTTTTCTTTATGAATTATTGGCATCTGAAAATGGTTGAAAAATGAAAATTTCCAATTTTTTGATAAAAATTCTGAAAAAATTCAAAATGACTGATTTCAATCTGAAATACAGAAATATGACTTCAAATATTCGAATATTTTCACAATAACTTGTGGGTATTTCATATAATTAAAAAAAGTGAATTGGTGTTTTTAGCGTATTTTGACCAGGAATATCTCAAAAACTATGTATTTTAGCGTCCTGGTCGACGTCGCACTCGATTCAGCTCGGCCTGTTCCACTATGAAATGATATATTTGCGAGATTTTCGTTTTTTTTTCTATGAATTATTGGCATCTGAAAATGGTTGAAAAATGAAAATTTCCAATTTTTTGATAAAAATTCTGAAAAAATTCAAAATGACTGATTTCAATCTGAAGAACAAGAATATGACATCGAATATTCGAATATTCTCACAATGACTTGTTGGTATTCCATATAATTGAAGAAGGTGAATCGCTGTTTTTTGTGATCTAGAGACCTGGTCGAGGTCGCAATCGATTGAGCTCGGCCTGTTTCACTATAGAATGACATATTCGAGAGATTTTCCGCTTTTATCTATGAATTATTGGCATCTAAAAATGGTTGAAAAATGAAAATTTCCAATGTTTTGATAAAAATTCCGAAAAAATTCAGGACGACTGATTTCAATCTGAAGAACAAAAATATGAAATGGAATATTCGAACATTTTCACATTAACTTGTTCGTATTTCATATAATTAAGGAAAGTGAATTGCTGTTTTTTAGCGTATTTTGACCAGAAATATGTCAAAAACTATGGGTCCTAGCGACCTGGTCGAGTTCACAATCTATTCAGCACGGCTTCGCGGTTTTACTATAAAATCAGATATTCGCGAGACTTTCCGCATTTTTCTATGAATTATAATATTAGTATCAATAAAAATAATAATAATATGCTTTTGGGCTTCGGTCTAGCTTCTCAGGTAAGGCACCAGCCGTTCGATATCTGAGGTAAAGCAATGTCGAGCGCGGTTAGTACTTGGATGGGTGACCATTTGAGGAAACGCCGCGTAAGCCTGTACATCTGTAGGGGAATAGCATATCATAGCTACAGCTACCATATCAATGAGCACAAGATATGGTATGGATATGCCGTCCTTCGGAGGGGACGTTAAGCCGGCGGTCCCGAGGCCATGGATGTTGGGCTAGATCCCTACCTCTGGCTGGAACACAAGAGGATTCGGCAAAATTTCCGGTTGGGGGTAGTGTGCTTACTGGCGTCGGTGTTCAGCCTCAGTAGCAGAAACAGGCCGACGTTAAAGAAACAAGAAAAGAAAAATGCTTCTATTCATACGATTGATATGGTAATAACAATAAACAGAAATAAGTCCTCCATAAATTATGAACATAATCATATGAAAGGGCGGAATTCATTCACCCCTATCCAAAGACACTGGTATCTGCTCTTCTTCCTATTGTTATTTTATTATCATTATTAAAAATAAAAATTTCCAATTCTTGGTTAAAAAAATTCGAGACGAAATCTCAAGAACAGAATTATGTGATCAAATGGTCGAATTTTCTCACAATAACTTGTTGGTAATTCAATTAATCAAAGAAAGTGAATCGGTGTTTTTTAAGCATTATCGTTGATCTCAAAAACCATGTGTCCTAGCGACATGCTCGAGATGTTAGTAGATTCAAGACGGCCTATTCCTAGGAAATGAGATACTAGCGAGAAGTTTTCGCTCTTTTCTAGGAATTACAGCATTATCGATCTAAGTCACATGTTCAAATAGCACATCATACACCTAGGATGTCCTAGGGACCAAAATGGTATTTCAAATCCAGAGACAAAAAGTTCATAACCCGAACAACGAGATGGCTATAATTTGTCGGGGGATTCAGAAACACTTTAGTCTTGAGGTGTATATACTATTTTATGGACTTTAGCATAGGTAGAACGTGAAAAATAACAGTAAAAATCAAATTTCACGAAACGGTAGGGTTTTTTTATCTCTTGGATATCTCACTATGGTGATCCAGATTTTGGGCTAAAAAGAGGTACTTCTAATCCCTAGGGATTCGAAATAGGTGATACTTTGAATCCCTAGGGATTCAAAGTACCACTTATTTCCCCAAAAATAGTGATTTGAAGTACCTTTCAAATCTTCGAAGCGCATAACATTTATTTTTTTTATTTTTTGTTCAAAATCCTGGGAAAATTCGGGAAGACTGATTGGAGATCTTTCAAAACTGAAGATTTTCTCATAGGTTTGAGGGGGTGAATTCGGAATGGAAACTCGACGGCAGAATACTTGGTGTTTCAGATGTCATCCACCATCACATCCACTATACATATATCCTTTAGAATGAAAACAATTTATTATTCCAAGTTAAAAAAATTGTGATATTCCAAAATTGAAGTTATTCAGGGTGAAAACTCTACCGGATAAATACTGGGCATTATAGAGATCATTGAATATATCATTCACTTTATATTCATGAAAAGAAATCAATTTTATATTCCATGTCTTTCAGTAAAAACATCCTCTAATAGTATACTATTCCATAAAAAATCTACTCCTCTATTTTGATAAAACGCATTGTAGTGTCCATAATGATGTTTGTCTCTGGGAAACTGATCGTATTGATTGCTATTCGGTAGAAATCGGACTACTTATAGTTGAGATATAGAGGGGGCCGTTTAAAAAGAGACATGCTGTATAATTTTTAGCATATATAGGGACATATTCCCGTTTGGCAACGTTGTTTTTCCTGGACTGAATGTGTTCCATATATGATATTTTCTTCAAATTTGGCCACGCCCCTAAACCCGCCTTCTGGCCCTAATGTTCTCACTTCATATCCAAATATTGGTGAGACCATTCGGTCCCGGGACTCAATGTGTCAAATTGGCCTCAATGAACCTATTCTATGCCAAATCTGGGCCTCAAAGTGTACGAAAAAGGTATATATATATATATATATATATATATATATATATATACCTACATCGGTACCTTCGAGACCATCACCCCCCTCCACTGTTAGTGGGCGGGGCTATATATGTATTCAGTTACAGAAGCGACACAATGGGCCCATGCGATGTTGCCAGATCTGAAAAAACTATAATGGCTTCAATGTGATGCTTGGGTGCTATATCAGTTGTATCAGCGTTTTTTCCATAAGGTGTATTGATTGTCAAAGAGGTTCTGTTGTAAAACAACAATAATAAACAATATTTCCTTTTTTATATCAAACGGATTGAAAATATTTCTCATTTGGCATGCCTTTACAGATTATAGAATCATAAACGTAGCAAATCGAGACGGAATAGTTATTAAATCAACTAATGTATATTAATGGAGGCGATCATTGATCGAGATATTTCAACGTGCGAGCGAAGCGATGATTACAGAACTTTTCTGTCAATCTCATATTACAGATGAAATGAATCTTTGAAAAGAGAATGTTTATCAAACAAAATAAACAGTAGGTACAGATTCAAATTGGAAATGAATTTGACAACGCAAAGGTGCTTGGATTTGGGCTCGGATTTGGGTCAAGATGGTAAACTGTTACGGTAACATATGAATTCAGGTATGTTTGGTTGCCCATACCACAAAAATTATGCATCACTAAAAAATAAGATGTTTCAATACGAGGTCGACGAAAAAATAAATTTTCATAGATTTATTTCAATGAAATTTGGAGAATTTTGATCGAAAAACAATTATTTGCGTTGAAAATCGAAAAAAAAGGACAGCATATTTTATTATTCATTACTTGACAATGAGGGCTAACATTTTCACTCTCACTAATTGTCGCTACTAGTGTCAAAGTCAAAAATCCAAAAATTTTGCTGGATAGCCCTAAAGTCTATGGCCTGTTTAATCGAAAATATTCGAAAGAGATTATGTAGAATATTTGAACGAATAAAAAACCTCAAATTATCGAAAGACTTAATCCTGCAGTGGGACTCTGTAACTTGTGTCGCATAGCGAAAGCATAGCGAAAGCGAAACGAAGCGAAGTATACGACTTCGCTTTCCGGTACTCTATATGTAGTTCGTTATGCTTTCGCTATCGTCATACGATTTCATACGAAATAGAACGAAGTTGGTGGAGTTAAATTTGGCAACAGTGTTGCGGATCCCATTTATTCAAAGAAAACATCCCATTGGATCAAAAAAGCGGCATTTACGAATTATTGTATTGTTAATTTTTGATTTCAATTAGAAATAAAGCAGTTTCCGAGAGGAGAGAAATTCAATAAAACATCAAAAACACATATGAAGATGATTTATTTCTATGAATTGAAATGAATGTATTGACTACAAACAGATATTGACATCAAGGCCAACAAAAATAGTAATCAGCCAAACAAGAACTTATTCTGCACAGAGCAGGGCATTGGAAAATATGTACCTATACTTTGTTCATATAGAAAATTGGTATTTATATTCTCACTAGGTATATCTCAGGTATAGCTTTCTATTTATATGCAACTAGTAAAGGCAAATGATCTGAGAATAACAATAATATTGTAAGATATGTAACTGCTTATATTTATAATGGACATATCATTCTATAATCTAACACTCAGTATATTATGATTTACATACTATAATGCAATACCTATCAGAACTTGCTTCTCTACGTCGCAAATTAAACAAGATGGTAAGCACATATAATTCCTTGAATCGCCTTCTGCAAGGCAGCTATATGTTGACAGTGCATTTATACAGATGCACTTTTTCTTACAGTTCACTTAAGAATCTTGGATGGAATTATTAATGTAGTGAAAGTAGAATCCATTCTTGTTCTTGTTCAACATAGTAAATAATGTTCAGTTAATCCTGTTTCATGGAATTTACTCTTGATTCTCCCTTATTGGTACACAGTAATATTACTTCTTGGGTGTCTCCAAGGTTTTTGCTATCCAAATTATTTTCCCTTCCAATGCACTTATTATGCAAACTTTTCAAATTTGAACGTTCCAGGCTTTCTGTTATGTTTCACTGTTGTAGGTTTGGGCATATTATATTAGTAGGATTCTTTAATTACCTATTATTGTCTTCTTCAATGGACTCACACCAAAGACATATTTTTCTTAACAAGGATTCAGTGAGACAACTACGAAGGCGTAGAAGGGCCACAAGCAATTTTTTTTTGGAATCCTGACTTTAATCTCGGGCGCTCGACTTTAATCTCGAGCGCCCGACTTTAATCTCGGGCGCTCGACTTTAATCTCGGGCGCTCGACTTTAATCTCGGGCGCTCGACTTTAATCTCGGGCGCCCGACTTTAATCTCGGGCGCCCGACTTTAATCTCGGGCGCTCGACTTTAATCTCGAGCGCCCGACTTTAATCTCGGGCGCCCGACTTTAATCTCGGGCGCTCGACTTTAATCTCGAGCGCCCGACTTTAATCTCGGGCGCCCGACTTTAATCTCGGGCGCTCGACTTTAATCTCGGGCGCTCGACTTTAATCTCGGGCGCCTGACTTCAAAGTCGGACGCATGACTTTCATATCGAATATCGAGTGACAGTTATAGTTCTGTGAAGTCGTTGGCAAGGTTTAACAACTATTAATTGAATTCTTCGTCTTGACTCGCATTTTCCACCGCTTTGGTGAATATGGGCGATGTAGCAGTGGTGAGTTTTTTTAATGATTACTTGGGCAATTGAGAAATAAATCTGATTTTAGGAAAGAACTACAGAACAATTAGTTCATCAATATTTTTCGCTGGGATTCGAACATAAGGAAATCCTCAATTATTTGAAAATATTACATAATAGATGTATCTCATTGCGTACATTGAAAAGGATTTTAGCCAAACTCCATTTATATAGAAGGAAACATTTTTCTAATATTGAGGATGTTGTTAGATTCATGGAGGGCGAAATTGAAAAAGGCTCCCAATTACACGGATATAGATGGTTTCACCTAAAATGTCTTCAGAACGATTTAGTGGTTAGTCAGTCCATAGTTCGAGAGCTATTATGGTATTTAGACCCTCATGGAATGGAACTTCGTAAAAGAAAGAGACTACGCCGTAGGCAATATTCCAATAAAGGACCCAATTATTTATGGCACATGGATTCTTATGACAAACTGAAACCATATGGTATATGCATTAATGGTTGCATCGATGGATTCTCACGACAAATAATTTGGCTTCAAGCAGGACCTTCATCGAGCGATTCCAAGGTATATATGAATCCATAATTTTTTTTTCAAAACATTATATAAGCTATAAAAAGTGTTTCTTATAGCACAGTTGAAAGAATTATTCTTTCAACTGTGCTTATAGGTCTTATATCAAAAGGTCGGTGTATTTTTGGGGACAATGAAATTATGTATCAAAATGTTTGCTTTATATCAATATATACATCAGGGTGTTCAAATGTCATGTACATATTGCAGGAGGTAGTTCTTTAGCTCATTTCAGGACTAAGAGTTCATATAAACATTTGTAATAATTTGATTCGTTTTCAAGGTTGGAAAAACACAATGAGTTTTATTCAATTATAAGGAAACTGCTGAACAACAATCGAAAAGATTTCAACGAATTGGTGACACTCTGAGGGCGCCGTTAGGAGGATATTATTGTTTTATTTTCACTAGCCAAGGAATTACCTCCTTCAATATGTACATGACAGTTAGGTATATATATGTATATACACCGTGTCTCATTTCAAACGGCCCCCCTCTATATCTCAGCTATTAGTCATGCGATGACAACTAAATTTGGGCTGGTGTGACCAACCGTTAATATGATTAGTTTTACAGAGATGAATATTATTTTGGACAGTGCCGTGCGTTCCATGCCAAATTAGGACTGGTATTGTGAATAACTATCAATTTGACCAGTTTTTCAGAAACAAACATAATTTTAGACAATGCCGTGCGTTTTTAATAAAAAGGGTCGATTGTTCATAAGATCATATTAGAAATAATTTTTTTACCCAAAAACTAACATTAAAATATTGTTCTTTATGGTTTTGCACTCTCATAAGTGAATTTTCATATAGTTTCTATGAAAGGTTTCAGAACATCAGGCAAATCTAAACAGCATTTTTCGAACGTAAATAATTATTTACTCGGAAACAGTGCGTTTAAAAATATCTTGTTATTACTTTCAAACCATAATTTTCTACCTACTGGAGCTATTGAACGTGCCGAAATTTGTATTTCATTTGAATTCACTATTTTTTCGAGGCAGAAAATGAAAAAGCCTGCCAATCCTGTTAATTCGGAATGAAGTGCTATTTTGCATATGGGGGTTCTATAGCATGAAGAACAATAGTATGAAGTGAGTTTTTCACAACCTCTGGGTTACATGCCCAACGCTCTGCCAATTGAGCCAACGGGTCGTCCGTCGATCAATCGGCAGTAAGCACATGGAAACTTCAAACGCAAATATCTTCGTAATCGTTTGAAATAACCCAATCAAACCCGGTATCGTTGAATTCGTTATGATAATCTCTAACCGATTATGTTAAACGATACCGATTTGAAAATCGGAAGTTGGGGTAGTTTTTGGTGTAACCGGAAGTGATGAGAGAGTATGAAATATCTAGAAATTTCACAATTTTTGAATTCATATAACACCCTTGCTAAGTTTGAATATCATACCTTCAGTACTCTGGAAACTATGGCTTGTCTAATGAATACGTTGACACCCGGTTTAGGTCAAATATACCCTTATCGAATTATCACCCTTCGTCATTTACAGGTTATTGGTGGATATTACATGAATGCTCTAAAGATGATCAAGGGTTGCCCCAAAACTCTCAGAAGTGATTTCGGTACAGAAAATACCTTAGTTGAAAGAATGCAAAAAGCTCTTCATCAAACTTTCAACGAAGCCACATCTGAGAGGCCACCTTTCCTTTACGGAAGCAGTACACATAATCAACGCATAGAGGCGTGGTGGTCAATACTTCGGAAGCATAATGCACAATTCTGGATTAACCTTTTCGAAATGCTAAGAGATGACAATCTCTATGATGGAACATTTTTAGACAAATCTCTTGTACAATTTTGCTTCATGCAGCTTGTACAGGTAATTATTTCAGTTTAATAATAATTCTAAAAATTATATCCACATAATTTAGAAGGGAAGCGTGCCCCTATAAATTACTGAATATCACAAATTAGTGTCTCTTCGTGAAAAACAATAGTCGGTTCACTCGTCGTATTCGGAATATGCCTATATATCAAAATATATCTGAAGAATACAAAATTCAGTGATCTGATTATTGTCTTTTCAGACGCTCTGTCCATTCTGTTTGTCAAACCAATCTATTTAAATTATAAGTACAACTGAAAACAGTTCATCCACGAAAACGCCCTTTCGATTTATATTTTCTTATAATTTTACTATCTTAAATTTGGCTAAATACAAAAACAGACAAAAAACTTTCATTCACTTGGATTCATATAATTTTGTTTCCACTTCATCCATCAAAATATGTTTTATGCGTAAAGTAGCACTTTAGCGCTCTAGGGCGTAAAATGTGTAAATCGGTCGGTAAAGTAGTCCGGCGGGCTGTAAAGTAGGCGAACGGGCGATAAAGCAATTTCACTGTTTTTGCAGTAATTGCTAGTAGACTTCTATTCGATCTTTCTTCGCCAGTGGCATATATAATTTGTCCAAAAGGATGCATAAAATGTTGTATGTATTTCGGACGTAACTTGCTTTTATGGACCTAGGCGTGTTAATAGCCCTCGCTATCGCTCAGGCTTTTACTTACACGCTGCGATCCATAAAAGCCTACTTTACGCTCTTGACATAAATAACTATTTGGTGGCGAAACTATTCTTTATAAGTAGGTCGAAACGACTTACATGTCCCTACTTAACTTCTGATTTACTATCTACAGACATTTAATTGGAACATATACAGGGTGATCAGAACTCTGAATCTCGACTTGTTACAGCGTTTTTTTAGAGCCGTTGTTTCGTTTTCAATGCCCTACGCTGTCTAGTGTTTTATGGGAGGTGTTTATCGGAGTAGACCTGCTCAGTAATATTGAATCAGATCGTCATAACCATGGTACTTAACATATTCTGTTCATTTTGGAGTGAAATTTTCATTTTGCAATATTTGATAAAAGTCTGGAATTAGGGCCATAATATTTCCTTTCAAAAACAACAACCATCCGATGTAATCATTATTTCAGAGGGACCTTGATGAAGTTGTGCTGGAGTGGAGTGTTCATAAAATACGTCCTTCAAGAAATAGTAATAGTCCCTCTGGCAGACCATGTATCATGTTTGAAATGCCATCGTTATACCAGACACGGAGCTATCTGATAGAAGTACCATCATTCGCTCTGGACGCACTCAGTTTAGATTGTTTATTCCAGGAATATCCTTGTGACGAAGAGTTTTATCAATTATGTGGTATACTCATGGCAGAAAATGATTTGAGAGCTGAAAACGATCCATATAGTGCGATAGACTTGTATATGAATTTAAGAAGGATATTAAAGGAAATTTTTGTCTGAAACGTTGTTTTATTAATAACATTGATTATCCAGAGACACTTTGAAATTACCAATGAGAGGAGGGTGCAATTTATGATAGGAATTAACATAACAGAGAATTATTTCAGAACGAAGTCAAAATCAAAATCATCCACTTTAAAATTTACCTACTTTATGATTTTTGGTCAGAATTTCATACTCATCAAGATTGCTAATAACGAGGATTTGGACCATATGTATCACATATGGTCCAAATCCATGTAAAATTTTTATCTTGGGCATATGAAGTTATTTTATTGAAATTCAACAATTCCTTAAACGACAGTCGAAATTTTTTATTCGTGGTCAGAATATCTCTAATACTTTATATGGAATTATTAGGGTGATGGATTATGACTAAATAACAAGTAATTTCAGTTTGATGGATACGTTTTCTAATGTATGATAATAAACTTACCTCAAATTCTTGCAACCATAAAAAGGTAAACATGCATAATTACAGACTATACTTGTACAGATTGTTTATCGAATCGTTACATATTCGAGAATTGAGAAAGGGTGGCATTTGGCAACATCGCAGTTACGGACAGATGAAATATCAATCGGTTTATGACATCAATTATCAATACTCAACCTAAAAGTAATAACCTAAATGTAGAGGTTCCTGAGATATTTGCAAAAAACTGAGATAATATTGCTAAGTGTTCAAGATGGAAATTAAAATTATAATGCTGAATTTTGATCATATATTCAACTACTAAACAAATATTTATTGTACCTATCCCAAGCATGGTTACACATCAAATCATAACGCAATATAAAGTATTCACCTTGAAATAACGTGTGAAATAAAGAAGTCAGTTTGTCGATCTACTTCTGACTCACCTGTAGGTACTATAGTTTTAATGTTTTCAACAATAAAAAATATTCAGGAGGTTGAGAATTTTTTTTAATCTCGTAAAAAATCAGCGTTATGCCGTTGTGGCACGTCGAAAATTGATCTCAATATACTCAATATTACGCCAAGACATCTCTTTAGTTTTTCGCAAAAATATCTCAGAAGCCCTAACATTCAGGCATGTGGAATATTCATTACTTCTAGGTAAGGTATAGATAAGTCAAATTGATGTCATACACCAATTTGACAATTCGTTTTAAAAAAAAAATACGAAGGAGAACGTGGCAACACACGATCATAACTACGCCACTGACTTACGTGATTCAAAAATGGGAATAGTATACCGAGTTTAATTTATTTTTCCTACAGGGGGAAATAAATTGATATAAAACCTATTTTTTTCGATCTTCCGACATGGATGTATTTTAGGACTTTAGGGCATAACTACGATAAGAACTTTTCACCTCAAAAAGAGGTGAGGAATCGAAGGAAATCGTATAATATACGATGTTTGCCGGTCGCATTCTGATTCACGCCTACGTAGTGTGGAAAAGCTCCATAGCTCAAGTGTAAAGAGAGATAGACAAAATCTTTCTGGGGATAATGATATTATGATACAATATCGTGAGGTCTACAAATCAAAATTATTTTGATCTCTACAGGATGTGCACGAGCTCCGATGAAACTTCGATTATCGCTTTAATGAAGTCATAATCGAGAGTTATCTTACAGGGTGATTTATAATGAACTACCAATTTTGACTTTTTCGACTGGTCATAACTTTGTTATTTCAAATGGAACACCTTATATATTTCATACCTATTCACATATTCTCGTATCTGATGTCATATTTCTTATATTATTAGTCTGTATTTTTCGAGATATGAACCTATTTTTCTCGAATTTTCTCTTTCGCATAATAAATACTGAACATTGAACAATCTATATGATCATTGCTATAATTTTAGTCTAGTAGGCAAGCCGTTCGAAAAATATAGACAGAAATGCTACAATTGATGAACAATATTGTTTCAAGCCATAGGCGAATTAGAAAAAACACATTATTCTGATAAACACCCGTGATTTTATTAATTGAGTTGATTTAATAATTCTGTCAAATAAATAAGTTTTTGTGGAACGTACGAATGATCTCGATATAATCGATATCATTTCGTCGATATTATCATAGTATCATTACCTATGATAATTTTGCAATAATTGCTATTATACAGGGTGGCATTGGAATACGTGCAAATATTATCAGCACATCAATATGATACTGTCTAAAAAATATTCCCATGATATCAGATTTTGTCTAATTCTCCTAATTTACGAGAAATTTCATCCCAAAAATTTAACAAAAAATTAGAAAAAAATCAAGTACGCCACTTTAAAACAATTTAAATGATTGAATTCCTTGTGATTGTGCCTTCCGCACATCAGGAATTTGAACAGAGGTGACATCAGAATAGTGTAAAAATTTGGGTGGAAAAAGGGGTCTAACCTCAAAATTTATTTTTATCCCCATATTTTTTTCATTAGTGCCATTCGATAGTATACGTCAAGCTTTTCATCAGGGTTTGACATATTTGCGCTTATTTTAATGTATATATGAGCTTAAGAAATGGAATAATGTGAATATTGTACAATACATGATATATGAAATATTTTATTTTATAATTACATGGCAAATGAGTTCTTTCGTGTCTTATTATCACAATCCTGTTCAGGAGAATATATTCTGGGATTTGTGCATAAAAATCGATAAAACTTAAATATTTATTTTTCGAAATACAGCAACAAAAACATAGTTACTAAATATGTTGAAATAATATATCATAAAAACTTAACAAACATTCATATGTATGAGAATGTCTAGTGAGCTGCTGGCAACATTTTTAGGTTACGAATGTGGACTCTAGACTCAAGAGTAGTCTACACTCTAGACTCTAGAATGAATCTTTATGCTCTAGAGTCTAGAGTCTAGAGAATACAGTTTCAGAAATCACAGACTGTAGGAGGTTTGAACGAAATCTACTCGAGGCAGTAGACCAGCACAAAATATTACAGATATACGCGGTTATATTCGAGTATTCAACTGGACCATTGTGAAATGTATTTTCCTCTCTCTTCGTTTCAATCGTTGGCTTCATCTTACATTCACAAATTTGAATATTGTAACTGAAACTGTATATTATGCAAGCTTCCATCTTTCGTAGTAAAAATGGGTTAAACAGTAGGAAGGAGAAACATGCTACAGTGGTCTAATTCGATACTTGATTATACAACACGTGTATGTATTGGTTCACTATAGCTCGACTAAATTGTATACAAACCTATTATTGTAAATCCTATATTATAATGCCAATTTAATTTCCTAATCTGTCTAGCTATAATATACGTATTACTCAAATTGTCCTCACTAAACAAATTCATAGTAGGTTTCAAGCGCCAAACTCGAATATAAATAAAAAAATAAAAACAACTTATTCGTGAAAAGAGGGTTATCTTATCTCCGAGGACATAATATGCCAAAAAATCTGACTGGTGTCATCGAGTGCTAAAAATATTATAGCCCCGAAGAAAGATGATTTCATTCCGCCAAGGATTACACTAAATCCATTATCCAAATATTTGAATTCAAAATAGAATTTAACTCGCTTCGTAAAATAATGAAATTCTCGTATGTTGATGACAGTTGCAGTAGTCCGGAGCATGTATGTGCAATGGGTAGTCGGTTGATACCAGTTGTTTCTACGAAAGCTACTTTTATACTCATAATTGGTAAGTTTGAGCCGGTACAGTATCTGAAAAAAGCTTCTCTTATCGTATCGTCAGCTTCTTTTATGAATTTTTTTAAATAATTGAAAACAATATTTTGTTCATTTGTAATATTTGAGTTCTCGAGTTCTATTTTTTTAAGACAATTTTTAACTGAGGGTTTGATTTTTTCGTATAGCTCCAGTATTTCTTCATGATTGGTGATTTTATACTCCCATTCTTTCTGAAAGCATTTCACAACAAAAGCTGGTTTTTGAATTAGTTCTTTGTGTGCTATATCTCGCAAAAGCTGTTTGAAATTGTCCTCGTTTGGATTCCATTTAGATTCATACGTACTGAAAATTTCAACTAATTCATCTAAATCAACTTCATCAAAATTTTTTTGTGCTTGCTCAAAAACTTGTCGATCTGTATCACAAATATAATTGAAAAATTCATTAATCAGATCTTCATCATTGACATTCAGATTAAAACACGTTTTGAGAAAAACTGGAGCTATTTTAATGGGGAGATATTTCTCCAATATAAATCCTTTTAAAAAAATTTTTGCAATAGCTTTCCACTGCAATTCCCCAAAATCATGCCTAATATAAGGAACTTTCATGATAGTTCCAACTGTACATTTTTCGTAAAATGTCTGCCAGAATTCGGAAAGAACATCCCTCCATACCCCACCGAAGTCTTCAGCTGATTCTTTTTCGCCTGTGGGAAGAATCAACTCTAATTTTAAATTTCCTCTGAGAAAAAAATCATCTTCGAATGCTTTGATAAGATCATCAAAAATGTTTCCCCTATGTACAGTAAGAGTTTTCTGTTCTTGATTTTCTACTCCAAAAAGTTCAGGAAATCCGAAATTATAATTATTGGATTGCTGGTAATCCTGAAAAAAATAATTTAACTAAATATAGGGTTTACACGGAATATGATCATGATACGAAATGTGGAGCATTGATATAAATAAATTCCATTACAAAATAAAAAGGATATTTCATTTTGAAAATCCCAACTCTATACCACAGTCTATACCCACAGGATTCAATACCTGCTATACAGGGTGTCCAACCGGTAAATAATTCAATCATTATAGGGGGGATTCGAAAATTTGGTGGCATACATTTCCAAGATGGAGGCACTTCCGGTTGAACCGGAAGTGACATTAACTCGAGCATTAACTTCATTTTTTCAAATAGAAGACCCTGTATATTATTGCATTTTTAGATTCTCCCTGAAGATCTGCATTCAAATCGGGATTTTTCAACTGTAGGATTTTTTTGTGTCGAAACTATTCATGCATTATTGGTGGAAACGGCTAACATGTCCCTATCTTAACTTTTGATTTAATATCTACTGACATTTAAATGGAACAGATACAGGGTGATCCATTAAGGACTAAGGTTATTTTAAATGATGGAAGCAGGTGACTTTAAAGTTACAGAAAATTCTCCATATGATTTTAGGAACACCCTGGACATATTTTCAAACAAATTCAACAAAAACTGCTCTGTTTCCACATAATACAAGCATACACGGTGGAATTCTATCATTTTCTACTGTGAATATCTTCGAAATTGCTCTCTTATAATGATGAGTGATTGACTATGGATTTCACGCTTCCAACACTCAATATCTCGAAAACTAAATAAGATATTGGAAACTTCGAGTGGTCGGTGGTCGAGAGCGTTGAGGCGCTGAGTTCGTATGGGGACTCCCACCGAGACCTAGGTTCGAATCCTATTTAGGCCATGGATGTTTGTGTTTGTATGTATACCTAACCCCGCACAAGTTTCGACTTATGGGGCGTTTGGTCCCAGTGCTGGGACTAACGAGGTATGCAATTGTGAAAAAAAAATCTTGAATCGAATATTTTCTCTTTCGAATGGTGCCCTCCAAACATTATTTCGTTATTCCATATACGAGGGGTGTGAAAATGTTTCATTTTTTCAAATGGCACACCCTATATTTCATTGCATATTTTGAAAGAGTGAATCTTGGTGATTTTAAAAATATATAAATTTCGAACATTTCATGGAGTGATACTGGGTGAATCGAAGGAATATAACTTGCAATTGATTGACGGTCGTAAAATTATCTAATTGAATTCAAGTTTTGTTGTTAGGTCAACTGACAACTGATATTTTCAATAATCTCCTGGTTTCAGCTCAAATTGAGTTGAATTAGATGACTTCATGGCAAAAATTGCAATTAATCTCAAGTTTTATTCCTTTGGTCCACCCACTATTACTCCATGGAATGTATGAAAATTATATATTATCAGCAAAAAATACTTCTTCAAGTATTGCAGTGAAGTATAGGGTGTTCCATTAGAGAAAATTCAACATTTTCACTCCACTGAGCTATTCCGCCGTCTTTAAAATTCTATTTCTCAATTGAAACTGAAATTTAATCATATTCTATTTGGCACGGTGCCGGCTAGATTATATTTCAATATGCCATAAAATGGGTAGACGATTGTATGACGTACGTAAAAACATAATACGAATTGACACTATTGGCCCAGTGCCGGCTGAATTATAGGCAAACTATTACAATATGAAATACAACGAGCCGACGTTTGACAAGTGCAGCTTGGCCATGGCCAGCAATCTGCCGATCTATCATCATGTTCTGGGCCAGAAGGCGGCCAGAGATTTGATATTTGGTGGGTTCTGTGACATTTTCTTGTTGATATTCACTATTTACAGGTTTTTTTGAAAGATGTGGTAGGCAATAATAATAAGAAAACAAAATATCTTCATAGCAATAGTGAATCTCTAAAAATATCTAATGAAATAGATATTTATTATAACTACAAGGGAAAAAAGTAGTAATAGTAATATTTGTCCCGAGTATAATACACTATTTTTTTCTGTGACAGAAGTAAGGACGAATCAATATTGAGAAGATATTACATTATTTTGAAATCTGAAAATTATCGACGTGAAATTTTAAGTTTTTAACAGTAGGGACACCTGCGTTGTAGGCATCTTTATCATTCTTTTGAAGTAATCAAATATCTGATGTCACTTCTGTCAGTCTAATTCTGTGATTTGATTTCAAAAAATCGCGAATTTAGTGGTTGTTTAGTAATTTTCGTAACCGCGAAGTCGAATGGAAGATAAAAGGACTTGCAGTTCTTTCTCGGAGACGGTATTATTGACTCATTTTTCGGAACTATAGCACAACAAAAGCCATCAACAGTGTATATATATGTGATATATGTCCGGGAAAAAAGTACTCACTTTTTTCCCACAGGAAAAAAGTCATTCATGGAAAGTGACATTTTATTATGCCAACAGAGATGGAATGCCAACTTTTTTCCCGTCACAGAAAAAAAATTATATTTCTGATTCTTTATCATGATTAATTACTTGTTATCGCAAAATTTTAAATTTCTTTCTCAAATATGGACCAAGAAAATAATCATAATAACGAAATCACTGATATCAAGTTTTCCCTAAATATTTCTGGAACGGCTGAATTCGTTCAGCTGGTGAGAGAAAAAACAGAAGGAGGAATGAAGAGAGGGGCCGCAGAGGCGCCAAAAAATATTAAGCTCAGGGCCCCAGAAATCGTCGATTCGCCGCTGAGTTGGTAAATAACTATAAATGAATAGAATTCAGTCGTGCCTTCAACGGTGTGCATATTTGAAAACAGTTCAGTTTTGTGGAATTTGTGGTAGGTATAATTAAATATGAATAAATATTTTTTATATAACAATAAACTTTCAGTGTTCAATTCTGAGTTGATGTTGATGGAGATCCTTTTTTAAAAAATGTATACCTACCTATTTCATGACAGTGAAAAATTATATAGAATAGAGCAATGTCTGCTGACGTCACAACATGGCGCACTCGTCGTTCTCATCAGCTGATCGGGGGACAAACAAAGCTGTGTGTGAATTTTGATTTTATTATTTCTGACCCATTGGTGATTTTGTTCAACTTGTAGATATTATACAAGAAGAATGTGTACATTTTCTTCCAAAATGAGTATCTATCGAGGTATATTACGAGGTAATATTAGGTATATTAGAGCTGAACTCAAGTAAATCCAGTGATTTAAAATTGACAAATAAACCAATTTGAACTCTTCTTTGGACTCATTCACTTCTCTCACAGGATTCATGATGAATGAATTAACAAACATGTCAATAAATAAATGCTTCAGGTATTGTATTGTAGTGGTAATGTGCAAGAAAGTTACATGTAGCCTTATGGAAAATTTGTATGCTTGTCCCCCCATCAGGTGTTCAATGGCCGACAATTTTACGTCATATGACGTCACTGACAATGCTCTATTCAAGGAACTATTTAGATGATGAAGTATCTCACCTCTTCCTCGAATTCCTGGAAATACCTAGTCAATGGTATTTCATTTAATCGTTCACTTCTTCTCATCAGCGTTTCTGTGGAAGATGAAGCTCGTGTTGATTCTGCATTATGTAGTTCCAGTTCCGAACTAAAACTATCAGCAACAGCATCATTACTATCTGAGATTGGCCTGGTAATCGTTTCCGGAATATATTCTACATCGTTATCTTCAATCTCTGCATCCTTTTTATAACTAGTGGCCAAATAAAATCGCAATGTTCTCACAGCAGTTAAGTCATACATTTCTTCGATAGTGTAATTTTCGGAGAAGCTATTACTTTTAAAGTCTAGTAGTTCATGGTCGTATAAGGATATATGTCCTTTTGGTGAGTCACCTCCGGGAAAGAATAATTCCTTCGCTTTCAGCAGAATCTCCGAACACCTAGTTTCTCTGGGAACTACAATTTTTCTAGTTCCACCTCCAAATTTTGCCCTGACCTGCATATAATTTTTACTCTTGCTGTTGGCACACAGCCAACCTATTTCCACTGTTCTTGTTGGTTTTTTATTCAGCGGATATTCGGTACAAGACTTTTTCTTCTTTTTTCTGGATCCATTGGTCTCCATCTTATTTTTCAATTTTTCTATCAAGCTCTGCTTTTTGTTTACTCTTGTTCTTTTACAAAAGCTCAGTAGTGCAATTCGATCCCCATGTTTTGGAATCATTTCTTTGAAATCATCCTCCGGCATTAAGAGAAGTGTTTCGCCATCAATCTGAAGAAAATCAAATTATAAATAGACGCGGTCGATACTTGATGAAAATCCATATCAAAGGAAATTGTTTCTAGTTCACTTCGGAATCAAATCAATTTAAAAATTTCTAACTCAAAAATTATATAATCGAACAGTCGTAACACTTAATAGATATCGAGTTTTTACATTTATTCCTGATCTTTGACGTCGTTATCTTTGTTAGCGATTCGATTTTGATTCATATTTGAAAAAAGGTAGGAATATGTATGATTGGTGCTGTCTTGAAAATTCACACCAATATTTTGTAACCAATAAGTAATTTCGTTTCAGCTCGTTACTTAAGCAACCAAAATACTATGCGATAGTTTATTCATCCTGAGTATATTTTTTATACCTCAGCGTTACGACAGCGATAGTATTCCTGTAAAATGCACAAAAATTGTGAAAATAAAGCATCCGTTCACTTTAGACACAGATTTGTAGATAGCTGTAAGCATACATTATTTTTAACGACCAAAGATTTGTTAAATGCTACTAAAATCCTTGAGGGGTCTTTTTTGGATAGAGAAACCCAATATAATTACGAAATGTCATGTCTTAATTTTTATATGACTTTGGTGTAGAATTTCCTTACCGAATCTCCCCCGTTCTTGAATTAATATCGCGGAAACATCTCTTATTTTTGTGAAAATTCACGCTCTCGGAAATATTTCTGATAGTATTCCAAGCACTAGCAAGATTACTGATGAAAATATCGATTTAAAAAATACGTGAGGCTCATATAATACATAATCAATGCATGATCAGTTACTAACAATTTTATTGCTCTGCCAAGTGAATGTTGTATCGGGAGATTCAATGAGGGTGACGAGGTACTGTATCTCAGGATAGTAGTCCTATAGAAGTTTGGGAAAAAATTCTCTAGAGGAAATCGACCAAGAAAAATTATTGGGAATATTTTTAAAACCCATACTTCTACCGCTAGGTGACGTAATATAGGTTTGATTTTAATAAATTTTCTCGAAATGTTTTCAATATAAGTTTAGTAATTAATATACTCTCACATTATTGCCACCATAATGCTTCATCTTTTTGGTAGATATTTTTTCATTGTAGGACGTAAAATGAAGGCGGAAGGGGATGATGAACTTTTTGGAAAGTGTGTGTCTATAATTCAAGTTTGACTTAACGGAGTTCAGCATACAAGGTCTAGTCTGGTTCAAGAAAGGAAGGTTGGGTTAATAAAATAAAAAACCATCTATGCCATGCATTCTTTTTTTACCGCATTCGCGAGGGAGCGTGTTTTATAGTCATCAGTTTTTTTTTAATTTTGCTCCGAAATCGTGATAGAACCGTGTGATTATTTTATAAGATTTGGAAAGAAAAATATTTTATTAACTAATTTTTTGAAGAAAAAAAAAACAATCATTATATATCACATAACAAACAAGAACACAACAATTATAACATCAACATGATTGGATATCATATAACAAACAAGAACACAACAATAATAACATCAACATGATTGTACAAACTTTATTATTAAAAAATTTTATTAGGCTCTTTACGAATGTCACGAATGTCAAGGAACAAACTATCTATACCTATTTGGAAAAAATCGCCGGTTGGATATTTCTGAATATCAATACCTTCACTATACTTACCAGTACCAGTAGTAAAGTTTATTCAATAATCTTGATGTTGTTACTGTTGTTTCTTGTTTGTTATGGTCTTATGGTATAGCATTATTGTTATGATTGAATTGAAATGATGGTATAATGAAGTTCCACACTGTTTTTTCATTTGTCCATGGCATACTTGACTACGAGACTACAACTCATTATCTTCCTTTAAGAAATTCGTTAATTATTTTCTTTAAACCATAACTTTTAAAAGAATGATCATATCTCCATTCGATTTGAACATAGGTATTGTGTTGCCAATTTGATCTACTCTGCGAATCTGCTAAAAATAATCATCTTACGGTTCTATTTACAATTTCGGAGCAAAATTCAAAAACCGGTTATCTTTATGAAACTTGCCCCATAGCGAGGGTGGTAAGAACCAGAATGACATGACAAATTTCGTTAAGTCAAACTTAAGTTATATAGATACTTACATTCCAAAAAGTTCAGCATCCCCTCATACCTTTATTTCACGTCCTACATTGAAAAAAAAATTCATCAGAAAGATGAACAATAATAGTGGAATTAACGTGAAAGTATTAATTCCTAAAGTTGAAAATGTTCGAGAAATAGTATTTTTAATACGATCGAAGCTATTACGCCCCTAGCGGTGGACGGTGGACGTATGATTTAAAAAAATATTCACATCAATTTTTCTTGGTCGATTTTTTTTATTCTCACCTTAGATCTACCTACGTAACTATGCTAATTAAGATCAATATCAATATATTTCATTTGAAATGAAATAGAAAAAAACGAGTACTAAAAAATGTGGTCGATCACTATCACTAATAATTTACTAAGTTACCATTGAGATTAATTGTGTTGCATCAATGAATATTTTATCACTACTTACATTTTGCTCCCTGAAATAGTCTATTGTTTCTTGGGGTATCTGCCTGCTTTTCAAAAAAGAATCCAAGGACATATCGCTGAAGTTAAATTCCTCCTAAAAATTTTCAAATCGAATTAACTTACATTTATCTATAATCCTACAATAAAATGTATGTCGGAGTAGACAATTTTCAATATTTTGTTCTCATTTATGAGCACTGACCCTAGGAGTTTCAACACTCAACTGACTCAAAAACTGATTATCTTCGCCAAAATATTTGGACTGCCCTGCGGAAATAATCAAAGAATCGGACAATGCCACACGTGCACAGACTTCAAAGGGTACTTCAAACCCGCCGCGACAATGCGCGGTATATAACCACATGCTTTTTCAATTGGGTTTGGATAGAATTATAACTACAATGCAAAATCAGAAAATTAACCACATTTGAATTTGGTATGCTGTCATACAGGGTATGCCTAAAGTCTGTATCAATTTTTCTTGTTTTATTTCGATACCTACTTTTTTCTCACTGTTCGGTAGGACAAATACTTATATGAAACATAAAAAAGAAGGCGCAATCTTCTTGATATTTTTTGCCGACATTCCGAAGCCATCCGCACTCATCCGCAATTGTTTGGGACCAGAGCCGGACTGAATTACTTTACTCAGAAACGATAGAAAATGATAATGATATCAGTAACCTGAATTATATTATCTAAATAGGTGTAGGTATGGTTTGTTCTCTTGCTTACTTGTAAGCTACTAAGTGATTCATGAAGTCAAATAGAAACAATTCAAAATGTGTATAGTATCATATTTTTTTAGACAGGAATATTATCTCGTTATGTGAAATTCATGACGGATATTCTCATAAATTACGCTACCAATTCAAACTCGATTCAATTGTACACTTCATCTTCTTCATCGCTGAAATTAAAGCCCTCCTCACTATCATCTGCCAAATTGATGATGAATCGATTCTGACCGTTCAGATGTGTATGGCACCCAGATTTATATGTCTGATAGGTATTCTTAGAATTTCAAAACCTCATTCACTTTTTCATGCCAATCGACAGCACTGACATTTACCACTTATGTGGTTGTTTTTAAGATATAACTCTAGGGTCGAAATTTCTACGGATTATTTTCTTCAGTTGTCTACAAATAAATTCTATAGGATTGAAAATACAAAAATATTTGCGCAATCTGAGAATCGTATGATAATTTTGTTTGGCAACTTCGTTTATAATATTATACTTCCTTGAACTCTTCAACATTCAAATTCAAATATTTGTCTTCAAAGTATAAATCATGGGTATAGTTAAAAAATCTTGGATCTCTACCTTACGATTAGCAATGTTTGGAACCTTTTCCTTGAGTCTACTAAGACTGGATATCGACTGAATCCGTCCCTGACAAGCAAACCCTCGATCTAGCCGCTAGTCCATTCGGGCTGTAGGAGAGATGTGGGCAACTTTGTGGTTTGAAACCAAAATATCCAATATTCATCACAGTCCACGAGTAGCTACGTCAAAGAGTTATATAATCACATTTTCTGTCGTGGATTCAAGAGATGAGTGGAAAAAGCAAACAATTCAATGACTGGTGACAAAATACTGGAAACATGTGTGAAAACTGGGTAGTTGATTGATAGTAAACACGTATCAGTATCAATTATAACATTTAGATCTATGTTATAACTTATGTGTTGAGATATTCAGGATATGAATGATGTGGGTAGTAAAAGATTTAAGACAAAACGAAATCAGAGTATGCTTTGTACAAGTACAAAAGTGTTTAGGGAGATATTACATTTTAAAGTTTAACTGGAATGTTTGTGAAACATTGATTAGAAGTAAATAGCCGAACCCGAGCGTTTGCTTTCATCGAGTTCAGAAGCACTGCAAGTATCAATGACTTTTGCAATATTGATTAACATTGATTACTTAACTAAAATAAAAATAAGTGAAGTAATCACCCAATGTGACTCACTTGACAGCTTATTATAATAATATATGAATGAGTAAGTAGATCGAAACAAGGCCTTAGACTACTTCACTTTGTTACAATTTGTATTAACATCCTTCATGTCAACAGAGAAAACATCTTTTCTAGGTCCTAGGAGTTAAAGTTCAGCTTCAGCTCCAAGGAACTCAAAGTGTGGCCTAGCAACATAGATAAATATTGTTATGCACCGGGCGTGAATAAGCAGTTTATCGCTCGGATTTACAGGCGTAAAGTAACGCACTAGGACGATAAAGGAGTACAGCGAGTTCCCCAGTGGGCGGTAAAGTTGGTGAACGGAAAGTAGTGATTCCACTGTTTTTATAGTAATATCTAGTAGTAGACTACCATTCGATGTTTATTCGCCAGTAACATATATAATTTGGCCAAATGAACTCAAAATCATTGAAAAATTTCATATTGACGTTCAATAAATGTCTAAACCGGACGTGCATAAAATGTTGTATGTATTTCGGGCATAACTTGCTCGTATCAATATCCTACTTACATGCTGTGGTCCATAAAAGCCAACTTAAGCCCTCAATACATAAATTACTATTGTGTCAGTGATAGAAACGTCAACTTTTTCTTGCTACCGGTGAAAAAATCGCAGAATTGTCAAGCTTGATTGATGAAAAATGTACCTTTTTTTTAATTCAAAGGAAAAAGTTTATGAATAAGATGAGCATTAGCATTATTATCACCTATTATATTCTTTGGTGAAATTGTGAAAGTAAAACTCGAAATTCTATCCCATTAAGATATACCTCTGCCTAGAATATAAAAAATGTCATAAGGTTTTAAGTAATTTTTCCCTATCTCCCCTTCACAAGAGAAGAAAAATGAGCACGTGTTGTTCATCAAAGAGACCCGCCGGACATAAAAACCACCTCATTATTTATGTTGTATTTTTTATGTTTCATATATCTATTTGTTGGACACAGTTTTTCGCATATATGTATGTCAATTCGAAATGAAAAACTGGTGTGCGTAGGCACCGAACATAAACAGATGTTCGGTGGCGTAGGGGACCACACGTCGGAAGTGATAACTACTATGGCCGGTTGGCCGGTCAGTATTTCCAATATCTTTTCGGCAAAAGGGGGCAATTTGAGTGGAGTAATATTAATTTTATGTAATATTTACACGTATTCGCGACAAGGATAAAATAGAACTGAAAAAAATATTGATGGAGAAATTTCAAGCATGTGAAATTTCAAAATGCATCTTTTTCGTAATCCGAGCGAGAACACAATATGATTAGACTATACCCGTCTTTATTATGGTACGCGGTGACCGTGACGAGAGTTTGCCGATTTACTATCAACATAGGTATATGTATATATGATTGCACAAATTCAATTGGACCCGAGTTGAAGCACCGTGCCAAAAGGATACGATAGGCTAATGGAGTAGCGTACCTGCCTGTTAAGCCAAAGGTCGCGGGCTCGAATCCTGTACTCCTTCAACTTTTTTCAACTTTTTTCGAAGTGATTTGATTGAAAAAATATTGTGGAGGCATTCAATATTGGGGCCGATAATGATTTGCTATTTCAATGAAGTTTTTTTTTTTCAGGATTTTTTTTTATCGCTTGGAGCGCACGAAAGGAAATCCCTATAATGTTCAGAGAACATCGCGCGTTCCTAGGGAGGATAGGGAAAGGAGGTAGGTATTGGATTTTTTTTGAACTTCTGGAAAGTTGTTGGGAATACTTCCTCGGGCAAAGAATTCCAGAGCTTAGCCGTTCTATAGATAAATGAGTTTTGATAAAGTGCTGTTCGACATCTTTCGGGGTTGACAACGAAATGATGTGCTGACTGGGCTTGTCGAGTTCGTCTGACTGGTATTGGTAGTGATGGAATGATAGCAGAGGTTTCCTAAGAACATATCTCGTGAAAGTATCTATAGAAATTTGCTGTATTGCCTCCGCGTGGATTTTCTGTTGCGCCGTCCCTTTTGCGTCATGTCTCGAGATGCTTCAACTCGGGTCGTATTGAATTTGTGCCTTATGATTATGCCGGTCTTATGGTGTGCTCCTTCCGTGACGCGATATATAGTTTATACACTTATGATTATGCTGGTCTTATGGTACGCTCTCCTTCAGTGACGCGAGTTTTCCTTTTCACTTCCATCCCAGAAAGTGTCCAACGGGCCTATAGAAATCATTACTTCAAAAATATTGTCATAGTATAGTTTACGAAAAAAATGGTGTCTCGCAAACTATGAATAGAAAACAGCCTTTGTGGAGTAGTTATCGGGTAGTCCAGTGCTTGCTTGTCAGGTGAGCACGAGGAAAATCCAAAAAAAATATATTTTCATGAATAAATTACCTATACAGAAGAAAAATTTTCACTTACTTGTTCTGCATCACTCATTATATTCAACACAATGCACGCCTTCGTATCACTCTAAGCGAAAGAACGAGAACTTCTGACCTGACTCAGAAGTCAGGCTCCCGAGATTAGAATCGGGCGCCCGAGATTAAAGTCGGGCGCCCGAGATTAAAGTCGGGCGCCCGAGATTAAAGTCGGGCGCCCGAGATTAAAGTCGGGCGCCCGAGATTAAAGTCGGGCGCCCGAGATTAAAGTCGGGCGCCCGAGATTAAAGTCGAGCGCCCGAGATTAAAGTCGGGCGCTCGAGATTAAAGTCGAGCGCCCGAGATTAAAGTCGGGCGCCCGAGATTAAAGTCGGGCGCCCGAGATTAAAGTCGGGCGCCCGAGATTAAAGTCGGGCGCCCGAGATTAAAGTCGAGCGCCCGAGATTAAAGTCGGGCGCTCGAGATTAAAGTCGAGCGCCCGAGATTAAAGTCGGGCGCCCGAGATTAAAGTCGGGCGCCCGAGATTAAAGTCGAGCGCCCGAGATTAAAGTCAGGATTCAAAAAAAAAATTGCTTGTGGCCCTTCTACGCCTTCGTAGACAACATTCAGTAATGGCACATTTCATTTTTTGGAGAAGCTACTTATATCTGCCTGTTTTGATGTATCAGGAATCTAAAAGAGAAGGATAATTCGAATGAATATGAATTATTCCAGACCCTATTCAACAGCACTAATGACAGTTTTCAGTTTATTTTTCAACTACCAAATGAGCTGTATGTTTTCATCACACTGTCTCACGTTCTTTCATCCCCTACCTTAATCCTACCGAAGGGAACTTCTATCTCTCTGGAATATCTTTAGGATTTTGTTCGTAAAACTGAGGAATCTGTCCCACTGACTGAGTTGTGTTTTTGCTCGCTTTGTTATCCATGTTTGGGTTCATTCCTCATTTATTAATCCAAATCAAAACAAAGTTCGAATGTGGTTCGAACTAGGAACAACAACAAAAACCAATACAATCGTTGAGAATCGCAGAAAGCGGCAACCAAAATCCTTCGCTTCTGCTTCGCTTACGAACTCACGTTCGGCGTCTCCGACCTCATCCGAATATTGATACAGAGTACCGAAACGGTAAAAGCAGTCGATTACGCATGCTTTCGCTTTCGCTTTGAGTTACAGAGTCCCACTGCTGATTACGTGTTTTTTATGACCAATATGCTTACATTAACGGAGAAGAAGATATTGTAGGAAAATTACAAATGACACGAGAAGCACAAGTGGTTCTACCAACCCTGACCTCATATTTAGGTGGCCCTGTTTGGTGGACGAAAAATAATGTCTGTCCTCATTATCTCAAAACATGACAAATATAACTCATGATGGGTAGCAGGTAGCGGTTATAATTCACTTTCCAGACGATAATTCTGCGAAGAATTATTAATCTATTGTACAATATGACCTACATACTTGAATATTATTACTTTTTTTCTGTGAAGGAAAAAAGTTTCATCTCTTTTGACAGGTTATAAAATGTCAGTTTTCATAAATTATTTTTTTCCCACGGGAAAAAAGTGGTTACTTTTTTCCTGGATATATAGTACTATATAATAATATACAGGGTGTTTCATTATTGGATGTCAATATTTTGACAGGCGATTCTTGGACCCATTCTAAGGAAAAAGTTTTATATGAACGTATGACCTAAACGTCCTAACTTTTGAGATACAGGGTGGTGAAGTTCTCAAAAATTAATAGTTTTTTATTAATATCTGTGATACCACTCCAGATATTCCAGTGAAATTTGGCATACATATTCTATGTGTCAAGGAACATCAGTAAGTGTACCACATTTTTTTTTGAGACCAGTGTCGTTCGTATGGAATTTCACATATCTATTTTGGCAGACATTGATGGTACGCCACTGATTGATCTAGGAATTGAAATCATTCCTGAAATTCCCAATCATTTCTGAGCAAATTTGACCAGTACAATTGTTTCAATCACGGTTTCTGCTTAAAAAATTTAAAGCTTTTCACTTCATGATGATAGCAATATCGTTAATATGACAATATCACAATGCAGAGAAATAGATGTTATTTTTTAGATCAACTTTCAGAAATACAATTCATAGTTTATGAACTTCGTATTCGGTATTTTGGAAATATAACTTCTCATTGTAGTCTCCTATATTAATTTTTAAGAACTTCATCACCCAGTATCTCAAAAGTTAGGACGTTCAGGTCATATGTTCATTTGAAACTTTCTTCTTGGAATGGACCCAAGAATCGCCTCCTCGAATATTGACATTCAATTATGAAACACCCTGTATACTGCTGATGGCTTTTGTTGTTCTAGTTTCGAAAAATTAGCCAAAATACCGTCTCCGAGAAAGAAGTGCAAGTCCTTTTATCTTCCATTCCACTTCGCGTTTACGAAAATTACTAAACAACCACTGAATTCGCGATATTTTAAAATCAAAACACATAATCAGACTGACTGATATTTTATTACTCCAGAAGAATGATAAAGATGCCTGCAAAAAGGTGCAGCAAAGCAGGTGTAACCACTGTTAAAAACTTAAAATTTCACGTCGATAATTTTCTGATCTTAATTTAATGTAAGATCTCAATATTGATTCGTACTTTTTCCTGTTAGATTTTAGCCCACGAATTTTTGTCTTCCTCCGCTACGCGTCAAGAAACAACACAACGTGGAGCTAAAATCTTCAACTTTTTTCCCTTGTGAACTAAATAACTATTTTTACCTTGCTCGTGCCCATGATATCAAAACAAAAACAAGGTCTGATCACTTTTGAGAATTCGGCCTTTATTTTTGATATGACAAGTCACAATATAGGAAGTAGGTACTATTAAAAATATTTAAATCGATGTGATCTCATGAAACACTCTTTATATCACGAAATGAATCCAAAATGTTGATCTTGACAGTATCTATAGTATTCATGATTTTTTTTTTTCATATATCTCAACAGCGCAGGTATCTTTTTCCTAATACGAAAAGCGAAAAGTGGTTCTCTACGGAAGGGGAAATCTATGACATCCATCTTGAAAATGTTCCTCAAGGAATGAAAGTTGTCTGGGCATTTTTGCATTTGATCAGGTGTTATTCAGGATAGATCGTCACGATTGATCCGATATATCAAACCTATTCGCGGTCCGATAAATTGCTTGTCTGAAAAAGTTGGCAATAAATGGAAGAATGTTTATTATTGATTTTAGGAAAAGAATGTATTCTTCTGCAATGCCTACTATCAGAAATGCGAATACAAGATATCAACTTGTTTCAGTCGTGTATGTGTATATGTCAAAACATATTGATTTTGCTCAACAGTAAAGTACCTCCATTTTCGACAATATCTATGTAGAATGTTGATGAAGAAAAGTTCAGTTAAATCAAAAACTACGTCCAAATATCTTATAAGATCTCTTGAAAATTAAGTTTTATTATTTTTATCTTCGAGGGACTATACAACCATTTTCAGATGGAAATAATTCATGGAAAGAAAGGAAAATCCCGCGAATATCACATTTTATAGTGAAACAGGCCGAGCTGAATCGATTGCGACCTCGACCAGGTCGCTAGAACACATAGTTTTCGAAATATTTCTGGTCAAAGGACGCTAAAAAACAGCAATTCCCTTTCTTCAATTATATGAAATACGAACAAGTTATTGAGGAAATATTCGAATATTTGATGACATATTTCTGTTTTTTAGATTGAAATCAGTCATTCTGAGTTTTTTCAGAATTTTTATTCAAAAATTGGAAATTTTCATTTTTCAACCATTTTCAGATGCCAATTATTCATAGAGAAAAGCCGAAAATCTCGCGAATATCACATTTTATAGTGAAACAGGCCGAGCTGAATCGATTGCGACCTCGACCAGGTCGCTAGAACACATAGTTTTCGAGATATTTCTGGTCAAAGTACGCAAAAAAACAGCAATTCACTTTCTTCAATTATATGAAATACCAACAAGTTATTGTGAGAATATTCGAATATTTGATGACATATTTTTGTTTTTTGATTGAAATCAGTCATTTTGAGTTTTTTCAGAATTTTTATTCAAAAATTGGAAATTTTCATTTTTCAACCATTTTCAGATGCCAATTATTCATAGAGAGAAGCCGAAAATCTCGCGAATATCACATTTTACAGTGGAACAGGCCTAGCTGAATCAATTGCGACCTCGACCAGGTCGCTAGAACACATAGTTTTCGAGATATTTCTGGTCAAAGTACGCAAAAAAACAGCAATTCACTTTCTTCAATTATATGAAATACCAACAAATAATTGTGAAAATTGAAAATATTCGAATATTTGATGACATATTTTTGTTTTTTGATTGGAATCAGTCATTTTGAGTTTTTTCAGAATTTTTATTCAAAAATTGGAAATTTTCATTTTTCAACCATTTTCAGATGCCAATAATTCATAAAGAAAAGCCGAAAATCCCGCGAATATCACATTTTATAGTGAAACAGGCCGAGGTGAATCGATTGCGACCTCGACCAGGTCGCTAAAACACATGGTTTTCGAGATATTTCTGGTCAAGGTACGCTAAAAAACTGCAATTCACTTTCTTCAAATATATGAAATACGAACAAGTTATTGAGAAAATATTCGAATATTTGATGACATATTTCTGTTTTTCAAATTGAAATCAGTCATTTTGAGTTTTTTCAGAATTTTTATTCAAAAATAGGAAATTTTCATTTTTCAACCATATTTCTGTTTTTCAAATTGAAATCAGTCATTTTGAGTTTTTTCAGAATTTTTATACAAAAATTGGAAATTTTCATTTTTCAACCATTTTCAGATGCCAATTATTCATAGAGAGAAGCCGAAAATCTTGCGAATATCACATTTTATAGTGAAACAGGCCGAGCTGAATCAATTGCGACCTCGACCAGGTCGCTAGAACACATAGTTTTCGAGATATTTCTGGTCAAAGTACGCTAAAAAACAGCAATTCACTTTCTTCAATTATATGAAATACCAACAAGTTATTGTGAAAATATTCGAATATTTGATGACATATTTCTGTTTTTCAAATTGGAATCAGTCATTTTGAGTTTTTTCAGAATTTTTATACAAAAATTGGAAATTTTCATTTTTCAACCATTTTCAGATGCCAATTATTCATAGAGAGAAGCGGAAAATCTCGCGAATATCACATTTTATAGTGGAACAGACCGAGCTGAATCAATTGCGACCTCGACCAGGTCGCTAGAACACATAGTTTTCGAGATATTTCTGGTCAAAGTACGCTAAAAAACAGCAATTCACTTTCTTCAATTATATGAAATACCAACAAGTTATTGAGAAAATATTCGAATATTTGATGACATATTTCTGTTTTTTAGATTGAAATCAGTCATTTTGAGTTTTTTCAGAATTTTTATTCAAAAATTGGAAATTTTCATTTTTCAACCATTTTCAGATGCCAATAATTCATAGAGAAAAGCCGAAAATCCCGCGAATATCACATTTTATAGTGGAACAGACCGAGCTGAATCGATTGCGACCTCGACCAGGTCGCTAGAACACATAGTTTTCGAGATATTTCTGGTCAAAGTACGCTAAAAAACAGCAATTCACTTTCTTCGATTATATGAAATACCAACAAGTTATTGTGAAAATATTCGAATATTTGATGACATATTTCTGTTTTTCAGATTGAAATCAGTCATTTTGAGTTTTTTCAGAATTTTTATTCAAAAATTGGAAATTTTCATTGTTCAACCATTTTCAGATGCCAATAATTCATAGAGAAAAGCCAAAAATCTCGCGAATATCACATTTTATAGTGAAACAGGCCGAGCTGAATCAATTGCGACCTCGACCAGGTCGCTAGAACACATAGTTTTCGAGATATTTCTGGTCAAAGTACGCTAAAAAACAGCAATTCACTTTCTTCAATTATATGAAATACCAACAAGTTATTGAGGAAATATTCGAATATTTGATGACATATTTCTGTTTTTTATATTGAAATCAGTCATTTTGAGTTTTTTCAGAATTTTTATTCAAAAATTGGAAATTTTCATTTTTCAACCATTTTCAGATGCCAATAATTCATAGAGAAAAGCCAAAAATCTCGCGAATATCACATTTTATAGTGAAACAGGCCGAGCTGAATCAATTGCGACCTCGACCATGTCGCTAGAACACATAGTTTTCGAGATATTTCTGGTCAAAGTACGCTAAAACAACAGCAATTCACTTTCTTCAATTATACGAAATACCAACAAGTTATTGAGAAAATATTCGAATATTTGATGAAATGTTTCTGTTTTTTAGATTGAAATCAGTCATTTTGAGTTTTTTCAGAATTTTTATTCAAAAATTGGAAATTTTCATTGTTCAACCATTTTCAGATGCCAATAATTCATAGAGAAAAGCCAAAAATCTCGCGAATATCACATTTTATAGTGAAACAGCTGAATCAATTGCGACCTCGACCAGGTCGCTAGAACACATAGTTTTCGAGATATTTCTGGTCAAAGTACGCAAAAAAACAGCAATTCACTTTCTTCAATTATATGAAATACCAACAAGTTATTGTGAGAATATTCGAATATTTGATGACATATTTCTGTTTTTTGATTGAAATCAGTCATTTTGAGTTTTTTCAGAATTTTTATTCAAAAATTGGAAATTTTCATTTTTCAACCATTTTCAGATGCCAATTATTCATAGAGAGAAGCCGAAAATCTCGCGAATATCACATTTTACAGTGGAACAGGCCTAGCTGAATCAATTGCGACCTCGACCAGGTCGCTAGAACACATAGTTTTCGAGATATTTCTGGTCAAAGTACGCAAAAAAACAGCAATTCACTTTCTTCAATTATATGAAATACCAACAAATAATTGTGAAAATTGAAAATATTCGAATATTTGATGACATATTTTTGTTTTTTGATTGGAATCAGTCATTTTGAGTTTTTTCAGAATTTTTATTCAAAAATTGGAAATTTTCATTTTTCAACCATTTTCAGATGCCAATAATTCATAAAGAAAAGCCGAAAATCCCGCGAATATCACATTTTATAGTGAAACAGGCCGAGGTGAATCGATTGCGACCTCGACCAGGTCGCTAAAACACATGGTTTTCGAGATATTTCTGGTCAAGGTACGCTAAAAAACTGCAATTCACTTTCTTCAAATATATGAAATACGAACAAGTTATTGAGAAAATATTCGAATATTTGATGACATATTTCTGTTTTTCAAATTGAAATCAGTCATTTTGAGTTTTTTCAGAATTTTTATTCAAAAATAGGAAATTTTCATTTTTCAACCATATTTCTGTTTTTCAAATTGAAATCAGTCATTTTGAGTTTTTTCAGAATTTTTATACAAAAATTGGAAATTTTCATTTTTCAACCATTTTCAGATGCCAATTATTCATAGAGAGAAGCCGAAAATCTTGCGAATATCACATTTTATAGTGAAACAGGCCGAGCTGAATCAATTGCGACCTCGACCAGGTCGCTAGAACACATAGTTTTCGAGATATTTCTGGTCAAAGTACGCTAAAAAACAGCAATTCACTTTCTTCAATTATATGAAATACCAACAAGTTATTGTGAAAATATTCGAATATTTGATGACATATTTCTGTTTTTCAAATTGGAATCAGTCATTTTGAGTTTTTTCAGAATTTTTATACAAAAATTGGAAATTTTCATTTTTCAACCATTTTCAGATGCCAATTATTCATAGAGAGAAGCGGAAAATCTCGCGAATATCACATTTTATAGTGGAACAGACCGAGCTGAATCAATTGCGACCTCGACCAGGTCGCTAGAACACATAGTTTTCGAGATATTTCTGGTCAAAGTACGCTAAAAAACAGCAATTCACTTTCTTCAATTATATGAAATACCAACAAGTTATTGAGAAAATATTCGAATATTTGATGACATATTTCTGTTTTTTAGATTGAAATCAGTCATTTTGAGTTTTTTCAGAATTTTTATTCAAAAATTGGAAATTTTCATTTTTCAACCATTTTCAGATGCCAATAATTCATAGAGAAAAGCCGAAAATCCCGCGAATATCACATTTTATAGTGGAACAGACCGAGCTGAATCGATTGCGACCTCGACCAGGTCGCTAGAACACATAGTTTTCGAGATATTTCTGGTCAAAGTACGCTAAAAAACAGCAATTCACTTTCTTCGATTATATGAAATACCAACAAGTTATTGTGAAAATATTCGAATATTTGATGACATATTTCTGTTTTTCAGATTGAAATCAGTCATTTTGAGTTTTTTCAGAATTTTTATTCAAAAATTGGAAATTTTCATTGTTCAACCATTTTCAGATGCCAATAATTCATAGAGAAAAGCCAAAAATCTCGCGAATATCACATTTTATAGTGAAACAGGCCGAGCTGAATCGACCTCGACCAGGTCGCTAGAACACATAGTTTTCGAGATATTTCTGGTCAAAGTACGCTAAAAAACAGCAATTCACTTTCTTCAATTATATGAAATACCAACAAGTTATTGAGAAAATATTCGAATATTTGATGACATATTTCTGTTTTTTAGATTGAAATCAGTCATTTTGAGTTTTTTCAGAATTTTTATTCAAAAATTGGAAATTTTCATTTTTCAACCATTTTCAGATGCCAATAATTCATAGAGAAAAGCCGAAAATCCCGCGAATATCACATTTTATAGTGGAACAGACCGAGCTGAATCGATTGCGACCTCGACCAGGTCGCTAGAACACATAGTTTTCGAGATATTTCTGGTCAAAGTACGCTAAAAAACAGCAATTCACTTTCTTCGATTATATGAAATACCAACAAGTTATTGTGAAAATATTCGAATATTTGATGACATATTTCTGTTTTTCAGATTGAAATCAGTCATTTTGAGTTTTTTCAGAATTTTTATTCAAAAATTGGAAATTTTCATTGTTCAACCATTTTCAGATGCCAATAATTCATAGAGAAAAGCCAAAAATCTCGCGAATATCACATTTTATAGTGAAACAGGCCGAGCTGAATCAATTGCGACCTCGACCAGGTCGCTAGAACACATAGTTTTCGAGATATTTCTGGTCAAAGTACGCTAAAAAACAGCAATTCACTTTCTTCAATTATATGAAATACCAACAAGTTATTGAGGAAATATTCGAATATTTGATGACATATTTCTGTTTTTTATATTGAAATCAGTCATTTTGAGTTTTTTCAGAATTTTTATTCAAAAATTGGAAATTTTCATTTTTCAACCATTTTCAGATGCCAATAATTCATAGAGAAAAGCCAAAAATCTCGCGAATATCACATTTTATAGTGAAACAGGCCGAGCTGAATCAATTGCGACCTCGACCATGTCGCTAGAACACATAGTTTTCGAGATATTTCTGGTCAAAGTACGCTAAAAAAACAGCAATTCACTTTCTTCAATTATACGAAATACCAACAAGTTATTGAGAAAATATTCGAATATTTGATGAAATGTTTCTGTTTTTTAGATTGAAATCAGTCATTTTGAGTTTTTTCAGAATTTTTATTCAAAAATTGGAAATTTTCATTGTTCAACCATTTTCAGATGCCAATAATTCATAGAGAAAAGCCAAAAATCTCGCGAATATCACATTTTATAGTGAAACAGCTGAATCAATTGCGACCTCGACCAGGTCGCTAGAACACATAGTTTTCGAGATATTTCTGGTCAAAGTACGCTAAAAAACAGCAATTCACTTTCTTCAATTATATGAAATACGAACAAGTTATTGAGAAAATATTCGAATATTTGATGACATATTTCTGTTTTTTAAATTGAAATCAGTCATTTTGAGTTTTTTCAGAATTGCTGTTTTTTAGCGTACTTTGACCAGAAATATCTCGAAAACTATTTGTTCTAGCGACCTGGTCGATGTCGCAATCGATTCAGCTCGGCCTGTTTCACTATAAAATGTGATATTCGAGAGATTTTTGGCTTTTCTCTATGAATTATTGGCATCTGAAAATGGTTGAAAAATGAAAATTTCCAATTTTTGAATAAAAATTCTGAAAAAACTCAAAATGACTGATTTTAATCTAAAAAACAGAAATATGTCATCAAATATTCGAATATTTCCTCAATAACTTGTTGGTATTTCATATAATAATTGAAGAAAGTGAATTGCTGTTTTTTAGCGTACTTTGACCAGAAGTATCTCGAAAACTATGTGTTCTAGCGACCTGGTCGAGGTCGCAATCGATTCAGCTCGGTCTGTTCCACTATAAAATGTGATATTCGCGAGATTTTCGGCTTTTCTCTATGAATTATTGGCATCTGAAAATGGTTGAAAAATGAAAATTTCCAATTTTTGAATAAACATTCTGAAAAAACTCAAAATGACTGATTTCAATACAAAAAACAGAAATATGTCATCGAATATTCGAATATTTTCTCAATAACTTGTTCGTATTTCATATAATTGAAGAAAGTGAATTGCAGTTTTTTAGCGTACTTTGACCAGAAATATCTCGAAAACTATGTGTTCTAGCGACCTGGTTGAGGTCGCAATCGATTCAGCTCGGCCTGTTTCACTATAACATGTGATATTCGAGAGATTTTTGGCTTTTCTCTATAAATTATTGGCATCTGAAAATGGTTGAAAAATGAAAATTTCCAATTTTTGAATAAAAATTCTGAAAAAACTCAAAATGTCTGATTTCAATCTAAAAAACAGAAATATGTCATCAAATATTCGAATATTCTCTCAATAACTTGTTGGTATTTCATATAATTGAAGAAAGTGAATTGCTGTTTTTTAGCGTACTTTGACCAGATATATCTCGAAAACTATGTGTTCTAGCGACCTGGTCGAGGTCGCAATTGATTCAGCTCGGCCTGTTCCACTACAAAATGTGATATTCGCGAGATGTTTGGCTTTTCTCTATGAATTACTGGCATCTGAAAATGGTTGAACAATGAAAATTTCCAATTTTTGAATAAAAATTCTGAAAAAACTCAAAATGACTGATTTCAATCTGAAAAACAGAAATATGTCATCAAATATTCGAATATTTTCTCAATAACTTGTTGGTATTTCATATAATTGAAGAAAGTGTATTGCTGTTTTTTAGCGTACTTTGACCAGAAATATCTCGAAAACTATGTGTTCTAGCGACCTGGTCGAGGTCGCAATCGATTCAGCTCGGCCTGTTTCACTATAAAATGTGATATTCGCGAGATTTTCGGCTTTTCTCTATGAATAATTGGCATCTGAAAATGGTTGAAAAATGAAAATTTCCAATTTTTGAATAAAAATTCTGAAAAAACTCAAAATGACTGATTTCAATCTGAAAAACAGAAATATGTCCTCAAATATTCGAATATTTTCACAATAACTTGTTGGTATTTCATATAATTGAAGAAAGTGAATTGCTGTTTTTTAGCGTACTTTGACCAGAAATATCTCGAAAACTATGTGTTCTAGCGACCTGGTCGGGGTCGCAATCGATTCAGCTCGGCCTGTTTCACTATAAAATGTGATATTCGCGAGATTTTCGGATTTTCTCTATGAATTATTGGCATCTGAAAATGGTTAAAAAATGAAAATTTCCAATTTTTGAATAAAAATTATGAAAAAACTCAAAATGACTGATTTCAATCGAAAAAACAAAAATATGTCATCAAATATTCGAATATTTTCAATTTTCACAATTATTTGTTGGTATTTCATATAATTGAAGAATGTGAATTGCTGTTTTTTAGCGTACTTTGACCAGAAATATCTCGAAAACTATGTGTTCTAGCGACCTGGTCGAGGTCGCAATCGATTCAGCTCGGCCTGTTCCACTATAAAATGTGATATTCGCGAGATTTTCGGCTTTTCTCTATGAATTATTGGCATCTGAAAATGGTTAAAAAATGAAAATTTCCAATTTTTGAATAAAAATTATGAAAAAACTCAAAATGACTGATTTCAATCAAAAAAACAAAAATATGTCATCAAATATTCGAATATTTTCAATTTTCACAATTATTTGTTGGTATTTCATATAATTGAAGAATGTGAATTGCTGTTTTTTAGCGTACTTTGACCAGAAATATCTCGAAAACTATGTGTTCTAGCGACCTGGTCGGGGTCGCAATCGATTCAGCTCGGCCTGTTTCACTATAAAATGTGATATTCGCGAGATTTTCGGATTTTCTCTATGAATTATTGGCATCTGAAAATGGTTAAAAAATGAAAATTTCCAATTTTTGAATAAAAATTATGAAAAAACTCAAAATGACTGATTTCAATCAAAAAAACAAAAATATGTCATCAAATATTCGAATATTTTCAATTTTCACAATTATTTGTTGGTATTTCATATAATTGAAGAATGTGAATTGCTGTTTTTTAGCGTACTTTGACCAGAAATATCTCGAAAACTATGTGTTCTAGCGACCTGGTCGAGGTCGCAATCGATTCAGCTCGGCCTGTTCCACTATAAAATGTGATATTCGCGAGATTTTCGGCTTTTCTCTATGAATTATTGGCATCTGAAAATGGTTGAACAATGAAAATTTCCAATTTTTGAATAAAAATTCTGAAAAAACTCAAAATGACTGATTACATTCTGAAAAACAGAAATATGTCATCAAATATTCGAATATTTCAACAATAACTTGTTGGTATTTCATATAATTGAAGTAAGTGAATTGCTGTTTTTTAGCGTACTTTGACCAGAAATATCTCGAAAACTATGTGTTCTAGCGACCTGGTCGAGGTCGCAATTGATTCAGCTCGGTCCGTTCCACTATAAAATGTGATATTCGCGAGATTTTCGGCTTTTCTCTATGAATTATTGGCATCTGAAAATGGTTGAAAAATGAAAATTTCCAATTTTTGATTAAAAATTCTGAAAAAACTCAAAATGACTGATTTCAATACAAAAAACAGAAATATGTCATCAAATATTCGAATATTTTCTCAATAACTTGTTCGTATTTCATATAATTGAAGAAAGTGAATTGCAGTTTTTTAGCGTACTTTGACCAGAAATATCTCGAAAACTATGTGTTCTAGCGACCTGGTCGAGGTCGCAATCGATTCAGCTCGGCCTGTTTCACTATAAAATGTGATATTCGCGGGATTTTCGGATTTTCTCTATGAATAATTGGCATCTGAAAATGGTTGAAAAATGAAAATTTCCAATTTTTGAATAAAAATTCTGAAAAAACTCAAAATGACTGATTTCAATTTGAAAAACAGAAATATGTCATCAAATATTCGAATATTTTCTCAATAACTTGTTCGTATTTCATATAATTGAAGAAGGTGAATTGCAGTTTTTTAGCGTACTTTGACCAGAAATATCTCGAAAACTATGTTTTCTAGCGACCTGGTCGAGGTCGCAATCGATTCAGCTCGGCCTGTTTCACTATAACATGTGATATTCGCGAGATTTTTGGCTTTTCTCTATGAATTATTGGCATCTGAAAATGGTTGAAAAATGAAAATTTCCAATTTTTGAATAAAAATTCTGAAAAAACTCAAAATGACTGATTTCAATCTGAAAAACAGAAATATGTCATCAAATATTCGAATATTCTCTCAATAACTTGTTGGTATTTCATATAATTGAAGAAAGTGAATTGCTGTTTTTTAGCGTACTTTGACCAGAAATATCTCGAAAACTATGTGTTGTAGCGACCTGGTCGAAGTCGCAATTGATTCAGCTCGGCCTGTTCCACTACAAAATGTGATATTCGCGGGATTTTTGGCTTTTCTCTATGAATTATTGGCATCTGAAAATGGTTGAACAATGAAAATTTCCAATTTTTGAATAAAAATTCTGAAAAAACTCAAAATGACTGATTTCAATCTGAAATACAGAAATATGACTTCAAATATTCGAATATTTTCACAATAACTTGTTGGTATTTCATATAATTAAAGAAAGTGAATTGGTGTTTTTAGCGTACTTTGACCAGGAATATCTCAAAAACTATGTGTTTTAGCGTCCTGGTCGAGGTCGCACTCGATTCAGCTCGGCCTGTTCCACTATAAAATGTGATATTCGCGAGATTTCCTGATTTTCTCTATGAATTATTGGCATCTGAAAATGGTTGAAAAATGAAAATTTCCAATTTTTGAATAAAAATTCTGAAAAAACTCAAAATGACTGATTTCAATCTAAAAAACAGAAATATGTCATCAAATATTCGGATATTTTCAATTTTCACAGTTATTTGTTGGTATTTCATATAATTGAAGAATGTGAATTGCTGTTTTTTAGCGTACTTTGACCAGAAATATCCCGAAATATATGTGTTCTAGCGACCTGGTCGAGGTCGCAATCGATTCAGCTCGGCCTGTTTCACTATAAAATGTGATATTCGCGAGATTTTCAGATTTTCTCTACGAATTATTGGCATCTGAAAATGGTAGAAAAATGAAAATTTCCAATTTTTTGATAAAAATTCTGAAAAAATTCAAAATGACTGATTTCAATCTGAAATACAGAAATATGACTTCAAATATTCGAATATTTTCACAATAACTTGTTGGTATTTTTTATAATTGAAGAAAGTGAATTGGTGTTTTTAGCGTACTTTGACCAGGAATATCTCAAAAACTATGTGTTTTAGTGTCCTGGTCGAGGTCGCACTCGATTCAGCTCGGCCTGTTCCACTATAAAATGAGATATTTGCTAGATTTTCGTTTTTTTTCCATGAATTATTGGCATCTGAAAATGGTTGAAAAATGAAAATTTCCAATTTTTTGATACAAATTCTGAAAAAATTCAAAATGACTGATTTCAATCTGAAGAACAAGAATATGACATCGAATATTCGAATATTCTCACAATGACTTGTTGGTATTTCATATAATTGAAGAAGGTGAATCGCTGTTTTTTAGCGTACTTTGATGTGATCTAGAGACCTGGTCGAGGTCGCAATCGATTGAGCTCGGCCTGTTTCACTATAAAATGAGATATTCGAGAGATTTTTCGCTTTCATCTATGAATTATTGGCATCTAAAAATGGTTGAAAAATGAAAATTTTCAATTTTTTGATAAAAATTCCGAAAAAATTCAGGACGACTGATTTCAATCTGAAGAACAAAAATATGAAATGGAATATTCGAACATTTTCACATTAACTTGTTCGTATTTCATATAATTGAGGAAAGTGAATTGCTGTTTTTTAGCGTATTTTGACCAGAAATATGTCAAAAACTATGGGTCCTAGCGACCTGGTCGAGTTCACAATCTATTCAGCACGGCTTCGCTGTTTTACTATAAAATCAGATATTCGCGAGACTTCCCGCATTTTTCTATGAATTATAATAATAGTATCAATAAAAATAATAATAATAATATGCTTTTGGGCTTCGGCCTAGCTTCTCAGGTAAGGCACCAGTTGTTCGATATCTGAGGTAAAGCAATGTCGAGCGCGGTTAGTACTTGGATGGGTGACCATTTGAGGAAACGCCGCGTAAGCCTGTACATCTGTAGCGGAATAGCATATCATAGCTACAGCTACCATATAAATGAGCACAAGATATGGTATGGATATGCCGTCCTTCGGAGGGGACGTTAAGCCGGCGGTCCCGAGGCCATGGATGTTGGGCTCGTTAAAGATCCCTACCTCTGGCTGGAACACAAGAGGATTCGGCAAAATTTCCGGTTGGGGGTAGTGTGCTTACTGGCGTCGGTGTTCAGCCTCAGTAGCAGAAACAGGCCGACGTTAAAGAAACAAGAAAAAAAAATGCTTTTATTCATACGATTGATATGGTAATAACAATAAACAGAAATAGGTCCTTCATAAATTATGAACATAATCATATGAAAGGGCGGAATTCACTCACCCCTATCCAAAGACACTAGTATCTGCTCTTCTTCCTATTGCCATTTTATTATCATTATTAAAAATAAAAATTTCCAATTCTTGGTTCAAAAAATTCGAGACGACTGATTTTAAACTCAAGAACAGAATTATGTGATCAAATGGTCGAATTTTCTCACAATAACTTGTTGGTAATTCAATTAATCAAAGAAAGTGAATCGCTGTTTTTTAAGCATGATCGTTGATCTCAAAAACCATGTGTCCTAGCGACATGCTCGAGATGTTAGTCGATTCAAGACGGCCTATTCCTAGGAAATGAGATACTAGCGAGATTTTTCGCACTTTTCTAGGAATTACAGCATTATCGATCTAAGTCACATGTTTAAATAGCACATCATACACCTAGGATGTCCTAGGGACCAAAATGGTATTTCAAATCCAAAGACAAAAAGTTCATAACCCGAACAACGAGATGGCTATAATTTGTCGGGGGATTCAGAAACACTTTAGTCTTGAGGTGTATATACTATTTTATGGACTTTAGCATAGGTAGAATGTGAAAAATAACAGTAAAAATCAAATTTCACGAAACAGTAGGGTTTTTTTATCTCTTGGATATCTCACTATGGTGATCCAGATTTTGGGCTAAAAAGAGGTACTTCTAATCCCTAGGGATTTGAAATAGGTGATACTTTGAATCCCTAGGGATTCAAAGTACCACTTATTTCCCCAAAAATAGTGATTTGAAGTACCTTTCAAATCTTCGAAGCGCATAACATTTGTTTTCTTTATTTTTTGTTCAAAATCCTGGGAAAATTCGGGAAGACTGATTGGAGATCTTTCAAAACTGAAGATTATTTCATAGGTTTGAGGGGGTGAATTCGGAATGAAAACTCGACGGCAGAATACTTGGTGTTTCAGATGTCATTCACCATCACATCCACTATACATATATCCTTTAGAATGAAAACAATTTATTATTCCAAGTTAAAAAAATTGTGATATTCCAAAATTGAAGTTTGAAGGATATATTCAGGGTGAAAACTCTACCGGAATAATACTGGGCATTATAGAGATCATTGAATATATCATTCACTTTATATTCATGAGAAGAAATCAATTTTATATTCCATGTCTTTCAGTAAAAACATCCTCTAATAGTATACAATTCCATAAAAAATCTACTCCTCTATTTTGATAAAACGCATTGTAGTGTCCATAATGATGTTTGTCTCTGGGAAACTGATCGTATTGATTGCTATTCGGTAGAAATAGGACTACTTATAGTTGAGATATAGAGGGGGCCGTATAAAAAGAGACACGCTGTATAATTTTTAGCATATATAGGGACATATTCCCGTTTGGCAACGTTGTTTTTCCTGGACTGAATGTGTTCCACATATGATAATTTCTTCAAATTTGGCCACGCCCCTAAACCCGCCTCCTGGCCCTAATGTTCTCACTTCATATCCAAATATTGGTGAGACCATTCAGTCCCGGGACTCAATGTGTCAAATTGGCCTCAATGAACCTATTCTATGCCAAATCTGGGCCTCAAAGTGTACGAAAAAGGTATATATATATATATATATATATATATAGATATATATATACCTATATCCTATACGAAGTGACCTCCTAAAATGTATGTTGGGTGTACGTTAAGACCTCATATATGACGTTATCACCTCCGAAAGCGGAGGTCACAACGTATCGTGTAGTTTTTTTAGCAGGAGCAATTAGAATGGTTGTCCCAGTCTATCTTCAAATTTAACGGTGGAGGTCACTTCGACCTACGAATATCACCAAATATATGGTTTTAGTTCCGATATCTCCCGCGGGCGCTGATTTCGCTTCTGGTGAAACTCTCAGTCTCAGTACTTTATGACCTCCGCTGACGAACTGTACAATTTATTGACTTGTTCAGTTTTGAGTGTTTCGGAAAATGGAGAAGAGTAGGAAAATCGTAGATATGGCAAAGGCGTTATATGATGCGAAAGGAGGTAAGTTGAAATCAATTCATTGATATTGGAATTACAGGTTCTTCATGAACAGGTGAGTACCTAATATCTCCTGGTTTTTGGCCTGGCTTATTATGGATATTTTTTTTAGCACGCAGTGACTAGGAACATGGTTATATTGTTCATAACGATGTATTCAGAGATTTTTGAAAATGTTTGCATTCATAGAAAAATGATGCATAGGTACGACCCACAACTGAGGCTGTAAATCCCTGAATTGATTTTTGATTCATCAAATTATTTCTCGTGAACGTTCAACAATCAATACCTATGATCAAATCCTAATCACCATGCCTGGATATTCGAATTCTGTTTAGAATAATGATTTCGTTTTTTGAATATTGTATCGTTAATGGAAAATTCTCCATATAAACTGAGAGATTGCTTATCAAGTATTATGTGAAAATTTGTCTGCTGGCATGTTGCTGCTTTTTTTGGATTCGTAGTGGAATGAACAGTAATGAAAATAATTCGGTTGTAATATTTGTGGCAGAGAGATTTGTTATTATGAATCAATTCAATTCAAAATTGATTTGGGGATGTACCCCAGTAGCACCGAATATCGGCTGCAAATCGGCTCTGCATTGGCCCAATATTTGAATATCGTAAATCGGTCGGATGATATTGTAACGATATTGAATAAATGAGCTGGACGGATCAATATGAATACAATGTTGATAGGCTTACATTTTTCAGGATCTTGAGAATCCTACATTGTATCGATATTCATAATGACATATGTGATGAAATCTATATTCCTCCTATATCCTGATGATTTATGTCTCGATATTGATAAATCTTCATGATAGATATATCGATTGCCTGATATCAGTTCATATTACAACTGGATATGTAACCTATATCGATAGAATGTATCTTGGAGGATATTGCAATAAAACATCAGGTTCAATATCGTCACGTGGACTTCTTGATTTCATATATGTATTCCATATCGAATACAAAACTGCTATTCAATGATGACATCCCAATATTCCACCAATATTGTTTGTGTGGATATTGGTAAATTATATGTATACAATAAAGAGTTGTATTCTTATGACACCATCATCTGTTTGATAATGAAGCAATATTGGGAAATGGAGATGACCTCGATATTGCAAAGAATCATCACGTTGGATATCGTGAGGTCGATCAATTTATTCCATATATGTGTACCATATCACAAACTCTATATGGATTCAATGATCAAATCCCAATATCCCAGCGATATTGTTCTAGTGGATTTCATCAGGATGAGGTTGCAGCAATATTGAGAAATGCAGATGATTTAGATATTGCGAAATATCATTATGTTCAATATTGTGAAACCGACTTCCTGATTCCATATATTTGTACCATAACCAGATCCCAATATTTATTCGATGCTGTGATCACAATGTGCAAGCAATAATATCATCCATAAATGGGAATGAAGATAATTCGATATTGGAAATAACTATTACGATCAATATCGTGAGGTTTGCTTTCTGTTTCCATTCATGTTAACCATATCAAAAACCCAAGGTCAATTCAATGATGAAATCTCAATATTAGAGCAATATTACCTATGCATATTTCAGTAAACTTTATGTATACAATATTGTGTTCTAATCTCTTGCAACTATCATCAAGATGATGAAAGAGCAATATTGTTAAATGAATATGATCATCATATTGCAAATAATCATTGTATTCAATATTGTGAATCCAACTTCCTGATTCTATATATTTGCACCATAATCAGATCCCAATACTATTTCGATGTTGTCATCACAATGTGCAAGCAATATTATCCATCTTGAGTTCAGTCAGTTATATTGATATAATATTGAGGTGTAATCACTTGATACTATCAACAGGATGATAAAGGAATAATATTGAGAAATGAAGATAATTCTATATTGCAAATAATCATTAGGTTCAATATCGTGAGTTCAACTTCTTGATTCCATTAATGTGTACCACATCAAAAACTCAGTGTAAATTCAATGATTTAATCTCAATATCAGAGCAATATTTCTAATGCTTATTCCAGTCAACTTTATGTATACAATATTGTGCTGTGATCTCTTGAAACTATCATCAAGATGATAATAGAGCAATCTTCATAAATGAATATGAATTTCATATTGCAAATAATCATAGTGTTCAATATTGTGGAACCAACTTCCTGATTCCATATATTTGTACCATAATCAGATCCCAATATCAATTCGATGTTGTCATCACAATGTGCAAGCGATATTATCCATCTTGAGTTCAGTCAGTTATATTGATATAATATTGAGGCGTAATCTCTAGATACTATCAACATGATGATAATGGAGCAATATTGAGAAATGAAGATTAGTTCAATATTGCTAGCAAACATCAGGTTCAATATAGTGGAGTCACCTTCTAGATTTCATATATGTGTACCATATCAAACACCTAATATCAATTCAATGATGAATTCTCAATATTAGAGCTTTCTCGCGCACGTTCGAGTGTTACCGTGAACGACAAGACTAGTCACCACAGTTGCCATCTTGGTTTTGTCACTAAATTTAGTATTTTCAGTAGTAATACTATAATACTATAAGTACTTCAAAAGATTAGGGCTAAACATCGATAACTTCTGTTGCATATAATTACGAAGAGTATCAGTTTAACAGTTGAATAATGTGCAGAAAGTTCAAGATGCATAATCTTGAAGATTTCGAAGTTCGAATTGTATTCGATGCGATTATTTTTTGCGTAGTTCTGAACGAACGTCTAAATTTGACCATACGCTTTGTTTGTATGTAACAATATGCATTGATTAGTAAATGGAAATGGAAATAATTCTAAAAAAATGGCTGCTCCAAGATGGCGGACAAGATTTGGTCCCATTCCATTCAAAATTGGTAAATGGGGGTTTTTGAGGTCGACGATCATGATATTTTTGTTAAAATTTGTAAATTCAAGATGGCGGCTTCCAAATAAGTTTATGTTTTTGTATAAATGACGATAACTCCGTTGTTATCAACACAAAACTATAACTGCGACATGTCATCTGTAAGAGGAAAAAAAGTTATTTGTAACTAAGTCATAGTGAGCTATGAGCTTCATTTGAACAACTAAAGTTGGTGCTGATATCTCAAATTCTAGAAGAGTTATCATATTTTTCTCGAATTCACTTCGAAAAACTCCCATGAGGATGTGAAATTCCTATCTGAATATTTTCATAAATAAAGAAGTTACGGAGGAGACATGAAAATAATCAAAATTTGTTTTTTGCGTATAAAACAAAAACGAATAGATTTTATCAAAATATTTTTTCACATTATAGTTGGCCTTGACAAACTCCACATTTGGTGTGATTTAACCGACCTCGTATCTCTCACCGTTAAAAAGATACCCATCGTGATCATGGTAAGTGGGACACACTGTATAAACAAATGCGCAAAGTGGAATAATACATAATTGGTGATAAAATGTTCATTTCAACACAAGTTATGAAATGAAACGAAATCATGAATGGATGAATAAGAGAATAGTGCATTTTGTGTTGCTTCCTCCATATCACTTGGGAATTCTGAACTTGTGCACAAATATTACATCAAACAAATGATTTAATTTATTGTGGAATTTCAATTCAAGATACACCTAGGTAGGCATTTCAGTTTTTTCACATTATTCTGATATTCTTGTCTGAACAAGAAATGTATGTTTCTAGTATAACGTGTCTACTAGTACACCCGACAACACTGTCGGGCAAATACCTCAGGTCATAGAGTGACTATCTTTGCTCGACACTCACTAGCTCAGTTCTTTCAGTTGTCTCATAGAGTCTTCAAGCGTGTGGCGTGGATCGCGAGTGGTATATTATAACAGTGGTGCAAAAAATAATAAGGTAAAATTACTTATCCCAATTATTGATACTAGTTCAACTTCGATACAATTTTGATTATGTTCTTTCTTGCCATACCATGTGCTGATGCTGCAAAATCCAAAAATTTTTTCGACCCCTCGATGCCCTCGTGCAGTTTGGTAGTTCAGTCAGAAAAATGTTTTTACCTACTTACTATGTAACAAGTATAAGTTAACCTATTGATATCATTCGAGTACTAAAGTCCAGGTACCTAAGTAAAATCGTAGATACTTTCTTGTTACGTACACATCAGTGTTCGCCATAAGTTATCCAGCAGCACACACAATGTGTACCTACTCATTTCAGCACGATATCGAAACAATATTGTTGAGAAGTTATTGGTACAATATTGGGAAATAATGATGGAACAATATAGGATCCCTAGATTTGGCAAAATATTGTACCTACATACCTAAGTATTGAAGATGCTTTATTAATAACGATAATGCGATTTTCGAAACATAATGAGTATTGTTAGATGATGAAACTTCAATAGGTACCTAGATCTCGGGGTAGGTATATACAATGTGTTCCATTGTCGATGATTTTCTCAGTTGTCTCATTTCAGCACGATATCGAAACAATATTGTTGAGAAGTTATTGGTCCAATATTGGAGAATAATGATGGTATAATATAGGATTCCTAGATTTGGGAAAATATTGTACCTACATACCTACCTAAGTATAGATGCTTTATTAATAACGGTAATGCGATTTTTGAAACATATGAGTATTGTTCGATGATGAAACTTCAATATAGGTACCTAGATCTCGGGGTAGGTATACAATGTGTGACATTATCGATGATTTTCTCAGTTGTCTTTGGAGATAGAGAGTTGCGGTTTTCACATTACTAAATTATTTATGTTGGCCCTGTTGGCCCAACTTTGATACAATTTTTTACGTATATACAGGAAATCCAAGATGAATATAAAAGAATATACAGGGTTTCCTATTCAAACATAAAAAGTTGAGGTTGATTCCGGTTGAAACGGAAGTGATTTTATCAATAAATGATTAATTTGGTATACCTAGTTGCTACCCACGAAATTTCGAAATCCTATCACGATTGATTCAGAAGTTACAGCACTGGCCGATTACTATGCACTTCTCTTATATCAATCTTCAACGAGGCTCAAGGGATAATCTCTCCCTTTACCGCTTCCTTGATCGGCCACTGGCCGCAAACAGAATTCTCACAGTTCTGCTTTTCTTACGTAGAATACACTGGCGTATTTATTTGACGTCCATAAATGATTATTGTTCAGGAAATGGAGCCAACATAAATTCTTTTCAAATGAGACATTAGTATGTTCATGTATAGTTGGACTCAGGTTTTTTAAAATAGTACAGTATTGTGAAAACCGCAACGCTGTATATCCAAATACAACTGAGATATCTAAGAAAATCATAGAAAATGGGATAATATGTACTTACCTAAACAGGGTGAAGCGATAGTATGTTCTTCTTCGATATTAGCCAAACGTCAGATATACAGGGTGTTTCCGAAGTTGGGGCGATAAATGGAATGCGGTGTTTTATGAGACAGAAAAAATTTGTTCTGAAATTTTGTCAAAAAATGTGCGCTTACACCATAATTCATCCTCCAACTATTTTTGAACGTCCGGCAACATTGCAAAAGTCATTGGTACTTCCGGTGCTTGTGATCTCGCAGAAAGCAAATTAACGCTTGAATTGGGCTATTAACCTTTTATCAATGATTCACAAGAGTTTCAGGCAAACTTTGGAGCTCAATATCTTCCAAAATGATTTTTTTCGACAAAAATGTATTCTTTTATTTCGTTTTGTTTTTTCGTCTCCATCATCCATTTCATTGATCGCCCCAAGTTAGGAAACACTCAGTATAGGAAAAATTCAAATACAATAATTATAAATTATAATGTTCCATGATAACTGTCACCTAAAATTATTTTCAAATCTATAGGGTGTTAGCATTCCAAGATATATCGCCGATTATGTGTTTTTTTGAATAGGACACCCTGTATATTTTCGCATCTATAGATTTTCCGTGGGAGGCTGGTTTTAGAAATGCATAACACTTGAGGTCCAGCAAAAATGATTACAGAGGTATAGGGTGTTCAAAATCTAGATTTTTTAATTTCTGGATTTTTTTGTGTCGAAACTATTCATTATTGTTCGAAACGGCTTACATGTCCTTAATTTAACCATAGATTAATGACTCCCCCGTTAATCTATGATTTAACAATCGATTTACTATTTACTGATATTTAATTGGAACAGATCCAGGGTGGAGCAATAGTGCTTTTGAGCTCGATCGTCTAGTTCTATACAGGGTGTTTCATTGGGAAAGGTAAATAATTTAACTATGGATAGGGGTCACTGAGGTGATTTCATAAAACCCATGGTTGATGGGTCTTCGTCTTCTTATAACCGAGATACAGGATGTTTCATCAATTTTGTCCATATCTTCATTGTCTCATAACTTTCCAACCAACCTGTATATATTTTTAAAAATTGGTACACTTGCTCAATCTACCCTGTGGAATTGATTGCGGCAACAACAAAAGATGAAATCCAGGTCCGGCTTCACTTAAAATTCACAAATTCTTTCTGCCAGAAAACAACACCCTATACATTCGAATTTCTAATTTTTTTTGCCATATCTGAAAAAAACATCAAAATTTCTATTCAACGATGTGCTTTTCATTCGTGCACAGACGATTTTAACTATTCATATTATGTGCTCAAAATATTATTTTTGCTCATTAGTCATTTTGGGGTACAAAATTGGAATCAGACGAGATTTATTAATTTTATTACTTCCTATTCAGTATACGTGAGTATTACATTTAGAAGGAGTATTTCATATCGTTCTTTGTTCCAGACTTAGTTGCAGGTCCGTCATCAAAACTATACAGGGCTTTTCACGATAAGCATTGATTAGATGTTTCTGGCAAACCAGGCAACGGATAAATCCAAAAATCCGAAGGTATGTATATGAATTAACATGATCTACACGTCTGAAATATTTGTAAAGTAGCAGTAACTTTGATTTTTCAAATGGTACACCCTGGATGCTTCCTGAAGAGCTGATTTAATCGATTCACAAAGTTCGGGGTCTAGTGGGACTAATAACTGAGATATTTAGAGTGAGAAAAATCGAGATGTTTCAACTTTGGAGTTATTTTGCGAAAATATTTATTATTGATCAAAACGGCTTTTATGTCTTTAATCGAAACAAATACAGGATGGTTCATAATTCAGTTTTCTGCACCACCCTGTATCTGTTTCAATTGAATATCGAATGGAAAATTGAGATAGGGACATTGAAGCCCTTTTGACCATGCAATATCAAATAGTTTCAACACGAAACATTTCTAAAGTTGAAACATCTCGATTTTCCACATCCTATATCTCAGTTATCAGTCCCGCTAGACCTTGAATGTTTTGAATCGATGAATTCTGCTGTTCAGCAAGAATCCAAGAATGTAATGAAATACAGGGTGTCCCATTTGAAAAATCGAAGTTGCTGCTACTTTCTAGTAGAAGCAGCAAGGCCGGATCGTTTCAAATATTTCAGTAGTGTAGTTTATGTTAATTTATATATACCATCGAAATTTCAGATTTATCCGTTGCCTGGTTTGCCGAAAACGTCAAATTAACGCTCATCGTGAAAAGCCCTGTATAGTTTTGATGACGGACCTGCAACTGAGTCTGGAACAAAGAACGATATGAAATACTCCTTCTAAATGTAATACTCACGTATACTGAATAGGAAGTAATGAAATTCATGAATCTCGTCTGATTCCAATTTTGAACCCCAAAATGAGCAAAAATAATATTTTGAGCACATAATATGAATAGTTAAAATCGTCTGTTCACGAATAAAAAGCACATCGTTGAATAGAAATTTTGATGTTATTTTCAGATATGGCAAAAAAAAGAGAAATTCGAATGTATAGGGTGTTGTTTTCTGGCAGAAAGAATTTGTGAATTTTAAGTGAAGCCGGACCTGGATTTTATCTTTTGTTGTTGCCTCAATCAATTCCACAGGGTAGATTGAGCAAGTGTAACAATTTTTGAAAATATATACAGGTTGGTTGGAAAGTTATGAGACAATGAAGATATGGACAAAATTGATGAAACATCCTGTATCTCGGTTATAAGAAGTCGAAGATCCATTAACCATGGGCTTTTTAAATCACCCCAGTGACCCCTATCCACAGTTGAATTATTCTCCTTTCCCAATGAAACACTCTGTATATAAAATCTGATTTAAAAACGTGACAAAACTAATTCGAAGAGGGGATTATTTCAAAATTTTTCATTCTTGAATATGTATAGGGTAACACGGGAACCGGCCAACCAAACATAATACCTATATAAAATAATGGAAATGCATTGCCCTTCACTACAATTTTCACAAAAAATGAGTTGAATCACTCAGCTTATAGTAAATACGACATTTTCAGACGCTACAAGAGTAGTGATTCCTACTGCCTGCGAGAACGACATCCTATAAGGCATGTTCGTTCTTGCTTGGCGCAAGCAGCAGATAGAGATGGGGGAAGGAAGTCCAGGCCTTCAGAATGACATAATGAATGGGAAGAAAATAAATTTCTGAATATTTCTCTTTATAAGAATTTGAGATATTATTTTTTTATTTTATTATACACACCGACGTATATCTGAAAAGTTGATATTGAATATATTCCACTGTATATACTATCATACAAAGTGTTCCCCATTTCGAGATATTGCCGTTTTTAGATAGGTTCAATATCGAATATTATCTCATAAACTTTCCAGTATGTGAGGTTAATCGATATACATTGTAGCATTCAATGTGAAATCAGTCTTATTTCGTAGACTTCTGGAAATATCCATTTCTAACTCAATATCTACATAATTATATCGTATATGTATATAAGCTTTCGATATAATTTCAGGCATCCTCCTCGATACAAAATGTCAACATATCTTTTCAATATACAGAGTGGGCCTTTGAAAACGAAACAGAGGCTCTGTAGGTCGCCAAAACCGGATTATCAAAAAAAACTGAAACAAGTCAACTACATTTTCGAGGGGGACATCTTTCTAAAATATTTTCAGCCCTGCGGCGTTGCCGCTTCTAAATAAAAGAAGCAACAACTTTGTTATTTCAAATGGAACACCTTGTATTTTATTGCATTTTTAGATTCTCCCCGAAGAGCTGATTTCATCAATGCATCACACTTAGGGTCTAGCTGTAATGGTTTCAGGGATATAAAGTGTTCAAAATCGAGATTTTTCAACTTTAACATTTTTTTTTGTCGAAACTATTCATTATTGGTCAAAACGGCTTTCATGTCCCGATCTCAACTTGTGATTTACTATCTACTGACATTTTTTTTGAAACAACAGGGTGGTTCAAGATTCAGAATTCTGATCACCCTGTATCTGTTCCAGTTAAATGTCAGTAGATAGTAAATCACAAGTTGAGATAGGGACATGAGAGCCGTTTCGACCAATAATGGATAGTTTCGACACAAAAAAATGTCAAAGTTTAAAAATCTCGATTTTGAACACTATATATCCCTGAAACCATTACAGCTAGACCCCAAGTATGATGCATTGATGAAATCAGCTCTTCGAGGAGAATCTGAAAATGCAATGAAATACAAGGTGTTCCATTTGAAATAACAAAGTTGTTGCTTCTTTTCTTTAGAAGCGGCAACGCTGCAGGGCTGAAAATATTTTAGAAAGATGTCCTCCTCGAAAATGTAGTTGACCTGTTTCAGTTTTTTTTTTTGATAATCCGGTTTTGGCGACCTACAGAGCCTCTGTTTCGTTTTCAAAGGCCCACTCTGTATATTCACAACACTAAAAATCATTGTTGTATAAACGGTTAAATGAGACATTGATCAATTTGATCAAATAATATGCCAGCTTAGTGATGTTCAATATAAAACAAATATTATATGTATGTATATGTATTAAGGAGTTTGAATCTCAATTGCCAATACCATATTCTCACTCGATATCTATATGAATATAAACCATCGATATAAATTTTGAGGATTATTCTGGTTGAATTTCAATATCAATTTCCAAACAAATTCGCAATATTGAACATCAATATCATTTCATTATTCAAATGCGAGAGTGATCCATATGATCTATCAATATTCCCAGCATAGTGATGTTCAACATGGAATGAATATCTTCTTAAGATATAGGTATACTGAGAAGATTGAATTTCGATGGTGATTCAATATCATAATCTCTGTGTATAGCTGAATGGTATGTGTATGATTGATCGATATTATTCTGTATACAGGGTGGCCCACGGTCGATGGTACCTTAGACGTATATGGAAAACGGTACATCGGATTATCTTGAAAATTTGGTTACTTCAATAAGCGTTTGTGATCTAACGATTCAAATTATTTTCAGCAAAGCAGCGTTGCCACTTTTACCAAAAAGTAGCATCATCTTTGTTATTTCAAATAGAACACCCTGTATTTTATTGCGTTTTTAGATTCTTCTCGAAAAGCTGATTTCATCAATGTATCACACTTGGGGTCTAGCGGGAATTATTACAGAGATATAGGGTGTTCAAAATCGAGATTTTTCAACTTTAGGATTTTTTTGTGTCGAAACTATTCATCATTGGTCAAAACGGCTTACATGTCCCCATATCAACTTTTGATCAACTATCTACCGACATTAAATTGGAAAAAATGCAGGATGGTCCAAGATTCAGAATTTTGATCACCCTGTATCTGTTCCAATTAAATGTCAGTAGATAGTGAATCAAAAGTTGAGATAGGGACATGTAAGCCGTTTTGATCGATAATGAATAGTTTCGACACAAAAAATTCCTGAAATTGAAAAATCTCGATTTTGAACAGTATGATACATTGATGAAATCAGCTCTTCGGGAAGAATTTAAAAACGCAATGAAATACAGGGTGTTCCATTTGAAATAACAAAGATGATGCTACTCTTTGGTAAAGGTGGCAACGCTGCATCTCTGAAAATATTTCGAATCGTTAGATCACAAACGCTTATTATAGTAACCGCATTTTCAGGATAATCCAATGTACCGTTTTCCGTATACGTCTAAGGTACCATCGACCGTGGGCCACACTGTATGTGCCGATAATTATCTCTAGTCTATTGCTGATATTAAAAGTCAACGTTGTGACAACATTCCATGCAGTTGAAGATTAATGAATATGTGTCATCAATGACTATGCATAGTGATGTTTAATATGAAATAAATATATCTCGTGAAACTATTAGGAAGATATACTTCGTGCGCTCCAAGCGATAAAAAACTCCATACTGTCACCCAATTTCAACTCAAATTGTCTTTTGATATTAAACGAATATTAGCAATGGATATCAGATTTCAGACTCCATTTCGAATATGTTGCAATATTCATTCTAGATATATCCCTAACATTCAGATTCGAAAATGAATCAACATATGAATGAGCGATTGGCCGATATAATTCTTCAATATCTGATCATCGTGATGGTCAATATGAAATAGATTTTTTGTAGACATATTGTGCAGATAGATCTCTTTATCCTCATTCAATATCTAAATACTTATATTGTATGGATATGAGCATTCGATATAATTTATGACGATATTGTGTATATAAATGTAAATTTCCCTTCAACGTTTTACCAATACTGGAAATAAATATTGTATCAACTTTGAAGTGTGAAAATAATCAATATAATGTATTAATGCCCTATCAATATTATTCATCGATATTCTTGTGAAGTGCTGTTCAATATGTTGCAGATATTGTTTGTAGATGTTTCTGGAAAATTCGTTTTCAAATGCTACTAGATATTTTCTGATAATATTTACATATATGTATATATATATTGTAAAAATATATGCCATCGATATGGTTTCTGGCATCATTTTGAATATGTGTCAATATTTGTTTTCAATGTATCCGTTACATTCAGAATCGAAGGTGTATCAACTTATAAATGAGAGATTGATCGTGATGATTCATTAATATCGTATCATCGTGAATGTTCAATATAAAATAACAATTTTTTGAAGATATATTGTGGAGATTGTTCCTGGATAACCACTCTATATCCTCATTCAATATCTGGATGATGATATTGTGTGAATATCTACCTTAGATATAATTTAGGGCAATATTTTGAATATATAGGTATATTTCACTTCGACATTTTTCGCGCATTGAAAATGAATGTTGTATCAACTTCAAAGTGTGAGAATGATCAATATGATTTATCAATATCCTGAAAAGGCGCTGTTCAATATGTTATAGATATTGTTTGTAGATATTTCTGTAGACTTCTTTCTCAATAGCTACTAGATATTATTCGCCGATATCCACATACATATATGTAATAATATTGGCCATCGATATAATTTCCGACATTATTTTAAATATGTGTCAATATTTGTAATCAATATACTACTTTCATTCATTATCTATCTCGTATCAACTTCCAGTTATGACATTATTCAATGGGATCCATCAATATCACATTATACTGATGTTCAATATGAAAGATATATGTTTTTGTAGATATATCACAATATCTATTCAACTATATTGTCTATATATAAGTTTTCGATATAGCTCTGAGCTTTATTTTTGATATTTGTCAATATTTTTTTTCAATTCACTTCCCACATTGGAATATCATTGTTCCATAAATTTTCGAATACGACATTATTCCATATATGATCATCTATCATCCCAGCATATTGATGTTGGATATAATATTTATATATTCCTTAAATATATCTTGAATATCAATTTTCAATGATCACCACATATTCTCAACCAATATCCGCATAACTATATTTTATGAATATTTAATATTGATTCTGTTCCAAGCATACTGTTCAATATGTGTATATATTTGTTTTGAATCTCCTGTTAATATTATGGATAGATATTGTATCAACGTTTGATTGATAGAAACATGAATATCATCCATCAATACCTAAGCATACCGATATTTCATACGGAATATATATTTCTTGGCGATATGTTTGAGATATTGTTAATAAATAACCCGTCCATATTCCTACCCAATGTCTGAGTTACTATATAGTATGAATATAAGATACTGATATAATTTGAAGCATTCTATTGAATATGTGTCGATATTTTTTTTTTCAATTAGTCTCAACATCAGTCATGAATGCAATAACAAGATTATTTCTCATTATTGATCTATATTTGGTGTCAATATTTATAATATATCACTACGTGGTGATGCCAAGAATATTGCTCATCTTCAACCTACTATATTGTTGGTCAATATCGATGAGCCATCAGTTACATATATAGAGATGATGAATGATTCTCAATCAATGCACTTCATTGTTTTTTTCATATCAACAAATCAATATTGTAGGATGATTATAAATCAATATTATTTCAGATATTTTGTTGAATGATTTAACAATCTTTTTATGAAACATCGAATCAATATCGATCTACAATAGCATGTTGAATGTTTGGATCCAATATTGTGCCTACTTGATTTCTCGATATTGCGCCAATTTTTCATCTATATTGGTCCAATATCGGCCCAATATGAGTGTGCTACTTGGGTACGGTGTCGAAAATATGAATTTATTGCCAATATTCATGAATTCAAAATGGCAGCTCCAATATGGCGACGAGATGTGTAATTATTGTTCAATTGGATTCGAAATTAGTGTGTGGGATTCACGAGGTCAGAGATTATGATTTTGTTGTCAAAATGTATGCATTCAAAATGGCGTCTCTAAGATAGCGAACGTGATTTGAGATTATGATCCGATTCGATTCAAAATCAGTATGTAGGGGTATTTGGGGTCGTTAATTATGAATTTGTTGTCAGAATTCATGAATCCAAGATTGCCGCTCCAAGATGGTGGACGTGGTTTGTGATTATATTCCGATTTGATCTAAAATTAGTATCTAAGGGTCTCCAAAGTTCGAATATAATAAAATATTTTCGGGGTCGAAAATTATAAATTTGTTGTCAAAGTTCATATATTCAAAATGGCGGCTCCAAGATGGCAGAGGAGATTTCTGATTATGATCCAATTCGATTCAATATTGGTATGTGGAAGTTTTTGGGGTCGGAGAAAAATACTTCTCACATACAAGCTTTTATTGAAATGCGCCAAGAAGTAAAAAATAATTTCTTTGGATGTGTGACGTAGCTTATTCTGTGAGTAACATATTCAAAAGCTTGCCGCTCCTGTACCTGTTCAACACATAACTTGGTGCGGCAAGCTTTCGAATTAGTAACTTACAGAATAACCTACGTCAAACATCCAAATAAATTATTATATACTTTCTAGCACATTGGGATGGGAGCTTTTCTTTCAGAAAATGTTTCAACTTCTTGATTTCGCTATACCAGGGGTTTATATCCCTAATAGCACACAACGTCCTAGGGACGTCCCTATTTGGTACAATTCACGTCCAGATGTCCCGAACCAAAGATAAGTGTCCTTGGGACGTCCCATCCCGTACATCTCATGCAATGCCCGAGCAAGGACGTCCACGGGATGTCCCAGCTGGTACATAATTTCAAATGTCCTAGAAATGGCATCCCTCAGACGTCCCACGTGGTACATATTGTAGAATGCCCATGCAAGGACGTCCTTGGCATGTCCCTGATGGAATATGATTTCAAACGTTCCTTTAGGGACATCCATCGGATGTCCTGAGTAGTACAAATACTAGCATGACTTCAGATCTCATATAATGTCCCTTCTAGACAACCATGAAATGACCCAGATGACACATTCCTTCAAATATCTCTGCACAGGCGCCCTTAATATTTCCAGGATCGTATAACAATCAGAATGTCCCTAAGGGACGTCCTTCGAATGTCCGTTGGATGTCCCAATTGGTACATAAACTGTACTCTTCCAATTTCCTAGGAATAACGTCCTATGGACGTCCCAATCGGTACTTTCAATATGTTGTCCCTGCGAGGACGTTAACTTACACCTCGCCGACGAATGATTGCTCGTAGGCTATAAGTACTCCTCGTCAATGTCCTTCACGTAAGTCCATTGGACATTCTTGGGAAACTTTTTGGGGACCTTCTACGGACCATCAACTCAACTGGATGTAATAATCAGTTATGCAAGACCTGGTCCTAAAGGGACCCAGACAAATTCAAATTCAAGAATAATTTGTATGTTCCTGGGACATCCTATGGACATCCAATTGATATCCCTCAGCGTTGCTGATAGGTTGTCCAATGGATGTCCTGAGGACGTCCTCTGTAGTGCTTGATGAGGAATACTGTAGAATTAAGGTATTCGATAGTTGTCCTAGGGACCTTCCTCAAGAACGTCCCTAGTTGGTCCTCAAGTGGGACATTTGTGCGTCCCACAGGCGTCCGAAGGACGTCCACGGTACCAAATTCGAACGTCCCATAGACGTCCTGAATGTCCCGACAGGACGTCCTAAGGATATCCATGGGACATAATTGTGTTATTACGGATGTTTGACCATCATTCATGAAACTATTAAATTACTCTCGAGAATCATTATACAAGGTGGGTAAATGTTTCGAATATTCTATCGTTGATGAAAAACACACTAGATGCATTTTCTTAATTTTATTATCCCTAATAGCACACAACGTCCTAGCGACGTCCTAATTTGGTACAATTCAAGTCCGAATGTCCCGGACCAAAAATAAGTGTCCTTGGGACATCCCATCCCGTACATCTCATGCAATGTCCGAGTAAGGACGTCCACGAAATGTCCCAGCTGGTACATCATTTTAAATGTCCTAGAAATAGCATTCCTTAGACGTCCCACGTGGTACATATTGTAGAATGTCCATGCAAGGACGTCCTTGGTATGTCCCTGATGGGATATGATTTTGAACGTTCCTCTAGGGACATCCATCGGATGTCCCGAGTAGTACATATTCTGGCTTGACCTTATATCTTATATAATTCGCCTTCTAGACAACCATGAAATGTCCCTGATAGAACATTCCTTCAAATATCTCTGCACAGACGCCATTAATATTTCCAGGATCGTATAAAAATCGAAATGTCCCTTAGGGACATCCTTCGGATGTCGTAATTGGTACATGAACTGTACTTATCCAATGTCCTAGAAATAACGTCCTATGGACGTCCCAGTCGGTACTTTCAATATGTTGTCCCTGCGAGGACGTTAACTTACACCTCGCCGACGAATGATTGCTCGCAGGCTATAAATACTCCCCATCAATGTCCTTCACGTAAGTCCATTGGACATCCTTGGGAAACTTTTCCAGGATCTATTGGGGACCTTCTACGGACCATCAACCCAACTGGATGTCCTCATCAGTTATGCAAGATCTGGTCCTAGAGGGACTCAGAAAAATTCAAATTCAAGAATAATTCGTACGACCCTGGGACATCCTATGGACATCCAATTGATATCCCTCAGCGTTGCTGAAAGGTTGTTCTCGATAGTTGTCCCAGGGACGTCCCCCAAGGACTTCCCTAAGTGGTCCTCAAGTAGGACATTTGTGCGTCCCACAGACGTCCAATCTACGTCCACGGTACCAAATTCGAACGTCCTATGGACGTCCTAAATGTCCCGACAGGACGTTCTAAGGATATCCATGGGACATAATTGTGTTATTAGGGATGTTCATCATCATTCTGCTATTCGAACAATCCATTTTTCGTTCAACCTTGATATGTATCATCCAGAAGTTCTTGATTGATAACAGTTTCAGTTCAATTCTGCAATGATAGTGTATTAAAATGGATTAAAAATATGTAAACCACTGGATCGAGAGGCGAATTGAATTACTTCAAAAAATTTCCAACCAAGTTTCAAGGTAGGGTTTTCGGAATATTCATGAAAAAAAGATTGGATACTGCCTGTAGGTTAATCGAGGAGGTGATACATTCATTATTCCAAATTTTCTTGGGATTTTCTCTTTTCGTTTCTATAAAATAAAAATATGAATATCATTTCAATATATACGTGTAGTAAGGACAAATCAGATGATTTGCCCCGAAATGTCACTGCGTTTAGAGAATTTTCCTATCAGAGAGCCTAAAAGAAAAATTCACTAGCTTCTCAGTGACAATTCGTATTGAAGAAAGTTTGGACAAGAGAAATAAAGTTTTATAAAAAAAATATCGAATTTTCACTTATCTTTGTACGTTTCGGGACCAAATCTCCTTCTGTTTTCAACATAAAAAATTGTCATTTTGATAGCAACGTCGTATCTGTCTTGAAACTTCTCAGTTCTCAGTGACAATTGGTGACGTTGGCAATGAAATGAGTTACAGGTTGTTTTCATTTATCAATCTTGAATTAACCATTTTCATATTTAGATTTCAGTAGTGAATACCATGTTCTGTCTATATATCAACTGAACAAAAAGCAATGCTATTGTCTCCGTTCAGAAGAATGAAAGCAGATTCCTTGATTTTCCTCTTCTGGTTGTCATCTTGTTTTCCAATGATTTTGATAGTATTCCACTCTGCCATATATTGTCCATCTTGATAATATTGAAATCATTAGAAAAGAAGATAACAACCAGAAGAGCAAAATCAAGGAATCTGCTTGCATTCTTCTGAACGAAGGCAATAGCATTGCTTCTTGTTCAGTTGATATAGACAGAACATGGTATTCACTACTGAAATCTGAACATGAAAATGGTGAATTCAAGATTAATTTATGAAAACATACTGTGACTCATTTGATTGCCAACGTCACCAATTGTCACACGAAAATTTTATTTCTCTTCTTCAAACTTTTTTCAATACGAATTGCCACTGACAAGCTAGTGAATTTTTCTTTTAGGCTCTCTGAGAGAAAAATTCTACAAACGCAGTGACAATTTGGAGCTAATCATCTGATTTGTCCTTACTACACGTATATTGAGATAATATTCATATTTTCATTTTATAGAAACGAGGAGAGAAAATCCCAAATAAATTTCGAATAATGAAAAAAAGATACATTTTTTTAATATCAACACCCTGTAAAACGAAAACAAAGCGATTTCGGACCTCTTGAAGTTTGGCAGATTAAAAGTGAAACAACCCATAAACCAGCAAATGATTCTGTCTCTTTCTGTATATTATCCTTCATTCAGTATGCTGATTCTTTCAAGATTCAGAAAATACATCAATAATTTCTGAATAATTTATCGAAATCATCTTGTTGCATTTCAGGATGGACTGCGAAGGAAATAAGTTTACTCAAAAGTAAATTCGGATCATTCATGAAGAGGAGAACGATCAGATAATGAAATTTCTAGAGATCCTACAGTTGTGAAATCAATGCGAGCAGCATTTGATGCGAAGCCATAAATGAATTCTTTGTAATGTTTGTACTTACTCAGAAATAAACATATTATTTATGAGTTCTAATTTATTCAGTATTCGAACTCAATGAAGTATGGAACTAGAAATAAATACATTTGCGGAGTTCTCAGAAAGTTCATCAACACAATTGTCTTGATAATTCACACTATTATATTCCTTTGAATCATCGATGTGACCACCGAATATCTGGCTTAGAGGTCGGAGTCTATAACGGCCTAGCTATGATTAATTTGAATATATGAATTGGAAGTCACTTCGTACGATATATATGAATAAATAAAAAAAAGGAAATGCTTACCCCTCTCTAGAAAACTTGGTAATATATATTCCCCTATTGATAAATATGCAAATATGTTTTCATATATAGGATCAGAAACAGTGGAGGTCGGTCCGCCTGTTCAATGCAATGGAAGTCACAAAGTTATATTAGTACCTATATATATATATATATATATATATATATATATATATATATATATATATACCTTCATTATAAAGATTTGTTACCTATGTTTAATTTTTTCATTTGTTTTGTATTTTTGTTGTTCATTTTTACTTTTGGTAGTAGTGATTCTTGGCCGGTTCTACAGCCTCTAAAGGTCATTTGAAGGGTAATCATCGCAATTACAATTCTAATTACCAGAGGCTGAGACCGACAAAGGTCGAGGGTACTTGTTTTATTTTATTTAGGGAATAAGTCAGATGACCTTGAGTGTAATTTGAGTGTATTTTGCTGCAATGGGCGTGTACACCTTAGTAGAAATTTCAACTCAAACCATGTTTATAATGATCCTTTTATACATAAATAATGATTGACGACATAATTCGATCGAAAAATCAACTGGAATGTTTTATTTTTGAACATAAATAATAGTGCATTCTGAAAACGGACCCTCTTATGACGTAGAAACCTCATCTCGTCCTGAACCAATGAGTGTGACCCATGTGTGACACTTATCACTGTTGCCATATCATCCAAACAAAATATCCGAGAGATCGAAATCGATATCGAAATATCTTTTGATATCCACTACCACTACTGCAGAAGAATATATTCAAGTTGTCGATTGTAGGTTGAATCATTGGAATATAAACAATCTCTTGACAACGTAATGTCTCAATCTCAAACCATTTGCACCATTACAATTTCACAATAATCCAATACATTTGATAAACGCAGCAACATTGCTTTGTTGACTCGTTTCACATCGAGTCTTGAATTCCGATTCCGAAGTTATTTATTTCGTTTAAAATGAGAAGAGAAGACACGAAATGAAATTAACCTCCAAATCTTGCTTTATATTATATTGATATATTGAATATAAACATGGACGTTGAACCAAGATTTGTAAAAGGCTCTTCAGATAATCTCCCAAAAATTGATTTGGAAATGGTTAATGATTCTTATGTCCCTAACATACAGTTTCTCAGTGCTGAAGTGAGGAATAGAAAATCTGAAAGGTTTGTTACACAATATTCATTCAATTTTCATAGCTTGTACCTATTATAGTTGTATTAGAAAATTGTTCACCTGAAAGGATATTTAACATCAGAATACCCATCATATGGAGAATCCTCATTAAATCAGTCACTGATTGATATGTTTACCTATGCAACAATATGATCAATTGGCATGAAACAATGTATGGTTATTATTCCCTAGACTAGATACTACTTGCATCTCCCTTTGAATGTTCTTCTAAGAGATGGATCATTCATTTTTCAAGCAATTTCCCAATGAATTTCTGCAAAGCAAAACAACTACAATATTGTGTTTACCCAGTGAGAGGGCCAGATTTGTTCCCAAAATTCCCAGCTAAATGATGTTTTTATAATTGCAATTAGGCACAAAACATTTCTTAATCATACTTTTGTCGAAATAGGCATTTCAATTTAATATTCGAAAGTTTCGCGATTTGCAAAAAGTTAATATAGGTTAGAATTGATCCTCTTCTTGTTCTTATTATCTTTGTCCCAAAAATCAACTTGCAGATTCACCTTTCTTGGTGCTTTGTCAGAAATCATGTATCATTCATCTCTGTCTGGAATAGTCTTGTTTCAGTATTAGGGTTTTGACGTCACATCATCGCCTCGTTTTCGGAGGTCCGAAAAATCGGGGATTTCAATAATTTTTTATAAAACGTAGGGAGCTCACAGCAAGAAACGGTTTGCGGTGGTGAGCTAGTTTGGGTGAGTTCTATCGAAAATTTTTGTGATATAAGCCCATTATATATAGTTGGTGAGTGCATGCATGTATCCAGTAATTATAGCATTCATCATCCCAAATACCAGAGTCTGAGGCTTGCCAAGGTCGAAGGTACTTGTTCCCAATATGGATAATGTTTAAGTCATATGACCTTGAGTTTGGTAAGAGTTCATAGTATGTGGCGATTGTATGTATTGAACTTGAAGTTGATTTTTTGTCAATGATAACCTTGAGAAGATGTTACTAAGTAACCATACGCCTATTATGATGTGCAAGTACATCAACTCTTGTCGTCATGTTAACTGTGGCATCAATGCAGGCATCTTATCAGGTCGAGTTGAGGTACCCGACTAACTGGAGAGCGAAACTAAAGTATGGTCATTATTTATGAGAGTGGGGAGAGAACCATTATACATGATGAGCTCGGATTGGGAGGGAGAATCCCCTCCTCTATTCATTCCTATAAATAGGCTTTACTGAAAGTTCACACGTCAGTCGAGAAGTTTCATTTGATAGTGAAGGTAGACTCGAATCATGTTTGAATGTAAAAGATGTGGTAAAATCTTTACGCGTAATGATAATTTACGACGTCATGAAAAAACTTCCTGTCGAGCTGCAATGGACGACTCATCAACTCCTCCAAAGAGACCAAAAATGGATTTGCAGCCTTCGACATCTAATACGGAACTATGTATTTGTTGTAACATCATGGTATCCAAAGATGATGAATACTCACAGAAGAACATTGCAACACAGAACAAACTCATGTACCCATTTATCAAGTGGAGTGAAAGTAATCAATGGCGCTTTCAAGTGTCGGATCATCAGCTATAGAGTGGATTCTAATACAGACACTTTGGATTATTGGATTACGAGATATTTTTCGATAATGTTCGGCAGAAAGTGATTGCATTACTCGAGAATGCTTTGGAAATGCATACTATTGTCAAGGTTAATTTGGAATTGTTTGGTCGATATATTCACCAAACTCAAGATTTGATCGACATAAAATCATTTAATACTCCTAACCATATCGTTGCTCGTTCCAATGATCTGAAAGCCATTGTGAATATGTTTCAAGATATCATGATAAGTGAAACCACAGAGTTCGAAGAACGTGATTCTGGTGAGTTGATAGTTTTTTAGATATTTCCATCCATACCAATATCAATAATTGAAATATTTTCGTAGGTTGGGCCTTAGAGAAAATATTATTCCTGGAGGTGAATATCAACAAATACAGTCCACTCAAAGGATGTTCACATATAAAACTACCTCAGTTCATCGAGAGAAAGAAGGCTGTAGTGAATGTTGTCAATACAGACCAATATTGTTTGCATGGGCCGTTACTTCAGCATTATATCCGGCAGCAGACAGAGTCAACAGTACTTCGTCTTATCCATACTTCTCGACAGTATTGAAATTGCAAGGTATTGAGTTTCCTATGAAATTGCGTGATATATCCAAATTTGAGATTATGAATGATTGTTCCATTAATGTTTATGGTCTGGAAAAGATTTATGATGGTGACAAGCTATCGTATGAGATTGTTGGACCTCTTCATTATTCTAGAAAAAGGTTAGCAAAACATATCAACTTATTGTTCATAACAGATGATCTTGGTAATAGTCATAACTGTTGGATAAAAGATCTATCAAGATTAGTCTCCAGCCAAATTTCATCCCATGAACATAAATATTATTTTTGTGACGGTTGTTTGATATACTTTGAGAATGAGAGATCTTTGTTACAACATCAGTCACATGATTGTAATCATATTTATACTACTGTACCTTACCTACTAGTAATCCAAAACTCAATAAGTACGGTAAAATGGTACCAGAAAATATATTGAAATTCCAGAATTTTGAAAAGCAATTACGTGTTCCATTCGTTGTATTTGCTGATTTCGAATCAATACTCAGAGCTATGAATCTTTGTGAACCAGATCCAAGCAATTCATTCACAGCAAAAACTTTCAAACATGACCCATACTCATTTGCATACATAGTTAAATGTTCATTCGATGATTCAGTTACAAAATTTGTTACATATAGAAGAACAAATGCTTCCGACATATTCATATCAAGACTGGAAGATGACTTGATGGAGATATACAATAAATATTCGAAACGTATCGTTTCAATGCATAAGTTGACAGTTGAGGAAGAAATTGAGTTTTCCAATGCCTCCATTTGTAATATTTGTGAATGTCTATTTGAAAATGGTGATGTTAAGGTGAAGGACCATTGTCATCTGACTGGAAAAAAGAGATTTGGAGCCGCCCATTCAATCTGCAACCTCAATTTCAAAATTCCGTTTTTCGTTCCCATTATCTTCCATAATCTGAGTGGATATGACTGCCGTTTATTCATAAAAGAATTCTTTAAGAAAGGTGAAAAGGTGGAAGTAATTCCTCAAACGAAAGAGAAGTACATTTCGTTCACCAAACATTTATTAGTCGATAACTATTCAAATGAACAAGGGCAGTTGAAGAATGTATTCTTGAAATTAAGATTCATTGATAGTTACAGATTCATGTCGGAATCTCTACAAAATTTGGGGGATAATTTGAAAGATGATCAGTTTACAGTAACGCGACAATACTTTTCAGACTATGACAAATTTTGTTTAATCAGAAAAAAAGGTATATTTCCATACAGTTTTGTGAATGATTTGAGTAGACTTGATGTTACGGAATTACCATCTAAAGAAGAATTTTATGATAATTTGAATGATCGACACATAAGCGATGAAGAATATGACAGAGCAAGATCTGTTTAGAACGTATTCAATTGTCACACATTGGGTGATTATTCAGATATTTACTTGAAATCAGATGTTTTACTTTTATGCGACATATTCGAAAATTTTCGTGATATTTGTATCGATACATATAAGTTAGATCCTGCTCAGTATTTCACATCACCGGGTCTCTCATGGGATGCTATGTTGAGATATACCGAAGTAGAACTGGAATTATTAACAGACATAGATATTCATTATTCCAAATTTTTTGGGATTTTCTCTCCTCGTTTCTATAAAATAAAAATATGAATATTATTTCAATATACGTGTAGTAAGGACAAATCAGATGATTTGCCCCAAAATGTCACTGCGTTTAAAGAATTTTCCTATCAGAGAGCCTAAAAGAAAAATTCACTAGCTTGTCAGTGACAATTTGTATTGAAAAAATTTTTGGAGAAGGGAAATGAAGGTATATAGAAAAAATATCAAATTTTCACTTATCTTTGGACGTTTCGGGACCGGTTCTGCTCCCGTTTTCAACATGAGAAGAGATTATTTCAATAGCGAAGTCGTATAATGTCTTGAAGTCTTTCAGTTTTCAATGACAATTGGTGACGTTGGCAATCAAATGAGTTACAGGATGTTTTCATTAATTGATCTTGAATTTACCATTTTCATGTTCAGATTTTAGTAGTGAATACCATGTTCTGTCTATATCAACTGAACAAGAAGCAATGTTATTGTCTCCGTTCAGAAGAATGCAAGCAGATTCCTTGATTTTTCTCTTCTGGTTGTTATCTTCTTTTCCAATAATTTTAATATTATTCCACTCTGCCATATGTTGTCCGTCTTCAGTAAGGATATGTTCAGCTAGTTTCGATTTATCGATGTTTCTTTTCTTTATATTGTACTTATGTTCCTTCGTCCTTACTGAAAGAGGTCTCTTGGTTTCACCTGTATAAAACTTTCCACAAACACAAGGTATACTGTAAATACAATTTTTTGATGATTGTTCTTCATTTTTCGGCTTTGTTTGAGTTAGAATTGATCTCATTGTATTTTCAGTTCTGAACACAGTTTTCACTTGAAATTTATCACCAACACGTTTTATTTTTTCAGATATGCCGGGAATGTATGGTATTATATTTGTCGTTATTGATGGTTGATTTTGTTGTGGTTGACCCTGTTTGTTTTCAATTCGATGAATCGTCCTATCGACAAAATTCTTTGGATAATAATTGAGTTGGAGAACATTTTTAATGTGGTGGACTTCGTTATTGAAAATTTGTTGGTCAGATGATATTGATTTGGCTCTATCATGGAGTGATTTGATTATTCCTTTCTTAATACTTTTCTGATGATTTGATTGAAAGTTCAAGTATCTGTTAGTATGGGTCTTTTTACGATAAACACTCGTTACAAAGTTGTTATTTGATTTTTCAATAAGAACATCTAGAAACGGTAATTGATTATTAGATTCAATTTCCAAAGTGAACTTTATTGTAGGTTCGGCATTGTTCACATAATCCAGAAAATTATCTAGCTCCATAACATTGTGAGGCCAAATTATGAAAATATCATCTACGTATCGCCACCATCTTTTAGGTTGTTTTTGGTAATTTTTGATGATGTTGTCTTCAAAATTCTCCATGAATATATTGCTCAAAATTGGAGATAATGGCGATCCCATGGCCATTCCAAAGTTTTGTAACAACTTTGTAACGAGTGTTTATCGTAAAAAGACCCATATTTACAGTATACCTTGTGTTTGTGGAAAGTTTTATACAGGTGAAACCAAGAGACCTCTTTCAGTAAGGACGAAGGAACATAAGTACAATATAAAGAAAAGAAACATCGATAAATCGAAACTAGCTGAACATATCCGTACTGAAGACGGACAACATATGGCAGAGTGGAATAATATTAAAATTATTGGAAAAGAAGATAACAACCAGAAGAGAAAAATCAAGGAATCTGCTTGCATTCTTCTGAACGGAGACAATAACATTGCTTCTTGTTCAGTTGATATAGACAGAACATGGTATTCACTACTAAAATCTGAACATGAAAATGGTAAATTCAAGATCAATTAATGAAAACATCCTGTAACTCATTTGATTGCCAACGTCACCAATTGTCATTGAAAACTGAAAAGCTTCAAGACATTATACGACTTCGCTATTGAAATAATCTCTTCTTATGTTGAAAACGGGAGCAGAACCGGTCCCGAAACGTCCAAAGATAAGTGAAAATTTGATATTTTTTCTATATACCTTCATTTCCCTTCTCCAAAAATTTTTTCAATACAAATTGTCACTGACAAGCTAGTGAATTTTTCTTTTAGGCTCTCTGATAGGAAAATCCTTTAAACGCAGTGACATTTTGGGGCAAATCATCTGATTTGTCCTCACTACACGTTTATTGAAATAATATTCATATTTTTATTTTATAGAAACGAGGAGAGAAAATCCCAAAAAAATTTGGAATAATGAATATACCACCTCCTCGATTAACCTACAGACAGTATTTAGACATAGATATGTTGAATATTTTCAAAAAGGGAATTCGGGGTGGTATTAGTCAATGTAGCGATAGAAATCATGAAGCAAATAATAAATTCATATCAAATTTCGACGCAAATGAACCAACATCATTCATTATGTATCTTGATGCAACCAATCTTTACGGTCATAGTATGAGTCAATCATTACCAACTGGTGGTTTTCGATGGCTATCCACGAAAGAAATATCAGAATTTGATTAAATGAGCATTTCAGATGATAGTTCCAACGGTTTTGTATTGGAAGTTGATATTCATTATCCAGAAGAACTACATGATAAACATTCAGACCTCCCATTTCTAGTAGAGTCGATGATTCCACCAGAGTCGAAATCAAAAGTGCCTAAGCTTGTACCTAATTTGAATAACAAGAAGAATTATATAGTTCACTATAAAAATTTGAAACAGGCAATCAAAAATGGTTTGATTCTAACAAGAATACATAGGATTCTCAAGTTCAATCAATCACCATGGCTCAAGAAATATATAGATTTGAATACAGAAATGAGAAATAAGGCAAAAAGTAAGTTTGAAAGAAATCAGTACAAACTGATGAATAATGCTGTGTATGGAAAAACGATGGAGAATGTGGATAACAGACGCGACATAAAACTATTGACGCATTGGGAAAATATCTAAAGAACATTAGGAGTCAATGCATTCATAGCACGACCTAATCTCAAAACGGTCTCTATATTTAACGAAAATTTTGTAGCTATTCATATGGGTAGAACGAAAGTTAACTATAATAAACCACTCTATTTAGGATTCTGCATATTAGAATTATCCAAGACAATAATATAATAACAAAATGCGTCATTGCTATATACCGACACAGATTCTCTCATTCTAAAAGTTCAAACAGAACATTTTTATGATTTCATTAAGGATAATTTGAATCGTTTCGACACTTCCAATTATGAAATTGGTAATAGTTTTGGTATACCTGTAGGAAAGTCAGTCTTGGGAAATATGATAGACGAATTTCCCAATGACCCAATAATAAATTTTTATGGTACGGGAGCGAAAGCTTATTACGTAAAATCTGTGAATAGTGAACTGAAAAAAGCAAAAGGTGTTAAGAAATCAGTTGTAAAAGAACAAATCCACTTAGCTGATTATAAGCGAATTGTAGAGAGAGGCGGGTTGATATTCCGAAAAATGAATTCTTTCGTTAGTATATTACATGACATGTTCACAGTGCTGAAGAATAAGGTTGCCCTATCATATCATGATGATAAAAGATTTTTAATACCTAACACAACTAAAACTCTTCCGTGGGGCCATAGAGACCTAATGTATTATAAACCTGAACAAACAGAAAGGAAAGTAAATGAGAATGATAGTCTAGATTTTCTTATAAAATGTTTGCAGAAAGAATGTACCAGATTAAATAGCAAATGATGTCCTGAAATCGGATCTGTGTAATGTTCAAAGTATTCAGAGTATAATGTACTATGATAATAATTGTGTATGATTGTAACGAGTAATTATCTGTAAATGAAATAAACATCTTATATTATATAAATCTCTATTTTTCTTAATGACTATGCCCTGAAATATCCAAGTGAAACAGATATGCTACAAGAATTCTCAAACTATTTTCGTGACTGTACTTTGTGGGTCTAATGTTGAACATCAGGTATAAAGAACGATAATATTTATGATGCAAAGCCCTGAAGAATATTCGATGTTTTTTTTCCTCATCAAACGCATGCGCATCATATTCCTACATTATAACATCTATGTGATGTCAGTGATCTATGTGAGTTAGCGCATGCGCAGACTGTAGGGAGACGGTTTTTTCTTGCGCGATCTCATGTTTCAATGTAAATGAGTAGATATACTACCGCGTACCTGGGCCCAGTCCATCCAGTTCTCGAGCTCTTGCAGACAATAGGGGGGTCTAGTTGTGGTTTGTGCAGACTTTTCCAGGTGCACAAGTGTCGTCGACAATGACCAGAAGGTGTTGTCACCGGAGATTCACCTTGTCACATGTATTTTCACCTGTCTCACCTGTGTCACCGAATGAATTTGCGATTCACCTTGCCTATTTGTGGTTTGTGCAGACTTTTCCAGGTGCACAAGTGTCATCGACAATGACCAGAAGATGTTGTCACCGAAGATTCACTTTGTCACCTGTCACCTATAGGTACATTTCACCTGTTTCACCTACTTTACTGATTCACAATTATATGTTCCAAATTCTAGTTCCACAGACCTCAATCACCCTATATACATGTTTGAAATATCAATTGGATATCGCAAGCTGACCCAGAGGTCAGGATTATCATGTTTTTATTTTGAATGATATGAGACCTTGTTATTCATATATTTTTTTCTGCAGTTCGAATGAATGTTATTCAAAATTCAGCTGACAACTTATTTGTGCCATTAAGGACCATTTTGGAGAAATTTTGCTGAACTTTCAGTTCCAGGAAAGTATAAAAGCTGTGATTATGTTATACCTCAATATCAGGTATACCTGCTGTGAATTGTTTGTGTTGTGGTAACTTATTGGTGAGTACCTCGTAATATGTTTTATTTCTTGTGTTTTATTGATGGGTACATGCTATCAGAATAGCTATTATCGGTTTGGGTTTATTGAATGAAATCGAAACAGTGGAATATAGGTGTACAATTTATTTATTGATCATGAATTAGGAAGATATAATACTACAATATTTTTATTACATTAGTGAGGGGGTTATACCTTACTAAACGGTCATGTAATATTATACAGTAGGCAGAGGTGTTTGCAGGAATGTTTTGATTTGTTTCAAATTCGAGGCGAATGTCCACACTACCTGTCTTAAGAGATTCGTTTTGTCTACTACAATCTATTACAATAAATGGTGCTATATCATGGAATTTTGATAATGTTAGACACGGTTCACCAGAATTTTTATAGTAATATGACTCTTGAAATCGTGCATACATTTCATATATAACAGAAAACTGATATTTATTGAAATTGAGATTCAAATTGTCATAGGGGTACACTTCAGAGTTCAGGTAAAGTTTCATATTGGTGAGATTACAGTGATCGAATTGACTCATATTTTTTTGAATGTCATTTTTTCTGTTCGTTTGGAAACCGACAATAACAAATCTTGGCTTTTCCATTTGGCTGGATGCTTTGACGTTCCAGGAGTGGCGCATAGTTGACTGTGAAAGAGGATATTCATGATGTTCCCATGACCTGAAGGCTATCTCCAAATCTCTTCCCTTTTCAATATACTTGATTAACCGTAATTTTTCCACATCTGAAACCTGGATATGGTGAATTTTCCATAGAACTTTGGTTAATTCAATTTTCGGTTTTTCTCCTGCCTTGGAGGATATCGTAGGATTAATATCATTGCTACTCCTGATGAGAACAAGTTCTTGCCGAATATTCACCAGAATTTTCTTGAAATCCTCACAAAATCCCAATAGATGTTTGAGTGGTAGACAAACGCTAAAGTTCCCCTGAAGATCAACAATTTCCGGATGACCAAGATGATTCCAACCAGCATTTATATATCTATTGCATTCATTATTTGTATAAGAAATGTAGCCCTTCATAGCTGATGTGATTCCAGGATTACGAACTCGATCCACAACGGACCCACCAATTTCATATCGGATTTCGTCAAATAGAAAAGCAATACCATTGTTGATAAAGTTCAGTGTAGCACTCACTTTATCTTCACTGTCAGTAATTCTACCTTCTAGATAAATGTAACTTTGTGATGGTAATGTGTAAATATCCTGCGTTTGAATCGGAACACGTATCTCGAATGACTTATTTAGGCTTGTATTGGCATATGGCGGATGAGAGTGCATTTCGCAATTCGTTATCGCATTGTCCATCATCACATGTTCACCAATATTCAAAATATTGAAACTCATGTTTGTTGTGTTTCACTTTTTCTTCCGCAGGAACACCTCAGGAGAATGAAGACCAGCGTTGATGTCCAATTTTAGGTTATACCAAAATTCGTAAAAAGTCTTCGTTTTGTTTTTTAAAATAATAATTTGAAACCGAGTGAAATGAGGAACTGCTGATTTTCAGGTGTTAACTGTTTGATGTCACCTTTCGGACTGATACTTTTGATTGATGAAGAACGCGTCTCCTGACCCATTGTTGTTGTTGTTGTTGTTGTTGATGATGACATTGGAATATTATAGCGAAACACCATATTCACTAGATCTCTTTCAAATGCAACCTGACTGTTATGACTTCCTTTTGGAAATTAATTAAGGTTCCAGTTTGATCGACTATTCTGAGAAATATTTCATCAATGTAATTGGAACTGATTGGTAGATAAATGACATTTGACACTTTCTCAACTATTCGAAATTCACTAGGCACTGATGGATAAAACATGTGCAATGTGTGAACGGAAGAATTATTATTATACGAATTCGTTGTTAAATTACATTCAACACACACTGAATTCACCTTGGAAATATTAATTGGAAAATCTGATATATGTTTTTTATTAGCTTCCAATTTCCTCTTACTGAAACCTAACAGAGTTGCTATCGAGTCAGGTTTATCAAAGTGTATGAGTTTGTTGCATGTTATCTCATACCTTAGAGTATTACGATTAGCATTCAATTTGAGCTGAATCTCGGCAGTTTTCTCCTCCTCTTTCACAATAGTATTTGGAATTTGAGCTTTTTTTCCCTCCTTCTCTTTATCTTTTTGATGCAATTCATCCAATTGCGTCATAATATTTCGTTCAATGTCTTCAATTTCATAGGAACCTTCAGGAATAATCAATGTGTGTTTGCCGACATAGAATCTGTTATTTTTCTCATCTATATTGGGAATAGTGTTGAAGGTCACGAAGTGAATCAGACCTAAGACATGGGTTTTATTATCATCTAAAATGATAGGTGGATGGATTTTAGCTGATAATACAGAATCTCTCGCGGATAAGGTGAAAGTATATGAACACGTCATGATTGTGATAAGGTCATTGAAAGAATGAGATAAAGTTTATATTTTATTGAGAGAGAAATTTCAAACATAACTGACCGCAATTCACAGAATTAAAAGTTTGATATACAGTGTGATTATATAAAATATGACAAGGTCCATTGGAATTGAAGTAATCTAAAGTTTCCAGTGGTGGTCGCAAATTACCATAGCTATCAAAATAGACGATTTGTGGTCCTATTTTTTTGTAGGCAGTCCAATGCGTCCTGGTCCATCTTTGTTATCCAAGTTTATCACGCCACGTTCTTTCCTTCTGATTCTCTTGGGAAGATCATTCCTCATAAATACACCCCTAAAATGGGGAATGTTGAGTTCTTTAACTTACTTCAGAATATCCAAATTGGATAGTGGGAAATTGAGTGGTATCCTCTTATGAGATTCCCGACGTTTATTCATCTTCATCTTGTTGATATTAGGATAATAATATGATGGTTATCTTAAAAAAAGTCCCAAACCAGTTTTATATGGTCTCAAATACATTCCTTTCCCCATTGCAATAGCTTCCATTGTTTTATTATGCCGTTGGGATTCTTCCAATTGATTTTTTGCTGATCTGGCATCAGTGACAGCCTTAGCTACACCTGCAGCGCCACCTGTGATTGCTCCAAGAGCACTCAATCCCGCGAAAATCGGAATCAGGGGTAACAAGCCACCTCTCTTTGGAATTTTAACAATACGTGTTGGTTTGATGTTGAGTTTTTTCGTTGACCTTAAGGCTACCTTGACTGCATCGCCCACAGTCTTGGGTTTTTGGGAGATGATGTGCTTTTTAATTTGTCCGATTGCTTTAGCGAAACATACCCCCTTTTTTATTTGTTCCTTCTTGATAATCCTCTTCTTATTATTCCTACGTTTGGTATTTCCTTTGGAACTCTTTCGAGCCATCTGAACTGTAAGAAACTCTCTCGTATACTGACTCTTTCTTATTGATAATAATTATACAATTAGGTGAATTTGAATTCTTTATTTCCGTGATCGTTGCTTTCTTCTTCTTCTTCTCCTTCTATCTCTGTATCCAAACTTCTCTTTCTAGAATTTGTTGTCGTTGTTGTTGTTGCAATATTTAACGGTTCACTCATATCACTTGATTGAGTGCCTCCCTTATCATCTATTGTTCTCAATCTTCTTTTCGCGGTTACCCCTTGTCTACGGTTGATCATATGTCCGAGCACATTTTTAGGCTTCTTAACAGGAATGGTGTCTGAGATATCTGTGTTATCCAATTTCCTCTTGTTTGCACATCTTTTATTCATGGGATAATCGTCAGCAATATCGATATCCATCAAGTCCTCCTTCTCACAACGCTCTTCATTATCATCATTCTATGATTTCTTCTTTCTATTTATCTTTTTCTGTTTTCCTATCCGTTTAGTTTGTTTAACAATTCTATTTGTTGGAATTCCTTCCTTTAGGATTCGCATACTGCTTTCAATATTTCCTAGAGATTTTTCTGAAATAACCTTCGTTCTTCTTAAAACTACCAGACATTTGTTGACAGCTTGTTGTTTTCGTTTTCAATTTTGTTCTTGATTTCCTATTCCCATCCCCAATTTCACTTTAGCTTTCATAGCACCAGCAACGCCTAAAGCTGCTAATCTCTGTCCATAGGAATTATTCTTTAATCTGAATTGAGCCATTGCCTTGTCTGCCAGAATTCTATCTGCCTCATGACGATGTTTCAAATCTTTTTCTTTGGAATATGCTATGTCATGTTCCTTGCAAGCTTCATCTAATCCGTTTATACCCTTATCTCCTCGAGCGAGTCTTTTTTCCAATTTTGTTCCAGGACCACAGAATCTATATCCACCAGGTATATGTAACTCGAAAGGTAGTTTATTTATGGCAGTATTCAAAAGCCCATCACCTGAATAGTAGCGTGGCATTTGTGTGTGTGTGTGTGTTCATTCAGTGAAATACAGAAAGCAACTGATCATTAAATTTTTTTTTTTCTCATGAAATGAAAGTTGTTCCACAAAAAACGACTCTAAATATTGAAAATAATATATTCGAGGGGGAAGAGGAATTCAAAAAACATGGAATATTGTTTCCACATACAATGAGGTGTATTATTGTGGGTCCTTCGAACTGCGGTAAAACCAATGTTATGATCAATCTTCTCGAACATAAGAATGGATTGAAATTTGAGAATATTTATGTGTACTCTAAATCTTTATATTAACCGAAATATAAATATCTAGAGGAATTGATCAAACCAATAAAGGGTATGGGATATTATGCATTCAGTGCCAGTGATAGTATTATGCATCCGTCAGAGGCTAAACCGAATTCGATATTCATATTCGACGATGTTGCATGTGAGACAACCAAGAAGTAATTCGTGAATACTTCAGTATGTCTAGACACGCACTAGTAGACCCCTTTTACCTGAATCAGAGCTACGCTAAAATCAGTAAACACCTGATCAGAGACAACTGTAACTCCTTAATTTTATTCAAAATGGATGATATGAATTTACGTCACGTTTATGCAGACCATGTGGGGTCAGATATGCCATTTGATGAATTCAAAACTATGTGTTCGTTATGCTGGAAGGATCCATATGGTTTTCTTTCTATATTCAAAGATTGTAAGATCAATGAAGGTCGCTATCGGAAAGGAATTGATAATTTCATACTCATATAAACTCAAAGGACCTCGAACCCAAGCTGATTAGAGCTGATCAAATACCCGATCAGGTATCTGATCAGATACCCGATTGAAGCTGATCAGAGCTGATCAGATACCCGATCGAAGCTGATCAGATACCTGATCGAAGCTGATCAGAGCTGATCAGTAACCCAATCGAAGCTGATCAGAGCTGATCAGTAACCCGATCGAAGCTGATCAGAGCTGATCAGATACCCGATCAGAGCTGATCCGATACCAGATCGAAGCAGATCAGATACCCCCATGATAACCTGTTAAACAAACAAAGAAATGAAGTCGAATGAGAAAGAAATCAAAAAGAGATTGATAGCTAAACGTAAAACGGTGAGAGATAAATTGGATATTTTGAAGCATGGAGAGATGGTGCATGAGAATATGTTCAATCCTATTACAAAACACCTGAGAAGTATCGAAACTACATTACAGAGTACTGGTCAGCAACAACAACAACAACAAATTCCATATCAGAAAAATGCTGCTGCAGAGCAACTAGATTCCATCAAATCACCGTTCATGATGAAACCTAAAAGGGATTTACTGAACTATGAGACACCTAGGAATAATATTGGAGAGCCGGAGAGTAACCCTAAAATTCCTCGACGTCTATCCTTGCAACTCCTCACACCAGCAGATTTGAAAAATGATGAACCTTATACTGAGAATGACTATGAGGATGATGATGATGATGAACCTAGTGAGTTGAAGCAATCAATTTTATAGGATATCAAATCTGATGAAGAAAATGAACAGCAAGAAACACCATCAGCCGATCGCCTCATGGATATTACGCAAGAATCGTATGCTGACTATTTAGAGCAATATGATCCTTTACCCAGAAAATATATCAATAGTATGTATCAGGATGAGGACAACAAAGAGTTTGATCATAAGTATGGAGTAAGATTAGACAGGAATACTGAAAAACTCATGATTGGTGATTCTAGAATACACATTGAAGGATCCGATGTAATTCTCAAGAATAAGAGGTATAAAGGTACTCAAGTTTTATACGAGCTATTGTTCAAGAAAGACCCCCATGATTTCACCAGGGAGGATGAGCATAATTATAAGCTAAGAGATATTACAAGGCGAATAAGCAAGTGGATGGTAGTAAGCTACAAAAGTATAGAAAAATTATTGCTCCAATGACGAGTTCTTCCTCCATTGGAAAAGGAATGTTAATGGAGGTGACTAACAATAAGATAGATTAAATTCGATGGGATGATCCAAATGAACTTTGCGACAGATTACGGTTACTGTTGGCTTCGAAGTCAGTAGGGCACACCGGTCATACTAATGAAATTAACTCTATCGTTGAGGAGTTGCGTGAAGCTCATATCATTGCATAAAGAGAGAGAGAGAGAGAGAGAGAATGGCAACAATCGCTAAAAAAACAAGTGGTTGAAGAGATCCACAAACCAGCAAGAATCAATTTCAAAAGACGTAAAGTCATCATCAAAGGACTCGATGATCTTTTTCAAGCCGATTTGGTGGAGATGATACCATATGCCCGCGAGAACCAGGGTTACAAATATATATTGGTTGTCATAAATTGCTTCTCGAAATTCGTTTGGGCAATTCCTTTGAGGAATAAATCGAGTACAGAAGTGAGCAGAGCCATGGAAATTATTTTCAAAGAGCAGTCTCCTCAAAATCTACAAACAGATCAAGGAACTGAATTCTTCAATAGAGAATTCCAAAAACTCATGAAGAAATATGGTGTGCACCATTACAACACGTTCAGCGAAAAGAAGGCCTCGATTGTAGAGCGAGTCAACCGGACTTTGAAAAATATGATGTGGAAAGGATTCAGTTTACAAGGGAACTATAAATGGCTGGAATTATTGAGGAAGATCGTCAATAAATATAACAACACAACACACAGGACTATAAAAATTAAACCCTCTGAGGTTACGAAAAGAAATGAGAAAATGCTACTGCAAACCGCATATAACCGCCTCAAATTCGTAGATTTGAAACACAAATTTGATATTGGTGATTATGTACGTATATCCAAGGTTCGCGGAGTTTTCGATAAAAAATATTACCCTAATTGGTCTACTGAGATCTTCCGTATAAGAAAAGTACAATTGTCAAACCCAGTTACATACTTATTGAAAGATGATTCTAACAAGGATATTCTTGGAGGGTTCTATAACGAACAATTGCAAAAAGTAAGATATCCAGACGTATATCTCGTAGAGAAAGTGTTGAAGAGAAGAAAGGGTCAGGTGTTTGTCAAATGGCTTGGATTCGATGATAAGCATAATAGCTGGATAAACGAGGATAATATCGCATGATGTTGCGCAATCGGAGGACTATATAAAGAGCTCATCACGATTTAGAATTTCAATCACTTTCCAATCGACACTTTCAGCAGTAATATCTAAGTGTGTGTGTGTTAATTTTGAAAAAATGTTCATAATTGACGTACAAGGTTTCCAGTATGGAAAAGATAACTTTTTTTGTAGAGAAATTGCCATTTTGAATGTGGACAATGGTGTGTGGCAACATCGATTCATCACTTTACCACTTGACATGTCACACTACAATTCAACTGTTCTCAAACATATGGAATGGTCCACTGAACACTTGCATGGATTGGAATGGAGTCATAAGGAATCATCTATTACAACAATACGGTATGAACAAATAACTGAATTTATCAAGAAATGCATTGGCTGTTACGAAGGAGAAGAAATTCTAGTGAAGGGGTTAGAAAAGAAGATATGGTTGGAGAGACTACTAAGGATGAACAATATTATTGATTTACATGAACAAGGATGCCCTGCAATTGAGGACTTGAAGTTATTTTCAAGATCAAATCATTGCAACCAACATTTATATAATAATTCTAATTGTGCTCTAGAAAATGTCTATTATTTATGGTACTGGTACCTTCACTGTAAACTCTGATGATAAATCGGTTCAGAAAAAATAAAAACAACATTCACGATTTCGATTATTTATTGCTTCCTATCATATAATATTCACAAAAACAACCAACTTCCAACAACAACAAAAACAACAACTACAACAAAATACAACAACAACAACGAATCAGTCAATGATTTCACTACAAAATAAATTTTGTTTCATTCCATAGTCGTCTAATATTTGATGTAATTTCAATGAAATTGGACAAAAAAAAAACATTTCATCACACCTCGGGCATGGGAAGGTTCCAAAATCTACAATACCATTCAACTCCCTGCATTTTTGCTCTCCACTACTTGCAGTATATACCACTATTATATGCCCATCACCATCACTCCTCTCCACGTCAATCGTGCCAATTCCTTCTTCCTGTTGTTGTTGTTTTTGTTGTTGTTGTGGCTCCTAGAACATTTTCCCCCCATCATTGATTCACACATCACCCATCACTCTCGAATATCTCCACCTGTGATTCAACGAATGGGGATGATGGCCCTTCTTCTTCTTCTCCTTCCCGAGGCGAGTAGGCTTCCACTTCGAGAGAAGAAGATGTTTCTCCTACCTCAATGCTCCTCCGCTTCTCTGAAGATACATCTTCTTCGAGGGCAAAGTTGAACCGCTTACTCGCCTCTTGCAATAGGTCCAACTCCCGATCATTTTTGGCAACAGCCCTTGTGAACTTGGTAGGGAGGTTGCCAAATTTTTTCTGAAGGGTGATGAGCTTTGGGCTGTATTTCAAATATATGACAATACAGTCATCACCCTTCTTCTCTATGTCTTTCACACCGAATCTGGAAATAAAATGCGAGTTAATTTAACTATTGGGGGGCGGGAGTTAATGTAACGGTAGAAAAATAGGTTGGAACTATTAGGGGACATGAAATATGTATTGCTGAATCTATGAGAATTATTCTAAGAATGAGACCAAAAATAATACCCACTTGAATAGTTGTGTGAAAACAACCATAGCCATGTCAGCTGGGAAGCTCCTCTTGTCCGTGATGTTTATAATGAGAGTGGATGGTACACCTGCCATTTTAGGATTGCTGTTTGCTGCTGCTGCTGCTGCTTCAGAATGTACTCGTAAAATGTGATTTGATGGATGGAAATTGCAAATTTATATCGGTTGATATGAGAGAAAGAAAAAATAAAAAAAGACACACATGTTTGTTGCAGACTTTGTTATTAGTTGAAGAAACATACGATCATTGATAAACTTGTTTTTCAGACTAATTTGATATGATGTTGCTGACTGTGGCAAAATGTTGAAATCGCATGATGGATTCATGGGGAATTTTTTCGAGATAAGTTGCGAAGTGATGTGTGCAAATTGTTTGCGTGCGTCACGTACACGAGGCGATTTTTTCTCTCATCAAAAACTGATATCGGGAAGTTATAAATTTCATACATTTTCATTATCAGCGTATTTTCTGCTGTTTACTCGCTGCTCATTCATCGTACACACATATCCAGTTACCAAAACCCATACCAACGTTCACATCTAGAGCCGTCTTCTGTTGCCAGAGTAAGTTGTGAATAATGGATCATTTGGCTAGTAAAGTTATAAAGAAAATTGATCAAGTTTATGGGGTGATTGAAACAAAAGATGAATATTGTAAATGGATCAAATTAGTGCAAAAATCTATTCGTTTATTACAAAAATGTATCAAGACAAAAGCAAATTGTGTTGAAAATTTTTCCAAAATTGAATCATATTTAGGTCTCCTGAAATATCATAAAGAAAAATTACATCAATTAAGAGATAAAGCAAAGCATCAAAATCGTAATTTGGTTTGGAAAGATTTGGATTCATGTTTCAAAAATAGAATAAGGACTGGTGCTATTATCAATAAAAAAATAAAAGACCCAAAAATATTCCTGTCAAAGAGTTTCAAGAGTTTTTCCATCAAAATCCGAGGTGAACTGAGAAAATCCATATTGAAGGTGAACGCCGTATTCTTGGGGAATTTTGTAAAACCGAAAACTTTAGAGACTGACATTAAACATTTCAATACGAAATCTCAAATCATTGATAATAACACCAATTTGAAGTCATGGTTTGATGAGCATATTAGGGATAGGATATTGAAAGCACTTGAGGAATTTCAGGAGAAAGATAGTGGGTGGGCATTGTATCAAATTTTACAACTAAAACTGAACAGTTATCAATATTCACCGATTAACGTTGGTAATTCTACTTATGTTGAGTTACCAAAGGTTATCAGGAATACCAAAAGTGTAATTAATATCAGGAATCATGATTCATATTGCTTTTTATGGTCAGTTGTGTGTGCTCTCTATCCAGTTGGCCCAGAAAAAAATTCAAGTAAAACATCTTCTTATCCTCATTTTAGTGAAGTTTTGAAATATAATGGCATCAAATTCCCAATGAGATTGAAAGATGTTAAAAAATTTGAAATCATGAATGAACTTTCTATTAATGTTTTCACAACTAATGAGAGGGGAAAGCATATCGAAATACTCCCCCTATGCTTGAGTAGTACTGATTTTTCAAAAAGAATCAATTTATTAATGGTGTCATCGCCGCCGCATCCTCAGGAAAATGATCTCAATGGAGATGAGGAAGAGGAAGATGTTCATTCCAAAAACAGAATTTATCACTTCGCTTACATAAAAAATCTATCTAAATTACTACACCGGCAACTGGGGGATATATCTCATAAAAAATGGTTATGTGATCGCTGTCTGAATCATTTCAGTACTTGTGAGAATCTGGAAAAACATTCTATTCAATGCAGAAAAATCAATAACACTCAAGTCGAATTACCAAAAGTGAATGAGAAAATTTTAAAATTCAAGAATTTTAAGAATAAAGAAAAGGTTCCATTCGTTATTTATGCTGATTTAGAGTGTCTGTTGGAAAAGTGTGATAGGCAATCCACGATCAAGACTGGGAAATCTCAAAAACATGTACCGTTCACTATTGGTTACATGCTTGTTTGTTCATATGATAATTTCCTTTGTAAATTCGATTTTTATACCGGTAGGGATTGTATATCCTGGTTTGTCAAACAACTGAAGACTTTAGCTTTTCAAATCGATGGAATTTTGAGCAATCCGAAACCGATGAAACCTATGACACAGGAGCAATTCTATAATTTTCAAAAGGCTTCATGCTGTCATATTTGTTTGAAATCTTTCACTATTGACGATCGAAAAATCAGAGACCATTCACACCTCACAGGCGAATACAGAGGGGCCGCACATAATCATTGTAATATAGGTTATCAAGATAGTCATACGGTACCTGTAATTTTTCATAATATGTCTGGATATGATAGCCACTTCCTCATAAGAAATTTGAGTACTGAAATCGAGGGTAAGGTGTCTATATTGCCTGTGAACAAAGAAAAATATATTTCTTTCACTAAATATATCGATGGGACGAGAATTAATTTGAGATTTCTCGACTCCTTCAGATTCATGGCTAGCAGTTTGGATACCTTATCCTCATACTTAACAAATGATCAAAAAACGATCACAAAACGATACTGCCATGATGAAGCAGAATTCAGTTTGCTCACACGTAAAGGTATTTGTCCTTATGACTATTTAGACTCTTGGGAAAAATTAGCAGAAACTAGTTTACCAATAAAGAAACAATTTTATAACAAATTAACAGGTAATGGGGTGTCAAAAAAGGATTATGAACATGCGAACATGGTTTGGCGTACGTTTGGGATCAAAACATTAAAAGAATATGTTGAATTGTATTTGAAAACTGATATTTTACTACTGGCAGACATTTTTGAAAATTTCAGGACAACCTGTATGAATACCTATCAACTCGATAGTTTGCACTACTATACAGCACCTGGGTTAGCTTTTGATAGCATGCTCAAAATTACACAAGTAGAATTGGAACTCTTAACAGATATTGATATGATAATGTTTATAGAAAAAGGGGTCAGAGGTGGCGTATCGCAGTGCTCGCATCGTTATGCGAAAGCAAACAACAAATATATGGGAAACGAATATGATCCGCAAAGTCCTTCATCATATCTGATGTATTTTGATGTGAATAATTTATATGGGGCTGCGATGAGCTTACCTCTCCCCACAAGTGAATTCGAGTGGGTAGAAGATATTTATTCGATTGGCAATATAATGAATGTTCCGGATGACAATGATCTTGGTTATATTCTTGAGGTGGATCTTGATTACCCCCGTGAACTCTTTGAAAGTCACAAAGATTTACCTCTCTGTCCCGAACACATGAAACCACCATATGCTAAATCCGGATTGAAAAAATTACTTACAACTTTTTACAAAAAGAAAAACTACATCATTCATTATAAAAATTTGAAACAAGCTCTCAGCTTAGGTATGAAAATCGAAAAAATTCACAAAGTATTGCAGTTCAAACAATCGTCTTGGTTACAAAAATACATTCACTTGAATAATGAACTGAGAAAGAAGTGTAAAAATGAGTTTGATAAAAATTTTTATAAACTTATGAATAACGCTGTTTTTGGCAAGACTATTGAGAATGTTAGGAAATATAAAGATGTTAAATTAGTTACAAAATGGTCAGGTAGATATGGAGCTAGTTACTATATCTCGCAACCTAATTTCCACAGTTGTACTATATTTGATGAGGATATGGTTATCATTGAAATGAAAAGGTTGAAAGTAAAACTAAATAAACCTATTTATGTTGGATTCAGTGTGTTAGACATTCCAAAAACATTCCTTTATGATTTCCATTACTCTTATATAAAACCCAAATTCGGGAATAATGCAAAATTATTATACACCGATACAGATTCATTATTGTATCAATTCTTCGATAACGACATTTATGAACACATTAAATCCGACATAGATAGGTTTGACACTTCTGATTATCAGCATGATAACATCTACGGTATTCCGTTGAGGAATAAAAAAGTTCTAGGAGTTATGAAAGATGAGCTTTCCGGACGATTAATGTCCGAATTCATTGGGTTAAGATCTAAAATGTATACGTTCAGAATCTTCAAAAGTGAAAGTGAAATGCAGCAAGATATGAAACGAAAAAGACAGGAGCTGGAAGAACAAGACCTTAATGAACAAGAAATCGAGAAGGCTATGAGCAATTTAGGTGTCACAAAAAAATCAAAAGGTGTTCAAAGAGCTGCACTGAAAACTATCACTTTTGAAGATTATTATAATTGCCTATTCAATAATACTTCTACCGAAGTCAATCAATATCTGATTAGGTCTCAAAAACATGAGGTACATACAATTGAACAGAAAAAAGTCGCTCTGAATCCCTATGATGATAAAAGGATAGTTGATTATCTCCATACTGATACATTGCCCTGGGGTTAGAATTTTTCCATAGTTTGTATTTCAATCAAATTATATTTCATCTTTTATTTCAATTCAGATGCTGTAAACATGAGTGACGCCAACAACAACCATAATTTGATACAAGAAAATAGTATAAGCAGCTCCTCTGGCAATAGAGAAGGTACACCACCGGGCATCAACGGACCATCAAGATACCAATGCACCCGTTGTGGTAAACTGTTCCCCAGTCACACTGGATATGGGTTATGCTATACATGTCTCCGGACTGAAAATAAAAATGCGTATAGGGATCGGCTACAGCGGCAAAGGGACATGCATAGTAGATTCAAGCGACAACGCTAGTATCCAGTGTGTGAACATCAACCCATCCAGCATCAGTCCACTGATAATCTCCAAACAGGCAACACGCGTGATGTCAATCAAAATTTTCATCATCCTACTGCTGTTGCATGTAGCAGAATTAGCACCTCAGAAATTATTCTCAGAATATAGTCCAAAGAACAGTACCCTATACATCCAACATGAGATACCCAATAGGGCGACTTTACAAGTCACTTACAGCAATCTGTTATCAAAGTATCCTGATATCAAGGTATATTCGATTCAGTCTATGGAGAATAGTGGATTAATGCTCCAATCCAACAACAACAACAACAACAAGAGCAACAACGAGCCTACAAAATATCCAGGTTTCAATTCATCAGATCACTCTATGTACACTGGTGGAGGTTTGATGCAGGAATATAACATCGGTGGCAGTGGGGCAGTGGTAGCATCGCCTACAGTAAATTGTAAATCGTATAAAAATCAGATCGAAAACTATCAAGAAGAGTTGAACAATACGATTGACGAGTTATTCGAAACCAAACAAAAGTTCAGTAACTGTAGCCAAGAACTGCAAATCAAGGTGAATGAAACAGCTACAGAGTTGAACCAAATTAGATCGGATATAGCCGCATGTATGACACTCAGTTCTGGATTCAAGATAGAAGCTGATTTGTGGGCCTCAAGATATGCAGATTTAAAATTCGGAAAGTCATCTACGCCCGCACCTAGCAGTTCCATAACAAACAATCAGAAGGATTCTTCTGCATACCTTACTTTGGAATGGAATTATTCTAGCTGCTTGCAGGAGCTGAGACGTTGTAAAAGTCATTATTGATAATGAAGCTCTTTCCATATATGTTATTTATGATAAATAAAAAAATCTCTTTACGCTTTGAATATTTTTATTCTTTATTCATTTGAGAATCAATACATGCAAACATAATATTGATATGTCATGTTTCCTTCCTTCAGGACATCAATCATCATCTTCATTCCTCATTGATTAACCATATTGTTATACGTTCACATGTTTCACAACGTATCATTTTAGTTTTTCTAACTCTCCAACCCAGCGTATTACTGATGAGGGTGCATTTGGAGGTTCTCCAACAACCCGTACAAGTATATGAAACATACATCCTGAAAATTGTGCTGTCAAGTGGAATAGTCTTCTTCAAGAATGATTCACATCGACACCAACAGCTCCTTTTATACTTATCAACATATCACGTAACTTATTCACTTGGATTTTCTCGATAACATCTAGATGAACCCAAAGTTCCATATTGTTTTTCATAAGAATCACATGATTCATTTCATCCTCTGACCAATAATTCAATGTTAAATCATCGAATGTATATTCGTAATCGCAAAACACTTTCAGGGCACTATCTTGCTTTTCCATAAAATCCAAAAACTCTTCGAATTCACAATGAGACAACATAATTTGTCTTTTAGTATTTACATCTTCTATTGTAACTATATCACTTGCCAAAACAGTTATTTTCAACTCATTTTCCACATTATATCTAAGAAAAATGGGTATTGGCCTGATCTGCCTATGACAGGCAGCGACATGCCCCTGACAGAATCTTTCTTCATCATCAAAAACTTGCGACCACATCCTCGTAATTTCATGTATGTAATGATTGAATGCTTTTTGAGATATAACTTCATTTGATGGAAAAAATTATAGATCAAAGTACAATTACCAGGTTGAAGAACAATGTATCTCTCAAATATTCATTATAGGAACATGATATCTATTATGAATTACATATTATGCACCACCAAATACATGATACTGTTGACCTCTGGGTCAGCTTGCGATATCCAATTGATATTTCAAACATGTATATAGGGTGATTGAGGTCTGTGGAACTAGAATTTGGAACATATAATTGTGAATCAGTAAAGTAGGTGAAACAGGTGAAATGTACCTATAGGTGACAGGTGACAAAGTGAATCTTCGGTGATAACATCTTCTGGTCATTGTCGATGACACTTGTGCACCTGGAAAAGTCTGCACAAACCACAAATAGGCAAGGTGAATCGCAAATTCATTCGGTGACACAGGTGAGACAGGTGAAAATACATGTGACAAGGTGAATCTCCGGTGACAACACCTTCTGGTCATTGTCGACGACACTTGTGCACCTGGAAAAGTCTGCACAAACCACAACTAGACCCCCCTATTGTCTACAAGAGCTCGAGAACTGGATGGACTGGGCCCACCTCCGCGGTAGATACACTACTTAAATGCAATATTATTCTTCGTATTTCATGAGTTGCGCATAGATTCGATATCAAGTTTCTCGAATTGGTCATAATTGATTATTCTATGTGCGCAAAAGAAATAAATATGCGCAGTACATCAAAATGTATATATTTTCGAGTAATTAGAACATACTTACCATTATCAGTCTGATAGATGATTCTTTTCTTCAGAAAACGCATGCGCATCATATTCCTAATGATTTTTCTCATGCGCAGTATATTCTACAATCATCTTCAACCCACAACTAACTCGAAACACTAGTATATCTCTATGATGAGAATTATATTGAAGGAGTTAGCGCATGCGCACACTGTTATTTGATAATTTTATTTATTTATTATATTTTATTATTTGATCTCGAGTTCCTCGAATTGGTCGAAATATATCATTCCATGTGCGCAATTAATTAGGTGCACTACGTCATAACGCTGACATTTTCCATCTACCACGGAATATGTTTGTAAATAGTACAGCAAATCTTTCACTACATCTCTTAAGTTTTTTTTAACTAATAATCGATTTGTTGATTGAATAATTTTATTCAAACTTAGTCTACCATACAAAATATCCTATAATTATTCGTAAAACTAATTACAATCTATTAATTATCATCTATAATAACATTAAATATAATACAATCTAACAATTAACAACCATTCTTCCACTATATTTAAATATTAATCTATAACTAACATTAACTAAACACATTTATTGTCTCTTTCCGAAGTTAGCATTCAGGAACAATTGGCTCTGCTGTCTGGGAGAAAGTTCACCATCTCTAGGTTCCCGAAGCCCATCTAGTAGATCCCACCAATCGGAGACAATGTCCTATGAAGAAAAATCAAATTACTTCAATTGTTCTACTCACTCATTATCAACTTTCTTACCCAAGCATCGTTTCCCTCCATCATAGGATAGAGTCCTGGTGAACTTCAGTGGCTCTGATCGGGAAGGTCTCGATCACTTTGATCGTGACCTTCTGCAATTATCTCCACTACAACCCCATTAGTAGAGTCACAAGGTCCTGGTGAAGGGTCTCGATTCGCAGCTCTTTGACGACCTGTCTCCATTGTGCTGTCTGGGCTGCTTGGTCTCATACTTGCAACCCTTCTAGGTATCCTTGGTCGATTGGTGGATCTTCTCTGACGTGACGATTGGTCAGCTACTTGACGTCTTGGTGCCATTATTATCAGCAGGATAGTTGTCTTCAACTGTGGTAGATTGAGGAGGAGTTCATCTATACAGGGTCGCTGATATGTATGGAAACAGGTGAATATTTCGGTAACCTGTAATTGGATTTTTTCGAATTTATGTACTGTGTGATTTCAAAACGTGGCAGATTTGAAAATGTTATAGCTAATGTTGCCACTTTTTCAGTTATACCGGATTTTTTATTAACTTCCTTATTTTGAATAGAACACCCTGTAATTTATTGGATTTACAGATTCTCCTTGAAGAGCTAATTCCATCTATCTATCACACTTGGGGTCTAGCGAGAATGAATACATAGGTATGGTGTGTTTAAAATCTAGATTTTTCAACTTTTGGATTTTTTTGTGTCGAAACTATTCATTATCGATCAGAACCGCTCCAATGTTCCCATCTTTACTTCTGATTTACTATCTACTGACATTTAATTGTAACAAATACAGGGTGGTTCAAGATTCAGAATTCTGATCACCCTCTGTATCTGTTCCAATTAAATAGTCAGTAGATGGTAAATCAAAAGTGAAGATAGGAACATTGAAGCGATTTTGATCGATAATGGACAGTTTCTACACAAAAAAATCTTGAAGTTGAAAAACCTAGATTTTAAACACCCTATACCTATGTAATCATTCCCGCTCGACCCCAAGTGTGATAGATCGATGGAATCAGCTCTTCGAGAAGAATCTGGAAATTCAATAAAGTACAGGGTGTTTCATTCAAAATAAGGAAGTTACTAAAAATCCGGAATAACTGAAAAAGAGGCAACAGAGGCTATAACATTTTCAAATCCGCCACGTTTTGAAATCACACTGTACATAAATTCAAAAAAATCTAACAACAGATTGCCGAGATATTCACCTGTTTCCATACATATCAGCGACCCTGTATATCGAAGGAGTGGTAGAGGGAGCGTTGGTGGGGAGAGGTGAAGTGGTGGGTGAAGTGGTGGGGAGGTGTGAAGTGGTGAAAAGGGGTGAAGTGATGTGAAAAAGGTGGGAATGTTTGGTTCAATCACATGGTGTCTATAGTACAATTATATTCCTATTTAATTATGAAAGTTGGTATTTCTCCTTTTGTCTCTCTCTGTTTCTCTTTCAATTTCTTGATATCATCATAGATTTTCTGATGCTCCTTGCTCATTTTAAGTGCTAGATCTTTGACAACTGATGAGATTGATGCTTGGAGTGCCATTAGGATTACTTCTTTCGCTTCGTCGATGTGTTCCTTCAAAACTTGCAATCGAACACAATCTGTATCATCCATGGATTTACCCACATGTTTCAGTCGTTTTCCGAGCATATTATAATTCCCATCGGAATCTAGAACAAAACCAATACCCTGCGGGCCTCGCAACGACCCATGTGATCTGCTTCTTTCGCGTCCAAACTTATCAATTGTGTCCATCTTTCAACAATGAAGTCTCAGATAGTAATAATCATTATTTTTTTATTCAGCCAGGTATTGAATCAAACAAATCAGTACAGAATCAATGTATATTCAAATCTACTTTTATCAGAACATACATTGACATTAATAACTAGAAAGACACAACATAATATATTAAAATTACAGCTCATGCTCTAATTGACCCTACAACTGGAGTGTTATTAAACATAATACACACTTCCACTAATCTCATCATTCACAACCGGATACCACATACAGTACATGACTCCCTTCTTGGAATTCCGTCCAGATGGGATGTGTAGTGTGTTTCTACGTGTCTGTATAGGCCTCCTTGGGACAATGGTATATAGCGATAAAAACATGTGTAGCACAGGAGCCTATCGCCATTCGCAGTGTCAACCTGTACGTAGGACAAGGTGATGCAGTACAGGGGATTCCGATGAGGACGTACATTTTCGATATTTACATTGCGACTTCTGACTCGCATGTCCTCAGGCTCATCATCAATATCGCTTCCCAATCCTTCATCTTGATGTGCATGTGCAACTCCGTCATTCTAAAGAGTACAATAATTAGTAAATGTAATGCAAATAATCATGTAAATTTTTCATTACTTATGTCAATCACTGCTGCTCGATTCTGAACTTGAGCCATCAACATTCCATTCTCCATATCCTATAAGCAATAATAAACATAAAATCATATAAAAAGTTTCATATTTGAACAACTTACATCAATATTATTCATGTCATCAACAGCAATTATTTGCCTCAAAACATTGTACATAGCTTCCATTTTCTCCAATTTACTTCTTGGGACAACTGAAGCGGATGATCTAACTCATGGACTTCCTCCCCTTTTATACAATTCCCTGGAGGAGGAGTTTGACGTCAAGATTCATACGGAGAGGGGTGTGACGTCATAGGATACCATTTTGGTACCTATAAAGGGAGGAGACACTTTTGAGTTCCTGTATCAATTCAACTTGATAACTGAACACATCTATCACTTAATGATGCCATTTCCAAAATCATGGGATTCGAAGCCAAAAATAGCCACTTTCCCATTCAGAATTGATGAGTCAGTAATGTGTTTCAATTGCAATGGGGCTTATAATAAAGAGGAAATGAATCCATCTACAGGATTATGTCGAAGATGCGTTTATGAGAATACACCATCTTGGATGGTACCAGAACCAGTTATTGATGATACAAGTGGCCCAAGATGTTCCAAGTGTCAAGCAAAAGCATTGAAGAATTCGAATTTTGGAATCTGTCGTGATCTCTGTAATAGTTGCATGAAAAGTGATCACCCATTGAAGCAACGCTGTATGTCATGCAATAATTAAAGGAATGATTGTTTCAATGGAATGTGTAGTTCATGTACCGGGTGACACGTTATAAAGTACCACCCCCTATAACTCTTTTATTTTTGACAGTAGAAAAAAAATAAAAAAACAGCCTTACAGGGGATTTTTTTTCCTCGAATCAACTGATATATTTTTAGTATATCAAAGGATATTCAGGGAGCAGGAAAAAGTGCAAAAATTTTAAATGGAACGCCCTATATATTTTTGCCCCATTAGATAGACCTTTCGAAGCGCTTTCCGAAAATACCCCACTCAATACATTCATCTTCAGTATTTTTCATAATATAGACGTTTGAACCTGAAAAAAGTGTTTATCGATTTTCAAATGATTTTTGAGAGTATGGTATGACAGTGAATCTAGGTAATTAATAAATCGTTATGACATTCAATTCTCATTGACAGTAGGTAATCGCTGAAACTCAGAATTGTGATATTAATTCAATTTCCGAAAATTAACAAAAACAAAATAACAAATTTATTGATCACAACTAATATTTCCACCTCGTTCTGAACACATTCTTCGTTGCAAGTCTGTAAATGGTTTATAGCATTTTCTATAAAATGGGCATGTCTTTCATTCAGCATATTCACTTCATGTCTAATGAAATATTTGATATCATCAGCATTGTTCAGATCCCGTTGATAAATTTTATTCTTGACATATCCCCGAAGAAAATTATCCATGGGTAGCGCTTCGAAAGGTCTATCTAATGGGGCGAAAATGTATAGGGCGTTCCATTTAAAATTTCTGCACTTTTTCCTGCTCCCTGTATATCCTTTGATATACTAAAACTATATCAGTTGATTCGAGGAGGAAAAAAAATCCTCTGTAAGGCTGTTTTTTTCATTTTTTTTCTACTGTCAAAAATAAAAGAGTTATAGGGGGTGGTACTTTATAACGTGTCACCCGGTACATCCGATTTACTTCTGTGTGAAAGTGTAGGACATTTTTTCCTGAATAGTAATCATCACTTCAAAACATGCTGGTGCTTGAATTTTGAAAAACAAACTCTCAGAAAGGACTGTGGTGTCATTACATGTAGCCCATACACAACAGGTAGAAGAGTTGACCCATTTCGAGCCTTAGAGCAGTCATCAGGTAGTGATGATGAGTTATAAGTCGATACCTCTCATTGAGGGTTTCAATGTTGTTTCATCAAGATAATTTCAAATAAATTAGACATGTGCTCAATTTTCGAAACCATTTATTTTTATTTCCTAGTTATACACCTCATATCATATTCGATGCTTTGATCCATAAATTATGCTTATCTGAAAATCCTAACCACTTTACATATATTTTATCTCCTTTGCGTTTCAAAATTTTCTCAACCAAATATACGTTGGGATTAAACGTTTTAAGTAATTTCATTTCATGAAAACATCCTTTGATTGGACTCCCCTCCATGTCTTTGAGTAAGTAAGTAGTTGGATTAGTTCTTTTCACTGTAGTGATTTCGAAGAGTTCTGTTGAGAAGTTCGCAGTGTATCCTTTTTCAAAAACACCTTTGTACTTGCTTATTCTGACAATTTCACCTTCTTTAAATTTTGGCTTCAAAGCTATTTTTGGGTGACTATATGCTTCTATCTGTGTTGAAGGTAAAACATCTACTGGTCTCATTCCGATGGTGCGATGTTTTTTATTATTATATCTGTGGTTTAGTTCAGGTAATATGCCTAACCATACATATTCACCTATAGCTGAGAATTCTTCATACATCCATTTCTTCAGAGTTCTGATGACCCGCTCAACGATAGCAGCTTTTTTCGTACTGTATGTAGTGTAATGATTGATTTCATATTTTCTCATCAATTTCTTGAACCAGCGATTGAAAAATTCTGTTCCAGCATCACTTTGAATATGTTTTGGTGATTATTTCGCTTCTTTCAGAATTTTTTCCATAGCTTTACTAACTTCCTCTCCTGTTTTGTTCTTGATTGGTTCAGTCCATAGATATTTAGAAAAACAGTCAATCACGAACAGAATATATCTATATCCATTATTCACCTCTGCATATTGTTGCATTTCAGCAAGATCGATCTGCCACAAATCAGCAAATCCCTTGATGATTGTTCTTCTTCCTCTGAAGTTGCGGCGAGCAGATCTATGTAGTTCCTTTGCAATTTGTCGTTTAATATCATTCATATCTTCACTTCGTCTATGGATCTATCTCGATTCGAATGTAGATTATAACTGATGAGCTCTATCATAATGTTCTCTTGATATAGCTATCGAATCTAGTATACTATACCTTCTTCTCGCAACTCTCCAATTATAGATATGATTTCGTTGGTATGTCCAGTATGTCCAGCCATCTTCGAACTCCATAATAATCTCAATCGATCCACCAGTTCTTTGGGTCTATTCCAATATACATACTCCTTTTTCGACGTAGTGTACAATTTTTTTGATAGGAACTGCTTCAGTTTTTCACCTTTCTTTTTCCCCATTTCATAAGGAGTACGAACTGATGGTTTGATTAATTCATAATATTTCTTCGAACTTGATGTATTGAGCCCTTGCCTGAGATCGTAGTTCTTGTATGGTGCTCGTGTCAGTTGCATTATAGCGGCAAATGATTTTATATTTTCACCTCTAATATTTTCTGGTGGTTTCTTGAGGAATATCATATCATATAATTGTAGATCAGCTGCAAACTGTTTCTGTGTTTTACCTATTTGAATTATGATGTTTCCTATAGGAAAACTCACTTCAGCTTTACCAATTTTCAGTCGTTTTGTTTTGGAATCTATATGAACACCATATGCTTTGTCATAGCGTGAGTCCCCAGATAATAAATTTTCAATGTGTCCATTTGCTATTCGATCTTGCTCCTCAATGGCTTCAATGGTATTATCGTCATTCATTGAAGATATTGTTGACGAAGGTGGCGTATCCATGAGATGTGATTCTGTGGGATCGGGTACGATATTAGTTTTCCATGAAGGCGAATGAAATTCGGTAGTATCACTACGGCCGTTATATTTCGGTGTACTTGCTGATAATGGGATATAGAATGTATTATTCGAGACGGGTATACTTGTTTCGGTGACAGACGGCAAATTTTCGATTTTTGGTTTTGCTACGGTTTTGTTATAGGTTCATATATTTTCTCGAGAGACGTCAAATTTTCGGTACGATTACTCTTGATAGTATTGAATTTCTGTCTTACTGCATCCGTCGCTTCGATCAATTGTCGTTTCAATTTCATGTCACTCTCTGTTTTTTCATCCATTTTTATCTTCATCATTACCCAGCACGTGCAACTCCTGTGACGATTGGGAATCAATTGTATGGTCTTCGTTATTTTCGAGGATATATAAAGCTATCGAATCCTTTTCTATAGCGACCATTACATATCTCACTGTCTTTGTCAATGACAAGAAAGCCGTGATTATCTCTCCAACATTCTCCACACATATCCTGAAATTCTTTGAAAGTCACATCCGGTGAAACATGATCAGAAAAAATGTGTTGCAAATTTGTCACATCTTGCTTGAATATAACTATGAAGTTGGAAGTGTCGCGGATCAATTGTTTTGGAATTCTTGAGTATGTTTGTGCTAAATAGAAACAGTCCACCTGTCTATGACGACCCATACTGAAATATGATCGGATAACATCTTGATTTCCACTTATCACATCATCAAAAATGAATATGGAATCTGGTTTAGCTTCCGATGGATCCATCACCTCTGTATTATTACTGAATGTAAAGAATCCCAGTCCACTTATCGGTTTCAATACATTATGTAGATATTCATACTTTGGTTGATTAAGTGACTTGGAGTATGAATATACGTTTGCAAAGCGCAGGCCATGAGGGTGAGTCAACAAAGATATCATCACATTTGTTTTGCCGCAATTAGATGGACCGATGATGAGGCCACGGACAGTAGAAGGTAATAAATTACCATGTCGTGACAAATTCTCTTTTCCATTTCCATATCCAATTTTTCTATCCCAATTATCTACAACGAACTGTTCCTTCTGTTTAACAATGTGCATCGTTTGGTAGTCGAATGATATGGATACGTGAGAAACTTCTCATTCATATGATGATAGTCAAACGGTGCAGACGCATAACTTCACCTAAACTAATTAAATGTGGTAGAGGTTTCGTTAATACACTAATCAATAAACTTCCATTCGAATTACATATACCTGGTGGTTATCAGTACTGTGGTCCTGGAACCAAATTGCAGAAGCGATTAGCAAGAGGAGATCCTGGAATAAATCAGTTGGATATCGCATGTAAGAAACACGATATTGCTTACTCTCAGAATCATAGCGATCTTGCAGCTAGACATAAAGCAGATGAACAATTAGAGTTAGCAGCGTGGGAAAGAGCAAAGTCAAGAGACGCGAGTGTAGGAGAAAGGAGTGCTACTTGGTTGGTGACCAATATAATGAAAGAAAAACGACGTTTTGGCATGGGTTGTCGTAAAGTCAAGAAATTCAAACGTAGAGGAAAAAAAACACGAAAAATAGCTTTCGGATCGGGAATAGTTCACAAAGTTCGAGGAGCTCTTCGTCTAGCAGGTGGAAATACAAAACTCGCAGAGAATATGAAGAAAGCGACGACTATTGCCTTAGCAGCTGCTCAAAAATATTTGAAAGTTGCTGGAGGAAAGAAGAATATTCGTACTCCCCGCGTAATTCCAATACCCAAGGTTGGAGGCATTCTCCCACTTATACCAATATTTGCAGGCTTATCTGCTCTAGAAAGTATCGCAGGAGCAGCTGCTAATTCAAAATACTATACAATTATGATCGTAAACAGAAATACAATACAGTCTGGTGTGGACATTTGTGCTTGAAGTTTCTGTCCACTATCAGTGATACATAGAATTATCAGATCACTCATGGATCGCGAGAGTATCAAACGTATGGGAAATTCCTTGAAAGCCTTTTCTAAAGTAGGAAGCTTATTGAAAATGACGAAAAAAGAGCTTACTGATATTGTCACAAACTGTAGGCGGGGGTTGCCTAAGTTGTGTTCTAGTTCCATCAGAGAATGAACTTTGAAAGTGATAATAATAAAGAATACTCCAAAGGGTTTTCAACAAAACATATACACACATGTATTCTTTGTATTATGATTAACAATAAATGAAACTTAACTTACCCTATATGTACCAATGTAAAAGGCATTTCTGGGAGCCTGAGGAAGGGCATCTTCTTCTGCCCGAACTCCGAAGATTCGGGCACAGTGGCAAATGATTGAAACTTATTGAATGCTTGAATGATCGAATGATCGAAATTGATCGAATGATCGAAATGATCGAATGATACCTGTGCTGGCTTCCTCGCGCCTGTTATATGTTCAATCTATATTTCGGAAACGTGACAGTGAGGAAGTCAGGTGGATGGTTTGAAGTCATTGTCACGCCTGTGTTTAGGTTCAACTATTAATCGAAAGTTCGTGGTTCAATAATTTTGGAAATAATAAACAGATACGTGAACGTTCAATGACTTCGAACCAATATGATTTTATAAGAATTTTGGAATTTATCTTCAAATATCTCCTCATTTGTGACATGCCCCTCCTCTAATAACGACGGCCCCCGTCGTTAAAAATGGTCAGATGGGCCTATTTCTGAAATGCTAATTCGAATATTCTCTATATATACATACTATCCTTCCAAAATCCTAATTAACATGCTATCTATATATACCTGTTTGTGCCATGCGGGGATGTCCTTAACCCCAACATGGCGCGTCCCAATGGCTGATAGGAAACTTCCTGCCTAGCAGGAAAGGTGTCTAATATACTGAATAAACACCCGCGGATCAACGAAGGACATGATATAGGGCAGCGGCTATATCATTACTAGCTTTGGTTATGAGGGATCATTTTTCTCATAATCAAACTAGATAGATAGAATCTACCGCGAATTTCAGGCTTCGCTCAAGGTGTTACGCGACCCGTGCCGAGGGGCATACGACATGTATGGTAGCTGTGCCTGAACCAAACAGCTATCGCTCACGGAGCCTCTAGGATACCAGGCGACCTCCTAGTAGTACCTTGCCTTGCTGCGGTAATGCGGGGCTCTGCCGCAGCTGACCACTTTCCCTAGCTACTCGTGGGAACAATATGAGTAAAAATACAGAAACGGAAATCTGCGAAGGGGACAATCCCCTCGCACAGGAACCAGTGCCGATGGAGGCGTCTACTATCGACCCTCCAGGCACTCAAATCTCGCAGGATACCGAGAGGGAACCTTTATTTCCCACTCCTGAGAAAAGCGACCTGACAGGAGGAGAGGTCACCAGTGCGGTGGCCTCTCTGGACCTGGACAAGAAGGTCAGATTTGCCGGCGCGACGAGAAAACGTCTAAGCCGATTGATCAAGAGCGGAGTTCCATACAAAACTGCCTTGGATCAAGTCCTGAAAGAGTTGAATGGGAAGAAGGGAGGGGATCAATCCCCCCCACTTCTAGCCACTAAACGAATGCGTTCGCAGGGCAGCACTCCAGAAGCGGCGGCGAAAAAGCCCCGTACAATGGAGGGCCCCAAAGAACACAAAAAGACGTTTGTAGCTGCAGCGCAGGAAGTCAAGGTGGGCATAATCCACCTGGACCACCCGGATGCTCAGTTGTCAAACGACCAGCTCCGCCTGCTACAGCGAGCCGTTATGGCCACTGTAGACAAACTACCGGACGATGGTCCCCAAGTCCGGTTCCAGAGCTGCACTATTCGGCCTGGATTACTCCTTCTCACCTGCGCTGACGAGGTGACGGCCCAGTGGCTGGAGGAAGTGCTAGGCTCCCTTCAGCCGTGGGAAGGCGCCAAGTTGAAGCTGGTGAAGAAGGATGATATACCTAAACCCCACATCTGCGTGGCCTTCATCCCAGATGATGAAGGGCTGCCCAGACTGACGGAGGAGCAGGTGACGAATCGTCTACGTAAGATGAACCATACACTGCGTACCCAGGAGTGGACTATACTACACAGGGAAAGCGCAGGTATGGGACAGACGTGGACATTCTCAATGGACGATGGATCCATTAAGGAATTGGAGCGGCTACACTTCCGCCCACACTTCGGTTTTGGACAGGTGCAATTCCGGTTCAAGAACTCGAAGAAAGATCCGGCATCGACAGCGGGGCCGGAGTCCTCGAGCAGAATCGCGAGACCCAAAAAGGGGGACAAATCCAACTTGGAGGGGATTGCGGGCTCGGGGACTTCGGCCAAAGCTGCCGAAAAAACCAAAACGGCCTTTACAGGCAAGGGGAAAAAACCCCTTCGAGGTAAGGCGCCGAAAAAACGAGGTGGACCGGAACCTGAGGCAAGAGGGGAAAGTAATCCTCCTTGCCCTCCCTCCTCGTAGGGAAGATGGCTACCCACATCTCGTTCCTTCAGGCGGAATATCCAACATGCCAAAGCGGCCTCTTTCGTCCTTGGCAGGAGGTTCGCCTGTCAAAAACTTGATGTGGCATTGATCCAGGAACCCTGGATTTCCAACACAGGCCGGATCAGCGGCCTGGAAAACTGCTCTGGTAAGTTGATTGCATGCACTACAGGTGGCAAACCTAGGGCTTGTATACTTATCCGGAATAACATCAACTACTTTATGTTAACAGGTTTCTGCACCCCTGATGTGGTTGCAGCTCAGCTCCCGGTCCCGGTGGGGGACAGCAGCATAGACGTAGTAGTCTGCTCTGCATACTTCCCGGGCGACCTGAGGGAATATCCTCCTCCAGCAGCAGTGCGAGAGCTAATCGCCTTCTGCAAGAGGAAAAACAGGCAACTGATCATTGGATGTGATGCAAATGCCCACCATTTGGACTGGGGAAGTAGCAACATCAATGAAAGAGGGTGAGTACCTATATAACTATATAATAGGTGAAGGACTAGTCGTAAATAACGTAGGCTCGGAGCCAACTTTCGTGAACAGAATTCGCGGAGAGGTTTTAGACTTGACAATCAGTACACAATTCATGAGTACGAAGATCGTTAACTGGCAAGTATCTACGGAGCCCTCATGTTCAGATCATAGACATATACGATTTGATGTGAGAACAGGACACCGACCAATAGTACAATTTCGGGATCCTAAGTGCACAGACTGGAATGGGTACTGTGAATCTCTCCAGAAGCACCTTGATCCCAGAATCAGTACTATCAAAAATAGTGCCGAAATCGAAGTGGCGAATGAGCGTATAGCAACCGCAATTCTAACGGCCTATCAGGACAACTGCCCACTAAAGGAGAAGAAAGACCACAGAGGTACACCCTGGTGGAGCAAGAGCCTGGACAAAAAAAGGCAAGAAGTTCGACGTCTCTTCAATCGAGCTAAAGATGCAGGGTGCTGGGACACTAACCGCACATCTCTAACGGCTTATAACAAAGAAATAAGGAAAGCCAAAAGAGACTCTTGGAGGAGATTCTGTCAGAGTATATCAGATGTACCTGCCAGCATGAGAATTCACAAGGCTCGATAAAACGACCGGATGGCTCTTTTACGGACTCTGGTAGGCAAACGTTAGAGGTTCTTCTACAGACTCACTTTCCCGGCAGCCTGCTCCTGGAGGACCGTCAGCAGATTCCACTTCCAATGGGATCGATAATACGACCAAAAAAGGAGGACTGGAAGAATGCCTCAATGGTGGTCACCCCAGAGTCAGTGGAATGGGCGGTGAATTGTTTCTCCCCATTCAAGTCTCCGGGAGAGGACGGAGTTTTTCCTGCCCTCTCACAAAAGGGTAGAGAAGTTTTACTACCTCTCCTGGTTAAATTATATAGAGCGAGTTTGGCGTGAAGCTACATTCCGTTAGGCTGGTCAACAGCGAGGGTTGTGTATATACACAAATCGGGTACGGCGAATCATTCCCTACCCAAATCCTTCCGACCGATCAGCCTTAACTCGGTCCTATTAAAAACTCTAGGAAGAATTCTAGACAGGCATATTAGAGAGGGGAATCTGAGGGAGCATCCCCTAAATCCCCATCAATATGCCTACCAAACAGGCAAATCAACGGATTTAGCACTGAACAATCTTGTAGGAAAGATCAGCCATTCCTTAGATCATAAGGAAATTGCGCTGGCAGCCTTCCTAGACATAGAAGGAGCGTTCAATAACGCCCTACCACAATCACTCTACATGGCAATGCAAGGTAGAGGAATCAGCAGGCAAATATGCAACTGGATCAAAACCATGATTGGAAATCGGTACATCATATCATCACTGCATGGAGGGTCGATCAGGTTTAGAGCGGCAAAAGGTTGTCCACAGGGCGGGGTACTTTCCCCCCTTATGTGGTCATTTTTGGTTGACTCTCTGCTGAGCGATCTCTCCATGCAGGGGGTGGATTTCCAATGCTATGCAGATGATCTCGTCCTAATAGTAAGAGGGAAATTTGAAGCGACGATCTCAAACGGCCTACAAGAAGCCCTCAATACTGTGTACAGATGGTGCGAGAGGGAGCAGATGTCTGTGAACCCCCGGAAAACTGTAATCATCCCTTTTACAAAAAGGCAAAAGCTAGATAAGCTTCGTCAGCCTGTCCTATATGGAGAGAGCATTCCGTTTGCGACGGAGGTGAAATATCTAGGGGTCACCCTAGATAAAAGACTCACCTGGAACGCCCATATGGCAAAAACTATTAACAAAGCCAGATTTTTCCTCTGGAACCTCAGAAGGGTATGCGGCAAATCATGGGGAATGAACCCCAAACAGATTTACTGGATTTACAAAACAATGGTAAAACCAATGGTCACGTATGGCTCGGTAGTCTGGTGGACTAAAGGTCTGCAGGGAACAGCCAGGGCAAAGCTTGCTGGTCTCCAGCGGCTGGCGTGCCTGGCCATTACAGGAGCGATGTCCTCTACTCCAACGGCAGCGATGGAAAACCTCCTGAACCTCACTCCCCTCCACATTGTCTTGGAGAGGGAAGCCAGGATGGTTTCCTAGAGATTCCTGTCATTGGAAAATCAAATCAGAGGGGGGCGACTGCTGGACCACTCCGGGATACTGTGTGAAACAAAAAATCACCAAACTCTAGGAATGGTTTCCGACATGTTGGCCACTCAGACACACGTGAAAAAGTCTTTCAAAGTCCTCTTCCCGAAGAGAGCCGAATGGGCAAGCGGATCAGTCCGATTCCCAGAGACCGAACACGTAATGTACACAGATGGTTCGAAAACCCCTCGTGGAGTGGGAGCCGGTGTGTTCAGCAGAAAACCGAAGACGGAAATTTCCGTCAATCTCGGCAAATATGCTACAATCTTTCAGGCGGAGGTATTCGCAATTGCATTGTGTGCTAGAGAGTTGTCGAATAAACCTCTAGTAAACAAAAATATCAGTATTGTATCAAACAGTCAGGCTGCTCTTAAAGCACTGAGCTCCAGCAAGATAAATTCCAAGCTTGTATGGAGCTGCATTGAATCCCTAGAAAGCCTGGGTGCTAACAACAGAGTCACTTTGCTGTGGGTGCCTGGACACCAGGGGGTGGAGGGTAACGAGAAAGCCGACATCCTCGCCAAACAGGGAACCGAATCTGTGTTCATAGGACCAGAACCATATTTTGGGGTCACCGCAAGTGCGGCGAAAACAACTATCTCGGGCTGGGCGGAGGAAAAAACACTCACGTACTGGTCCGAATTACCAGGATTAACCCATTCGAAGGCGTTCCTGCCTAAACCATCAGAAAAAATAACCAGGCAGATCCTAGAATGGAGCAGGGGTAACCTGCGAATTCTGACTGGACTGCTTACGGGACACTGTCGTCTAAGATATCACCTGGGAAGGATGGGTCTGAACCAACAAACGGACTGTCGGTTCTGTTGTGTGGAAGACGAAACGGCTGAACACATAATATGTTCATGCTCTAGCTTAGAAAGACTAAGGTTCGACACATTTGGCTTAACCAACCTAGAACCTATCGATTTCAGACAAATCTCACCCAATTCAACCATGAACTTTGTAAAAAGATGTGGATTGTACGGTGAACTGAAACCTCTAGGGGTGAGCCACAATAGACCCATCTGGGGTCGCAGTGGAGGGGAGGTGTTCGCCCCACTCACATGGACCCTAACCTAACCTACCTGTTTGTGACTCAATTCATGATAAAAATAATGATAACCTGTCCTAACTGCAAATTTTACAAAATTCAAAATAGTCGATCCGCACACTCTGGTCCATGACTTGGTAGTCTGAGTAGTTTTTGAGTTTCACATCAGGCAATGCATATGGCTTTCTGAGGTGGCGTAGTTTCCTGGTGTGTTCTGTGCATGATTACTGGCCTCTTCCATAGTCTACAGATGTGGCTATGTGACGTAATCTAACTAGATGACTGGAGTTGTCCTGGACAGCTACCGGACACGGAATGGCAACATCATTCCAAACGTCAGCTTCTCTCATTTGCAAGGTTTGACTGACTTGGGATGCTGACAGGCTATCACAGCTGACATCCTCGGTTAGCTCATTGATGGTCGTCTCCAAATGTCATCTCTAGGTCCATGATTCTCGTAGCTCGCATACCTCCATGGTTCACTTGACTGTAACTCCGGAACACGCTCGCTACCATAGTACCCTATGCCTTTTTTGTACCTTCTCCACTGGTGATGCCCATAGGAACGATTGCATGGTCCACCCTGTATGCGGTGAAACTCCATCCATCTACCCCGGTGACTTGCCTCTTCTCGAGTGTGGGACCACATGTAAAACAAAAGGTGAAATTATTGCAGCATAACTACCAGAATAACAAATAATGTTTATATGATTAAACTCATCATCAATCAAATATCCTCGCTAAGTCTAGATTTCTACCAATATGAAAAACTTTTATCTGAAATTATGAAATAATAGTATTCACCCATCTGACTCATATATTTTATTGTACTATTTCGTAAATATTCTCAAATGAAAAATTCATTAGTCATGACATTTATTCCGTGTTATTTGTGCCATTATTCCTCCAGTGTTATTTGCAAGCAGAGTTCAATGTCAATAACATTGACTTCTTCAATTCGTAAACTAGATCATTTTTTCTACTTTCATAATATGTATATTAAACGCACCACAATCCATATTACAAAGTATTCATACTATTTTCTTATGTATTACGAATATTCAACAAAAAAAAATCTGCCTCAAAAATCAAATACTTATTTTTTCAATATTATTATCAAGAACATATTTTATATCACTGCTGCATATATTGTAGATGAATGAACTTGAACCGTATAATGTGACATCTGATACCAAAACATCAGTACTACATAGGTATCAAGTTTATAATATACCTTTCTGTTTATTAAACAAATTGGACTATTCAACCTACATCAAAATTCTTTGTTGGTAATCAGATGTACATTCTTTTCGAGATAAATTTCACGTAAAATATGAACTCTTGAAGAAATGAAATTCGTTTCTAAAATAAGATCTTAATTTTACCGAGGTTTTACCTTCATTGTTTCATAAGCGAATGTCCTTATTCGAAATGGTGCCTTTCAAAAAATACATGATTTCTGCACTCATATTATGTTTGATAAAATAATTAATTTCTCAAAAAATTTCTTAAAAAATTTATGTCAATTGTTCCGTATTTTTGTATTTATTGGTGACTTCATTTCGATGTTTTTATCGGAAAATTAAATAGTCGAGTTAATGTTGAATTCTCGAATACATGAGCATGATTTTTCAAAATATATCGCGATTTTTTCCATTAGCTTCATGAAACAACGTTCCTCCGTTTTTTCATACATAAAATACTTACTTTGATACTTAGTTACTACTTCACCTATACCTTAATTATGTTTTTCTTAGGTGGCTGTTGAAATTTTCTCTACCTGTTCTCCACATTTTTTTTTTCTACTTATTTTCATATTTTTTCCTCTGTGGTCTTCATACGTCCATTTACTTCTCCTGAAACATACTAAGAATTTGATTATTATCATGTTCTCAATAAATGATATTTTCCCCAAAAATAGTCGATCTGAAAAATAACTTTTCATTCATATACAGGAATCACCATGCTCAATGCTCGCTTATTAATCTCTTTTCGACTTCGGCTTTGATTCTTTTTTCCCCATTGTGACGATATATCTCGTCACCTTAACGAGGTACCTACTGTTTACTATATAATATATACTCATTTCTTTCAACATTTTCAATATTCACGACATATGCCATAACTTTTTGCATTTTCGTCTTGTCAGCTCTATAGATTCTCTCATCCCTACTCTAATTATTGAAACATTTGTCTAATACCCTATTATTTCGATATAGCTCAAATATCCCTACAATGTAGAGTATTTTCCGGGAGTTCGCGCTCGAGTTCGCGTGATGAAACCCTTGAGCTCACTTGACGTTTGGTTGACCAACCTTTGCACATCATAGCACACCTTATATCGTACAAACTATCCATGTACCTCAAAAACTTCAATACTTCATAAATTCACTATAACATCAATAACTTCATAATATCACATAAAACTTTCTTTTTCTCGCTATACAATTCGACTACTCCGGACCATTTCCAGAAACAACTACTCCCCTGGCTATTTGCCTCGACAGGTATTGAATGATACAGGGTGATGGTGCGGTATCCACAGTGACTCTTGCACTGATCAAGTCGTCAGCGAAAATATCTTTGACTCATTTGGTCAACAACTAAATAACCTCTCTGGGTTCAACAAAACACTCACTTTTATATCATCATCTAGCTAGTGCCCATTTTGGGTCTTATTATAGCGCAGTATCCTAATACACTGCATATACATTGTCATCAGCGACAATCAAAAACCTTTGTCATATTATCTTCCAGCCGATACTTCAATACTTTGAGATTTTTATCACGAAATTCATCCTGAGCATGTTGATTTGGTTCCTATTTCATTCACAACAGATCAATGTTTACTCGTTTCGTCATGAGTACTACACATTTTCCTATAAACCCAATTTTTTAAATGAACTCCAAAAATTTTCTGTCTAACGAAAACATTTTTATGACAGGCAACAGCCACCTAACCTACTGCTTCAAATTGATCGTAACATATTTTTTACTTGTTCGAAGGATACATGTTATAAATGAATATACTAACCTAATATTACTTAATCGGAATAAAATATATAAAGTGAGAATAAATGTGTGTTTCTTTCAAAGAAACAATACCTACCTATAATAATTTTTCACGTTCATTCTCTAAAGATAAATGATCCAGAAAATTAGAATTCAATTTTTTGAAACTTTGAGCTTGGCTTGCGATAAAAATGAAAACATAAAATGTAGATATTATACTATACTCTCATGAAACTTAAGTCATGGAGGTGATTACGTTGCCTCGAGTAGTAAAATCCTTGTGGAAATCAATATTGAGGGGCATCCTCAATGTTATAAATCGATAACAAATATCCACGAATACCCTCAACGTTCTAGTTCCATCCTTTTCGGAACCATCTAATCTTTTGTGAACTGTGAGCCTCATATTTCCTCATATGGTCACTTCCACATTTCTCTCAATACAAAAAAAAATCATCATAAATCTCAATAACTTCTCATTATTTCCATCTAAATATCTGAATAAACTCCATTTCCACACGAAAAAATTGATTACTTCTTCAAACACTATGTATATCACCTCAAGACATTAACGTTTTCGCAATATAGCACATTTTTATCAAAATGATAGTTTCTCTGTTTTTCAATGGGTCACAAACAACTGAAAATAAATTAATACTTCTCACTCAGTTTTCGTATGGGTACAGAAGTTTTTGGCATGCCTATCTGTATGCACTACCAGGAACGCCCCATTTGAAAATCAAACCGAGGCAGTTCAGTTTTAGCATGCTGGACCGTTCGCAAATCCTGGCCAGATGCCCCATATAAAAACAGATTTTTCAATCAATACTTAAAATAATGAAAACTGTTTTACTGAAATATTTCTTGACTTCAATGAAATGAAAATAATCTAATTGAAATAACAAAATAACATGAGATTTTGAAATGTGAGGTTGGTTATGAAGAACCAACCTCGGGAACGAGCCATTGGCGCCTCCACCATGTCACAAACTGTAGGCGGGGGTTGCCTAAGTTGTGTTCTAGTTCCATCAGAGAATGAACTTTGAAAGTGATAATAATAAAGAATACTCCAAAGGGTTTTCAACAAAACATATACACACATTCATTCTTTGTATCATGATTAACAATAAATAAAACTTAACTTACCCTATATGTACAAATGTAAAAGGCATTTCTGGGAGCCTGAGGAAGGGCATCTTCTTCTGCCCGAACTCCGAAGATTCGGGCACAGTGGCAAATGATTGAAACTGATTGAATGCTTAAATGATCGAATGATCGAAACTGATCGAATGATCGAAATGATCGAATGATACCTGTGCTGGCTTCCTCGCGCCTTTTATATGTTCAATCTATATTTTGGAAACGTGACAGTGAGGAAGTCAGGTGGATGGTTTGAAGTCATTGTCACGCCTGTGTTCAGGTTCAACTATCGAAAGTTTGTGGTTCAATAATTTTGGAAATAATAAACAGATACGTGAACGTTCAATGACTTCGAACCAATATGATTTTATAAGAATTTTGGAATTTAACTTCAAATATCTCCTCATTTGTGATAATATGCCGAAAGAAGTAATACTCGCTTGTACTCCACATGAGATAATTATGGTATGGGATAAGCTACCTATACATTTACAAAACGATATCAATATTTTGAAATATCAGTACTGTGATGAACATCATGATGAAAATGTAACCAATGATGTTAACGATGGACCAACACCTAGAAGAATATTCTGTTGCTATTGTAATATAAGGGATATCAACGTAGGAGCTAATAATGAGATAGAGTGCTAACCTGCTGAAATGAAGAAGCAAAATTCTTCATGCTGCAAACAACAATAAATCAAATAACGTAATATTTCCTTTTCGATATCATGAATCAACCATTTGTGTTTACCTAATTGTTATTATCGGGTAATAAATATTCTCAAAACTACACAACGTATTTTTTCTTCTTTATTAAACTTCCAATTTCCCTCATATATTAACTTCATCACTTGATAATTTATTCTGATATATTTTCAGGAATTGAAGAAGTGTCTTGATTCATGTATGATGATTGACGTCATAATATGTGGTCAATGAAATGAGATGATGAAGAATTTGCTCATCAGTTCAATGTCATCAGTCATGTCGAGAACATTCACATTGAGTGGAGAAACGAGTGTATTGAGTGCAAACTTCTTCCCACCAATCGAATTAGATGTGAACAGTCGTTATGGATTGGGATTGCATGGATTTTACTCATACAATTCCATTTTCAATGTAGACGAGAAAAATAATATAATCAGTTACAGAATAAAGGCAGATGATCCACCTGTTACTATATCAATCCCTCCAGGAGTCTACGAGATCGATGAAATCAATAGAGCTATTGAAAATATAATGAAAATTAAAATGAATACATCGATTAATGATATACATTCGATATTTTCATTACATGCTAACAATAATACTGTAAAGGTTCTGAGCAATCAGATGCGAATATAAAGGTCCAAACAGTTTATTTCCAAGATAAGTTCGAGTTCTAAAATTTACATAAACATAATACCTTCATACAGAAAATGGGCAAATCCCACATACCTAAATCAGGGACACTTCCTCACCCAGTAATACTGAATTGGGAGATTCCCCCAGGGATTCAAAATCTCGCACACAAATCTTCGAAACGTTGATATCACAAATTTCCTTATTGATATCTCTATTTACACGTTTACCTGACAACGAGGCTTTGTTTCCCCAAATCACATTTAAAGCATGTTCCTGAATTCCTGAATTCTGTTACAATACTTTGAAATGCGAAATTCAGTCTGAATTTGAGATTGATTTAACACATGAGAATTCCATGGCATCTCTTTTAGGATTCGAAGCTCTGTGCTTGGAAGCAAATAAACGACATGGATTGACATTACCCGTGAACATCATGCGAGTAAGAATTATTCGAGTCGATTGCAATATTACGTCTGGAGCATATTTCAATGGTGAAGAAGCACATACTTTATTCGAATTCGACATAGATGTAGAACCAGGGTACAAATTATCTAAGGAGCCGCAGAATATCATTTATATGCCGGTGAGACCTGAAGTATGTCAGTTCATTGACAACATCACTCTGAGTATCTTGGATGATAACGGTGCCTTAATAGATTTCCGAGGAGAGAAAATAATATTGAAATTGGAACTAAGGAAATTATCATCAACGATGGGATTTTCATTCAGGCGTTCTGATAGGATGTCATCAGATTTCCAAACACATATAAGGAAGAGCAAGAGCAATTCCAAGTTCATTTCACGTCGTCATCCCGAGCAGTCAAGATATAAGCTATCAGCGGACAATCGAAATTTTCTCAAGAATATTGTTGGACTGAAATTACGAAAAAAATACTAACAACATGGTGGCCCATACTACTAGTGAAAAATTGAATGTTTTTGATAAGCCAATTCTGGATCACTCATTAATTAGTCTCCATGAACACACATACAAGCCATATGGTTCACCATATTATAAAAATTCAGACGAAATTCGAATTCCTATCAACTTCCAAGATTTGATACTGGACATCGCAGAAAGTTTCATATATATCGAAGGTAAATTCACTCCTACTGATTCTACCAGAGTTTGTTATTTATCTAATAATGCACTGGCATTCCTCTTTGATGAGATTCGTTATGAAATGGGAGGTAAACAAGTAGCTGTAATTCGAAAGCCTGGTATAACTACTACAATGAAAACTATGATTTCATTTGGACAAACGCACATGACATCGCTTCAAACTACTGGATGGGGTCTCAAACAAGAATCACAAGATATTTTGGACTCCCAAAGTCACATCTTTAGTGGAAAATTACCTTTGAAGTACCTGATGGGCTTTGCTGAAGATTACACCAAAGGAATTCTGAATGTGAAACAAGAGCTCATACTTATAATTGCTCGCACATTCAAAAACTCATATATTGGAGAGGTTGATGCTGATTTGGAGATTAGTAAGATAGAATGGAAAATCAAACACATCATGCCAGAAGATCGACAGAAGCTCAAATTGCTCAATCGAATAAATAAAAATAATACAGCTAAGGTCAAGTTAGCATACCGAATGTGGGATCTGTATGAATTACACTACGAGACACTGCCTCAGATATTTGGGCAATAAAAACAACGAATAGTCTCGAACGCCCTCGATATATAATTATTGGATTTCAACACACTAACGATCTCAATGATAGATCAAAAGATGCAACAAAATTCAAACATGCTGATGTTAACAATATTCGTCTATATCTCAACTCAGAAGTATATCCATATGAAAGGTGGAATCTTGATTTTGGTAAAAAGCTCTACTCACCAGCTTACTATGCTCACGAACAATTCCAGCGAAACTATTATGATAAAGATATGAGTGAGCCCATGATGACCATCGGAGAGTTTCGTGACAACCCCCTATTCATTATTGACTGCTGTCATCAACCGGATGCTATGAAGACTTCTACAGTGGACATAAAATTAGAATTCGAGACTCGCAAAACCAAGTTTCCAGAAAATACGAGAGTATATGCATTAATCATACATGACGCATGTATGACATACAGCGCCCTAGATGGCACTGTTCAAACGGGATCTGTCTGATGGAAATGAAGTATGGTAGTTGGAATATATAACTATGATAGAATTATGTATCAAGTTAGTCTAATCATTTTTTCTATACTTATACTTCTTTTATTATAATGTATTCCTGATATTCTGCAGAAATAAAACAGATTCATGAGTCATATTTGTTTTATTCATTACTCTTATAACATAAATCAATTATTTTATATACATTCTTCATTATCTTCATGTAGATGGAATTCCTCACAGATGTCTTTCGGTAAGTGTGGTGCCAATTGGAATAAGAATTCGCGTAAGTCAACATCAACAAGTTGCTCACAAAATTGAACCAAGTTCATACTTCCATATATGAATTTATTACATATACCGGAACCAGCATTATACTTTTCATGAAGACGCATACATCTCTGTATAGCATCGTCATCAAAACAAATATTCATATCATAGTTGGTGGAATGTAGAGCATCAAAACTAAGATCATCGAACTCACATCTTAGTCGAAGCTAGGTAAACTCTCTCCCAAATATTTCAAGCTGAATTGGCTATCAGGGGAGTTCAGTTCATTGATTATATCATCACTCAATCGATCTGTCACTCGCTTTGGTAACCATGTTTTGAATTTGTTACCCTCATCAGATAATAACAATAAACTAGATCGCCCATATCTCGTAGATAGAACAGTGACCTTCTCTAGGCGGTATTTCTTGTTCACAGCCAATGAAGATAATGGAATAGTTTGGAATTCTTGTGATGTTTGATTTATCATCTCATTGATTTTTTCTAGATCTAGTTTTCCAACAGACATTTCAATGATAATATTTTTGGAATAATACGATAATTGTAAAATAAATTTACCTCGACTTAGATTACACAGGATTTGGTGATGCTGACTCCAATTCTAGCACAACAACCACTCTAAGGGATGTTAAGATATCGAATGATGAGTTAGAATGGCTCTAGCCCTTTATATACTCTTGAAAGTAGAGGGGATTTATGGGAAATGGAAACAACCCCCCACTATAGTCCATCTAGCATGAAACACACCGTTTTCTAGTCAGTGGGGTACCACGACAGCTAGAGTTAGGATACCTAGCAACTGGATTCGATCTCTGTAATGTATATGAACCTGAAGTAATCTCAAGGTCACCATCAACCACGATTTCACCTTGCATCACCGCATACACGTATTCATATGATTATCTTTCAAGTTCGGATAATGAGTATTCGTCAATAACATACAATTTCAGCATAATACACTCATACTATACTCAAGTTCATATGACTTATTCCATTGATTCAATTGAACAAGTACCTACGACCTTGGTCGGTCTTAGCCTCTGGTAATTAGAATTGTAATTGCGATAATTACCCTTCAAATGACCTTTAGAGGCTGTAGAACCGGCCAAGAATCACTACTTTTGGTTCCTGTTTTCTACATACTCAAATCTAAGTACCTATGTAACAGTATTTTGTGATATTTGTAAGTATTTTAGAATTCAAAATTAGGACTATGATCATTTTGTATGAGAATGTTTGTTTTTTTTGTACTTATTTTGGGTCAGTGTTTGAGGTCGACGAATAAATGTAATATGCACCTCGGCGAAAAACTGTCTATTGTCTCGCCTGATTGCTAGCCTCGGCTATCAATTTGCAGACTCGACTAAAATAGACAGTGTTTCGTTCTTGATACATAAATACCTATTTCACGAAATGTGGAGAAAACTTATTACCTCTCAATGTCCCAAATAGACTCGACTATAATAGACAGTGTTTCGTCCTTGGTACATAAATAACTATTTTGCGCTATGGAATGTCGTAAAGATGAGTAGTGTTCCATTGTCGATCTAGAAACCGATATTTAATTGTTTCTCAATAAAGAATATGAGTTTCAAGGAACTATATTTTCGATCCAAATATTAAAAGCCCCCCATTATAATATATTTGACAATATTCATTGATATGTGGATAATGATAGTAGGTAACAGAACGACACATTATTGGTTGGTTGTCACATACTGACCTACTAAGTAACCTCCACTCAAGGCGGGTTTCCACTAGGCAGGAAATCCGAAGCGGGTTTTCCGTGTCCCAATTCTATTGGATGACTCGAAACTGAAAGATTTTACCGCCAAATTCTCTGCGAATATGCAAATAAGTTGACGTAGTTTCAACTTTTTGCGGAATTCACTAGAATTATAGCCTCAAAATATAATTATGATTTAATAATCTCAGGAATGAATGTGAGTATTCAGTAACTATTCATACCTCTTCTGGCATGATTTCAATATTTTATTTCTGGGGTTCTGATTCTGAATTTTATTAATTAAAGTATCCAGTCCAACATTATTTTGAGGTTATACTATACTGTTACCAACTGTTGATGAGGACAAATCTTTTTCAGGTAGCATTAAAAATCCCAAGAAATTGTAGCTGATAAGAAGCTGGCAATGGAAACCTTGGCGTATAATTATAGTTGTCTTTCAAATCCGCTTCGGATCATCCGCCTAGTAGAAACCGGCTTCAGAATTCAACGACACAATTTGAAGAAATAAATGAATGTGGCATGATATCGAAATTAACTTGCTATTTTTCAGATTTACTGTTAACCATAACTGTTCCTGCCAATGAAAATGAATCAGAACTCCGTTTTTATCGAACGAACATTTCTATAAGAAATGGTTCTTCTTTCACGATACCACTATCTGTACGTGGCAAACAGGAAGGAAACATTTTTTTGTGTGATGATGAAACTCAGCCACCATCAGCTTCCAATTGTTACTGGATAATGCTAGCTGCATTCGATACTGGAATATCTGCCATTCGAAAATGCACCAGATATCAAATACCGCATAAGAAAAATGATTGGCCCAAAGACGCTTCATGCCATACATTACGAGTTGTAAACGTAAGCATTTATAGTTAGTAAATAAACACGGTGTTTCATAACAGATTTGATTGGAAATATTTCAACTATTCAACTACACTGAGGAAAAAACACTCATTAAATTTTCTTGTCATGTCTGAGTTGATGAATGTTATTCAATTTCTAATCATATATATTCACTCATGTTACGTATAAAAATAACGCCAAAGACTAGTTGTCATAACCCTAGACGTTTTATTGGAAGAATAGCAATTAACTTCATTGGTCTTCTTGTAATGATAATAATGTCTCAACCTATGATAATTAATGCAGACGAGTGAATTTTATTCATCAAATCGTAACTTGTTATCGAAATACTCTTATAGGTGAGATGAATAACGATCGTTGACGAATGTATCTCGAGTACAAACGAACAAGAATTTTTCCGGCAAATTGGCACACTCCGCGTGCATCTCGTGACAGTTATCAGAATTGAGTCGATCCATTCGATCTGTGAACTCGTGCGTCGTGCATTTCCCTTGTTGAATACGGTTGTGAGTGTGATCGAGTGGAGTTTTGAAAAACTAATGATTAGAAGTGTGCAAAAACTGGGAATGACCGAGACATTCAGGAGTGATATTTTAATTTGATATGTTGGAGTCATTTCATTTGAAATAACCAATAAGTACTCCGAATGTGAAGTATATTTTCATTTTTTGTCTATCATTAAACTTGCACAGTTCAGTTTAGTTCTTCTCTTCTCTTACTTTATGACAGCATTCATATTTTTGTTGCAGCAATTTATCGTTACATAGACGTTAGGTATATTGGTCAGATTGATTATCAAATAATAGGCGAGTGGACTATTTCTTTTAATTTCACAAAAATGAATCATCACTCAAAAACCTTTCACTTTCATATTTTTTTAGAATCTTTCTGTCGATTTCCAGGTACTAAAATCATCAATAATGCCACGGTAATTTTCAAACAGATAGAAATTTACCGCGAGTAAAAACTGACGTCACGATTTCGTGAGTAGGGGCAGACCATAGCACAGTTGCCAAGTGTTGGAATACGATTGGGAACTTCAGAAATATTAGTTATTCAAATATTCATGAATTCTCATTTATGTATTGGTAATTTTCATATTTAGCTATAAAAAATCAATTGTCTCAAAGTGTTGCTTTTTGCTTATAATACATTTGTGTCACTAGTAATTATATTAATTCACAGTAGAGGACATTTGAAGCGGTGAACGTGACAACACGGCGCGCACGACTTGTGGGCGTGGTCTTATCCCTTCTCAGCATTCAGCACAATGGTGCCCACTCTTCAACATTTACACGATTCTTTGTTGTGGAGTATAGAAAATATTTGGACATGCTGGCTGCTCGAAAAAGTCGAGAATGGACTATAATATCATGGGTTCCTCAAATTATGTTTTATTCAACGACAGGACTCCCTTACATCTTTTTGATAACTCGATTATAATGGGTGACTTGACAACCTTGCTTCGTGAGTGGGAATGGAAGATTATATGACCAATGAGGAAACAGCATTAAAGCTGACATCACCATTCATTCGACGTATCGCCAAATGGTATGGCCATGAGCTCCGAAATTCAACAATTTCGAACAACGCGAACACTCATTATTGACATGAAAAAAATGAGGTGTCGCTAAAATCAGTTCAGGTCCCTGACTACACAGTGGAATAATTGAATGCCAATAATTCTTTATAAGTCCACTCGCCCATTATATAAAATAAATACAAAAAATAGCATCTATTGGCATACAACCTTTGTATTGGAATAAATAATGAATCTAGATATTTTGAGTTGATAATTGGATGTTTTCATCAAATAATTCTCCTGGATAGAAAAAATCTATATTTGGCACATCGCAATAAAAAAAGAATCGGAAATTAATATATATGATATACAAATAGTGTATTCTCAACATATTATTATCTCGATACTCCATTTCCAAGAGTATTCCGAAAATATTTTATATGGATGTAATTTTCACCACAGCTCCAAAAAATAAATGTGTCGAATAGATTTTTTTCTATTCTGGAAAATACTCGATGAAATATTATTCGATTATCAACTCGAGATAAATAGTCATCAATTATTCCAATTATTTTATGCCTCTTATAGGTTCCGGAGAATAACAGCGAATGTACTCTACAATAATTATAGTAACACAAATTATTGATGAATGACCGTGATTTGTCCACGGTGTAGCCTTCAAGTCATGCTTTATTAAATTATCTAGTAACTGTATTGGGTCGTCATAGCAAAATTAATTGAATAGCATCAATAAAACAGCTAGGCTCTCCCCTATTCAATAGATTTTTTTTTATGAAGTTCATTCCGTTTTTAATAACCGTTTTTCGATTTTTTTTTCTCAGTGATAGATAAATGTGTCTCTTTGCTGAGTAACGAGGTGTTTTCCTTTCCAGAAATTTCGATTGAATACTATGTTCAATACTGTCTATTGGTTAATCGATGAGGTGGGATATTCAATTTTCCAGATTTTTTGGGATTTTCTCCTCGTTTCTAAATTAAACCTCTTATTCTTATTAATGATATTATCCTATCTTCACTTAAACAATTGAGATATAAATATATCGTTTCTATAAAATGAAAATATTTATAGTATCATTTCAATACATGTATAACGTGTAGTGAGGACAAATAGGATGATTTGCCCCAAAATGTCACTGCATTTGATTATTTTTTTATCACAGAGCCTGGAAGTAGAATTCAATCGATTATCAGTTACACTTCATTTAGAAAAATGTTTGAAGAAGAGGAATATAAATATACAGGTTATATAGACTTAACGCGATCTATATATGAAGAACTGAAAGTACCATGATTCTGAAAACTTGTAGGGCTGGTAAAGGAAACATGGAGAATTCAACCAAAATATTTTCGTTATTATCGTCATCTTTGTTAGTGATATGCAATGATTAAATCGTTAATATCGAAGGTTAAATGGATCACTCATCATAATCACAACCACTGAATATTTACAGGGTGCGCAGAAAAGTGGGTTCGAAAAGTGAATATGCAAACTTTGAAAATCTCGAGTTTTTTCAAAGGAAAGCCCCATTTTTTGGAATGTATGATAAACTGACATTCATCATACAGGACGTGGAAAGAACTTCTGAATTGAGAAAACCTAATCACCAATCTGCGATTGAGAAAAATAACAAGTTTCCATCGTTCAAGTTTGAATCCCTTGATTGGGTGAAAGAATTGAAAAGGAATATTCTCAGATATATTCATGAACACAAAAAAAATTTATATATATATATATATGAAGAAATAAATTTCTCCTCCTCATGAATCGATTTTAAGTCAAAAATTATCATTATTATTTCTTATTCATTTTCCTATACCCAGAACATATAATTCCGGAAATATTCCATAAATAGAAGTTACCTTGCCTAATAACTGCCCGTAATTTTTGATGTTTTTTAGTAGGTTGTGCAAAATATTTGTCAACAAATGAATTGAAGTTGTTAATCTGCAAAAATGCAATATGGCTCCTATTGGGTATATTATCAAAATATCGTTTTATTACATTCGCTTGAATCGCTTACCTACGAACAATCAAATTCGAGTGCAGTGAAACAGTAATAATAGCCGTACCTTGCCTACCAGATTCACCACACTGAGTAATGTTTTAGGGGTGCAATCTTGTTAATCGATTGCCGAAACATGCACAATTTCACAGGAACCAGCGAAAAATTATAACATATATAGCTGACCGATCGTTTGAAAATCGAATCGAACGAAGTTGGAAGAATGAATTTTCTCTCCTTATCGGCAATTTCTCGAATTCCTACTTCACTGCTCAAAATACGCGATCAGTAAAAAAATCATAGAAAGAGTGTATGTCAAAGAAATACATTTGTTTCTGCCTTCGAAGAACAAGTACAAATAACATTTATACAGACTGTCCCAAAACAACATTTGTACAGATTGTCCCAAAATAAAGTAATTATGAAAATTATAATATCCCAATTCCCAATTTTAAAATGAATGAACTAATTAATAATATTGATACGCAACAGAATTCTTATCATTATACCAACACGACGGGCGTGTAGGTAGGTTAGTAGTAGGTACTCAGTAGCGGAAATGGAATTTTAATTTAGGGGTTGCCTAGTGTAGTACAACGCCGATCGCATTTTTTGCGCCAGGTGCCACCAAAGGTTTCGATGAATTTAAAATATAATAAATAAACACAAAATTGTGATTCATCAGCTTTAACTGTTAATAATGCAGTTTCTTCATATAACAAAATACAAAATTAACAAAATAACAATTATCAGTCATTTGAATAAACAAAACAAGATACATATTCTCAATGAAACATAACAAACACCTTTGATATGTATATGATCTAGAGATAAGAGTAGAAGAAATAATCTTTCAATCTCACTATTAAATACCTAATATTAAATATAATGTAGGTAACTTAACAATCAAAACTCTTGGGTAGATCTGATTATCAAAATATAAGGTGCCTCAGTCACCAAATTATAAGACGAAGTCGATTTTTCTTTCGGATTGCTTTGAAAACCTATCAATACTATCTACATTTATTTCAATATCTCTATGAATATTTAATAAACTCAATCCGACTAGCCTTTCCTGACCCATTGTAGATCTCAGCAATGATTTAAGTCTCTTAAGTGTAGAAGAAGATCTTTCAGCACTTGCCCCACTCACGTGCATAACAGAAATTATCTGCAGGGGTGTATAAATAGTGGGAAATATTTCGATACTGCAATGCTTTTGGTTTCTTCCCATTTATTCTTCCAAAGATCTAGTTCTGATTGCAATAAACATGACAAAAATGTAGCGGAATCATTTCTGAATTTACTAACATATTCGGAAACCTGTTTTACTAGAGTCTTTAAATCATTATCCCTCTGGTATAAAACATGAACCGGTATCAAGCTGGTGATATCTAATATTTTGAAAAGTTCTGAATTGAAACGAAACTCGAGGTCTTGGGATATATTTTCTGAAAGAGGTATAAAAACTGACACTCTATAATATTCTCCGGGGTTTTTTGTTTCAATGCTACTCCGATGAATTTGTCTGATATTGATCCTTGGTAGTAATATATGAAAATCTTGTTCTTGATGAACTTTCGTTACTTCTTCAAAAATATCTTTGAACACATTTTCAGCGTCCTCTCTCTTTTCACGAAATACTGACAAAATATTATTTACTAAAGATTGAGCAGAAATTTTGTTCAAACTTTTAGCCTGCAAAGTTTCACTCAAACTTACAGTTATATTTAGAACATGGGACCAGCAATGGAGAGCAACTACAAAATTTGTTTTCAGCATTGCATCCAATAGTCTTTGAGCTTTTGAAGATGATTCAGAATCTTTCCACTGTGTTATCAGTTGTGAAGTTTCTACGATATTTTCGAAAGGAACTTTGAACCTAAGAATAGCTGTATGGCTTTCTGTCCATCTGGTTTCGCATAAGCTTTCCAAAACAGAGGCGTTTGTGAATTTCAAAACGTTATGTCTTTTAGACAAAGCGTTGAAGAAAGCAATGGTTTCTTTAATGGTACCTGCCGCGTTACGAATATCTTGGACATTGCTAGATTTTGATATGGATAAATTAAGTGAATGGCTATAGCAAGGACATTTACAAGCATTTTTCAATGATTTTTGAATTTCGGCTACTGCCCCTTTCTGGTCAGACAACATAACACTGCACGTGTCTGTACCAATCCCGACGCAATCCTCAAACGGTAATCCGATCTTATTCAAAAATGAAACAACTGTTTTTCCTGGTATTTCACCCGATAAAACTGGCTTTTTTGTCAACAAAACCTAGAAAGTCTTCGCGAAGATTATTCTCACGGACTAAATATCTCACTTAAATTGACATTTGTGATACTTTGCTAATGTCAGTTGTTTCATCGAAAATTTCACACCAGACATTTTCGATCAATTCAAAGCCTGTATTGCATATCGTTACCATAGCAACTAAACAAATTTCTTGGAAATTTTTTCCTCCTCCTTGGGGGACGCAGCATAAAATTACACTGGAAATTTTTTTACGTTTATAGATTAAATGACATTTACATTGAACTTCAGATTATTTCGAGTTCATTCTATAATATAATATAATATTATGTAGGTATACTTGCAAATTCGAAATTTACAAAGCACATGTTGCTACCTATATCTTACTTCCGAGAATTCCGACAATTCTGACTCAGTTCTATAACCACGAAATGCTATAGGTACATTGTTTTCCCAAGACAACGATGCTGTTCATGATAGGTTTCAATTTTGCCCTGTTCTCTTTTACTTGGACCAATCGTCCAGAACTAAAAATGTTTGATATTTCCATTTCAGGATTATTTGAAGTTGACAATTGAAACAGCATCTTTGTGATATTTATTCCCGGCATGTGATAACAAATCGCCATCTTTTCCAAATAACTTCGAAAATTTGTTGATAGGAAGAGTTACCAAACTTTTGAGACTAATATTTTCATGCATTCCTCCTGTTTTCGCAAATAAAACACAATATTTACAGATTAATCCCCCCTTTGACTTCGAATAGACCAGCCAGTTAAATGATTTGAAATGGTTAAAAAATAAATAACATTCTTTTTCTTTTTGGTTTTTCACATGCAATGAAAATAAAATAGTTGAATTTATGGTCCGGAACGAATGAGTTCTTCAATATATTCACTTTTTCTAGGTCTGAATCTGCAACGTTTCTCACTGCTTCATCAGTAATACAGTCTCTACTTGGCCCCGGTTCATTTTCTATTTCTGGTTGTTTAGATTTCTTAACAAAAAAAGAGTCCAAGGAAGGCTGGTTCTTTCGCTTGCTCATTTTTAGAGAACTAAATGAGTATCTGCCAGTGGCGGCTCGTGACTTTCATGACAGAGGAGGCTGAATGATATGAGATTTATTGTGAAGAACAACTCTCTACTCACCCAAATCAATAGCTCTAATGAAATTCTGTTCACCAGTTAACCTAAACTTAATACTTGAAGAGATGTGTTCCTGTGATTTGCAGTGTCTATCCAATCCGCGAGGCAAATTTTTCAAATCATTATATCCTAATCGCCCCCAACATGATGGCTTATCGGTTGAAAATAATACGCAGTACCAACAAAATAGCTTATTCCTTACCTCAGATCCCGTCAACCAGATATATTTTTTATAATTATCAGAATTGAATGAACGATTTTGTTTGTTACCTGTTACAATCAGATTTTTTAATTGCGGTGTCAGACGTTTGTTTTTCACAATCAATTTATCTTCATAAGACAAAGCACTGAATGGGTTCACCAAAAAGTATTCCATTGAATCGCAATCGTTCAAAACACTCATTTTTCAGAAATTTATAGAACCCCTAACCATCAACCTAACATAAACATAAACAATGCACCCGCGCTGGATTGTCCGCAATTCGCGACGCGACACGACACGACAATCACGTGCTATTCGGGCGTATTCGGGCATTTGCATTGCGCGCGTGGGTTTCGATTTGTGAAGGAGTCTAGCCTCCTATAGATGTTTCCAAGTTGAATATTTTATGCGTGATTTGCAGACTTCAACGTGTGATGCGTGGGCAAGCACTGTTGCCAATTCAAAAATATTTACCTAAAAACAGGAAATTAAATCAAAATCCATGTATTTTGGTGTCCTTTTAATGAGAAATTATAGATAATATTAGTTTAAGGAAAATCTCTGAGGAGGCTCAGCCTCCGTTGTCTCCTCTGAGGAGCCGCCACTGGATCTGCTGATCCTGTTAAACATATAGAAAACCGTAATTACTTCCAATTTGAGAAAATAAATCGAACAATATCGTATACTTACAACAATAATCTATGATATGGCTCGTGTAGGGTAAAATTTGTAGGAATGAATAGGTTTCCGGGTTAATGTGTTTCACAAAATCCAGATTTCAGACCACAAATAATGTAAAATTTCAGAGTAATTCACTCACGAACTCATAGGCATAGACCTTAGGCATCAATAATTTTTAAATTGAACAATGGGAATCTTCTGCTCGACTAGTTCAAACCTGCATGATTGGCACGCGACAAGCTACAACCATAGATATCATATTATATAATATGATTTCTATGGCTACAATCCACAACGATCGAGAGATACGATCATGCGCGAAATGGGTAATTCCGAAACCAGTGGCGGGTTGCGATGACGTTATAGTTCGAATTTAAAAAATTAAAAATGATGTAATTGGTTTTTTAGCGAATAAGATTGAACAACAATGATGAACGTAAGTATTTCATCATTTGTTCCTACATCTTTCACTATTTTACTATTTTTGTGCTTCCAGGGGGGGAGGTACTGTCCCCCAGTACCCCTCCTCCTTATCTACGCTGGTGAAACACGAGCCATAATTGTTCACTATATTGGAAGTGTGGATCTCTAATTCATTGCTCGATAGATTGGTATATTACACAGCCAAATCCAAAACTACAGGCAGTTATTGCAGAGGTATTTATGGAATATCTCTGAAATTGAGGTTTGCATGGGTATAGGCAAGTTAATTGGAACTAGGGCTCATCCTTATATATTATAGAATCGCATTATAAAATGAGAAAATGGGGTTCCCATTCGAAACAAAAGAGATTTCCAATGATTTCATTCACTTTTTGGACCCACACGGAAAGAAATTGATCAAGTACTTTGCTGAAACCATATGTATTGGATTCAATAGATTTCATGCTATAGCAGACAAGTAATAATTATCTGCCCCGAAACTATAATCGAACAAATACACCTAGTCATTTCACTAAGACAAATAGGAATACATCTACTGTAACAGGTTGACTTTGCTAAGAACGCACCTATTAGAATTGAATAGATCGTCTATTCGGTCTGAGATTGTCATCAATTTCTCACTTATATCAACCTTGCTGTGGTGAATTTAAACCATCTCAGCACTAATCGGTAGCCTATTCAATTTTTTGATGAGCGCATGCGCTATACAATCCCCACCTGATTATGTTCGGTGTGATAGAGTTTGATGCAATCAATCATTCATGACTATTAGGCAATCCAACGACCTGTCAAATAATTTCAAAATGGCGTCTGGTTGGCAAATAAACCAAAGACAAGTTTGTTTACTTGAGAACTTTGTGGGTTTTGGAAGCCTCTTACAGTATTATTTTATCGAGTTTCGGCTAGATTTATTGTGAATAATGAAAACTCAGTATGATTTCAAAGAAAAAATTGCCAGTAACATGAATTGTGGTGGATTGTGGAAGCAGTGCAGATCGGGACCATTTGCTGTTTTGTCACATTCCTACTGTAATACTGTGAAAAACTCTGAGCATTACCCACAGATGAAGAATCTATCAAGGAAAATTAGGGAAATGTGGATAGCAGCCATCAAGAGAAAGAATCAGCAACAGAATCAATCATAATAAACCAGAGGATATGTGGCAGACACTATTTTCATAACAGGTACCTAAGAAAAAAGATTTTAATATTATTTATATGTACCTACCTACTCTAGAACTGATGAGTTTAGTGTTTCATCCTATGGAAAACTTATCTTTTCTTCATTTTGATAAAATAAACCAATACTCATTACTTTTGATGGTCCTACATAGTTTGGAAACATCATGTTTCTAATACATAAATTCATCATCTACCTTATTGTAGGAGAACATAGTGCCTGAAAGATGAGAATATCCAGCTTGGGTCCCATTGCAATATAATATGGGTCATCAATCTCTTGTCCATTCGAAATGCAAGACTGATGTGGATCAAAAACTGAGAGCAGACAAAAGGTTCAAATCATGAATCAAGCATCAGAACTGAGAGACCTGGTATGTTCTCAAGAAAACACCTGATTACCTAATACTACTACTACATCATTTTTCATTTATTTTAGTGTAATGAAGAAAGTGTCCTGGGAGATGACGAAATAGAAGAGAAAATTGGTGAAAACAAGGTGAAAATCTACAAGATTATAAATACTTTTACAAATTACAGTCTGTTGTGATTTATTTTCATGAATTATAAATGTAAGACAAATAAAGTAAGTATATCAAAATAATTGTAATATTCATTAAATGAAAAATACATTGTATTATTCCACTATATTACAAAAGATCTACATTAGTCATGAAAAAATCTTTATAGAACATTATAGTTATTCAGTGATCTGATTGAAACAATAATAAACAATGATTGAATGATATATTTATTATGGATAGGTACATATTTTTTTATAGAACTTGTTGAATCAGAATTCACAAAACCATGCTGATTCTGGTGTACCTAAAATATCTGCACATTTAAAATAGAACCATACAATTTCCCTTTATCACTGTCATAGGGGTTACATCATCAGCACTTGAACACTTACACCAATAGTTCACTTCTGGTGAAATTAATATCCACCCAAAAGTCCAGGTATTATAACTTCAGCATGAAACTTCAAAAAAATGTGTGAATGTTGTTCCTAAAAAACACGTTTCTCAGACTTTGAAGATATAGTAGGGATTTTGTATTGAACCAGCCAGAGCAACTGTACCTATGTCCATGTCTGCTATTGGTATGATGGGCACAATCATGGTGAGAGTGGTGGCATGGGCCACAAAGCACATACTTCAGTACATGAAACTGTTCCTTATTTACTTGCCCAAGCCTCAAGTTACTTATTAGCACAGAATCTGATTGTGAATATTTTACCTATAAAAAAAATTGCATAAGATAAACATGAATATGAGGTAGGAAATATATTTAAAAATATATGAATAACATAATTTCATCATTCAAAATGTTCCTATCATGAAAGTTATTTAGGTATAAAAGTAAAAAGTTACCTTTCCAACTATGACATGAAAATCATTCATCTTCCTGTCTACTTCCTGGACAAAAGTTGCTGAAAAATACTTGTGAACAACAAGGGTTTTTAATGCTTTCATTTGCTCATGAGGGTAGAAACTGTGGGGTCACTATAAATAGTAGGAGAGTATAATTATGAGGTAGTCTAATCAGTCAGCACTGTCAGCAGTTTCGGATGTGAAGGGCTTCAAATCCTTGATCAACATCAGCTTCATCAGATATCTACAAACAAATTATGGTTGTACGATAGTTTCAGGAATGAAAATTTACTGGTTAGTTGAGAAAAATAGCCGAAAAAACAATAAATATTCATGTTTACCTCTGACCAACCTCTGGGTTTTCCTGCAATAACTTCTGGAAATATGAACTCAGCATATTGAAGCACTGTTCAATTCAGCTCCGAGACTCCCTCAAACACCTGACACATAAAACTACCAGAATAATAGGGTGATTCGGGCAAAATACAATTTAATTACAAGTGATGTATAATCTTTGTTTGCCAACCAGACGCCATCTTGTCAGCTAAAATGTCACGTGGTTTGGATTGCCTAATTGGATGTTGATGCCAATTTGGGGTTCGGGGTCTTTTACGAATCTACTATTCATTTTCAAATTTCAGTGTGTATAGTGTAGTGTGTCGTGTGTCTACATTGGAGTGGATTATAAAAGTTTTGACTTCCGATTTGATGCTGTATAGAGTGATTCAATTTGATTATAATCGAAGGATATGGATATATCTGTTGATATCTGCGCTATGATGAAACAACGAATACACATCGCTTTCTCATTTTTTGAAGACAAATGTAAAGATAGTTATTTTCAAATTCGTCAAATTTTGTCATATGTTTCAGATTACAGCCTACTTTATTTTTGTCAGTATTGACAAACGTCTGAAAAGTCTGTTGTGACGCTGAGATAAATGAAAATTATTGGTGAAACTCAATGGTGCTTATCGTTGCTATTCCAGTGTTGTCAAAAATAAGAATATGGGAATGTGTGTTTCGTTTCTCCCATCAGTGTAAATATCATCAAGGAACCATAATGCGGACGATCAATTCGGAACAGCCTGTACAGAATAGTCGGAAGAACGGTATGTTTTTGAAGAAACCTATACTGTTTCAATCAGTTGACGTTTACCTTATTTATTGAAGCATTCTCGGGTAGGGACTCTGCAATTGACATAATATAATTCATAATCAGTGAATGAGAAGTAATGACATGAATCATAATAATATATCAATATTATTCAATTTCATCTATACAGTGTGTGCGAATCCAACCCGCAACACCCTTCTAAATTGGAACCCGTCGAACGATTTACAAAAACAAAAATTCCATAATATAGTACTCAACGAGCTCTATTTGAGAATGTGAACAAATTTGAAATATTCAGATTCTCAAGGCCTACTTTTGTTATTTGTTGAAGGGATCAACATTTAAAAAACGACTATCAGGAAATTTTTTGTCGAAACTGTGACTAGCCTATTCGATTCAGGCATAGCTGAAATACCCATATACGAAATTTGAACGCAAAATCTCATATAGGGTGCTAGTTATTCAGTGGCAAATTTTGATATTATCGATTTTTTGATTCACCCTGTGTCAAAATTCAAGGAGTTGATATAACCGCTGGAGTAGTAATTCAATGGGGGAACACATCGAATACTAAGATACGAAGTTTCATCATTGTGACTTCTACAGGAAGATCTTTCTTGGTCAACCAAAAATTGAGGAAATTGAAGTATACAAACTTCATTATTGTCCATATATTTTTTTCCTGGGAATATAAATGATGGTAACTTATTCGAGGAGATATTCTCTATACATAACGAATTTTATTGCCACCTCAAATTTTCTTTCCATTCCGCCCAAATCGGTATATCATTATAATCACTTCAAGAGAGTGTTTGTCTGTTATTCTATTTGTGTTATATTCGACGATTCTTTATTAATCGAGACGATTTTCAAACTTACTGTGTGATGGCTGTTTTGCATGGAATGTGTGAAAAAAGGTACTTTCAAAATTGTGAACCTAAACTTTAATTTTATTGATTTTTGGTTGACCTAGAGAGATCTTCCTGTAGAAGTTACAACGATGAAACTTCGTCTTCAAGTATTCGATGTGTTCCTCCATTGAATGACTACTTCAGCAGATATATCAATTTTTCAGATTTTGATACGGAGTGAATCGAAAAATCAAATATATCAAAATTTGCCATCGAATAACTAATACCCTATATATTATTTTGAGTTCTTATTTTGTATAGGAGTATTTGAGATATGCCTGAATCGAATGCACTGAGGAAAAAATTTAGTCCTGCCATAAGGGTGTAACGGTTTTTGCATTATTACGTACGTAACACCTTTAAATATCCATGAAATACCTTCATCACGTATGAAACAGCATCATAGCAGATATTCTGGTTGGTCTCAACATCATTCCATGAAATGGTATTTCCGTAATATCATTACACTGGATATGGCTTACGTAATCATGATGAAATACCAAGAGTGAGTTCAGTAAGGATAATACACATTGCGGATACTGCTTGTAAGTGTATAACATACAACGAAGGGATGAGTATGTGCCTTTAGAGCAGATTAACTGATCATGATCCTGTACGGCAGAATATACCAGATTTACGTTCCTTAAAACAGTATAGTTGCCGCAGATGTGTCTTTCAAGCATAATACCGAATCCGTATCCTGTACGGCAGAATATACCTGAGGATACGTTCCTCATAACAGTAGATCTCGCCGCATATTTATCGTCCAAGCAGAATACCCGATCCTTCTCCTGTACGGCAAAATATACTAGATGATACGTTGCTTATAACAGTTTATGTTATGTGTGTTCTAAGCAGAATACCTGATCATTATTCTGTACAACAGAATATACCAGATGATAGATTTCTCATAACATTATTTTGCCGCATATTATATTGATTGTGTCTTCCAAGCAGAGAACCTTATCCTTATCTTGCATGGCAAAAAAAACATGAAAAAACTTAGTCCAATCGTGAGGATAAAACGGTTCTTGCACTATCAATATATACCTATCATAACATTGATAATTATTATAAAAAAAATATTTCATCATGTAGGTTTCTATACTTATTCACCATCAGGAGCACGAATGGCATGATTTGCGTGTCAAGCACGTACCTATACATCGGTGTTTTTGTAAGATTGAGATTAAAACAGTATATTTTTTTCTCACCCTGATGGTCATCACAATTTAATCTTCAAGACATTGTTCAGCCCCGCATCGCCATAATAGTATTACCTGATGATAATGTTACCTACTCAATTCATTTGTATGTTGTAATTTTGTATACGTGCAAGTCAAAATGCTGAATTGCATCACTCAGTGGTAACACCATTCTTTCTGGTTCTAATATACGGCCGCTTAGCTAATCGGAACTGAAGTCATTCGATCTGCACCACCCTGCAGATTGAAATTACCTTAAAAGCAGTTAAAAATCCACGCGGACTGCGATGCATCGACGCATTAATTGTGGAAACATAGATCAAAGGGCTCATTCACATTTAAGCTCGAAGGTGTTCGGTCAGTTCAGTTTTGTGGTTTGCAAATAGTACTTACCTATGGACGAAGAAACCAAATATCTTCTGCAGACTTGGGGTGTCCCTGAGTTAATTAAAACATTTGAAGGTAAGAATAATTTCCATAAGTAATTCATTTTCTGTTAATTCATTCCTTTGGTATAAGGTATGTATAGTGTATGCCTACAGTGCTTGTTGATGGCTTTTCAACATTTTGAACTCATGATTATTATTACATCATTATATAACCCATCATCCATATTAACAAAGCATAATACAATCGTGAGGAGAGGGTTATTTCAATTTCTGCAAATAGAAAACTGATGCTCAAGTATTTCATTCTATTTCAAAATTTTAAAGGGTTCCATTTTTTTACTATTGCCTATATATGGCCGACTGGTGTAGGCACACACACTTTCGTGTTACAATATCTTTGTTATAGCGGTCCAAGTATAATGAATATTCACTTTGATTGAAAACAGCCATCATCATTATTTGTTACATACCAAAAATTATACTGCTGCTACGTGAAACAACAAATAGTACCTATATTGTTTAGGAGCACCGAATAGGCGAATACTGCAAATCCAACGAGTGGGAAATAGCATTCCGTGCGAGTTATACACTATACTTTTTCTACGGTTGGAACAGATGACATAAAAAGTTGTTATCGCTACGACTCATGCTGCAAACTTCTTTCTCGTGGGAAATTAGCATTTCGTGCGAGTTAAACCACAGTTATACACTATACTCTTTCTACGGCTGTAACAGATAACAGCGAAATTTTTTATTTCTTCGGCTTGTAGTCATCTGGTTTTCGTCATTGCTTGAAATTTGATAATATTTCATGGGAGATGAGATTTTCTGAAATAATAACACAATGGATCGAGTCATTGTGATGTCAGATACGGAAATGAAATTGATGACATACAAAAATTACCTCATTGATTCATCGAACATAGTAAAACAAGAGCAATTTTGTTTTATATAGCCGTAGAAAAAGCTATTTTGTGTCATATAGCCGTAGAAAAAATTACTTGTGTGCCTACAGGCGGCCTTTAGACATATGTCAAGAGTCACGTCTTCTGGAAATGCGTAAATTAGCTAACTGTGAATTCAACAAATGAAATTCCATGAGGTTGGAGGGTTATTAGAAATTGTGAGGGATACTTTGGGATATTTCTAGTGTAGTAAATAACCAAAAATTAATTGATTTGGGATATTTCTAGTGTAGTAAATGCGTTTAGGTATACCTATTATTTTTACATAACAAGAATGCAACTAATAATGTTATTTCCTTTATGCAGGGCATTTGATTGATACGGCAACATTAAGATTGTTGAATGAAGGAGATTTTGAGAGCATTGTCAAACCTATAGGGTTTTAGGGTGAGTTAATTTCAGAGTACCTATATCATCCTCTTCATAGATCGAAATTCATGATTCGTTTGTGTTATTTTTATTTTTATCTTATTCGGAAATGCGCGCAAGAGGTTGCACCTATATATTCCCGTGGCGAAATTCAATTTTTACTGCATGGTGAAAACTTCACGATATACGAAACACCCAGTTAAAATATATGAATATCAAGTATGGAATACATTCATCTTTCATGAGATATGAAATACTGAAATCTATTATGTTATGTATACGGAAATCAAATTATACAGGGTGTATCTAAATAACATCGAGAAAATTTAAGGGGTGATTCTGTGATGAAATTGAAGGTGGGTATTTGGTATAACATTTTTTGATAAACCTCTCCTCGCAAAGGAAACACCCCACCGGAGATTTGAAAAAAAAAAGTTTTCTGTATATCAAGCTGAAGACACGAATCTTGGTGAATATTTGTTTATAAAACTACACATTTTGAAATGTTTTCAACCCTGGGTATGCTTACAAGGGGTTATAATATTCAATCCCTGAGATTTTTTTCTTCCAACTTCATTCGGATAACAATTTTTCTTAAAAAAAAAAACGTGGCGAAAAAGCCCAATTGATTCACTAACTTTTTTATCTCTAAAAGATTTTTCGAAAACTTGAGCATTTGCCAAAAAAAGTTAAGACCTCCTGAACATACTTGTTTGAGAACATTGCATTGTTGACAAATAATATTTACCAAGTTTCGAGTCTTTAGCTTAATATACAGGGGAAATAAAAAAGATAAACAATTTTCATTTGATTTTCAGAAGAGTGTAACTTTTCCGATGAGAGGTTTTTCAAAAAATTGTATACCAAATACTCACCTTAATTTTTATCACAGAATCATCCCAAGTAGCACACATATATTGGGACAATATCGGTGCAATATTACGAAAATATCGGCAAAATATTGTGAAAGTAATATTGGCGAGAAAAAAAATGTGAACATTCGGCGATATTGATACAATATCAGTTTCCAAATGTGGGTAGAATATTGTCATATTAATATTGGTTGAATATTCGTAGAGTAATATCGGACACAAAATGTAATATCAATATTGGCGAGAAATTGATGGTGAACATTCGGAAATATTGGTGTAATATATGGAAATATCGGTGAATCATTGGAAATCATCATGAAGGTATGTTGTCTCAGAAATATTGGTTGAATATTCTCATACCAATATTGCTGGTATATTCGTGAAGTTATATTGGTGCAATATTGGTTGGGAATATTGGTACATTATTGAAAATCATTATGTAGCTATGTTGTCTTCAAAATATTGGTGGAATATTTTCATACCAATATTTGCGAGTTATTCGCATCAGGAATAATCACAAAGGTCAGCCCAGCCGGAGTGCAATGGGAGGGCCTTGCCCTAGGGAAGCCGCCTTGTTGATCACGGTTAACCCCTACTCCAGGTTATAATACTTCACAATCGTCTAGAGCCAATATTTAAATTCTCTCGTCGGATCGGCAATGAGAGTACGTTACCAATCATTTATAGCGCCATCTATCGACATCGGTTTAGGAGTGCGTAATATGGAATAAATATCGAAATTCCGATATCGATATGTATTTTCAAAACAATATGTGAACAATATTGCTTACATGATATAGTGAATCACATATCAGCCAATATAAGATGATATTATTTTCTGAATATGGCTAGAAAACTATTCACCCGATATGCAATTGAACTCGAAAATACAATATTGTTTTTCTCTTCTATGTCCGATATGAGATACATATTGAATTGCCGTTATTGATATTCATATTTGAATCATTGAACACCCCTTCAGAATCGATATGTGGAGAATGTTCAAATTGCTATATTGGTTATAATTGTTGGAAACAATATGTATACGATATCTTCCGCATGATATGGATAGAATGATATTAATCAAGATAGGTGAATATGATATTTCGAATATTGTTGAAACAATATTCAACCAAAATGCCGTCGAACTCAAATATACAATATTGCACAACCGCTTCAAAATCAACATGGGGACAATATTCAAATCGCGATATTGGTTATAAATGTAAGAAGCAAATTGTATACGATATCTTCTGCATGATATAGATAAAATGATATCAATCAAGATGGGTGAATATAATGTTTCAAATATTGTTAAAACAATATCCAACCGATATGCCGTTTAACTTGAAAATACAATATTGCATAACCGCTTCAGAATCGACATGGGAAGAATGTTCAAATTGCAATATTGGTTGTAAATGTCGGGAACAATATGTATACGATGTTGTTGTATCGACATTCGTAAAACAATATTATATAACATTCATAGATATGTTTTTCAACACATTGTTAACGAATTTTACAACCAATATTGCTCCAATATTGTAGCTGACAATCCATATTCAGCTCAGGTTGAACCAATATTCCACCAATATTATCATTCCAATATTGTTTGTCCAATATACTCTCATATTGGACCTATATTATTTTTCACATGTACGATATATCTATATCGGCCCAATATGAAATCGGGTTCCAGCCAATATGATGTGCTACCTGGGATCCTTCAATTTTTCTTGGTGTAATTCAGATGCACCCTGTATATTAATTCCAAATGAGTCATAGACTTATTCAAAACAGAACAGAACTTTATTTTATTCAACAAAATTCTTAGATGACGTGAAATAGATTCTGTTGATTCAACAATCATTCTTCTAAATTTTCTGAGATATTTTTTCATCGTTTTCATAAATGAAGATATTAGTGTAATTATTATTAAACAGATGATTTGTCCCAAAATGTCACTGCGTTTGAAAACTTGACTATTCCGTGAAAGAATTCTGCCACCCAAATGATATCGGGCAGAACTTCACAAATAATAATCTTAATGATTTTCAATTTTTTAGAACCTGGGAAGAACAATAGTGGCATAGCGATACTTCTCCTGCTGCCTTATTTTTTGAGTGTACCACCTGCAATCAAGAAGCAGGGGAAACAAACTTGGAAACCCTCACGATCCGAGGTAAGGGATGCTTTTATAACCCAAGTTCCGACTGAGGCAGACATACTGCGGACTTTGGAGGCTCGAAAAAATAAATATAAAGGGTTAGGCCGATCTTTTCAACCTTTGATTGTCATTGTTGGTCAAACCTTGGAAGAGGCAAACAGATTTCATGTCATAGTAGATGACACAATTTATAATTTTACTTCCGCAATAGGGGCGGTTGACGGGGCTTTCAAAATTTTTCATGCAACTGGAGCTTGTTATCCAGAAGAGGCAACCGACTTGTGGCTTTTGATCCAAGTCGCTTTCTATAAGATAAGAACAAAGTACGATAGGCTGTCTCAATCCATCAAACATTTGTTGACAGACTTGGGACAACCTTTTGAATAATGTTTAAATGCTATGGCTGTCACCGATTATTTCAGTTGTCCTATAGATTAGTGAAACATATGAGATCGCAGTGTGCATCTTTGGCTGGTACTAGAGAATTACATTGTGGTCAAGATTCTTGTTCAAGGCATTTTTCAACTTTCTCTTCCTTACGCAAACACTTAGACAAATGTCATAAAGTCAGACCAGTTTCTTCTATAGTGGGAAGTCATGTGGAACATTTGCCATCCTCATCATGCGAAGCTTCTACTTATGCCGTTCAGGAAGAGGTACCCACAAGTTTACCTAAAAATGTACTCGAATCACATATAGCAGCATTTTTGTCCTCTCTTTATAGTCAACCAGGTGTTTCTCGTAGATTAGTGCAACATGTATCTGTTGAGCTATCTGAGTTAATGGCGAAGTCTAAGAATCAAATTCTCAATAGTGTGTACCAGTCTCTTGATGTTCAGGGTATCGATTTGCCAAACGATATTAAGTTGACCTTTGAAAGAGTTCTTACTGATTATGCCAAAAGTGGCTCCCATTTGTTAACCGAATACAAGCGTTTTCAACTATTCGAAAAAATGGGAACATATATTCCTCCTCTTGAGGTGACTGTAGGGCAGCGCATGGAACCTAGACGCACATTGTTAGGGTTCAATCTAGTACCTGCACCTTGCACAATGCAGGTTATACCGATCGCAGAAGTATTCCAAAACTTTTTTTCGATGCCTGGTATCTTGAAGGATATTTTAGAACACTTAGATTACCTCAAGCATTCAACTGGCGATATTGAAAATATCATGCAGGGCAGAGTATGGCGAGACATCATGGCCAAGGAAGGAGATGGAGATCACTTGAATCTGCCTTTGATATTATTTTATGACGATTTTGAAGTCGGGAACCCTCTGGGTAGTCATGCGACAGTACATAAATTGGGTGGAGTATATTTATCGCTTCCATTTCTCCCAGGTCATTATGTTTCTCAGCTCGATAATATTTTCATTATTGCACTCTTTCATGCATCAGACAGAGTCGATTTTGGAAACAATATGGTGTTTCAAAAAGTTATTGAAGTGTTGAATAATTTGCGCAACAATGGCATAAATGTTACAACAGATGCCTATACGGGTACCATCAAGTTTCACGTTGCTTGTATCACAGGAGACAACCTTGGTTTAAATGGAATTCTTGGTTTTGTAGAGAGTTTTGTAGCGAATCATTTCTGCCGGATATGTTCAGCACATAGAGAAGAAACTAAATATATGTTATACGAGGACAAAGTTTTATTAAGATCACCAGAAAGCTACGGAAGGGATGTATTTTTAGGAAACTATTCAGAAACTGGCATCAAGGAACGGTGTGTTTTTCTCAATTCATTAGATGGTTTTCAACTTTTTGAACATGTCTCCGTTGATCTCCTCCATGATTTTTTAGAAGGTGCTTGTCGATATGTTATGTCTTATGTTGTACAATTTCTCGTGCAAGAATCTAAGCTCGTGCCGTTGAACATCATGCAGAGCAAAATAGCTAGTTTCAATTATGGCCCAGACTCAGGTTCTAAGCCCACGAATTGTCTTATTGTTGATGGTAGCACTTTGAAATTGAAAACGTCAGCTGCCGAGATGATGACTTTAGTCAGATATTTTGGTATTTTAGTAGGTTACTATGTTCCTAATGACTGTGAAGTATGGGATTTGTATATATATTTGAGGAGGATTTTGGATAGACTGGTGAACCCTAGAGTTAGTAATGAATCTTCACAACAATTGCAATTTTGGGTTGCGGGACTGAATGAATTGTATATTAAACTCACACAGTCTGCACTCAAACCCAAGTTTCATTTCCTCGTGCATTATCCAGAGATGCTCCTTAAGTTTGGTCCACTAACCCAGATTTGGACGATGCGTTTCGAAGGTAAACACAGAGCCTCCAAAATAACGGCTCGATCCTCTTCCAGTCGAGTGAATATTTGCAAAACAATTGCGATTAAAAATCAATTAGCATTGAATGACATTCTCATAAATAATCGATTCTTCAGCAAGATGATTTGTGGAAAGAAGATCAAAATTGAAGCTAATGCACTTCCATCCAACTTCACTCAAGAAAAGCTCGATTTACTAGGTAGTCACTTGTATTCTGTACGATGGGTTAAGATAAAGGGTTTCAAATTAGAGATATCCTCAGTCGTTACCATCGATCTATGCATTGATACATTCAAGCCCCTATTTGCGGAAGTAAAAGAATTATATGTGAACAATAACGACAATGTATTTCTTTCATGTAAACTTCTCGAAACTATCGACTTTGATTTACATTACTATGCCTATAATGTATGCAACACTACTGAAACTGTTTTCATGGAGTCCAGTTCTCTCTTTTCTTGTATGCCAAATACATTAACAGTAATGAATGACCTGAAGTCGTATGTGACAGTCAGAATGCCATTGGATTGACATATTATTTTGTATTATGTACCTATACATATATCTTAAGTTACCACTGTTATTTTGGATTGAAGTATGAGGAAACTATATATTTGATTTTTATGTTGCAATATTAGAATATAATATATTTATATATAATAGATCATCAAATGGATTTGATTGTTCATTTATATTCTTTGTAATCAATTCTCAATAAAATTCCAGAAACGAATAATTTGTATTATGATTAGACACACTATTGCATGTTATATGCGACCAAAAGTGAAGTGGCCCATCCTATGTCTAAATCTAAAATTTTTAATTCCAGATTACCTGACCCTACATTACAGGCTTACTGACATAACATGCCCTAAGCCATACCACCATTATCTAATATTCGATTTTGAAAAACAAAAAAACGAATGAAAATACTCATGCAGATAATACAAGGTGGCACAAGCATTTTTTTCCCAATTTAAACAAAGACAGTGGCTGTCAACTATCTTTTTACAATTGGCAACATATATCTCTTTTCATTTTTTTTCCTGAATACAATGATATACCAACAAGGCGAAATTAGATGAATGAAATTGTTGCTCCGCCGACAAGAAATGGATCTCCTTATTACATTTCCTATTGAGTAATCAACCGTATAGAGTCTGTCTCTTGTAAAAGAAGACATTATAATGTCAAGAAACTGATTTATTGAAAATAAATGTATTTATATAGGTAGGTAATTCCAAACTGGAAAATGAAATGAGTAGATCCACGTCTTGTCAACGGAACAATACATTTTTCCAACTAATTTTGCGCGAAATTCAACTTCTTCTACATCATTGTATTGAATAAAAACTCCATCAGAAAATTGAGAGAATATAATTATGATGCCATCAGAAGAAAATGAAAGAATGTAATCATGATGCAATTTAAAAAAAAAAAAGTTGGTGCCACCCTAGTACCTATCTGATGAGTTATTTCATTTACTTATTAGTTTTTCGAAATCGGATAATACATAGCAGCGCTATGACTTGGGGCGTTCTTTGTCAGTCAGCCTGTAATATGTGTCATTCGAAATATTCTCCTGATAATCATTCCAATCTTAATGTGCTATTGTGGAATATGTCATTACAGTGATTGTTTCATATTAACTTACTATGCAGTGAAATCAGATGGTAGGTGACTCAGTTGGTGAAATACGTAAATCAGGATCCATCTATATACTTTATGGTTACTTTGGTAAGTAGAATCTGCATTTTGTTTTTGCGGTATTCTTATGAATACATATAAAGAAAATTCATCAGGGGTGATTTCTTCTGATATTTAGTCAAGATATAGTTCGTATAAATTATCTGTGTCCACAACAACCTAATTTCTGAAATACAGGACTATTGAAAATAGATTACAAATACATGTTTTGTTGGTTCTTCAAAAATCATAACGTTATTTCTTGTGGATGTTGAACTCTTTGCTTTATTTGGTTTGAAAATGTGATATCATCTGCTAACTACTCGGCTAACTATTTTGATTTATAGTTGCGGAATAAGTATACCTATATTGCTGTTTCTGATGAGAAATAAAAAATCGATACATCTTTTTATTCGATCCGACTCTCATTAATCTCTTTATCTCAGAATTTATTTATTCGTAATTCCAGACACACATACATTTATAGGAACTACAAGGTGATCAACGAGGAGACACATAGCCAAATGGTGAATATATAGGGGAAATTGACAAACTTTTTTGGACATCCATATTATGTGAAATTTCCATATAACTTTGATGGCTGATATTCCCGAAATGATTCATCGTAATCGTAGTTTCAATAGAGAAACGTCGCAGCCAACTTTCAGCAAATAACGATGAATCATTTCTGAAATATCGACCAACAAACTTGTATATATGGCAATTTCACATAATACCATGTATCTTGGTTATGGATGACCAAAAAAATTTTTCATATATATACATCAACCCGTATATATTTCCCCTATATACCATTTGGCGAAGTGAGTCTCATGAATCACCCTGTATATACTACATGGAATATCACACGGAATCGCCCCCTGAAATATCTTCGAAGACTTAGGAAACACTCTGTACAAATCGTCATTATACCAGGAAATAATGTATATTATAGCATTGAAGGAACTGTACTGCCTACCAGTATGTAGGTAAGGAAGGACGTATCCGTCAGATCTAGAAACAGTTTGAAATAACATGACAGGAATTCTGAAGTCTTTTTCACAGAATCATGAAATACACGTTTAAGAAGTTCATAATAGCAGGCTAGGTCCTAAAAGCAGACAGAATGTAAATTACATATATAATAAGGGCAGGAATATACTTCTTTGCAACAGCACTGAACATACTGCCTTGTAATGGCATTTCATCCTGTAATAATGAGGTAAATATAGTACGTACTCCAGTGCGGCACATAAAAGCAGATTGTATTATACAGAGAGCATTCAGAGAGTGATGAAATGTCTGTCTGTGATTTCTTTGTCAGCAGCCAGTTGAATACTTCATAACTGGTGATGTAATCCAGAATGTGCAACCTGTGATACACTGCTGTATATGACGTCATTAGTTTTGACGTCAGAAATATTTACATTCCTGTACTGCAAGAACAGCATTATGCGCATACATTACCAAGCATGGTGAAACGTATTTGTTGCATATTATCCCCGTTTAACCATTATTTAAGTCAGGAGGACCCATATTTAAAGCGCATACGTACATATTTTTTCCTCAGTGTGGGCTAGTCACTGTTTCGACAAAGAATTGCCTAATAGTCGTTTTTGAAATTTGACCGATTCAACAATCAAAAGTAGGCCTCGAAAATCTGAATATTTCAGATTTGTCAACATTTTCGAATATATCTCGTTTGGTACTATATTATAAAATTTTTGTTTCTGAAAATCAGTCGACGGGTTCCGAATTGATGGGAGAGTGCGTTGCGGGTTGAAATCGCACACACTGTATATATATATACAGATATTTTCTGTTAATCATGATTGTTGATTATAATTCTGAATTCAGTCTCCTATATGGATTCTTCAATGAATAGGTAAAATTTCAACTGATTTGAACAAAGGTTTTCTTCAAGTACAGACTGACACACAATACACACGACCCTACTAAATCTGTTAGAAAATCTATTCATGTCAATGAACTAAGCTATCTAGAATGATACTTATAAATTTTCAGCAGCTATTAGTAGTAACAAAGTATCAGAGTAGTGTAAATCAGTCAACCTATTTGATACGAGTCAGTACGACCTATTACCTACTTTCATCCACATCTCTACATGTGCCAGGCAGGTGTTGAACAATGCAAAATTCTATTAGTATCTAATAGAGTTCTTTTAGCAGAATCAATCTATGGCTATGCAATTTCTTATAACTGCTAATAGAAACTTCTCTCAGTGCACTTTTCTGCGCACCCTGTAAATTATTCACCGGTTGTGATTATAGTCAGTGATCTGTTAACCTTCGATATTCAACATTTGATCAATGCATTTCACTAAAAATTGCAATTCACATAAAAATGGCGTCCTTATGTTTGATGAATGCCTTCGTCATTCGTTACTTTTTCTAGAAAAACTCGAATAACTCAAAAATCATTTTATACAGGGTGTAATTTAATTGATAGGATAGGATATGGTTCCTGAGCTCCTACATGATCATATTTTTCGAGATATAGGGTGTTGAAATTTTATTTTTTCATTATTATGAATATGTTCTTGTCGAAATAAGACTGCAACGTAATCGATCGAATTTTAAATATGAAATAGGACACCAGCGTACAAGTTTTCGTTATACCACGAATGTATGAAAATGGTTTTTAGTTTTTTCATGCGATAACGGTGCGTCGAAGGAAAGAAATTCATGAAGTCAAATTGTTGCGAAATGTATATATAGGGATTCCAACAATCATTTTTATCTTTGGAAAAAGCGAGGGCGTACAGTATTTATTTAGAAAAATCTTCAATATTCATCACATACGGACACCACTGGTAGGAATATTGAAAAATCTCCTGCATTAATAAATGCCTATTACTGCTTAGTAGGTACATGTCAAAGGTTTGATAGGAAAACGCATATTTTCTTGAAATTTTAACACCCTCTAGCTCAAAATTTAAGAGGTTCAAGGCATATGTTCATATGAACTGATGTTCTTCTCAGAATTAGCTAAGGAACCATATCCTATATTACTAGCCATCAATTGAATTACACCTTGTATATAGGATGATACATGCAATTGTATCAGAATCATGAAAGGTATTCAAAAATGTTGTAAATTGCAGGGTGTCCTATTGAAAATAAGAAAGATTACGTCACTTCCATCTCAAAGAATTTTCAGAGTCGTGCTACTTTTAGTTTTCCATAATATAGATCGCGTTAACTTATGAAGTATACTTATAAATTAACACATTGAAATACGAAGTCAATTTGTGCAAAAATAATATTTTTTAATTTCAATATTTTCCACTTCGTTGAATGGACAAGTCGCCGAATTGGCAAGTCGTCGGATTCTTGGCCAAACCGCCGAAACAGATCGGCAATCATTTTGCCGAAAGTGGTCATTATGCCGAAATGACCGATTGGATTTTTATCATTTCTCTCTTCGTATTTGAAAATTATTGCTCGGAAAACTACTTGAGAGTACAAGGAAGACAATTTTTTATAAAATATCTGACCTAACTTGGCCTAAGGAGATAAAAGAGTTCCCATAAATAAAAGTCGTAGAAGGTTTCGATTGCGAGATACAGGGGGTCGAAGTTGAAAAAAAATCTTCATTTGATTTCTAAATTACCGATTTACAAAAAAAAATTATATTTTGGTGCATAACTCAGTACCTGAGAACACCGAACATGAACGTTCATGTTTGGTGCTGGGAGTGATTGATTCGGTAGCATTATTTAGTCAATCTAACTCACAGTGGCACTGTTGAGGAGTATTGGAATTTCATTCAAAAATATGAAGAAGGATGCAATTTTGTAGAAAAACCCAATAACCAAATTCAACGCCAAAATTTGATGTAGATATCCGTGGATGTTGGATAGTCCATTCAAGACATCTGTTCAGAATACTCCAACCATGATAGATATATCAATCTCTTATTGCGACACTATGCCATCAGTCACATAACAGACAAAATTTTGCCACCGCGATAAGCCATATAAGGTGGACATAAAAACATTCTATTAATATTTTCAACTACGACTTCTTTTATTACCTTGAGACGCCCTTTTACCTCTCGAAATGCGTCCCACATATTACGACTCACCCTGTATATCTATATTCCTTATCAAACATTTTTCAAAACGAAGTGTCACTATAACAATCGAATGAATTTTTCATTTGGGCTCTTTGATAGAGAAAATTCTGAACGCAATGACATTTTGGGGCAAATCATCTGAATTTTCGTCACCACTTGTATATTGAGATACCTAGTACTCATACATATTTTTATTTCACCATATTTACGTAGAAAATATTGGAGAATCGAAAATTTTCTGGTAGACATTCAAATTTATAATACGAATTATTCTGGAGTCATCACATCTACGTTATGTTATTGATATATTGTTCATATAATAATTATGTTCTTTTGTCCTTACTCTGAGAGAAAGAAAGAAAATCTGAAAAATCTAAAGGAATAGATATTCCAACTCCTCGATTAACCTACATACATTGTTTCGAAAAAATTAATCCATTCGTTTTGTTCACTTTTTGAATTGATTTCTACGAGACGAATAACTCGAATACATTTTCTATACTACTCAATTCAGCACATTTGAGTCAGTTCATAATCAATTTCAAACTTGTTTTGTAAAAAAGAGGATTACATTTTTTATCAATTCGGACTGACTTGTACTTCTAGAATAGTATTGGTGCTTTGGATGAAAATATCTGGAGACACTTCAAAATTATGAAACATGGATTCATATTGAAGGTGTTGAGAGGCAATGATGATTTCTTGGAGTTCCATGATAACGAAAGCAATCCTTTTATTCCAAAAAAAATGTGGCTTAATTCGAAAGTAGTCGATGTCTTATGGAAAGTACACCAATGTGAGTATAAATGAGATCGATCAGTTCTGACAAAACGTTTTGAAATAACGAGAATATCAATAAAGTATAAAGTATTAAGAGGATACTTATCAGGGTCTTGAAAACTAGGGATGTGACATAAGTTTGCGTTTCGATGTTATACAATTGGAAAAGAAAAAAAAATTCTATTTTATGTAAAAGCATATTGTTGACCCCGAAGGGTGGTCAACCTTGCCGTGATCAATGAAAAGGATGAACGATATGACGTCATGCCATTGTTATTTCATCAATATTTGTAAAGCTCCGAGAAATATTCCTTTATATAATTTTATTGAAATGAATGCGGTTATATCCCGGTCTATGGAGTTCCTATGGAGGTATAATTGGTTTGATTGCTTCGTGATGTAAACACCATCCTGTTGAGTTAACATCCATGAATAACTCAGATAAATAAGACATAAGTTGACATTTACTACTATATAATAATAATAATAATAATGTCTATTTACCGAAATATACAAAATATACATACATATGAGTACAGTGTGAATTACATCAATTGAATTCTAGTATGATCAAAAAACACTTTAGAATTAATGTAAATAAACAAGAAGTCCACATTGGAAAACCCGCGCGTGGATCGCTCACAATAAATTTACAATCACTCTAAAGCATGTCGCCTGGGTAGGTGTATGGTTTCTTGAATATTATTCAATTTCAAGTTTTTTTAAATGTGTGTTAGTCACGCCTCCCCAGGCCACAATGCCATAAAGAAGATGGGTCTGTATGAGTGCATAGTACATTATTTTTAAATGAATTATGTCAAAAAAGTTTTTGAAATATCTGAATTTCGACAAGTAGTAGCGAAGTTTTTGTGTTACGTTACTAATATGCTTGTCCCATTTCATATGGCTGTCCAAAGTGAGTCCCAGATATTTGACTGTTTTTGTGCTAGATATTTCAATGAGTTGGCTATTATAAATGGTGCTGATTGTTGTAAAATTTGGTAAATTTGTTTCATAGCTCGTAAATGGTAAGAACACTGTCTTTTTCTAATTGATAGTTAACAATTTACTGTTGAAGAAATCCAAGATAACGGGTATGGAATCATTAATTTTTTGTTTCAGATCAATCCAATTTTTATCCTTGAAAAATATGGCTGTGTCGTCAGCAAAGCAAGTGATCTCACCCGGAATTGGTAGATTGAATAAAGAATTAACATAAATTATAAAAAGGATTGGCCCTAAAACTGTTCCCTGAGGAACTCCATAACGTACTTTTTTTGAATTGCTTATGGTATCTTCAATCTTAACACATTGTTCTCGGTCAGTTAAGTAGCTCTTCATTAGATCTGATGCTATCCCACGGAATCCAATGGTTTCTAAAGTTTCTATCAAATCTGGGTGGCTGACGGTATCGAATGCCTTTGCGAGGTCTATAAATAAACAATTCGCCGATTCTTTTCTATCTAAAGCCGTGTAGACTTTACCCGTAAGATCTACAATTGCATCTTGGGTTGATCTTTGTGCTACAAAACCATCCCAACTAGCATTTTCAGTCACAGGCACCATGGTTCAAGAAACTATTACCTATATTTAGTGATAATAACGTATTTATCACTTATTTCAGAACTTCATAGTATAAATGTCAGTGATAGTTATTTAGTGAGTGAAAATTACGTAGTTTTTACACTAGATAATAACTTCAAAGTGAGAAATTCTCATGGCTTATTACGAAGTAACTATTTCGAAACTGTCACTCCTCAAAACTACTCTTAAGAGGGGTTTAACCCTATGAGCGATCAATGGGGAAACTAGGAACGGCAGAAATCAAAATACTCGAAGCTCGCTGAATAAATTTATGATTTTTTTTCACGGATCGTTTCTAGAAGGTTGGATCTAGGCATCTCTCGGAGTACTTTTTCAAAATTTTGAAAAAAAATACTCGAAAAAAATTCTAGAAAATTGACCAGATTCACTATTTTTTTTCTCACTAGGTATATATTTTTTTCGAAAAGTACTTCGAGAGATGCCTCACTTATACATTTATCTTCGTTGTCAAAAAAATTCGCAAGGATCCATTCAAAATATCACCATCAAAAGTGATTTTTGCTGGACCTCTGCAGACGCAATTTTGGATCATTTTTCTTCACTGATACGAGCGCCCTCACACGAATATGCACTTCTACATGGATACTATGAATGGTTGAATGAATAGTGAATTCATTCATAAAAAGTAGCACTGAAGCTATTCAGACAATTTTAGCACTGGAGATGAAACCTAAAGAAGTTTTAGATGGGTTGATTGAATTTTTGAATACGACGTATAGGTACGTTTATTAGGTAACCCATATAATGAAAATACGTATGGTTTGTAGGTAGGACCCCAATTCCAATTTCAAAATGCGAATATAAGGAATGCCAGAAGTTCCATCATATTTATTCTAGGTAATAACTGGTATTATAATATAATATACGAGTTACATATATTTTAATATTCTTGTCAACATTAAGAATTTTCCTTCTGGAAATATATAAACAGAGAAATCTCTCATTGAAGAATAATAGTTTCGCTCCAGGTGACTCACCCAATTAGATGATAAAAGATTGAACATGTTTGGCAAGCGGCAAGCGATGGACATAAAGGCGGTGAGCATAAAAGCGGCGGACATAAAGGGTCCGAAATTCCTGGAATTAGTGTTATACCGTGTTATACACGGGGGATTGGAATATTGTTTTTGTTCAGTTTACTTCAGTATTCCGACAGTGACATTTGCGTTTTTCAATATTTGTGCATTACTATTTGTGTGAGCAAAAGTTACCTATAATGCCGAGAAGTAATTATCGAACTGGTAATAAATACCGCAGAAGACAGTCTGTCAAAATATACCTCGCAATGATGAATGTTGGCAAAATAAAATGTAATCGAAATAGTGGATAGTAGATTCGAAAGGAATATGGAGATTACAAATTGAAGTTGTTCCTGTAATATATACAGGGTGTCTCAGGTTTAGCTCGTCTAACTTTGACAATCGGAAGCAAAAATTGAAATATTATACACGTATTTTTTTGTTTTGTCGTGGAGACACTTGTTTTCTTTATACGAGGTCGCATGAATTCTTGGTTTTTATTTTTTATTTTTGTTGAAACCAAACTTAGAGATTTGACATTCGGTAAGCACTTTTCTATCTGTTATCGTTGATTGATATACGTAATATATCAATCAACTGTTATATATGAACTGTCCCTATCCTTCTTAGTTTCCCTGTTATTCGAAATAATGTTACAACTACTATGCATAACAATTTTATATCCTAAATGTTTATCTTACATCAAATTATCATTCGAATTGAATATTGAATGGTTCACGTACACGAAAGATATTGAAACAAATGAAAAACACAAAGTGTGGTGAAGAAATAATAATGATTTTTCATTAGCTTCGATCCACCACTAGCGTCCCAATAAATAAAAATCTGACGAATTCCATGTCAGAGGGCTCGAAAAAGAATAACATCGTTACTCCCATTGGGGGTGAAGATAACACCCAGTTTTTTCAATGGATAAGGACTGTTCATATTGCCGATAGAAAAGTGCTCACCGAATTTCAGATCGCTAGGTTTTGTTTCAACTGAGACAGAAATTAAAAACCAAAAATGTATGCGAACCTTAACACGCCGTATAATTAAAACATGTTTCTCCATGACAAAACAGAAAAATACGTACTTATCTAATATTTTGAGTTTTGCTATCAATTGTCAAAGTTAGACGAGTAAAACCTGAGACACCCTGTATATGGCGTTGTTTATCACACAATATAAATTCTGTTTATACAAACCAAAAAATTCCACTCATGTAATATGTTATTTTTCTTCCCCTGTAACAATGCATTTTGATATTCCATTTGCATTTGTCTTCAATCAATAAATCATGTATAGGTGAGTGCAAGCCATTCGAATAGCAGTATTTTTCTGTAAAAAATTCCCTTTCGGTTTTTCCCTATCTTGAACTGTTTTTGGTGCCTTTCTATTATTCAGATTCGTACTTTCGAATTATATTTTTGCAGTTGAGTTTATACATACCACTAATTTATGCTCATATAGGGTATACCGGGTATATTCTTTTGAAAACTTCTCACCCCTACATTTTTGAGGGGCTGGCGGCTGGCGTCAGTGAAGGCAAAGGGGATGAAACGAGCAAGGTGATTTTTAAAAACATGTCCTCCTCATAGTTATTAGTGTAGCGGGACACAAGGTGAAAGTAATCGAAAAAAAATTTGGAAGTAGAAAGATATCAGACCCTCACTATCCTATCTAGAAACAATTGACAACTTTTTTCTATGGTACCGAAAAAAGTTACACTACACTGTTTTACCACTAACCAAACCGATTTTTTAACGCCTCGACACGTGTTTCGCTAACTATGTTAGCATCTTCAGGAGAAGATTAAAATTTTAATCTTCTCCTGAAGATGCTAATATAGTTAGCGAAACAAGTGTCGAGGCGTTAAAAAATCGGTTTTGTTAGTGGTAAAACAGTGTAGTGTATTATCGTGCCAAAGGTTCCAGTCTTCGATATACCGAAAAAAGTTATAAACGAACAAACTCAAAAATTACAAAAAAAATCTACTTCGCATGTAAATGTATATACCTTTGTAACTTGGAGACTACATAACTTAGATGCCTCAACTTCTCATCATTTTGTTGAGGATATTATGAAGATTCGATCCATGGTATATAAATTGAGTTTTTATATGTGAAAATAATTTTTTTGTCACGCATTACATGAGTAATCTAGCATTAACACCTCTTCAATTGATAATAACTTTCTTTTTCACGATATGAATTTCAATTTTTTTCTCCCATCTAGATAGATTGAAGTGTAACGAACAATTTGTTTCGAATAAACTTTTCGCACGTTTCAAAAATAAACTTTTTATAGCGCTTTGAATGACAACGTGCAACTTTAGATAGGTCTTGCACAGTGAGTGAGACAGAGTGCAATAGATACTGGTGCATGAGTGCGGAACGAAGATGAAATAATATCAAGAGCTCCATCCACAGATATGATGAATATAATAGATTTATATCGATAAATTTACATATTTGCTCGCAAAGAATGTCAATTTTAATAGTTTGTCCAGCTGTATAATGTTGATCAATTTTTTTTGGGAACTCATGTTTGGAAAATTCTAGCATCTCCCAATATCTTCTTGGTATTTTTTCTTTGCCATTTTCACTTCGTTGCCTTTGAAGTGAATTATTTTGGGACCATATTTATGAACTGAAGTTATTTACCTACATATTCAACCAAGAACGCTCCTTTCTCCATTCCCAAATGAGACAGTTATCCTCCCCGAATCTTTACTGTTTGTTCTTGTCTAGAGCACGTAAACGCCGCTGTATCGTTCTCACTCGTGCGCTCGGATGGCCTCTTACGTATTAGACAATAAATGCTTCTACAAAGTTCATTTTTGAAACGTGCGAAAACTTTATAGGAAACAATTTGTTGTTCACATTTCAATATATCGAAAGATATCATAAAAATCGAAATTCATATCGTGAACTAAAAAGTTATGATAAACTGAAGAGATGACAATGGACATTTTTTCGCGAATTCTGTACAAAATGATAAATTTAAGTTCAAAAAATAATTCAATTTCCCAACATATTATATATGAATCGAATCTCCAGAATATGCTTGATCATATTATGAAAAGACTACGTATATAAGTGCTATAATTGCGAAGTTACAAAGGTTTATATATTTACGCGCAAAGTTATTTTTTTCTTAAATTTTCGAGTTTGGTCGCCTATAACTTTTTTCGGTACAATAGAAAAAAGTAGTCAAGCTGGAATATTATGTAATAATCATATATATTCAAGGTGGTGAAGGTCCTATATCTTTCTACTCTGGAAAAAAAAAGTCTGTAAGGAAGAGGATTTTGCCTCGTTCTCCTCTTAGATGTATATTGCCTATTAGTATAGTGCCTACGAGCCCAAAAATGGTCAGATACTTCCACTTCTGAGTAAAAGCAAATCCTTTTGAACAGGCATAGAGTAAGTAGAAATAAAGAGATTCAGGGGCAGACCCACCCCTGAAACCCGCGGAGACACCCCCACCCCCTTCTCGAAGGGGTGGTGCGCACAGTTGCATATAAATATTATTTTCTCAAAAACGGTGAGAGATAGAGATTTGTGATTTACGCCATTCGAAAGAAAATTGAATTGTACATCTGATAGATATTTTTTGATTGATCAAAAATCTCAATGTCACCTCTCAATAAAAAATATATGGGAGGAGGGAGTTCTAGGCTGTCATGTTTTTCCTCATAACTATTAAACGGCCCAAAGGATCGAAAAAATTGTCGAGAGAAAAAATGAAGCTTGCAGTTTTTTCTATCGAACGATATATATGAAGTTGGAGATATCTATATAAAGAAGGCATCCAGTGGCGTACGAACACATGCGCGTTTGTTAGATTGATGTGTGAAAAATGATAAAAAATACCTACCTACCTACCGTTTGTGCATGCAACGTGAGAAATGAACATTTTACTATATGACGTGGGAGGAAGATGTTGATTTACTCATCACACAGACTAATAATTATGTAGGATACTACTTGGATTCAAGAAGGAATGTGGAAAATCTAACAATGAAGGTACAACAATTTAAACATTTTTAGTGTAATAAAAACAATCTAAAAGCATTAAAATTGACTCATCAACTCATAAAATCAGGTACTACAGCGCTAATTGCAGCATTCTTTACAGGTACATAATTGTGTACATTTTAATTTCCTCAGGAAACATTTGCATTTATGATCACAAATTTTACATTGGCATTTAATCATTATATTTGTTTCCAATCTGTCGTTCTTGAAGTTGTCCAGAGTGGTATCCATTGTTCTTCTTCCAATGTCCATCCCCATTGGGAGGGACAGGGTAATTCCAAATTAGCAGTAGCTAAATTGCCCCAAATATGGCCTCCCTGATAAATACATCTTCTGGCGTGTAGTGAAAGTGCATTGAATGTGGGTGGAAGATTCTCAATAGACCTATTTTTTTTGTAAATAAGTCCATTCGACAAACATCTAAGTTTTCCGCTTCTGAATGTTTATCGTACAAAAATATGACATACTTTTCTAATATACAGGGTGTCCTTAAAAGGTCTTTACAAAAAGCTACCACATATTCTTCAGACCAAAACAATTCGATACAAGCAAACTTACCTCAGTAAAAAGTTGCTTAGTTTGGGCGCTAGACGGCTCTGAAGTTGAAATTTTCAAATCGATTTTGCTTCATAACTTTTGAACGGCTCATGAGATTTTCTTCAAATTTGGTACGTTGGCATAGACTCATCGGGCAATGAAACTCATATCATAATCATAATGAATATCATTCCGTGGGCGTAGAACTTGATTTTTTCAGGAAATAAACATCTAAAACTTCTACGCCAATGAAAAAAAATCAGTTTCAGTATGACATCTAGATAGCCCAAATCATTCACTACAAAAAAGGTACTCTTGATAAAATTCGATTACTCTGATGGTTTCGACAATATTTAAGTTTTAGTGATTTCGCGCATATTTAAATAATAAAACGATTGATAGATATTGCATGAAAGTTTTCCAAAATGTTCACTATTTTCGCGTGAACAAAGATTTATACGACGCAAAAAGTTGAAATCCTAATCATAATGAATATCATTCCATGGGCGTAGAACTTGCTTTTTTCAGTAAATTAACATCTAAAACTCCTACGCCAATGGAAAAAAATTAGTTTCAATATGAAATCTAAATTATTCAACTCATTCACTACAAAAAAGGTACTCTTGACAAGAGTCGATTCCTCTCATGGTTTCGACAAAATTTTAATTTTAGTGATTTAGAGCATAATTAATAATAAAACGATTAACAGATATTTCATAAAAATTGTTCAAAATGTTCACCATTTTCACGTATACAAAGATTTATACGACGCAAAAAGTTGAAATGTACTCTTTGCATAACTTCTTCATCGCCTGTAAGATTATTCGTCGCCTGTTGGATACGTTGCCATAATTGTTCTACAGTATTCACAGGTGTCTTGTAAACCGTAGACTTGAGATAACCCCATACAAAATAATCCATCGGTGTTAAGTCTGGAGAACGTGGTGGCCAATTCACGGGTGCATCATTACCTCTACCTATCCATCTGTCTGGGTACTGTTGGTTTAAAAAATTCCTAACATCCACCGAAAAATGTGGTGGAGCTCCATCGTGCATAAACCACATATCTACCCGATGTTGGAGTGGTAAATCTTCCAACAAATTTGGCAACGTATTTCGTAGATGTTGTAAATACATGTCTCCTGTTAATCTTTGTGGAAGTATGACAGGACCAATTATAAAATTTCCTATTATTCCAGCCCAAACGTTGATTTTGAATTCGTGTTGAAAATGGTTTATTTTAATGGAATGAGGATTTTCAATTGCATAAACGTGTTCATTATGAAAATTAGTTATTCCTCTTCTCGTGAAACAGGCTTCATCATGTGAACAAAATATTCTTTCCAAAGTTCAGATTCATTTCTCTTTGCAAATTAATGAACCTACAAAACATCAGACGACTTTGTGAATCATGGATTAATAAATCTTGAACTGGCGTCTTGTGGTATGGGTATAATAATTGTTCTCTTAGTACTTCATGAACGGCATTCCTAGAAACTTCTAGTTCATTACTTATCCGTCTAGTACTCAATTCTGGATTCTCTTCAATACGGTCTAAAATTTCTACTTCGACTTCGGGAATCCTTACATAACGCTGTCTTCCATAATCACCAGTTCTAGGAGCAAAATGACCGGTCTCCCGAAGACGTCTCTCAACTGCAGCAAAGGTTGGGTGGCTTGGTACGCGACGATTTGGAAACCTTGCCGAATACACCCTCACACTCTCTCGACCATTTCCTTGACAATATCCGAATACCAATAACATATCGGTGTATTCTTCATTGGTGTATTGTACGGCCATGATAAATCAGAAAAGTCCGATATCAACAATCAACGTCAATAAAACTCGACAAATCAACACAGATGAAACTATGGAAACCGAGAATGTGAATATCACTGTTTTCGAGCAGATAATAATAGTCTTCAGAAAAAAAAACCAGTGCTACTTATTTTCAATAGAAATAACCTATGCAAAAAGTACATCTCAACTTTTTGCGTTGTATAAATCTTTGTATACGTGAAAATGGTGAACATTTTGAACAATTTTTATGAAATATCTGTTAATCGTTTTATTATTGATTATGCTCTTAATCACTGAAATTAAAATTTTGTCGAAACCATTCGACCATTTGTCAAGAGTACCTTTTTTGTAGTGAATGAGTTGAACAATCTAGATTTCATATTGAAACTAACTTTTTCCATTGGCGTAGGAGTTTTAGATGTTTATTTACTGAAAAAAGCAAGTTCTACGCCCATGGAATGATATTCATTATGATTAGGATTTCAACTTTTTGCGTCGTATAAATCTTTGTTCACGCGAAAATAGCGAACATTTTGGAAAACTTTCATGCAATATCTATCAATCGTTTTATTATTTAAATATGCGCGAAATCACTAAAACTTAAATATTGTCGAAACCATCAGAGTAATCGAATTTTATCAAGAGTACCTTTTTTGTAGTGAATGATTTGGGCTATCTAGATGTCATACTGAAACTGATTTTTTTTTAATGGCGTAGAAGTTTTAGATGTTTATTTCCTGAAAAAATCAAGTTCTACGCCCATGGAATGATATTCATTATGATTATGATATGAGTTTCATTGCCCGATGAGTCTATGCCAACGTACCAAATTTGAAAAAAATCTCATGAGCCGTTCCAAAGTTATGAAGCAAAATCGATTTGAAAATTTCAACTTCAGAGCCGTCTAGCGCCCAAACTAAGCAACTTTTTACTGAGGTAAGTTTGCTTGTATCGAATTGTTTTGGTCTGAAGAATATGTGGTAGCTTTTTGTAAAGACCTTTCAAGGACACCCTGTATATGTAACTGATTTTCATCAGGTTGTTTAGGGCGAAGTGTCAGCTCTATTAGGTATTTCGGAATGCTGTCGAAATCAGATTCAAACCCAAACAAATAGCTGTCATTCCGTGACTTTTTTAACCATATTTTCAATTGAATTTAAAATGTGTTAAATGCTGCTTTCTTCGCTTCTTTAGTTGATAATTGAACTTTATATACTTAGTTTTATTAGAATTGCATCATCTTTATGAAAATTATTGAATAGTTGATGTGTATTCCTGTGATGCTGTGGTGTATTCTGGACACTATTTGGATAAGTTTTGCTTGGTGTTTGTGTTATAATAATGTTTTATCGTGGAATAATCAATTGTAAGAGTCGGTAATATGGTGATAGCATGAAGTTTCATCGAATCCTGAGTGTCTTGAAATTTAGACATAAATTGGAACAATGAATTATCAAAAGAAGAGACAAGTGGATAAATAGAAATGGTTTGATGGAGCTGGAAACTGAAAATGTTGAGAGTTTGCAGCAAACATTTCCTACCTACTTGGTGAGTTCACTGAAACAGGTAATGAATAGTAGTAAATATAATAGGTATAATGGAAATTTTAGGGAAACCTGCATATCTATCAGATGTTAATAATCCTATCTGGGCTCCCAGTTTATTTTTGGGATATGATAGCTTAGCCTCTGACAACCAATCTAAGGAAACTATCAATGATATGGAAACATGAGAATGCCAAGGTGAGGCTGCAGGACCATCTGATTTCAAACAGGCTGTAGGATCATCAGATTTTCAAGATGAGAACCTTAGTATAGTTCCTGTTGAATGTGATAAATATTCACAAACAAATATCACAGCTGTCAGCCTAGTGCTGATCTAATTATAATTTGATAGGAATCACCCCACAAGAAACAGTATGTTTGATCAGTGAGGCTTGTGGAGAAAGAGCATCTGATTATCCCATAACAATCAATTCAAAATTAATAGATAATATTATTCCAGATGAGTTTCTGTACAAGATCAATTGAATATAATTGATAACAATCTTTATTAAATCCAGAATTACTGAAAGAGAAAACTTTTTTTAAATTAGTTTTATTGACTAGAAGCTAGAAATCTTTTATATGTATGGAAAAACTAATTTTGTTAAATAGCATGCACTGTTGAAAATGTTCCACTTTTCTTGACTTTCAATCTATTCATGTATGTCTACTGTTCTAACAATCTTCCTGAACTCATCTGAATTTCAAACAGAATCTATCCAACTTTCAATTAATACAAATTCAATTTGTAGGTGATTTGATTTTAGGTGACCATGGCTTTTTGGTTGGTGACTATGTACAAATTCTGAATGCCCAAGTGAAGATTCAAGCTTTTACATAAGGAAAGAAACAATTACATCCTACTGAGATTGTGGGAACTAGTGTATAAGTACAGGATATTAGCTGATCAACATGGCAATTTCACTTATAATGTGGTGATGATCCAACTCTCCACAAAATCATTACAATTTACTGTGCAAATATCAACATATGTTCCCCAATTGTTCAATTGGACTGAATATATTATGTTATTGATTGATGAAGATATATAGTTATAGAGTTGTTATGCAATATAGACAAATCTTTGATAAGTAGGAACCAAATATATACAGCATATCTCACTTTGAAAGCCCCTTCCTCTATATCCCTCAATATCTTGATTTTTATAAAATCATATTAGGAATATTTTGGCATAAAAACTAACTTCATATTGTTCCTCATGCTTCCAAACCTCTATATTGTGCAAAAAAATCACCACATGTCAAATTGACAGGATTGGCTTAATTTTTTTTTATTTTCAGCCTGGAGAAAATAGTGAATTCAAACTGCTAATCATGATTTAAAAAAAAAAACAATATTTTATGTTGAAGAACACAGGAGAAGAAATACTCAGTTTTTTTCAAAAACACAAATGAACAAGATTGAAATTTATTATATTGTAAGAGATTTTTCTTTGTGCGCACACTTTTGGTTGGTCAATTTTCACGAACTTTTCATGAAACATCAATGAACAGTGGATTCATATGTTAATTTGTGTTAATTCATAATCAAATTGTTGATACAAAAATCTGAATTATCATGTTATATTGAGTTAATGTGATAAATATTTTGTGTATGAATGATAGGTACTCATTATGATAGCAAATGTTTGTAATTATTAATAAGTATTTTGTGTGATGATGATATCTATAGATACTTTGAACTGTGATGATTGTCAAAATTTCTAGATTGAAAATTCAAGAAGAATTATTGATGAACAAGGTTCATCTGTTTTTCAATGAATTGTTGGTCAATACAGCAAACTTTAACAAGACATTAACATGTTCAAGATAATTCACAAAAATGACTTGGTGGACTTTCTGGAAACACATTCTGTTGACTATATAATTATCATTACAGGTATTACATTGAAATGTGTTTGAGAAAACTATAGTTAAGATGAATAAAATCATGAAGCATGAATATGTAGTGTTTTAATGAATTATAAGGTTGAAAGAAACTATTTATAATATAGCTTAATTTTTAATTGGAGAATAATTGATTTCATCAATAGTGTAGATATTTGGGGGAATTGTGTCAATATCTTATTTGTGAATTTTCATATTTGTCTAGTAGTTAAGAACAAAGTGAATATTTTTGACATAAATTTCCAGTAGTGATATTGCAGAGCAAGACTAACATCAAAATATTTTCTGGAGTTACTATGGTCAGTATACATTTTCAGATATTTAGAGTTGAATCATGATCCTTGCAGCTTGCAGATCAGAGCTTACAGGAGTCTGATACAAATTTTTCAAACAGAATTTACACAAATAGGTAAAGTGGAGGGAATCAGTGATATGCATTGGTGTTGTCCTTGTAAGTAAAAGGGATATGCCTGTTTTGTGTGAAAATTATTGAGGAATTAATATGATTAATTGCTTATGCATGGCAGGAATATCAGATATTTGCTAGGTCAATTTCTCTTGAAGATTCCAATATTTCTGAGAGCTGTTGCCTTCTATAGGTTGAATATGTTCTAACTTTAGTATGATTTTCTCTCAGATTTTTAAGACTGGCAAGAGTAACATTAGAAGGTTTAGGATTCATCCATTTTGTCTGAAAATGGGTACTTGACTTGGCAGTTCTGCAGTTGTGAATACATGTTAAGCTATAGAGACAAGCAACAACATGACTACAAACTTCTGACAGCCCAGCCATGCAGGTGTAATGGCTCTGTATTTATTCCTTGATCACTTTTACACAATACCCAGACTTCTAGTGAGGGTAAAATCATCATTTGAAAATGTTTCACCTACAATAATATCAAATATTCAACAGGTACTATCCAATTATCCACTAATAGTATGACTGCCTAGAACAACAAACATATGCCACTGATTTTCTTCACTCCACATAGGTATTTGTACAAAACATGCCTCAGAAAATGTATACCCACTCAAACTTTCATGAGCTTTCGTTTGCTCTGCAGTCTGCAGTATGAAAACTAGGAGTTAATCTATTGAAGTGACTCCAGGAAACATCGGAGCCTGGGTTTCCATTATTCTGCAGAGAATTGGGATCAATAGAATCACTGACTTTGAGTTTCTCTTTGTATCGCTCTATATTATGACCACCAGAAATTCCTAATTTCAATAAATATTCACTTTATTCATGATAAAAACTACAATATCAAAAAATCAAAACAAAATCAGTGACGATCATAACCTTAAAACTCGCAATTTAGGGGAAGAGGAAGTAAATTTTTGACGTTTGAAGTACGGACGGAAACGGGGCAGGTACAGCGGCCATTTTTAGGTCACGGGTTCTGGAATGCCTAATTAATACATCTGTTACGACAGAAAAAACATACCATGCTTCCCAACATTTTCTTTTTCCTTTTCCGAAGAAGGCTGATGTTACATCGCACCCAGTGAAAGCGTGAAACATTGGCAGACCCAGGCATTTCTCTTTCAATTTATCAGAAATTTCTACGCAAGAAATGTACTTCATATTCTTTTCCGTACCAAACTCTATCCAAATATCCTGCTCTTGATGCTGATACTGATAGAAAATTGCGAGAATGATCACATCAGTTTCCACAGTTTTTATCAAGATTCTTTTCAAATTATTTTCCATACAATTTTGAGTATGAACAAAAATCCGAGTATCAGCTTCCTCATGGTTGCAAACACCAGTTATTTTATTGATTGCTCAATTGTATTACATACTACTACTGTATTCTCGGGTAATGGCATGTCTTTGAGGTGGTTGGAAATTGAATCGAACAATTGTTTCTTATTTTCCGAGTCTCTCAAGAAGTCATTCCAATTTCGTGGAATGCTGGTGTTTTCTCTTACCAATTTCCTTTTCCCTTTTCCCATCTTTTATCTTGTACTTGCCTTCAATCTCTTATCAATATAAATATCCCAGATTACATAAATCCTCTTAGAGGTATCTAAAATTCTTAGAATATAAGGCTCTACAATAAGAGAGATATATTCTTGAAAAGTACAGCAAGCCTTGGGTTGTAGTATGTGTACTAATGCAGCACCATCAATCAATACAGCATCAACATCAGTTGGTTTACTCTCAACTGTTATGTATTTGTCTAAGCATCGTAATAAATCTGATTCCGTGCCATGGTACATTAGACCAAGTTGAGCGAGTGAGGGTGGATAAGGATGTTTCTCAAATTTGAAAAAAAATGTCAGGTCACCATCTCTATTCTGTGACACAACGTGAAGTCTACTGAATAAAGTAACATCTGATTTTAATTCTTTCACTTGCTTTATTCTGCTAATTTTTTTTATTCTTGAAGGGAATTTTATTATTTTTAGTGATTGGTTCAGAAATTGATTTTTTCGAGTGTATCAACCTATCATAGAAAAATGCTCTGCATTGATGGACGCCTTTATCTAATAACAGTCTCAAACATTCGTCATTCACGACAATTATTCTACTATCTAGAGCGAATAATTCAGTTGAGGTTTCCTGGAACGGATTACCATATGTTTTGAAGGTATCTGATCCCAATGAAGATGGACATTGGAAGAAGAAAAATGGATACCACTCTGGACAACTATCAAGAACGAAAGATTGGAAACAGATATAATGATTAAATGCCAATGTGAAATTTGTGATCATGAATGCAAATGTTTCCTGAGGAAATTAAAATTTACACAATTATGTACCTGCAATTAGCGCTGTAGTACCTGATTTTATATATGTTTTATTTTATTTTCAGTTGATGAGTTAATTTTTATGTTCTCAGATTGTCTTATGTAGTTTTCGGAGTTGATGAGTCAATTTTAATGCTTTTAGATTGTTTTTATTACAATAAAAATGTTTAAATTGTTGTATACCTTTATTGTTAGATTTTCCACATTCCTTCTTGAATCCAAGTAGTATCCTACATAATTATTAGTCTGTGTGATGAGTAGATCAAATTCTTCCTCTCACGTCATATACTAAAATGTTCATTTCTGACGTTGTATGCACCAACGGTAGGTAGGTAGGTATGTTTTATCATTTTTCACACATTATTCTACCAAACGCGCATGTGTTCGTACGCCACTGGATGCCTTCTCTATATAGATATCTCCAACTGCATATATATCGTTCGATAGAAAAAACTGCAAGCTTCATTTTTTCTCTCATTCAATTTTTCGATTCTTTGCACCGTTTAATAGTTATGAGGAAAAACATGACAGCCTAGAACTCCCTCCTCCCATATATTTTTTATTGGGAGCTGACATTGAGATTTTTGTTCAATTAAAAAATATCTATCAGATGTAAAATTCAATTTTCTTTCGAATGGCGTAAATCGCAAATCTCTATCTCTCACCGTTTTTGAGAAAATAATTTTTATATGCAACTGTGCGCACCACCCCTTCGAGAAGGGGGTGGGGGTGTCTCCGCGGGTTTCAGGGGTGGGTCTGCCCCTGAATCTCTTTATTTCTACTTACTCTATGCCTGTTCAAAAGGATTTGCTTTTACTCAGAAGGGGAAGTATCGACCATCGTAGGACCTTAGCTATATAGCACAACTTGTAAGCTGTGCCTGTGGAACTTATTCGGAGAATTCAGACGACCGACCGCAGATGCCTCAAGGGGTAACACTCAAGGCCGCTTTTACTATAAATCGACGCGTCCATGCCAAAACGGCACAAACGCCAAAATGGTCACTTCTCACATTTTGGTACTCAATAATAGGTATTCACATGCTGCATCCAATGGTCAAAACGGCATATATTTGTAAATTCTTTTTTCTGTCTTTTCTTGTATTTTAAATTTGCGCAAGCGCCAATTCGACCATATTCAATGAAAATCAAACGGCACAAAAGCCAGTTACCCATAAGCATTCCATGGGGTGAGGTGTTTCGCTTGTGAGATCACAGTAAGTAATATTTGATTCATATGGAAGTTGATTACATTACTCCGTTGAACTATCTGCATGTATTTCTAGTTCAAATGACGTATTTATCACCCAAAATCGTAGCTTTTGAGGAAAAAGTATGAGGCGTTAATGTCAAAACAGTATCATGAGAACTTGTTTGGCATTAATGCCATCGCTTATAGCGAATCACATGCATTATCCTCACATCGAAAAAACATGTTTAAATACAATTATTCATAGTTTTTTTATGTTTTACTGCGAACCTATCGTCGCTTGATATGTCAGTAGGAAGTTGATAATCAATTTCAAATAGAACAGCTTCAAAACTGCGATTGATATTTGGCGCTTATGCCGTTTCCTTACTTTGCAGATGAACATCTCTAGAAGCAAACAAATTCTGTTGATGGTATTGAAAGAAACTGAGAATCCAGTGGTTTCAAACTGCAATGATGTTTCAACTAACTCTTCAAACTGTGATAATGTTTCGAATGACATTCCGAATTGTGTTTTCATTTTATTAATAAATTTTATTTTGTTTGTATGATCTCTTCACTCTTTTATCAGATACCCAATAGTTCCAAAGTTTTGAATAATAAATTTTTCAATCGTTTCACAGTTTCAAAACATGATTTTTCCGATGATGATAATAATTTTCAAGATGAAAATCTTTCCTTATGATGGAATATTTTGTAGATCATCATGGTGGCATAAACGACACACTTGAGAAATCACTCACATCAATTTCAACTTGGCAAATCAACTGTATAAGCGGCAATTTGAGCAAAACTTTGAATGTTCGATGACACAAACGCCAGTATCACTTTTGGCATAAACACATTGTACCTAGTGTGGACTGGCACAAGCGCCATTTTTTCAATTTTTCATTTATTGTATGAGGGCGAGAATCAGAGTCTTCATCAGACATTCATCAAAAATAATGAAAAAAATCAATCTTTCATTGAAGACATCCAGCAGACTTGTGTGGCAATCACGAATGAAGTTAATCAGTTTTAAGTCTCTCCTGTAAAGTTGACTCGATGGCATTTGTGCCGTTTTGGCATGGACGCGTCGAAATGTTGAAATATTTTACGCTAGAATGAGTTGGAGTGAGACACTAGACGACTTTCTTCGTTATCGGGCCCCGCCTCCTTCGGACAGGATTTTTACTTCCCCCTTTACACCTTAGATTAAGTTTGACCTTTTTCAGAGGGTAAACCCCACCTTAAGGTTTCGGAACTTTGGATATATTATTACGGTAACGCTTACCACCCCAAGAAGGCTTCACAGTTGCAATTACTCTATGGTCACCAATTAGGTTTCTACGACGTTGTCGTTACTTGATCGATCACCTAATAATTTAGTCAATTCTTGGTGATATTTCGAGTAACATATTGGTAATTCCTACTCAAACAATTCCTTCATAGTTGAAACAACTTTTCGGTAATTATATTCAGTTGAAGTTACCAATACATAGGTTATCATAACTGACGAGTTCCAAAAGTAACTTTATGATTCATTTTCGATTGGAAGCCATATTGATTGATGTGATAACCATTTGAACAGGAAATAATTTTGGTTTTTCTTGTTGATAAACATCATTTTATGAAGAATAATAGCATTCGTTCGATCACAAATTGCATAATAATGGAAATTAACATGATTTACGATGATTTTTGAAAAATAGCCGAATGAAATAAAACCATATTTTTGGTGAAATGAGCCGTATTTTGTGGGCGCATCTTGAATTTCGAGGCAAAATCATCACATTTATCGAAAAACTGAATGTTGTTCGAATTTTTCAAGTTCGAGTATCAATTATTTCGCGTGTTTGTCCTTGTATTATTTATTGAATGGTTAGGCATATTGGACTTGTTCATTTTTCGTGAATGTGAACTTCATGGATGAAATGAAGAATAATAAAGAGAGAAAATAATATTTTTATGAAGTGGAAAAGAAATAGAAAGTCAGGTAGGAAAATTTACTACATCTTTACGTAATTTCGACATCGACGGGTCGTAAGCATTACGTAATTGTGTGAGTTCCCGCTACGTCGGCAAACCGTAATAATTACTCGTGATTTGTTCCCCATTTTGGTCGTAAATACGTAGTTACGACGTAATTATAACGTAACCGCAACTAGTAAATATTACTTAATAGTCGACCCAATAGTCGTAATTACGTAATCGCGACTATAAATGCTAGTTGGGATACTGGTGATCTGAAATCAATTTGAATTTCTGTACAAAATCGGTAATTCTGATTTTTATGATTTTTCCTATTATCTTACTAATATTTGAAAGAAGTGATATCGGTCTATAGTTCGATACAGCCAGTTTGTCTCCAGCTTTGAATAATGGTTTGATGACAGTTAATTTCAATGGTTTTGGGAAAACACCAGTTGTTAGAACTTGATTAACAATGTACGTGATGGGCCCTACAAGAAATTCAACACAATTCTTTATTGTATCTGCACCAATATTGTCTAGACCTGGTGCCTTTTTGTTCTTGAGTTCTTTCATTACTTTTCTTACCTCATTTCCGTCGGTTTCTCTCAAATGAATTGAATTTTGTACGGGTTCACTATGAAATTTTTGTTTAGGTTTGTTAATTTTTGCAGCAAGATTCGCGCCAATGTCCGTGAAATAATTATTAAAAGTTTCTGCAATTTCGCATTTATTGGTTAATATGGTATCACCTGATTTAATTGCTTTGAATACTTTTTTCTCAGTCTCAGTTTTCTGCAGATTTTTCACGAAACGCCACATGTCCTTCGGACAGTTTTTAGTTTCATTAATCTGTTTTTGATGAAATTTTATTTTTGTTTGTTTGATTAGTTCACTAAACGAATTTCTGTATTTCCTCAAATTGTTTAATAATTCTGTGTTTCCTGGATTGTTCTGAATATTTTTGTACATGAGGTTCTTTCTATTTATTGATTTGACAAGTCCATTCGTTATCCAAGGATTTCTTTTGCAATTATTTCTCTTCATTCGTGTACGAGTGGTACTCAATGATATATATTCTTTGATCTTATCAATGAAAAAACAGGTTGCCTCATTTACATCAGTTTGTTCATATAGTCTAAGCCAATTTTCCCCTGATAATTAATTTCTCAAAACGCTGTAATCAAGATAAGTTTTCAGATATTTTCCTTCGATTTTTTCTTCTTTTTCATTCTGGAATTCATATTGGAGAATCTCTGCAAAATGATCAGATAGGCAAGATTTCAATACTATTGGAATAAAGAGTTCATAATTTTCTTTGGTTTTCAAGAAGATGTGGTCTAAACAGCTTCTTCTATTCTCTTGTATACGAGTTTCAGTATTTATCACAGACTGATAGCCGTGTTCCTGCACTATATCAAGTATTCGTGACAGTAATCACTTTCGTCCATGATATCAATATTTATATCACCTATGATGAGGCCTATGTGCATTTCTGGTTGTTTTCGTTTCAAGTATTCGTGACAGTAATCACTTTCGTCCATGATATCAATATTTATATCACCTATGATGAGGCCTATGTGCATTTCTGGTTGTTTTCGTTTGAGGTGATTATTCAATTGTAAATTGAAGTCATAAACACAAGTAGATGGGGGCCTGTAGAGTGCTAAAATATTGAAAATTTTCTTGTTTATCCTCAATTCAATTCCGATTGCCTTTATGTTATTAAGTGTGATGATATGGTGACTAAAATTTAGGTGAGATTTTATAAATATTATTGTGCCATCACATTTATTCCAATTACTTTCTGGGTAAATTGTGGTGTAATCCCTTACTTAATACAAACTAATATCATGAACAATCCAGGATTCGGTTAGTATAATAATGTCAAAGGGATCAATAAACTCTTCCAACATAACCTGCAATTCCCCAAAATTTTTTGATATGCTCCTGATGTTATTATGAAATATGTTTAATTCATCATTTGAATTTTTATTGAGCAATGTATTGCATTCCTCAATTGTGTCGGCAGTTGCTGTCTTTACCTTTACCGCCTCATAATTCCTTATATTATTATAGTCCTCCATGTTTTTTTTTAAAGAATAATGATAATTTTATTTCACTATAAATACTATATAATACAAAATGGTGAAGGATTTAATAGTATATCATTCGACGAGCGTGTAATGATGGCCATTACTCATGAGAATGAAGTTTGTGACGTGAGCCGCAGGCGAACGTCGTAATCATTCGAATGAGTAATAGCCATTACACGCAAGTAGAATACTATAATTTTTCTATGACTGAGTGATGAACTGGTTGAGTTCATGAGCAATGAATATCTTCGCTTTCTTTGACACATATCGATCAGATTTCCTTTTTAGAAATGTTCGTAATTTCAAATATTTGTCAATATTCACATAATTTTCCATTGAAATTGTGCTTCTTAGTATATTCATGGAATACTGTGACCACAAGGAGGATGCTTTGTGTTTAGCTGCTAATTCGCCAAAATAGGCTAGCAGTACATTATCCGAAAACGAATTTGCAAGTTTTGCTTTTCGCCAAACCACTTCATACCTTTTTTTAGATTCCTCGGGCAAAACGCTGATTGTACTTGAATTGGCAGCTTTCGAAACTTCTGATGGTGGAGAGCAGTTGAATTCATTTTCGCTTTCTGAATCCATATTTGTACAAAAAGTCAGTTCTAAATCACGCCAGATAGCTATTGTCAAATTATGACATTTTATGACGAGTCTGATTCAAAAGTTTCACTGCATGCCCCATATTATCATTACAACTGGTGTCAACTGTTTTGTAGGTAATGAATCTGCTTTGTTGCTGATTGGCCATAGCCTGTTGTGTAAAGGCTCTTACACATGGGGCGTGGCTTGTTTTGTGTAATGCATCCAGTTACCCAACAAAAATGTTACATTAAAAGGGTCTAGTTTTCAACAGTCATAGAAAAATTAAATTAAAAGTAGTCTAGGTTCTAACTGTACAATAATTAATAACCAATTTTTGATTTCACTTCTTCAACTGTGAGCGAGTGCTTTTCTTTGGAAATTTTCCTGGATCCTCCTTTTCTGCCTCTTCTTCCTGTTTCCGTTTGTTCCAACTGGTCGTATCCTGCTGGGTGTTACTTGATAGTGCATCAATGAGATGTCAACTGGATTATTCATGTCCACATTTTCTTCCTGTTTCAGTTCTTCATATGTGAAGGATTTTCCATTCACAATTAGATTATTATTTTTGAAAACTGCTGTTAAATTATCTGCTAATGCTTCCTTTCTCTTTTCAATCATAAATTTCCTTTCCTTATATTCTTGCTCAGGATAGTCTTGTCCGAAGAAAATGTTTAGTTTCTTCAATTCAGAAAAATGTTTCTTAGCATTCACGAGAACAGTTTGTTTCAAACTATAATTGACTACCTCACAAACTATTGGACGTTGCTTTTTTTCTTGTGGTTTACCAATTCTATACAGGTCTCGAAAATCTGACTTACTGCAATCAATCCCAAGAATAGAAATCATCACATCGATAATTTTTTCACAATAATTGTCTCTTTCACTTTCCTCGATGCCATAAACAATAAAATTAAATTTCTTGATTTTTCTTTCAAGTCCTAAAACTTTGCTTTTCACTTGTACATTTTCTACTTCTAAAAATTTTATTTGGTTTTTCAGAGTGTCAACTTCTGAGGAAATTTTATTACGTTCAAATCATTATTGCCATTCGTAATGAGAGTATATAAATCTTCTCTCTAGCTCGGGATTTTTCCGCTCTGAATGTTTTTTATCTATATTGATATACCTATTCACCGATTGAAATTTTCAGTCTAGTGGAAAACGGAATATTAGACTTCACGTTTTCAGGGTTTTATACACTAAATGAGAAAAATAAGGTATAGGGTATCAATAAAAAATCTACAATTCTGTTCAAGTAGAATGATGTATTCTTGTTTTCAGACAAATATCTCTACTCTGATTCGAAGGGTACTGATCAGTTAGGTCCTTCCATCCAATTACAACAAAACACACTTTGTATTTCAATGTTCATGGCACTCTGTGATACATGTTCATTGACACTGACAATTAAAAACAGGAACGAGATTTTATTGAGAGAAACATTTAATACTACGGTGAGTTCATGATAAAGGAATGAGAATAATAAAGGAGTATTCTCTTCAAGAGAGAAAATTTACTTGTATCTATTCTGTCCACATAGTGTGGAAAAGCTCTGTAGCTCCATTGCAATGAGAGATACTTATATACAACATTCTCTAGGGAATAAAGGTAGTACAATATCGTGAGGTATGAAAATCAAAATCATTTTAATCCCTACAGGATGTTCTTTGAACATGGGGCTACATGAGTCACGCATTTTCAAATGGAACATTTTGTATTTTCTCACATCCAGATTTGTCGTTATCTTCCTACATAAGTATGTCTTATTTTTGCAATTCTTTGGCGGCATTGCCAAAGCTGTCTAGAATTATTGCAAGAAAGAATGATACACAAAATCATGTGGAATCCAATATATGCCTGCAGATCTTTGTTTTCATAATTTCCATCCAAAATTATGCATTAAAGAAGATTTTGTCGAACTCTTATCGCAATGGAGAAAGGAACAATAGAGCTTTCCACATTACGAGGACACCCGATATACAGTACTTTCGTAAAGTACTGAATACATTATTTTTCAGCCAAATTATCTGTTTCTGAGGAATCTCCTGCAACAAGTCGATTTTTATTCTCATTTTGACAAATTCAAAAGGAAAAATTGAATATATATACAGGGTTATTGACGTAAGCGACAGTTTCTTTGAATAGAACACCCCATATTATTATTCAATTTCTAGAATATCTATGGGAAGTTGAATTCAAAAAAATATCACACATATAGGATTCGTATACAGTGCTTCCGGTAAATTCAGGGCTTTCGTAAAGAGGAGAATAAATTCGTAAATAATGAGAGAAACGATTTCTGGAAAAAACCCACTGAGTCGAATTATACTTCATTCGAGCCATGCTTGGAGATTACAAAAATTTAATGATATTTGGGGTGATGAAAAAAATGTCTGGGACGTCATACTAGAACGTGGATCACCTTGTATATCCAATATGGGAAATTGAGAATGAAAATCGAACCGTTTCAGAAGATTCCTCATATATCAATGAAATAATATTGAATAATATTGCTATTGAGATATAATTGATGGCTATGGTTTTGACCTTTTTCAGAATGAAGTGTGGAAGCCAATCAAAGTAATTTATGACAACTCGAAATTGAAAGGTGAGGAATTATTCATGTATCCTACCCGGATACAGAATGCACCAGACACTGATCAAGGAATGTGGGCTTTAGATGATGTCAGATTGTGTAATAAAGATGGTGAGTGAATACACACTCATATCAGATGACCATGCAGTTAATCCAAAAGAAAGAATCTCATTTTGACATTGGATGATTTTGGAATAAAATGAGGTATAACTCATTTCAAACAATATTCAAGGTTTTATAGTGGAGTACACCAAATTATTGATAAATCAGTATGATCTTTGTTTACTTACCATTAGTAGGAGTGCCGGTTCCAAAATTCTACCGTCATCTGAGAACGAGATGATATATATGTCCAAAACGAATGTAAAAATATTGTTGTTCATCGAACGGCACTTGTGCCAATCACTATCCTGAGCAAAATGATAAAAAAATAGCACGTGTCTGTGCGGAAATTTGCACTTGATATCACGATTTGATAACGAGATAAGAATCAGTCCGAGCCAAATCCACGGCACAGAGATTCATTTGCTCCTATTTTTCCGGACAAACTTCTGCCATGTGACAACGAGTTGAAACAAGAAGCAAATGAAAGGGAGAAATGTTCCTTTCGCGAATATCCAAACGTGTCGCGATTCAAACTGATCTATGTTGGTGAATATTTCGTCCTCGTCGAAAGATAATATCCGATGGACCAGCGTGAAACTGATGTGATACTCACACTACAATAAGTATTCTAAACCCTCGTCTAAACCACTTGTTGAGTTTCACAATGGTTCAATGGATATAATCTTCAGAGGAAGGCGAAATATTCTGGCAAGTATTGACGCTCTGCCACTAACTAAGATCAGATAGAAACGCGGCACGTTTGGATATTCGCAAACGCGACATCATCTGCTCTTATTTGCTTCTTGTTTCAACTCGTGTACCATGCAAGCTCATAATTTCACAGTATTATTATAAGATAGGTTTAGGTTAGTATTTGGTGGATACGCACAAACTGATAAAAGTGTCGAAGTGGATGGGAGCAACTGGTGAGCGCTCGTGGTTCTAGAACATTTCGGATGTTTCCAGGCGAAGAAGCTGACCAATGGAAACGAAGGGTGAAGCGTCGTATTTTGGCGCGGGATTTGCTAAGTTGGTGAAGACAAGCGTCTATAAACACCGAAGGCTCTCCGCATCCGATGATGTCCGATCACCTTCGGATCATTCGCAGCTGCCTTTCGCGCGCGTTTGATTTTCACCCAGCTACTTCTTATTATTTGTGGTTATTGTGTGTACGAATGGATTTTGGCATTGTATTTTTTCGTCTTTACCAGAAATCCAGAATGACTTGGTGCCCTATTTGTAATCAATCGTTTTACAACGTCGTAGCTAGAACTATCATTATACAGGGTGTATCTTAAATGATGAGTTTAATTTCAGGTGGTAATTCCTTGTCATATTTCATGACAAAAAGTTCATATAAACGTGTGTCCTAATTTGCTCCGTTTCCGAGTAACGGGGTGTCCAAAGTTGAATTAAATATCTGTTTTTCATGAATTACTCAAAATACTGTTCGCCGATTTTGATTAAACTTCGTGTGTTTTTTCATGGAAGTAGATTTTGAATTTTGTTTCCAGTGGTGTGTGATATTCACTGTAGTAACTATTGTACGCTGATGTTGTTGCTGAGTTTGATATTATTGGAAATTAATAGCAAAACGTTATCGTTATGCAATCAATGTCTGCGCTTCTCTGTTACTTTTTACTTTTTCATTAAACTTTGGACACCCCGTTACTCGGAAATGGAGCAAGTTAGGACACACGTTTATAGTAACTTTTTGTCATGAAATATGACAAGGAATCACCACCTGAAATTAAAGTCATCATTTAAGATACACCCTGTATTTTATCAATTACACCCTTATGTCAATAAGTTATTGATGGGTCACCTTGTATGCATTATTGTTAGCTCATTATATCTATTCTGAGTCGAAAAATATGTCAGAATATTGGGGCCTGTAGAGGCCCAAGTATCCACAATTTGCAAGTTTTCAAAATGTGCGTACCTAGCACATGAACATTACATCGAATTACTTGCAAGCCTAAAGAATGAATAGGTTTTTTTCAGGTATTTTGCTTGGTGGCTACATAGTGTGATCATTTTCGATATAAAAGACTATTGCCCTGATGCTCATGTAGGCGTTTTTAGATGTGCAGACATTTCAACATTAACTATTAAGTATAGGTAGGTACCTCTATATTCAACCTTTTCATTCTTTCCTATAGATGAGAGAAATTCAATAATCAACGAGAGCTTTGATTGTGATTTTCTGACCAGCAGAAGATTCTGGAAGCATTAAAAATTGGTAAAGAAAAAAGAAACCAATGAATAGAATTCCGAAAAAGAAAAATTCAAACTAGAGCTTATTAAACTCGTTGATAGTATAGTCACATTTATAGCGATGAGGAGGGAGAAAACCAGTTTGGCATTTTCCGACAAGTTACCATCTGAAACGCATCAAAGTAAAAAAGTTACTCAACAGAGACGTTTATACCGAACAATCAAAAAAGCTGTTCCTATAATAAACGACTTATTTAGTAATAAATTAATCCATCCAGATGATATGGACGCCGATAATATCGCAATAAATCTGATGTATCCACCAAAAAAAAAATTAATAAGTAAATAAGTTGTGTTTATTGTGTCAATTTTGTCCTGATATAAAAAAAAAACATGTGAGGCCTTTGGAATGTTTAGCTCTCGCAATATAAGCATCTCATTCGGAAAGAAAAAAATACTTTGCATAATTTTTCCAAAACATTACACTCGAACACTTGATACTCATGGATTATTATTATGTTTTTAAATTTGGCGCGTGCTCTGCATCAGCGGCGACGTCCGACCATGATCGGACATCATCGGATGCAGAGAGCCTCCGGTGTTTATAGACGCTTGTTTGGTGAAGTAGGTCAGAAGGGGAAAGACAGGAAAGGCTCAAAGGCAGACGGTGGGTGACAACCATCCAGAGAGTAAACTTCGTGGTCACCGTTCGTAAATAACTTCGATAAGTTCATGACAAAGAAGCCGGTATCCGTGTCTTATACGAAGTGACATCTTGTATGTAATCGAGAGTGATACTCGAAGAATGAACGTGATTTTACCTGAGAGTTTTTATGGTACCATATATAAAAGTTAACTACAAATTCACAAAACTACGGGCCTCCCAGACATCGACAACATAACTATTTTAGATTTTAGTGGTGCACTGACATTTTAGAAAAACTGTAGTGAAGTGATGGCGACTCGTCAGGACAATAGGCATTCAGCTAAGTACTAGATTTAAGATTTTCTTCATGTTTGTTTAGGTATACGATCAATAAAACGTAATTTGCAGTTTTTTGAATTGTCCGATAGTTTCCAAAAATAATCCTTTCACCAATCGAAGGACCTATCACCGAGAAATAAAAATTTAATGAGCAGCTCGTGTTCACTCCTTATCACATGACGGAAATATGTCCGGAATAATAACAGAAAATAAATCGCTGTGCCATGGATTTGGTTTAGACTGAGGGGTGGTACAAGTGAGTTTTTGAAATCTACCATTCAATTGGTATCGGACGGCATAATTCTTATCTCGTTATCAAATCGCGGATTCTAGAGAAAATTTTCGCACAAGGAAGTGCGATTTCTCAATCATTTTGCTCAGGGTAGTGAATGGCACAGGTGCCGTTCGATAAACCACAATGTTTTTACATGCCTTTGGAACAGGACCGTCTTTCACCTATTAGAGGCCCTGGGCACATTAGAATAATGGGGCCCCTATGACCATAATAAAGTACTATTTTGTTAGAATAGACAAATAACGTAGAAATGCATTATTTTTATTTCAGATATGATGAATAGATTATATCATGTAATGATGTAATCCACACTAAGTAACCAGCGTCCACGATTAGTCCTTATACTCCTTATATAAGTATCTATGTTGATTGAAGAGGTACTCTTCTAGATTTGAGTTGAGCAAAATCGTTCATAACATTTTCGAAATCTATGTTTTCCACCATATCACATTCTATCGACATAAGGGACTACTTAATTTGGAGAAGGAGCGTTCCCCACTGCAGTTAGTTACCATCATGCTTAGAAAGATTCTCAGTGCGATTTCTACATCAGGAAAGGTGTCTTCAATTTTGCTCTCTTTCAAAAGATGATATATTTCTGTATACTATTAGTTTTTTCATTTTTACTCTGATCAATTTTCAAGTATTGTGTTAAATGCAGATATTCCATTTCTAACTCTTTCTCGTTTACATCTTCATAGTAGATTTCAGTAAGTTCTTTGTTTTTGTCTTCTTTTGTCCCAACTCTTCGGAATTCAGAGTTTTCAAGTGAAGAAACAAACCAAAACTTCTATAATTATTTTTTCACTTTTTTTCAAGTGAATTATTATTGCGAAAGGCAATTAAAATGAAAAATTATGTTGAAATTTATTGAACATGCTGCATTCGGTAAGCCTGATTTCCAGGCGAGAGTAGAATAGCTGTCGGGACTAGGGGGCCCCAATCCTCGCGGGGCCCTGGGCATGTGCCCAGTGTGCCCAGTGGGGAAGAGGGGCCTGCTTTGGAAGATATATCATTTCGTTATTATAGGCCAGTCATTGGGGATTTTTACCTGGAAAAAAGTCCGGAAGTTTTGAAACTTTGTAGGATTATAGTTTTGGGTGTCCAGAACTAAAATTCACAAAATGCACATTCCGGGACATGCCGCCGGCGCCGCCATCTTGCCAAGATGGCGCTCAAAAACGGTTTTTTAAAAATATTTCCAAAACGGTGCGTTTTTAGAAAAAATATGAAGACATAAAAATTTAATATGAAGAAATTTTCTACAAGAAATGTTCTCAGTATATTTCTGCTAAAGTGAGTCGTTTAGGCCCAAGAGCTGATTGAATGACATCATATTCTGTTAATTTCAATAAACTGCCCCTAACTATCTCCAAATATGCGTTTACATTTATCTTTTATAATGAAACGGGCTATCTAATTGGTTTCTCGTTATATTTATAGCTTGCTGACAGAGGATATTTCCTATAAAATATGTTCCTAGAATATTCTCGCTAAAGTACCCTCGTTAAGGCACAAGTGCCCCTACCAAATTACAAATGTTGCGTAAGTTTTCTGTAGTGGCGAGTTTCGGAAATAATATGTGTATTAGGGGTCCCCAAATCTGATATTTAACGACTTTAAAAATATTTATCACGAAACGGTGGATATCCATTATTCAATTAATCGATGAATTCATAAATTAATCCATGTTAATAATTCATGATCAATCAATTTAGATTTTAAATGCTGTACTTGTTTCCACACCACCCAAGAAGGCTAAGTACACGGCGCGTTTTTTTAAACGTGGTTTCCCCTGTAGTTCTAATCCACTCAGGTACTGAAATTATTTTTGGCAAAGGCCAGACGGACCTGGCTCGTTGATTTCGATATATTCAACGGGGAAACTGGTTACCTCAGCTCCAGAATCGATGTTAATTTCCTTCAACTCGTCGGATTCTTCTTCTGCAGTCGATAAAGAATCATCATGCAGCGAATGGAGGTCTTCTTCATCGGATTCGTCCAGTGTCACTTGGCTGATATTTTCACAAGTTTTCCCATTGCAGACACCGCAAATCATCGAACATCGCAATCCTGCTTTCCTGCATCCGCAGGCTCTACCACAAGCCGCCTTGCACTCGCAAGATAAAAAAGCAAGTAGTGCTTTGGAAGCAGGATCTTCCAAAGTAGTTATTGGAGTGAGGCTAGTTTGTGTTTTCTTCCAACCCCATTCTTCAACTACTTTCGGACAACCACGCCATAGTTGAACCTGATAGTACGTTCTCAACGAATGCTGTAGTGCAGCTGCGCTTGTCGGTGGTAAAGATGCCAAATTGAATTTACTTTTTGTTACCGACTTCACGAAACACTGGTATCGATATTTATCAAGATTTGTGTAATTTGTGTCTTTGAATCCATAGAGTGCAAGGAAAAATTTCTCACCGGCAAAGGCAACTTGATCAGGGGTGGCATGTTCATCTTTAAAAACTTTAATATGATCTTGTAACTCATTATGTTTTTCTAATGTTGTTAGGAACTTCATTTTTCCTTGGTTAAATACGGTCTCGCAATTTTTTCATGTCCGTTTTTCTCGTAAAATTACTGATTGGCAAATTGTGTTCGTTAGGAGAGGTAATTTAGTTGATGAAGAAGTTCTTGTGTTTTTACCGTTTATAAAAATATCTCATCTGAAATATATATTTCGTGTATTTACTCATATTGGGATGGAGTGGTAAAGACAAGAAAGCAAAATTTCAAATTTCTATGAATTTATGGGCGGTTTTACAGTACGAGAAGGTACCTATATCTACGGATACATAGTATAGGTACGAAATTTACTCATAACCATCCTGCACCCACATACTTCTGGAGCAAAGTCGCCAGATTCGTCGATAATGCAATTTTTATATCGCCCAAATAATCGCAAGTCACAAATGCAAAATTTTTGTCGCATAATTGATCTAAAAATCGTCCAATATAACGAGGAACAAATTTAATAGTCCGTTTTATTATAAAATATGAATTTATACGCATATATGGAGATAGTTAGGGGCAGTTTATAGAAATTAACAGAATATGTTGTCATTCAATCAGCTCTTGAGCCTAAACGGTTCTCTTTAGCAGGAATATGCTCGAAACATTTCTTGTAGAAAATTTCTTCATCTTAAATTTTTATGTCTTCATATTTTTTCTAAAAACGCACCGTTTTGGAGATATTTTCAAAAAACCGTTTTTGAGCGCCATCTTGGCAAGATGGCGGCGCCGGCGGCATGTCCCGGAATGTGCATTTTGTGAATTTTAGTTCTGGACACCCAAAACTATAATCCTACAAAGTTTCAAAACTTCCGGACTTTTTTCCAGGTGAGCCTTATTTTGGATCCCCAATGACTGAACTATTAGATGACGGTCGAAATTTGCAGCAGGCTCTTGGACTATACATTCTTCTTCAGAAAACATGGCGATCATGGACGGTATCAGCCAATGAACTCAATATAGGTGTTTATGTTGAGTTCTTTGGTATGAGAGCTCCCTAAATCGACGCTGCAATAAGAGCGCTCACACCGTTTTATCGCGACATATTGTTATCTGAAGGCTAGTGTACTTTTCAATATTCAATGAATATTGAGATGAACAGGAAAATGGTATACATTTATAACACCAAGTCCTAATTACAAGTTATTCTAGAACGTGTTTCATATCATGCCATCATATCAGGAGATACCTATTTCACTACTTATTACTTTTTTTATATCAGAATATAGGTATTTGAAATCTGAAGAAAGGAATACTCCTTGTCAAACGATTGCGATTCAAGAAGAAACACTTCTGAATACTGACGGAAATGATGAAATAAAAACCCATGGTAAGTCCATGAAGAATAATATACTGAATATGATATTAAAGGGATTCTGAATTGGGATGTTCAACTTCAGCACTACTAACACTAAAATTTGATGAAAATATTGTTTCACATGGAGTTGAATATCGTACTTTAACTAAATATGAAAAATTTCAACATTCTCATATACGAATGGAGAAGATATTAAGTATAATTCGTTCAAATAACATCTGGACGAAAGAAGGGGTCATGCACAAGTTTCAGTTTGATCCCTATATTCATCCTTTCAAAGTTACCATTCGATACCATTCTTTGAGCGTTTCCAGGGTTCTAATTATATGAGTTTATTTTAATGTCACCCTGTGTACCCATATTATCACAAAAAACTATTTAGAGTTAATAATAGCTCTGAAAGACAGTACAAAATAAAAGTATGGAGAAAATCACATAATGATCTTTATTAGGTATAAAATGTCCAGAAAATTCATTTGGCAAACGGTGCATACCGTGTGCAATTTTTGGGATGGATTACTGTTCGGATTTTGAATACTGCGAATATATCGATGGTCATAAAGAATGTCATTGCACACCTGGATTTGAAGAAAGTTGCAGTAAAGGTATGTTTCTTAATCGATAATAACGAAAAAATGAAGATTCGAATGTTCTAGAATGTAAACCTGGCACCTATGGTCATGGATGTCAAGAAATATGCTCTCCATATTGTTCAGATACGAGATGTCGTCATATAGATGGATACTGTATGAAGGGTTGCAAGTATCCTTTCACAGGAAAGAACTGTGAAATACGTAAGTGAGGCATATCAGCTTGAATTTTCGTTCTTATATTCACGATGAGATTCATTTGAAAATACGTATATAAATCTCAGAGTAAGTAATGAGAGATATATAGAGTGCCTTCTCTACCGTGAAGCTAACAAGATGGGCCTGTTTATTCACGACATTTTTTACTTATCACCACAATTTTTAACTATTAGTATGTAAACAGGGTGATTGTTTATATGTCACTTAATAGATATTCCAGTTAATATTGGTCTCACAGAAAGTTTCAAACGGGCAATAATAATAATAATAATAATAGTTAATTATAATGAACATGAATACATAAATAGAAATATACAAGTACAATCGGGTAGTACAGAAATCATAATATAAGTAGATAATGATATAGTCTTAATATTAAAATAAACCGGAGGTACCCACAAAGTCAAAAGACTGTGCGTGGGATATCTTATCTATCATTTTGTTTATATTATTATGTTCATGATATAAATAGTATGTTCAAATAATATTTCGAATTGATAGTTAATTACTATTGAATTATTATTGAATAAAATTTAAATCAATGTATGATTAATTGATATTTTTAGAAATTTGACGAAAGATACAAAAATAATATGAATCAAATATTCAATACACCTTCATAGACTAACATATAGACAAGAAGCAATATATACTTGAGAAAAAAAAACATTCAAAATAACTCTAGTACCTAATTTAATAGCTCATGGAAACGACGTGTCAATCAAATAATTTATTCAGTTCCGACTTATCCAGTACTTGAAGAAAATGTTTAACTTTTTTCTTAAAGCGATATTTTGTGCAAATTTCAATTATTTCACTAGGAAGTACGTTGAATAGTTTCGGTCATATTATTATGTAATAACAATTTCGTTTTCCTATGGTTTTTTGTGCAAGTTGTGTCTTGTACTTTGTGTAGCGTTGGCGAGTATTGTACATGTGATTGATTCTTTGTATTTCATCTTTTTTATCGAATTGATTTATAATAATTGAGTAACAAAAGAGTTGCTGAATGTCGAAAGTTTTCGTATCTTGAAATAACTTTGTAGATGGATAAGTGTTTTCCTTTTTTAACAATATTTTCAAAATCTTTTTTTGAATGACCTCAAGTCTTATTAAGTATTGCTTCGCATCACCACCCCATCCAATAATGCCATATCTAAGTCTGGACTCCGCGAGCGCGTAATAAATTACTTTTAGTGTAGAGGAGAACGAGGCAAAATCCTCTTCCTTATAGACTTTTTTTTTTCGGAGTAGAAAGATATGGGACCTTCACCACCTTGAATATAAATGATTACTACATAATATTCCAGCTTGACTACTTTTTTCTATGGTACCGAAAAAAGTTATAAGCGGCCAAAACCGAAAATTTAAGAAAAAAATAACTTCGCGCGTAAATATATAATCCTTTGTAAATTCACAATTATAGCACTTATATACGCAGTCTTTTCATGGAATGATTAAGAATATTCTGGAGATTCTATTCATATATAATATGTTGGGAAATTGAAGTATTTTTCGATCCAAAATGTATCATTTTGTACAGAATTCGCGAAAAAAATTCCAATGTCATCGCATCTCTTCAGTTTATCTCATAACTTTTTAGTTCACGATATGAATTTCGATTTTCATGATATCTTTTGATATATTGAAATGTGAGCAACAAATTGTCTCCTATAAACTTTTCGCACGTTTCAAAAATAAACTTTGTAGACTTTCTAGACAAGAACAAACAGTAAAGATTCGGGAAGGATAACTGTCTCATTTGCGAATGGAGCTTTCTTGATGATTCTTTTGCTCGTGCTAGTATCATTCTTACAATGGATTGAAACGAGTCATTTTACGGTAGAATATGTAGGTGAATAACTTCAGTTACATTTATTGTCCCAAAATAATTCACTTCAAAGGCAACGAAGTGAAAATGGTATACAAAAAGACCAAGAAGATATTGGGAGATGTTAGAATTTTCTAAACATGAGTCCCCAAAAAAATTAATGAACATTGCAGCTGGACAAATAATAGTATACCAAAATATATTGAAGAATTTTTATGACATGTTTGAATGCTGCTCAAACAATGATAGTGGATGAAGTTTTTGAACGGAGGCAACGTCAAAAAAGTTTGAACATTTTCCGATTATCAGAAGAATGCAATGAATAAAGAAGGTGGGTCTATATAGTATACATATTATATAGTAATAGGATCAGATGGTAGGTATGTTCAATAGCCGTTTGAAAAAACAGAAATCTAGTAGACATTAGTTCAAGAGATGAAAGAGTTGAAAAGAACATTCAGTGAATTAGGTCAGCTCTGTTTATGAATAATGAAGAAAGATCTCAAAATGAAAAATTTCCAGACGAATTATGTGATTATTGTATTCGACAGATATGATCGTAGAATCTCTACCAGCTTATAGAGCAATAAAGACGAGGAGATACAAATTGCAAAGGCGTCCAGGAATAAACATAACCTGTTAATATTTCTAGCGAAAATATTAATTTTTGGTAATATTCGGACATTTAGTATTCCGAAATAAACCATCGCTGGATCGAGGTATCGGAAGGGTGAATGTAGGATAATAATATGGATAATTCTGTTACAAACAATGTAGGTATCTCTGAAATGCATCCATGAGGTTGCAGATAATAAGGTATGTTACATTTACTGGAAGAATCCGAATCTTCCAGTAATATTCTCTTTAGTCGGATGATACTGATGTTCTGTCATCATTCTGTATTTCTTATGATTCTATTATTTGAAATACGAATTTCTATTTCCAAAATGGCCATGCAGTCAAACTTCTCAAATACTTGATTTATGTTAATTCTATCAGTACCTAATGGTCTATATCCCAATAAACACACACACGTGTAATATACGTTTATGTATAGTAGTGGATGTTGATTAAACGTTACTCGTTGAATTTCGCAACGTTACTTTCGTAACGTATATTCAACCAAACGTTGATTCAACTTATAATAAACGATAATGATTCAACTCGTCTATATAGCCACCAGTATGCAACGTGTCATTATCGTGATTCCTCATCGTATATTCAATGAGGTTCATAGAACATCGAAATAACGTCGAGTATGATATTGTTCAGCAACCTGAATCTTTGAGCAACCTCTTTATCACGTTTCAATTACGTACTTTTTTTTACGTTCATTCCACGTTCCAAAATCACGTATAAAGTCTGTTGAATCAATTATTCGATAACAACTATATTTTGAAGCAACCTATATTTCACGTTTCAATTACTACTCTGTTTCACGTTCATTAAACGTTTTGAGATCACGTGTATGACCCGTTGATTGATTTTTCAATAGCAACTATATCTTTGAGCAACTTCTATTCCCCGTTTCAATCACTACTTTCTTCGCGTTTATTAAACGTTATGAAATTACGTGAATGATCCGTTTAATGGATTATTCAATGATAACTTCATCTTCGGGCAATCTATAATGTTCCAGTTTTGAATTGATAGATACTTTTTTACGTTCATTAGACATTTTGAAATTACGTGTATGATACGGTGAATCTATTATTCCATAGCAACTATATCTTCAAGAAACCGTTATTCCACGTTTCATGCACTTTTTTCTTCACGTTCATTAAACGTTATGAAATTACGTGTACGATCCGTTGAATGAATTATTGAATAACAATTATATCTTCGAGCGACCTTAATACCACGTTCTATAATTACAACTTTTTTAACGTTTATTAAACGTTCTGAAAATACGTGTTCGATCCGTTGGATGAATCATTCAAAAGTATTCGTATTGAATGAACCTGACCTATCGGCAGTCCGCCACCGCCACTCGCCAGTATGCTCACAGTTCGTCTGACGCCATTAAGGTTAACAGTTTATTGTGATTCTTCAGAGGTTGTGCGTGGATGTGAGAAGATATGAGATTGGTAAGTACCCACTTTATTATTGAATTCTACCTATCTATTGTGCAAATTCCGAATATTTCCAATGGTCATATCTTGAAGACGATTGCAAGGATGATCAATTTGAAGCAAAATGAGTACATTCACCTATCAAAAGTTATACCTACTTATTCGATTATGTCATGTCGGAAGGTTCACAAACTCCCATGCAGTAGGTACTCGATCCAACTTGCACAAATTTATATCATGGAGTTTTAATTATATTTCATAGTTATAAATTCTCGGTCTAGAAAAATCACATCTCATTTGGAGTCGTTTTGTCTAACCACCTCTTATAACGGTGATGAAACGTGTATAGAAGGTAGATGAAACACTTCTTGAATGCGTTGATGAAATAAAGGTTGGAAAATGGTTGAGAACTGGTACTCAATATTCAGGAACATTGATAGGAATGATGAGACAGACATTTCATAAATAATTATCATTGATTCTCCAGAATTTGTTTCGATCACGAATGAGCCGAAATTTCAGATAACAAAATTGAAGTCAAATTGCTGGCAATTCTCCAGAGGAACATACATGGAGGATTTTGAGAACCAATGAGCTAGTTCGTCTTTACAAATAAAAAGGCAAAGGAAAAGTGGCTGCACTCAAGGACACAAAGGTGATCCAACTAATTTATGGTATGTAAATTTCTTTTTTCGTTTTTCATTATATTCATATTGAATAATTTATGCAGTTGCTGTCGAAAGGAAGTTTGAAGCAGCCACTGATGTCCATATTGCAGATGCAACCAAGGACTGGTTGAAGTTTGCGAAGAAACGGATGAATGACGCCATCAAGTCTCGAGTCGAAAACAAGATAGTGATACCTATCTCATTGAGATTCCATTAATATCTAGGATCTAGGACTATACACATTATGAATCTTGTATTTGTATTTTGGTTATTTTTATTATTCTTAATCAATTTGCGATGATAATAGAGATTGATCCGTAGTGAAAATGGAAACGTTACTTCACCTAATGTCTCAGAAACGTTTTAGTTACGTTTAAAATTGGTAGTTATATCGATTCGACGATAAGATAAATCATCGTTGATTCAATCTAGAAGATCAACGTTACTTGAATTCTGCAATTTCACGTTTAATTCTAGAGTTACCATCAACGTTCAGAATTCGTATCTCAGCAACGTTACTTTGAAACCAAAATACATCGTTATATTTAAATCGGTTGGATACGTATAGAAAACGTTAAGAAACTGTTGATTTGAATGGTTACGTCGGAACTGAAATAAAACGGTATATATCAGTAGAATTCACATTACGTGTGCTACGTGTGCAACGTCTTAGTTACGATGAATCAACGTGAAGAGGTAACGTTACTGTAGAACCAGAATAAAACGTATTGCCTAACGACATTTTGCCGTTTTTTCAACGATGAATAATAGAGGCGTTACTTGAACAATTCAACGTTTTTTCCACGTAGCTGTGTTTATTGGGATAGGAATAGAATTTTGCAAGAAACTACCGGCTCTACATGTCCTTACTGGATCTGATTAAAGTGATACTATTTTCAAAAATGGAAAGATTTTGCATTAGATATTGCTAGGAAAAAAAAAGACGACATTGAGAGTTTACTTCATAAAAATTATTTGATTATGTGGACATAGCAAGGAATTATGTAAGTAATGGAATTATATACATATAGGAAACGAAGATGCTAATGCTACGACCTTAGATCAGCTAGTAAGACACAAATTCACTGTCAATACTTTCAAGTCTTCTGTCGAACTTATTTCTACAGGAAATACTTTCACACAGTTCGTACCGAGGTGCGTACTAAAGTATAACTTTGTTGATTCATGAAATTCACCCAAATTGTAAAGGTAGTTAATTCATTCCTGGCTGTGCAATACAATATAAAATATATTGCAAGAGTAAAACTGCAATGATCATGATGGAAGTCTACTGAAATCATCAATATTTTCAACTCTACCACCTATACATCCAGAGATATACAAGAAATGATTAATATTTCTTGCTCTGACATCATGCAATTTTGGAAAAAAAAGACAATGCCATAGAGACGATTGAATTGTTTATATATTTTGCGAACATTGAGATAATTTGATATACAATCCATCGAAATATTTTATTGACAAAATTATAATTCCTCATAATAATGAATAATTCTGTAACTAACAATTTATCCTTAAAGTGCATTCATGAGCTCGCAGATACACTATAATTATGTTACATTTACAAGAAGAATCCAAATCTTCCAGTACATATAGGTAATCGTGTTATTTTCTTCCAGATACTGTGTTGCATCATCGGGTCTCAGATTTATGATAACAAACCTTTCACTAGTTTTTCAGGGGAATATGTGATAAATTTCAGTTACATTCGATATTTTATATAAAAATTGACATTCTAAGCAAGCAAATATGTAGATTTATCGATATAAATCTAGTATATTCATAATATCTATGGATGGAGCTCTTGATATTATTTCATCTTCGCTCCGCACTCATGCACCAGTATCTATCGCACTCTGTCTCACTCACTGTGCATAGCCTATCTAAAGTTGCACGTTGTCATTCACAGCGCTATAAAAAGTTTATTTTTGAAACGTGCGAAAAGTTTATTCAAAACAAATTGTTTGTTATACTTCAATCTATCTAGATGAGAGAAAAAAATTGTAATTCCTATCGTGAAAAAGAAAGTTATTATCAACTGAAGGGATGTTAATGCTAAATTATTCATGTAATGCATGACAAAAAATTCATTTTTACTTATAAAAAACCTCATTTGGGCAGTTCATATACCATGAATCGAATCTTCATAATGTCTTCAACAAAATGATGAGGAGTTGAGGCATCTAAGTTATGTGGTCTACAAGTTACAAAGTTTTATACATTTACGTGCGAAGTAGATTTTTTTTTGTAATTTTTGTGTTTGTTCGTTTATAACTTTTTTCGGTACCATAGAAAAAAGTAGTCAAGCTGGATTCTAATGAGTCAATAGTTTCTAGATAGGATAGTGAGGGCCTGATATCTTTCTACTCTCAAAAGTTTTTTTGATAACTTTTACCCTGTGTTCCGCTGCACTATTTCAGATCCTTCAGTTCTAGAATATTCGTCAGTACCTTGAATTTGAACAAAAGACATCTCAGGGTTCCTGTGACATTTTGGATGTGTTGTTCCCATCTAAGATGGTGATACATAAACTGGTATTTTTCAAATGGAACACACTGTTTTTTGTTTTCCTAATCGGTAGAGCTCTCTCTTCTGATCTCAAATATATACAGTATGATGCAAATGTATAGAATAAATTCATTATTTCAGAAATGGGCGACATTTCAAAAAATTCCAAAAACACGTGAGGTTTCATTTTTGAAGCCTCATCTCATGATATCCATATGAGAGATGTTACGTCACCGGTGTTGGAGTAATGACGTAATGAACGATTTTTTCTAATAAAAACAGGGGTCATGTGACACCTCGTTTGAAAGGTCTATACTGATCGTCTATTCAACAGTCAACATTTTGCATAAGAAAATTGAAATTAAAATGGCTTATCATTTGATTAACTGAATCTTGCAGAGGCCTGCTACTGAGAATTGAACAACGAAGGGTCGTCTACTTGAAAAAATAAATCAATTAATAAAGTTCTGAAGTCTAGTTTTTGGATATTTTCGGAAGTCGTCTTGTTTTGAAATGAATTTATTCCATACATTTGCATCATACTGTATATACATTATTGAGGTATCCTTTGTGTTTTCGAAAAGTATACAATCTAAGGCAGCTGTATATATTTTTCAAGAACTGACAATATATTCTGTCTGTAGGTTGATCGAGGAGGTGGTACATTCATTATTCCAGTTTTTTTTTTAATTTTTTCTCCTCGTTTCTATAAAATGAGAATATGAATATTATTTCAATATAATACGTGTAGTAAAGCGTTCGAAGAATTTCCCTATCAGAGAGCCTGAAAGAAATATTCACTAGCTTGTCAGTGACAATTTGTATAGAAAAAGGTTTGGATAAGAGAAATGAAGGTATATAGAAAAAATATCAGATTTTCACTAAGCTTTGGACGTTTCGGGAACGAATCTGCTCCCGTTTTCAACATAAAAAATGGATATTTGAATAGCAGTTTGTTATTTGTCTTGACACTTTTCAGTTCTCAGTGACAATTGGTGACGTTGGCAATCAAATGAGTTACAGGATGTTTTCATTAATTAATCTTGAATTAACCAATTTTATTTCCAGATTTCAGTAGTGAATACCATGTTCTATCTATATCAACTGAACAGGGAGCAATGCTATTGTCTCCGTTCAGAAGAATGCAAGCAGATTCCTTTTACCGTATTTTACTCTTCTGGTTGCTATCTTTTTTTCCAATGATTTTAATATTATTCCATTCTGCCATATGTTGTCCATCTTCAGTAAGGATATGTTCAGCTAGTTTCGATATGTCGATGTGTCTTGTCTTTATATTGTTCTTATGTTCCTTCGTCCTTTTTCGAAGAGGTCTCTTGGTTCCACCTGTATAAAACTCTCCACAAACATAGCCAAAGGGGAATAGGGAAATATATTATATATTATAGTATACAGTCTGTCCGAGATAAGGTTGAACAGCATGGGGATCTCGAAAACGGTAGGAGATACGAAGTCGGTTAAATGAGGAAAAAGTTGCGCATTCGGAGGCTTATATCAAGAGCCTTAGTTTTTTAGTTATATCGAAAAAAGTGAATTTTTGGAATATCTATTTTTTTCTCTCCGTCATTATTAGAGATACAGAAAAACTGAAAATACTTTTACATAGCAACTTTTGATGACGTTTAACGTGGTTAGACCGATTTTTGTATGCGACGTTTCGTATTCGTAGAACCATCATCAACTTTTGTTTTTTAAATATGGTCCTGATAATTTTTTCACAGATTCTAAAAGGTTATTCTATTCTGAATTCAACCATGTATTATACAGGGTAATTCGAATGTGTTTCGACCTATTTGTATCCATCATCAATGTTTTTTCGAACTTCCAAAGGACAAGTGCCATCAGTTCCATTTATTTCTGATCATTTAGTGTCAAACATTGATGGATCAGTTATTCAATACTCAAAAGTGAATACAAAATATTTCACTACATCATTCAATGCAGCGCTTAAAATTGTTGATGAATTCTTACACGACGAATTACTTTAACAACTTAACTTTGACGATACTACCTTCAGAAACATTCATAACAAATGTTCAAAATGATGATCATTATTTTCTGAACAAAGATATCCTCTTCTCACAGTTGCTTCTAAGACATTACTGAGCATTTTTGGGATTATTCTATTGAATGCTTCGGACACTGTCCCTTAGTTCACAAAGACAAATTATTAACATCGAACAAGTGAACTCAGCTGTGGAAAGTGCAATGAACTCTAAGAAAATAAACAATCAATACCAAATTAAACCCAATAAACCCATTATTGGAGCGAGTAAAAACAGCTCGTTTTTCAAGACCCTTCCAACATTGGGGTACATTCACATTAGCCGAATTCACCCTGATATGACAGCAGTCGATCTCAGCAAATTTCTGAAAGAAACAGCACCTCAAATCAGTTTTAAATGTGTGGAATGGAATAAAACGTCTGAATATGTTTCTTTAAAGGCATCATTTCCCATTGAAGATGTTGAAAAAGTCTATGATTCATCTATATGGCCTGAGGGATCAGCGGTGCAGCGTTTCAAATTCAAGAAAAATTTCCGCAGCACCCGACCATAAATTCCGAGGAATTTGTAAACTATTCAAATGTAGCAAGTTTTAAACTTCTGAACATCAACGTTCAAAGTCTGAAAAATAAGCTCAACCAACTGGAAGTAGCATGCTCCCAGTTTTCTCCTGATTTTCTTTGTGTCACTGAGCATTGGCTGGATAGCGACAGACTTTATGACGTGAACATCCAAGGGTACAAACTGGTTTCAAGTTTCTGCAGGAAAGAACGTCTACACGGTGGATCAGCAATTTTTGTGAAAGAAGTGCATGTTCCTGACTGTGCAGATAAAATTGTTTTTCAAACATTTTCAAGTGAAATGTGCTTAGAATGTTCAGCGGTAAGTTGGGGAGGTGACTCCTGCCTATTACTATCTATTTATAGACCGCCATTATCAGTCTTTCAAAATTTTTTGAATAAACTAGAGAATCTCCTAGGGTATGCCCTCAAAAAATTTCATACTGTTATTCTAAGTGGTGATTTCAATGTCAATGGTCTAAATTCCAACTGTCCGGAAACGAAAGCTTTTTTGGATGTGATAGAATCTTTTCAACTGAACATTCATACTTCTCAGCCAACAAGAACGATTACTCATCTTGATGGGAGAAGAAATTCATCTCAAATTGACTATATAATATCCAGTCTGGAAGAAATACTTTGTGTTGAAACTTTTGACCTAGGTTTTTCAGACCACCTTGCACAAATCATTGAATTTCCATTCAAACCTATTACAAAAAAGCAGACACAATGCGTGTATGTGCAGAAAAGACTTTCACACCCAGGTGCGATTTCTGAATTCAAATATCTTTTTAATAAGGACAAACTTACATTGGATCTGACAGAGGATATCAATGAAGTCTTCAACCATTTCTGGCAACATTTTCTATGGTGTTTCGAGATCTCACATCCAAAACGAAAAATAAAAATAACAAATAACAGGACTAAGGATACAAACATAGAATATTCAATAGAAACTCTTGAACTAAGTAACAAAGTGAAAGAACTAAACTGGCTTCGAAAACTCTCAAATGATGATAGTATCCACTCAAAATACAAAACCATGAAAAATACTCTGAACAACCAAATTCAAATGGAGAGGACCAATCACTACTCTGCCCTAATTGAAAACTCAAATAACAAACCTAAAATGTTATGGGAGATAGTAAACACCAAATTAAACAAAAAAAAAGTATACAGACATGATATGCGTATCAAATTGGATGACGAAACTATAGATGATACGAAAAAAATTGCTGATATCTTCGTTAAATTCTTTTCAACATCTGCTGTTGACCTGGTAAAAAGTAATATATCTGTTGCAACTCCTACCTGTTGTACAACTGTAAAACCTTCGGTGAATACTATGTATTACATATACATTTTGAAATATATGAAATTGAGAATATCATAAGAGACCTGGAAAACAAAAAATCTGTAGGTTTGGACGAAGTTCCTACATCACTCCTAAAGGAATGTGTACATGAAGTAGCACCGTATCTAACTGATTTAATAAACCACTCAGTTGAAGTAGGAAAATTTCCGGACTTGATGAAAATCTCAAAATGTACACCGATCTTCAAAAAAGGTGATCCGACACTGGTAGAAAATTACAGATCTATCTGTGTCTCGGATCCAATTTCTAAAATTATGGAGAAAGCAATACACATTAGGCTGATCAATTTCTTTGATAAATATAAATTATTATCACCACATCAACATGGGTTTCGGGCGGGCCTTTCAACCGAAACTGCATCAACTGATTTAATACAAAATATTCACGAAATTCTTGATAGAGATTCCCTCGCAGTTGCAATATTCTTTGATATGTCAAGGGCTTTTGACACCATAGATCCACTTTTCTTGAAGATGAAACTTCATGCAATGGGTGTAAGAGACTCCATCAATGACTGGTTAATTTCTTTTACCCAAAACCGCCGTATCATTGTTGATATTAACAACACACACTCAGGCGAACAAACTATTGAACTAGGAACACCTCAGGGCAGTGTTCTGGGACCGCTGCTGTTCTTGGTATGTATAAACGACACGGCGGTGATAGTCTCAGGAAACTCACATGAGGAGGTTACCCACAGAGTTGAAGTAGCAATCAGTCAGTTTGCACTATGGTGTGAAATCAACCATCTTGTAGTCAACCTGAAGAAAACCAGTTACATGGAATTCACAGGAAAATACAAATCACCTAACATTGATCCAAGTATACCATTTGGTAATACAAATATACAGGCTGTCAACTCTTTCAATTTTCTGGGCACGCTTGTTGATTCAAAATTATCTTGGAATGATCAAATAAACCACCTTTGTAAAAAGCTCCAAAAAACTTTTTTTGCCATATTCTCTCTCAAAAAATATCTCAATGTTCAAGGTCTGATTAACGTCTACTATGCTCTAGCGTTCTCAACAATGAGTTATAATATAATTTCTTGGGGACAAGCCATAGAAATAAGCAGAGTCTTCACTCTACAGAAACGCATTATTCGTCTCATTTTCAACTTGAAGTATCAAGATTCCTGTAGAAATCACTTCAAAAAACATCGAATATTAACAGTGGTCAGCATTTACATATTGAAATTATTGTGTCACATCCATAAAAGCAAACACCATCTAAAGAAATGTTCAGAAATTCACAAATACACCACTAGAAATCACAATCATATTTATATGGAAAAGTTTCATCATATGGAGTACAAAAAATCTCCGAAATATAGCGGGAGTCATCTCTACAACTTACTGCCTGAATCAATAAAAAATCAATCTCTGAAGAGATTCAAGAATGATCTTAAAAAAATTCTAACCTCAAATAGTTTCTATGATGTTTCTGAATTTCAAATGCATTTAACATCCATGAAATGATTACCACCTATCTGTGCATTTTTCTAACTTAACGTTACATAACTAACTACATTATATTCTGCATCTGTCGCTAACCAGCCTAAAATGTATATATTTTTTGAATGTTATATGTTTTCTCGAATAACTTATGTATTGTGTTTCATAAACCGTAACTGACGAACCTACATGTACATGGCAAAAGGGTAATAAATGTTCTATTCTATTCTGTTCTAGTTCTTCTTCATCATCAAAGCTATTTGCGTGTACAAAGTTCTTGATACATCCCCTAAAAAAAAATCCAGCTGTCTCAAATCAGGTGACCGCGCCGGCCAAGGGACTGCAGAATGAGTACCAATCCGTTTTTCTGGATAAAAACGCACGAACTTCTCTGGAATTATGTACCGGAGCGCCATCTTGTTGAAACCAACAGTTCTGAACTTCCGCGATCGGCAAATCATCCAGAGCTTCCTCAAGATGATTCTCAAGCAAATTTCTATAACGATAGGAAGTCTGTGTTTCATGGTGAATAAAAGGACCAATAATTATTCGTGTACCAAATATTGCAACCCACATATTAAAGCCGAAACGGTGTTGGTGTCTCGCTGAAATGTATAAATGTTCATTTTCTCGTGAACAATAATGTGTATTTTTTCTATCGAGGATAACATGATTAGTGACCATGCTTTCATCAGTCCAGATGATTGTTCGCGAGAAATCTGCAAAATTTTGACATTTCCTGGTAGACCACTCGCAGAATGACCTGCGCCTTTCGTTATCGCCTGGTTTTAGCGCTTGACATATTTTGAATTTGTATGGATGGAATTATTGTTTCCGCAAAATGAAATGGATTGTTGATTGAAACCAGTTGATGAGGTATTAGTGTGTTGACTAATTTTCCCTCAAAATAAGTGGAACTGATGGCATTTTTACTTTGGAATTTCGAAAAAACATTGATGATGGTTAAAAATTGGTCGAAACACACATAAATCACCTTGTATAATACATGGTTGAATTCAGAATAAAAAAAACTTTCAGAATCTGTGAAAAAATGATCAGGACCGTATTTGAAAAACAAAAGTTGATGATGGTTCTACGAATACGAAACGTCGCATAGAAAAATCGGTATAACCACGTTAACTGTCATCAAAAGTTGCTATGAAGAAGTATTTTCAGTTTTTCTGTATCTCTAATAATAACGGAGAAAAAAAAATAGATATTCCAAAAATTCACTTTTTCCGATATAACTAAAAAACTAAAAATAATTTTAAAAATTTTCGAAGGCTCTTGATATGAGCTTCCGAATGCGCAACTTTTTCCTCATTTAACCGACTTCGTATCTCCTACCGTCTTCGAGATCCCCATGCTGTTCAACCTCATCTTGGACAGACTGTATATTATTATGTACAGGGTGTTTCTTAAGTACGTGTAGAAAATCCGGGAGAATGTTGCTGACGTCAAAAGAAGGAGAAAAGTTCATATAAATATATGTCCGAAAACTATTCGTTTCTGAGATACAGAGTGTCAAAGTTGAATTCTTATTTTTGTGTTTTGTTGATTAATTTCAAAATAATCGTGATATTTGACTGAAGTTTGGTATCTAGGGGCATTTTTCAATGACAATATCAAATTTCATGTTAGTTTGTCTCTTTCGTGGGGGTGGCGCCACCTACATGTCTTTTGAGTATTTTGAGAAGTCATAACTTTTTTGTGCGTATACCTGTATCACGTTTTATAGTAGAGAATAGATCACTAGAACACTTTTGAGTGAAAAATATATTCTTGGTAGATGTCATTGTACGAGCAACTGTTTTCGAGTTATTGGGATTTGAAATAATCGATGCATTTGACTTATTTCCATGGGGCTCGTAAGTCGCCTCTGAGTAGTGAATATCAGAAAAGATACGCCAGTTAATGTTTCTTCTTTCATTCAATATTCTCCTTCAAGAAGATTCTTACTTCTTTGTTCCTACTTTTTTGGCCACTTTGAACAATTACTTCAATCAATTCCCTCAACTAACTCTTTTAGTATCAATTTGGCCTCAATTACTGTTATTATTATTATAGTATTAAATTGTAATAACATCCGATTCCTATTTGATAATGAAATTAAAAAAAAAAAAAAAAATTCCTTACTTGATAAATCAATTTTTAATACCAACTTCTTGTCATTTCAAATTACTTGCATTGATTATTTCAAATCCCAATAACTCGAAAACAGTTGCTCGCAGCGCCCTTTACCAGGAATATGTTTTCCAAACTATAAATCGTAATTCGGGTATGCACAAAAAAGTTATGACTTTTCAAAAGACTCAAAAGACATGTAGGTGGCGCCACACCCACGGAAGAGACAAACTAACAGATGATTTGATATTGTCATCAAAAAATACCCCGAGATACCAAACTCCATTCAAGTATCACAATTATTTTGAAATTCATCAACAAAAAACAAAAATAAGAATTTAACTTTGACACTCTTCATCTCAGAAACGAATAACTTTCGGACATATATTTATGCAAACTTTTATTTTTATTTTGACGTCAGCAACATGCTCCTGAATTTTCTACACGTACTTAAGAAACACTCTGTATATATATCCTATACATATATACTATATATTATATACTAGCTGCCCGGCAAACGTTGTTTTAACATAAACATTATTTCTAGATAAAAATTTTGTAGATAAATATTTATCATAGAACTTTTATTATTTCATCTCAACTTCTTTCTAGTTCGGATATCCAAAAAGCAGGATAATTTCTTCAAACTTCTCTTTATTTTCTACTTATTTCTTTTTAGTATGGCTATCTATAAAAACGTGTGTCATTAGTTTTTCAAACTATTTATTACAATAGCTGATACCCGGCAAACGCTGTTTTGCTATATACATTAGTATATCGAACTACTATTTTTATTTCCTACTTCTTTTTAGTTCGACAATCTATCTCGTTTTCCAAACTATACTATCAATTTTCTACTTCTATCCAGTTTGGCCTCAAGTTCGGCTATTATATCCATAAAAGCGTGTTTCATTATAGATTTACGAACTACTATTTATTATAGAGCTCTTTCGCCATATCGGATCCGTCATCTTTAATTTCCCAATTTTAAAGAATACAATCATAACAATCATAATGTCCGACCCCGAAAACCCCCAGATACAAATTTTGAATAGAATTAGATCATCGTTACAAAATTCGTTCGCCATATTGGATCTGTCATCTTGGCTTTTCAAATTTTGATGAAAAAATCATTGTCTCCGACTACAAAAACCCCCAGATACCAATTTTGAATAGAGTCTGATAATAATTGAAACACTCGTCCGTCATATTGGATCCGCCATTTTGACGAATAAATCATAAGCTCCGATCCCGAAAACCCCCAGATACCAGATCTGAATTGAATCGGACTATCATTACAAAACTTGTCTGCCATGCATATTGGATCCGCCATCTCTAAATTTCGATCTAAAAAATAGATAACGACCGATTCTCAGACTAACTGAAAATGAATAAAAAATTTCATCAGAATCGGTCAAGCCGTTTTGGAGCAGTATAGGAACGAACATTGTAACACGAGAATTTTATACAGGGTGTCCGGAAATTATGCGCAAAAAATCAAGGTGATGATTCTACATGATGAAATAAGGGATTCAGTTAATATGTACGTGGGTCCAAAAATGCATAGTTATCAACATACAGTGTGTTAAAACTTTCAAAAAACATCGGTTTTTTATGAATATCTCAAATATCCTTCTACCGATTTTCTTGAAATTAGGCAATGATATTTCGTGTCATGAGGGGCTGATATAGCCATAATTCAATCGGAATTTTGAAATCCAGTGGCGTCCCGGAGAGGAACCTACCGAATATTATTGTCAATAAAATGTGCGCCACTAATTTTTTAGAACTTTGTATCTTTATAACCTATTGACCAACTGAAAATACAACATTCAGGTCTCTTGAATTGTTCTGATAAATTGAATTATTTCCATGGAAAAAAATAAATACCACTTTATTGCATCAATTTGTGCCAAAAAATTCCTTAAAAAACTGGGGTGGAAATAAATGCGTGTTCAATGTCCATAGACATAGAATAAGCTACTGTAGAAGTCCATGTTGTCTCAAAGTCGAGTGGAGTAGTTCATATAGGAATATCATCAATCATCAAATCATGAATAGAAAGGGAACATGTTTCGGATTTATAGAGTATCCATCATCAGCCGATTGAGAAAGTTATTCTACAAAGAACAAACCAACAATAATAGGGTATCAATGGTAAAACATGATAGTACTCACGTGGAGCAGAAAAAAATGTTTTTGGAATCACATGAAGTTACAAAAAAATTACAATATAATGAAAATCTTAACTTTTGTTAACAGGTTTTCTAAACAGGGGCCCTGTGCCCCGATGAGACAGTGAAATCGCCAAATTAGGAGGCCCAAAGACATCCAAAAATGAAAATCTTCATCAATAATAGTATTTAAAAAAATTTCTATACATGTAAAATGCAGCATCTGAATTTTCGTCTTGGTCAGCCTTCATTATATGAAGTGGCATCTTGAGTGCAATGATATTTCGATTACCATTGATTAACTGTCCACAAACGCCATGTCACATATTGAAATTAGAACAGGGCCTACTTCATAAAAAATTCATAAGATAGAATCGAGACTAATCATATCTATCTAGAATTTCAATCAAAAACTAACATTTCAAATTATCAAAAAATCAGACCTACTATCTCTTCTGTCAATTTCTATGCAAAAATATACAAAATAGTAATTTACGTAACAAGTCCGGAGAATACTGTTTTTTGGACGAGTATATATAGACAAAATTCCAGGCTGAGCCGTAGGCGAGTCCTAGAAGTCTGTGAGTCCAAAAAAATTGTTTTTGGACGTGTTGCGTGAAAAATTTTTTTGGCAACCATATGTATAATAACAAGTCAATGGGACACATTTCCATATTATATTTCTTTGTGCTACTAACTATTACATTGGAAATTTCGTATGGACATTTCCAAACTCACTATCGCGGCTACTTTCGAAAGTTTATTCCAATAATTGCAACCAAACTTTCAAAAATTCAAATGTCAAGTAATTTCATGTCAAATAGCTGTCAGCCGATATTTCGCTGCTATGGTAATTATCATCTGCATTCATCAAAACCTTATCTACCAAGATTTTTATAGTTACAGTGACAACAACGATGTGATACTTCCCGTCTTAGTCCCGGAAGTACTCACTTCCCGGATTAGGCCGGAAAAATGCTACTTTCACAAAGAATAAGCGTCCGGGAAGTCAACAGTTCACATCACATCCTATTACAATAAAAAATGACATACAAATAGAATACAAATGGAAAACACATCAATTGTTACTGACGAAAAAAACTATGTCAATTGAATGCATCTGATAGGCTGATGGTCCATTATTGTCATTTCGTTGATGACTTTCATGGCATTGTGTGGAACCTAAACATCCTCCATTCATTGTTCAACCAGTACCGTTCCAGTGATCTTTGTGGAATAGACTTTACCCATTGATTTCCCAATGCCGTGAAAATAGTGTAATCTTGATTCACATGAATTCATATCAAAAATATACTATTGTCCAAGCGAAATGAAAGTGCAACATACATCTCATATGGAAAATAGTGCCAGCAGTATGCCATCGATTTAATCAATGAGCCATTGAATCGCCAGCTCTGTTGTGTTTGTTGGGTTATGTGTAGAATAGAATTTGGATACGGAGAGCATCTCAATATCTTTCATCGTTTTGAGTAAAAAAAGAAAATTACATTATTATTATATATTCTGGCAAGGAAAATGGATTAATAAAAATCATCTTCGAAATTGAAATATATCATTTCAAACGTTTCGTATTTTTTTTGTCTTGGTTGTATGTATTGAACTATCAAACTACCTGAGCTCATTTCGTATTTCCAGCACCAGAACCATTCTTTGTTCATCAACCGATTGTGTCTGACATCACATTTTCTTCGACCCAAGTGAAAATGGAAAATTTCGAAGTGGTAGGATATGATGACAGGTATCCTTCCTATTTTTTTCAGTACATCGAAGACCCTAATCAATCTCCGAATGAGGAGCAAAGCTCATCTAAGGTATATCGCGCAGAAAATCTTCAGTTAATCGAGTTAATGAGAGACATGTTTATTCAGAAGTTTAGGAATCAATCGTTTTTTTGCAGAATGATCAGAATTCGTGGATTCGTGTTGGTGATGAGTTCACCATCAACGAAACAAAATTCGTTTTGATAAAAAATTTGAAACCAGATACATATTACAGAGTGAGAGCCGTGATGAATATCAATAAAAATGGTAGAAAATTGAAAGAAGATAAGGATTTCGTGAAGTCTACCAGATGGAAAACTTCTTGCAATGGTGAGTGAAAATTAGAAACGCGGCCAATTTGATACATCATTGAAATCGAAACAGTGGTGTAGCTTTTGTAGATATTTCAAATCTGTTCTGTTATGAAAAATTAGTTCATTTCAAAATAATTCAATAAAATTCATTCCTCATTATGATGATTATGAAACAGATCATTATGAAATAGATTCAATATAATAAGCCTATAATAGATAAATGAATCAATTATACCGGGTGTAACAGGATCATGGTGCACCCCCATTATCTCCTTTAGTTTTGGAGATAAGTGAAAATTTGGAATAACCCATCAATTTGATTAATGTCATGTTTTGACATGAATATGTTTTATTTTCCATTTCTGATTTCACCGGTAATGATTTTACCGTTTGATTTTCGATTGGAACATTCTGTATATCATTGCATTTTTGAATTCTGATTCAAATGATACCATATAATAATTGGCATTTAAAACTTCAATATTGATTTCAACTCCATTTCTGATTCTCCATCTGAGTGTGCCTTTACTTTTCTGATCGAGTCTGGTGTACTCAAATCGAAAGGTGTAGTGCTGAGAAAAATTGGATCCTGGCAAAAAAGTTCCCGATTTATCCTCGGATTCATCGCCAAATTGAGTTCATCAAAATGGTTTGGTAAACTACGAGGTAAACTATGATCCTGTTACACCCAGTAAAAGATACAATATTTCATATGAATGAGCATATTTTCATTAATTATTAATTTTTTTAGAAATAAGTGATTCCGACATCAAAATTGAACCTCATAATATCACTGCATCAGTAACTGTGCAGGTAAGTTTTGGGACATTCGAAGAAACACATACAGACGCGGTATTTTTCTAGAAAAAAGTTGATAGTTGTAGACTGAATAACTATCATTATGAAATAGAAAATCATCAGGAAATGTTTGTCGAAGAATTGTTCATCATAACGTCATTAGAGCCCTATAAAGAGTACAGTCTAACAATCAAGAATCGGATGAATGGAAAAACATTCTCAATTCGTTTCAAAACTCGCGAAGGAGGTGAGTTATTTTTTTTTTCTCTTCTGAACAATTCAATTGTTTTTTTTTTCTATTGACAATGTTACTAATGAATCATCAACCAACGATATATTATGAGATTTTGCATCACAACCAATCAACGCAGTTCAAATTCAAAACAAATGAAACAAATAGTCTATGTATACATTGTGCCCACTGTAATTCGATATAAACTGATTGACAAATGAAATGGTCCACTTCTGAATATTTCACACAATTTTGAAATACAATATTATTAAGAATACTAGTGCGTTTCTGAGAAGGTTTGTTCCATGTTGTGTAATAATCGTTCGAGAATTAGATGGTTCCCAGTAAACCCATACTCGTTAATAAAACCTTGAATCACGGTTGGAGTTGTGGAAATGAAGATGCTGGTTGAAAACTTCAATAAGTAGATGATAACACGTTTGCGTACTGGTTAAAAAAATTTTACCGACCGTTGTAGACATTTTACTACGTTATTTCGACGTAAGTGTGTTTACTGGGTTTACCTACTCTGGCCATGATGTGTGTTTTCAGATTCACACGTAGAAACATAGACCCATTATAATATAATATATATAATAATATAACGGAGAGCCTGGTCGATTCATATACCTTGAACCCTTGGACGATAATTAAGTTTTCTACAGGGTCGGTCATGAAAACATATATCACAAAACTGCAACTGTGTCGGAGCAAATATTGTCGAAAGTATGTATTCTATGAATTGATATCCAGTCACGTATTTTTCAATATTCTCCTTATTCCCCCAGACACATAAAAAATCACTAGATGTGCATTTCAGTAAGTACGACTAGGAAAACTCAGTGTGCCACGTCTGATTCTGCCGCAACCCATGGCACAGTGGCGCTACAGGGGTATAGCAATAACGCGTCAACTACCTTTTCACCCCAGAAAAAAAAAAACTCATAAAAAAATTGTAGATGAGCACTAGATGAACACAAAAAAACAACTGTTCCTTCCATGATGCCGGAAATCCCTGGTACAGTGGGGCGAATCAACAAGTGTTCGAGACAATCACTTAGCCTCTATTTTTCCTCAGAAATCGAATCGTTCATCATGTCGCGGTTTTATTCGATGGAGTTACAACTATCAAAAGTGGATAATCACAAGATCAGACTAACTCACCTGAGTGAAGTTCGATATTGATTATCTTCGTTCGAAGAGATCACAAGTGTAGTACCCCAACTTCGCACCAGGTGGCGTCACAAATTTCGAAGCATCTAAAACTTTTCTCCCATCTCTAGATGCTCTCTGCCCTACCGATCTTCGTCTCGGATCTAGTCATTCTTTAAAGCACATTGTCACAACACATTATCGGGTATTTGGGATTATATTCCGAGCCTTCTTGTTTGGCCCTGTGACCTTCGAAATGAATATATTTTCTGTCCGCCTCGACGAGGAGGTACAGTAACTTGTCGGGACGTACCCTTGAAGTCTTAATGTTTTCAAATAGGATTTGTTGAACCTTTTGATGTGCTCAGCATCATTTCTCAACTCTATAAACTGTAGGTTAATATCCCCCCCCCCCAATCTTTCACTATTTACTAATCAACATATATAGTGAGTAACTGGACTATAATAGCATTCATATTTATACTTATCTGATTCGATTTTATATGCCAGTGACACGTTCATCTTGCCTCACTACTAACAAATTCAAGGAGGCCTTTACTGGATTATTCCGTTTCGGAGTTCGATCAACTGCCTGACTGTTGGAAACAACAGGGTATTTTCGGCAGACTAGATCCAGCCTCACGTTCAAAACTATTCTTCAGAATGGACGCGTCTACCCTTTCAGTATGTTCTAAAGTATGTCCAACCTTATTTATTGTTGATTCCTCTTTCCCAATACTTGATGAACATTTGTTGGTAACATAAGGATTTATTTTGTAATAAGAGGGTTGATATTTTTTTCATTGCCCCTTGTATCTTGCTTGCACTAAGATGTCTGGCAATGAAGAATCAAGAAAAATAAAAGAAGATATTGTCAACTGTCAACAATGTTTTTCTGTTCCTTCATTGTCAAATGCTGACTAAGTGAATATATTCATTAAATTTGTGATGTTCACTTGGTTAAAAATATATCACCACATCGGTTGAAGACTTCAAACTTTCAAAAATATATCCATTTAATTACATTATCAATATCCACTCTGGTTTAGTATGAAAAAGGTATCAACATTATTATAAATATCATTTCCTGCTAAAGAATACTAAGGATTATCTTTATAAAGCTACTTGTCTTGTACAATCATTCTTCATTATCGACCTCTCTTGTCATGTCATGTCGACTCTAGGTTATGTCAACTGACATCCGTCAGTCCCTTGTCAAGTGTCATAAGTTACCAACTATATGTAACAGTATGTTTGTTTGATAAAACTGGAAAAACAGTTTGAGATATCAAATTCCGTCAAATATTTCTATCTAATTACTATAATTACAAACTCTGGTTTAGTATAAAGGAGCATTAAAAGTTCATATTCCTTGCTATACTTTGTCTGATGAAACAGTTCTGGATGTCAAACTCTGAAAAATTTCTCTGGTTGAGTATGAAAAGATATCAGATTATACAGTGTGACCCAGTTTTGATGGAAACATCCCTGTATCTTACGTAATCGTTGTGTAAGGATATTGAAATTTGCTGGAGCGAGAGATATACCAAAAATGCACTCTATGACCAAGTGGGGTCATCTTCAATGATAAACACTGCTCGTCAACAGCGATGGAACCACCCCAATTTCCGGAAAATGATATTAGGAGTCAAAATAAGTTGAAAATCACTTCAGATTCGGAATCAGGACGCCAAATTCACTAACTATGCATAGTTTTCCTAGAAACTTTTCAATTCAGAAGAATTACATTTTTTCTCACTTCTCATGGAAGCATCCCCGTATCCTACGTAATTATTGTGGTTGTGTTTTGAAATTTGCAGGAGGAAGGGAAAGTACGGAGATGAAGTCAATTAAGTAGGATACGGAGGTGCTTCCGTAAAAAGTGCGGCAAAATTCAATTTAACAGAACTGAAAACTTTCCAGGAAAAATATGAATTTTTCAAAAATTGGAGTGATTTCATAGCTGTTGGCAAGCAGTGTATATCACTGAAGATGACCCAACTTGGTCATAGAGTGCATTTTCGCTATATCTCTGGCTCTAGCAAATTTAAGGATCCTTACCCAACGATTACGAAAGATACAGGGGTGATTCCATTAGAAGTGGATCACACTGTATATTCACTGGTATACTTTGTTAGAACAGTTCGAAATGGCAATCTCTGACAAATATTGTTATCTCATTACCAATTCTGACTGAGTATGAGAAGATATCATGGTAAATATATCCTGGTATACTTAGTTTGGTAGAACATCAGTTCGAAACGTCAAACTCTGACAATTCACCTATCCAATTTCCAACTTCGGTTTGGTATCAACAATTTCATATTAGAGAGTTAAAGTGCTGCCATTGACGTTAACGTAAACGTGAGAAGTGGGTGAGTAGTGGCCTCATGGGTGTACGTTATCTCACGCCGTACTTTCAGGTATACCTTGAATATCAACGTATGTTAACCAAACTATATACTCAAAATATGCCGATGACTCAAAATTATCAAATACTGGATCCCCAAGGAGTTTTGCAACAAGAAGCCCTCTCATTTTAACAAGAATAAATGATCAGATATAAACAAACATTCAAAAATGACAAGTGCGGAAAGTGATTTTTTCCCGCACGTGACTGCCGTTGACACGAACGACGCGAAGCGGAGTTCGGGCAAGCAGTCGAGTGCGGGAAAGACACTTTCCGTATGAGTTAGGAACAATATTTTTTCTACAAGCGTAGGAAATTGATTGAATCGTTCAATTTCCATCGTTCCATTAATTATTCAAGCAAATAGGAACAACTAACAAGAGATCTATCTATTAATTATTAGTAATAGCTACTGTGAACTTACAGTTGACGCATTATGTTGGTTCATTGCGGAAGCCAGCAGGCCCATTAGGAGTCTGGTCTCTAGATTCCAGACACTTCTATGGAATGAGCCAAAAATACCTATTCTTCATTCGGTTTTTTCATTTCTTTATTGTTGCACCATTCAATTAAACGCGTGTATAGCTTCTCATACCATTCTTAAGACTTCGTTGGTGATATTAACGCATCTGTATCAAATCCCTATTGCTAGAAGTTTTTGATCACATTGTGGCATTTCCACTGAATCGAAAATGACAGTAACGCTGTGTCTGTCACTTCGACAATTTCAAACTTATTTGAGGTTTGATTGACATGACAAATTGACGTTCCCGTCAGATCAATCCAAATCTATAGGGGGATTTTTATAATAATCCATTTTTATTTCTCAATATTTCTTAATTTTTACAATAAATAGTGCAATTAGATGGATGATTCTGAACATACATGCTTAATACTGCAACAAACAATCTTAAACTTTTATATTCCATCACCAACCACTTATATTACTAGCGATTATATCATATCTTTGTTTTCCCGCACTAGTGCGGGAAAAAAATTCCCGCACTAGTGTGGGAAAATTTTCCCGTACTGTTGCGGGAAAATGACACTTCCCAAACTAAATTGCGTGCGGGTATAGGGTGAATCACGCACGCTTGTAGAAAAAATATATTACCACGTTACGATGACAGTGACGACCAAAGTGACGACTTCAACCCAGTTTAAAGATAATTCGTGAATGTTTTTTTTTCGTACGTTGATGTCTACGTGGAGGTCTACGTACAGTGATCACTTCAACTCTCTATAGTTTTTCCTGGTATACTTTGAAAACAAAATGGACGGTTGGAAGAGTCGGAAATGCCAACTGTCCATTTTGTTTTCAAAGGTCCGTTACGGAAAAGAAATGAAACCTGTGGATTGTTTCCTATTGCTTTTTATCCTAAAATTATAAAATTAAAAAATGTTTTAATCGTCAAATTCAGCTGAAGATGCTACTGTTATGTATTTCATTGTGTTTTACACCAATCTCACGTTAATGTCTTGATAAAGGAAATAAACATTTCCGAAATCTCGGCTATGTAACAAAGAGTCCTCTCATTAAGGCCAAAATTTTGACTGCAACCTCACCTAGAAAGATTTCCTGTGGAACTTTTTCTAAAGTTATTGTATTTTTACCTTAACTAGTCAGTCACGACTACCCTCCTCCTAACTATATATATAGATCTATCTAATTTCCAACTCTGGTTCGGTATACACAGGTATCAATGTATATTTGTATAAGTATATAGATGTGATGAACTGATTAATATCTCTATATAATTATCAACTCTGACGAATATTTCCATGTAATAATCAACTCTGGCCAAGTATAAAAAGTATCCAAATATCTTTGGAAGAAGTCCATGGTAACTCAAAGTGGAGTGGTGTAGTTCATAGATGAAAACCCAAAGTCATCTCCACAAAAGTTGTCTGAACTTATTCGTATATTGTTTTCAACCAAACTCTGGTTCAATTAGATACCTTCATCATGACAGGGATAGGTATTTCCTGGAATACTTCCCAATGTGGATAAGTTTACTTGTCCAAACTTATTCGTATCGTTGTCAACCAAACTCTGGTTTAATTTGGTACCTATACAATCATCATGGTAGGGATCTTTGTCGACTGAGAAGTTAGTCAAACTCTGGCAAACCCTTGTAGAGAACGATTCTACAAGGCTCAGAATTACAGACTTCACTGTTACTTACTTATATTGTGAGGTATTTGGCAAACTCTGGAAAATTTTTGCAATAACTCTTTAACAAGGCTCACTCTCAGTCTGGATTTCATTATTCATCATTTTCAAGATTCCATTCGATTTTCTTTATTATTCTGTATCTAGTATTTTCAGTTTTATAATAGTTGTCATTTTCTTTATCTCATTCCGAATTTTTCGACAGCCACGATAGTAGTGATGTCGAAACTTCTTCTTGAAACGATGCTTCAAATATTTTTCATTTTCTTTACCAATTTATCAGATGCTTCGAATGAATCTGAAGAGCTGGAAATACTTCTGCAGTGCTCATGTCTTTCCCATTATAATTTTCAATAATATCAATTCAACATTACCTAAAACACACGCGTCACCTCGCGGCACAAAGGAAGGGATGACGAGATTTGGGACAAAGATCGATAGGGCAGAGAGCAGCTAGAGATGGGAGAAAAGTTTTAGATGCTTTGAAATTTGAGCCGTCACCTGGTGCGATGTTGGGGTACTATACTTGTGATCTCGAGAACGACGCGGAAAATATAATTCAGCGCCATTTTTACAATTAGGCGAACTATAGGCAGCCGACTAGGGCCTGGGAGCGTGAAGAAAAGAACCATTGAATTTTTTTCGCGGCAACCTCACAGTGTGAGGCGTGTGGCACATAATTATAATAGGTATGTAACATTGAACCACTAGATATAGAGCTGAATAAGTTCATTCTATAATAAAAAAACGACTCCAAGTTGAGAAATAAAACTATTTGTAAAGTTTATGCAAAGTCAGTTGAACAGATCATCAAACCAATGTCGGGTCGCGCTGCCGCACTCTTTGAACTTTCAGAGGGACCGACGGCTTGCGGTGATGTAGTTTTCCAACTGACTTTGCATAAACTATACTTGAGTGAGCCGATATATTTCCACAGGAATCATTTCGATCATCAATTCGCGGTATAATCCGCAATTACTAACGTGTACAAGAAGTAAATAATTCAACAATTTCCCCAACATCCGATGTCTCTGGCTCTAGCTACTCACCTATGTAAAATTTCGATGAAACACCGAAATGGATTCGAGTTCAATATTATGATATGGATTAGTTAATCATTAGGTAATTGTTAATTCTTCATATTTATATGTATTTCTGGAGAATAAGTAATAGTTATTCATGTACCCCAAGGAGGAAAAGCTGTCTATTATAGTCGAGCCTGCAAATTGATAGTCGAGGCATTAACCAAGGCTAGCAATCAGGCGAGACAATAGACAGTTTTTCGCCAAGGTGCATATTACAGTTTTTCGTCGACCTCAAATACTTATAACGACATCACGGTACTATTCACAAGTGAAATCTATAGAATTTCGTAAATAATTATTTTGAGAACACCAAATGACAGTTGTTGTCAACTCACTCTCCGCGCGTACCAAGGTTGCCAGTTCGATTTTTATTCCATCAGTAGATACCTTATCACAAATTCAGATCTATTTAATGCTATACTAATTCCAAGAAATGGTAATAAAATAAACCTATGACGTCAAAAGATTATGTTGTTTTCGTAAACAGAAAAGTAACCTATTTTCGACAAAATAAAAACAAACAAAACACATATTCCCATATAGCAATAATCATATTCCTAATAATTCCCAATTTGAAAATACTCACAAATATCACAAAATACAGTGTCATTGGTACTTATAAGATTTGAGTATATAAAAAACAGGAACGAACCGTTAAAATGAACAACAAAAATACAAAACAAATCAAAAAATTAAACATAAGAAACAAACTGTTATAACAGATGTACATAAAAAATTCAATTTGATCTGAATCAGATAAAGTATTGTTCTTTTTCAGTTTATAAACATCATTTGACCTATATGTGAACTGATTATTCATTTCGTGAAATTAATTCAGAAATAGCGTGCCGAAATATCATGCAATTTATAAGTGTATGTGATTAACAAGATAAATAACAATAAAGGTTAAAAATTGTCTGTAGGTTAATCGAGGAGGTGGTACATTCATTTTTCCAGATTTTTTGGAATTTTCTCTCCTCGTTTCTATAAAATGAAAATATGAACATTGATTCAATATACGTGTAAGGACGAATTTGATGATTTGCCCCAAAATGTCACTGCGTTTAAAGAATTTTCATATCAGAGATTCTAAAAGAAAAATTCACTAGCTTGTAAGTGACAATTTGTATTAAAAAAAGTTTGGAGAAGAGGAATAAAGGTATATAGAAAAATATAAAATGTCTACTTAGCTTTTTGAAAACGGGAGCAGATTTGTTCCCGAAACGTCCAAAGGCTAAGTGAAAATTGCTCTCAATTTCACAATTCGCTCGTCAAACAAAGTGTCACGTTTGATCCTAATGGAACAATCTTCTATTTGTTGATGGTTTGTTGGACGGTAAGGAGTTAACGCGATTTTACTACATCCTATAGCGCCCCTGTGCTATGGAATCTGTGGCCATGGGTTGCGGCAGGATTGGACCAGGGCCTACTCTATCTCACCGGGCCGGATCATCGCTTTCGTGACGTCACACTAGTAGGGACAAAATCTAAGCGCTGGAAATTGCCTTTTCCAATTCATTGATGTATCACGGGAAAACGGTAACAGTTATCAAAAAATGTCGAGAGGTCAAATATGTACAGACTAGACTTTTTCAAGAAATGAATCAATATTCACTGATTCACGATTAATTGTTCAACAAATATACCCAGCAAACACAATAATGTAAAATTGACATAAGTGTTACATAACTGACAATACGTATTATGTAACTATGTTATGTAAGACTTACATCACTGTTATGGCGAAATGTCCGCCACAAATACTACATGATTATTACGTACCAATTATGTCACTATTTTATATATTTTTTATATTGTAATGATATCACCCTTAAAGGGGCATTAGAAACATCAGCAGGAAAGCAGGAGTACAACAATCATCCTGTAACACGCATCCCAGATCGTTCTCCAACCACCCAATGATTCCTACATGCACCAGCATATTTCCGAACACTCAATATATGCCGCAGTGACAAATAACCTTACAGAAGATTCTGGAATGTTCTGGAAAAAATCGATGGAACAATTAGAGGGAGTGGTTTTGTTCTAAGAAGCTTCTAAAACAAAAAGGAGGAGACGGAAGATCATTCGAGAACGTTCTCGAACCAAAGCCTGCTAAGTGATCTCATATATAAACGACCGAACAACTGCAGTCAGTCAGTCGAGCAGCGAGTGTCAGAAAGACAGTTATATACCGCGTGATATAAATCGTTTTACATAAATAGTAGTTATAATTTCGATATCAATTAGTGTTTCTCTAGTTCAAATAAAACAATTCGAAAATAAATAGTGTCGTGTTCGCTTCTGCACCCGAATAATATCGTAACAATTGGTGTCAGAAGTGTGGGATATTCCAGTGTGAAGTAAACAGACCGTTGCAATGAAGAAACTACGCGAGTTGGAGGAGAGAGATCTCGACACAACAGGGATCAAGGCTACACTTCAGCATCCTCTCAAAGTGTATATGGTGAGCGTAGGTCAAAATCCAGAGACGTTCACCTTCGAGGAACCAGCTTCAGCGGAATCGATGTTGGCTGGGATCTCGGAACAAATATCGGTTCAGCGACAGGACATAGCGGCTCAGCGACAGGACATAGCGGCTCAGCAACAGGACATTGCGGACCAGATGGTGGCTCAGCAGGAGAAGATCACGGTCCAGATGGTGGCTCAGCAGGAGAAGATCACGGACCAGATGTTGGCTCAGCAGAAAAATATCACGGACCAGATGGTGGCTCGGCGACAGGATATTGCTGATCAGATGGCAAATCAGCGAGAAGAAGTTCTGGCACATATTACTGCTCAGCAAAATCAGATCGAATCGCAAATCTCAGCTCGACGGCAAGGGGTATTGGATCAGATATCGGCTCAACGGGAAGAGATATTAGCTTAGAAAGAGGTACTTGCTCAGTTCTCTGCTCAGCAAGATCAGATTGCCTCTCAGATATCTGCATACCGAGAAAAAGTATTGACCCAGATATCAACACATCGGGAAGAGGTTCTGACTCAGATCGCTGCTCGGCAAGAACAGATCGTTGCTCAGAAAGAACAGATCTTTGCTCAGCAAGAACAGATCGCGTCTCAGCAGGATGAGATTATAGCTCAGGTTTCAACCTAATTCATCACTCAGATAGAAGAAATGGAGAAGAAGCTGCAGCTCGAGATAGAAAGAAGATCTTTGCTGGAGAAGTCTGGAAATGGTTACGACTCATTGAAACCACAGTAGGGCCAGATGCAGTGACAACTAATCGAGTGAAACCACCTACATTCGATGAAAAAACATCGTGGCCGAACTATCTGAAGCAGTTCGAAGCAGCTTCCAAAACCAATGGGTGGACATCCAAGGACAAGGTTGTGGCTCTGACAGTAGCTGTACGAAGTGATGCATTGAACATCTTGCAAGCCATTTCGGAAGGTGAAGTTGATAGCTACGATCATCTCGTCAAACGTCTCGACAGGCGATATGGCCATGAACATCTGCAGCAAGTGTTTCAATCACAAATGAAGAGCCGTCGACAAAGAGCCAACGAGAGTCTTCAAGAATCCGAAGTGGATGTAGCCCGATTGGTCCACTGTGCCTATCCGTCATCCCCAGAGTCCCTTATGAAATGTCTTGCTGTCCAAACGTTCGTGAATGGATTGCAGGATATCGAAATGCAGAAAGCAGTTCGCCTGACTCGACCAAAAGACCTCACCAGTGCTCTGGCAGCTGCGCTTGAGATCGAGGCAGCAGCAGAAGCTTCCCGAGGATCAGCGAGAGTCCGAGCAATGAACGACAGCGAAAACATAGCGGAAAATACCAGGCAAGTTCCTACTGAAGCCTTAATCAACGCCATCCGGGGAGTTGGGCCACCTCCAGAGAGCTTGTAAACGTGCGAAACAGGCTGCTGAGGAAGGATCATCTTCCACGCAGCCGCAGGAGAACTAGAACGGGTCGACTTCGAGGGGGCAGCTTCGACCCGTCATTCTCAAGACCCTCTCATCTTTGTGGCATCCCTACGGCGTGATAACAGCAGCGTCTACGTGGATGGACAGATCGACGGAAAGAAATGCGCATTGCTGGTGGATACTGGTGCATCGCAGACGATTCTGCGACGTGGACTCATGACGTCTTCGAGAAAGTAGCTTGTGAACTCAAGATGGCGTCTGAGAACTGCTACGGGTGAAGCTGCCACCGTTTATGGAAGAATCGATGTGGATATATCGATCGGGAACGTCAAATTTCCACATCGAGCTATCATGGCAAATATTGAAGAAGATGGTATTCTGGAAATGGACCTCATGGGTGCGCAAGGAATTCAACTGGACTTTTGGAGCCGAACAATCAAGGTGGGTGCCGAAGAGATCTTCTTACATCCACGGGTGGACGTTGCGGCAGGGGTAACGTTAGAAGAGGACGTCCTGTTACCGAAACGGAGCCAGACCATTGTAGCAGCACGGATTGAGGGTACATTGGAGCAAGGCAGTCCCATCATCATGGAACCCAGGAAGGATGACGAGGAAGTCGGACGTGGAATTCCAGTCGGTAAGGCTTTACTGTCAGCAGACGGCCATGTACCTGTTCGATTTATCAACATGAATAATTACCCTGTGACGATTGGCAAAGGAACGGAGATTGAAACCTGTGTCTCGGCAGCCCCCATAATCCACCAGGTGACATCAACCACTGATGGGGCCGGCAAGTATGAAGAACTAGTCTCTGCTGCAAGCGACTCACTCAACAACCGACAGAAGAAGTTAACCGAGTTACTGCAGAGGTATAGATCCATTTCCATATCTGCCAATGAAAAAACAGGTAGAACCAACATCGTCAGTCACAAAATCGATACGGGAGATACCAGACTGATTCGTCAACCAGCCCGAAGATAACCACAGGCCAAGAGAGAAATTGCAGATGCAATTGCATCATCCAGGATATGGAACAATACGGGGTAATCGAGCCATCCAATTGTCCTTGGGCTTCACCAGTAGTACTAGTGAAGAAGAAAGATGGAAACACTCGTTTTTGCGTGGACTATCGCCGATTGAGCAACGTGACGAAAAAGGACAGTTATCCTTTGCCTCGAATTGACGACACACTCGACACGTTGGCGGAATCGAATCTTTTCTCCACTCTGGACCTGGAAAGTGGAATTTGTCAGGTGGAAATGGATCCGGTAGATAAGGGAAAGACAGCTCTTTCCATCGGCACTGGATTATGGCAATTCAAGGTAATGCCTTTCGGACTCTGCAATGCTCCGGCCACCTTCGAACGAATCATGAACAGAACAGAATGTTGAGGGGACTCTCCTGGAAGACATGCCTGGTTTATCTGGATGACATCATCGTGATCGGTAAAACTTATGAAGAACATCTGGCTAACCTAGAGGAAGTTTTCAAAAGACTTCAGGCTGCAAATATCACACTCAATCTGAAGAAATGCCATCTGCTGCCGAAACGGGTTAATTACTTGAGACACGTCGTAGGAAGGCAGGGTGTGGAAGTCGACCCTGAGAAGGTACGAGCAGTGAAGCAATGGCCAGTACCAAGAGATAAGCATCAACTCAGGAGCTTTCTTGGGCTCTGCACTTATTATCGATGTTACGTTCGAATGTTTCCGGATATCGCAAAGCCCCTGACTCGTCTCACCGAGGAAGCACGTCCCTTCCACTGGGATCCAGAATGCCAGGCCGCCTTTGATGCTCTGAAGGAAATCTTGACCACGTCACCGATTCTTCAAGATGGGCAAGAGCAAGTCATCGGTTACACAGCAAGGTGCTATGGAAGGCAGAACGAAACTACTGCGTTACCAGGAGGGAACTATTGGCCATGGTCAAATCGGTGGAGCACTTCTATAAGTACCTCTATGGACGAAAATTCCTACTTAGGACGAACCACGCTGCATTAAAGTGGCTCCTGAAATTCAAGAACCCCGAAGGCCAAGTAGCTCGTTGGATCGAGAGGCTCCAGGAATATGTCTTCGAGATAGCACACCGAGTGGGGACGAGCCATAAGAATGAAGATGCATTGTCCAGAAGGCCATGTCCACCTGAATGCTCACATTGTAGTCGCTTGAAGGATGAGGCAGCATCCCTCTGCAGAACCACCGTTGTCAATGAAGATTGGTTACCTGCGGCAATCAAGCAAGAGCAAGAAAAGAACCCAGAACTCCGGAAGCTTCGAGGAAGGAAGAAAGCGAATCGCCGCCCTTCTTGGCAAGAAGTAGCACCATCTTCACAGACTTTGAAGGCGTACTGGAGTCAGTGGGACTCTTTGGTATTAGAAGATGACCTGCTCAAGAGGAATCTCGAGAGCGATGATGGGTCGAATAATCGGATGCAGTTGGTCATTCCTAGGAGTGCTCACATTGTAGTCGTTTGGAGAATGAGGAAGCAGCGCTCTACAGAACCACCGCTGTCAATGAAGATTGGTTACCTGCAGCAATCAAGAAAGAGCAAGAAGCGGACCCAGAACTTCGGAAGCTTCGAGAATGAAAGAAAGCTAATCGCTGTCCTTCTTGGCAAGAAGTAGCACCATCTTCACAAATTTTGAAGGCGTACTGGAATCAGTGGGACTCCTTGGTATTAGAAGATGACCTGCTCAAGAGGAATCAGTCACTGTAAACGGCCCCGCGATATCCATAGCAATCCTCTCGAGAGGGCTTCCAACATTGTTCTGTCTAATGTGTGCTCTTGGTTTACGATGAGGCCCATTGCTGACAAAGCACACGGTGCATTTACGGACCACTCCCTGACGTCGTCACTGCAGTTGACGCAGTAGAACCGCTCTCGTACCCACTGCAGTGTCTTCCTCACTCCTCGATGGGTCCCTGAAGTTCCATCATGTACATATCCAAGTACTTTCGATACTCGGCTCCTAGGAATGACCAACTGCATCCGATTATTCGACCCATCATCGCTCTCGTGATTCCTCTTGAGCAGGTCATCTTCTAATATCAAAGAGTCCCACTGACTGCAGTACGCCTTCAAAGTCTGTGAAGATGGTGCTACTTCTTGCCAAGAAGGGCGGCGATTCGCTTTCTTACATTCTCGAAGCTTCCGAAGTTCTGGATCCTCTTCTTGCTCTTGCTTGATTGCCGCAGGTAACCAATCTTCATTGACAACGGTGGTTCTGCAGAGGGATGCTACCTTATCCTCCAAGCGACTACAATGTGAGCATTCAGGTGTTCATGGCCTTCTTGACAATGCATCTGCATTCTTATGGCTCGTCCCCCCTCGGTGCGCTATCTCGAAGGCATATTCCTGGAGCCTCTCGATCCGAAGAGCTACTTGGCCTTCGAAGTTTTTGAAATTCAGGAGCCACTTCAATGCAGCGTGGTCCGTCCTGAGTTGGAATTTTCGTCCATAGAGGTACATATAGAAGTGCTCCAATGATTTTACCATGGCCAATAGTTTCCTCCTGGTAATGCAGTAGTTACGTTCGAACGTAACGTCGATAATGAGTGCAGAGCCCAAGAAAGCTCCTGAGTTGATGCTTATCTCTTGGTACTGGCCATTGCTTCACTGCTCGTACCTTCTCAGGGTCGACTTCCACACCCTGCCTTCCTACGACGTGTCCCAAGTATTTAACCCGTTTCTGCAGCAGATGGCATTTATTCAGATTGAGTGTGAGTTTTGCAACCTGGAGTCTCTTGAAAACTTCCTCTAGGTTTGCTAGATGTTCTTCAAAAGTTTTACCGATCACGATGATGTCATCCAGATGAACCAGGCATGTCTTCCAGGAGAGTCCCCTCAACACATTCTCCATGATTCGTTCGAAAGTGGCCGGAGCATTGCAGAGTCTGAAAGGCATAACCCTGAATTGTCATAATCCAGTGCCGATGATGGAAGCTGTTTTTTCCTTATCTGCCGGATCCATTTCCACCTGCCAGGTCCAGTGTGGAGAAAAGATTCGATTCCGCCAACGTGTCGAGTGTGTCGTCAATTCGAGACAAAATATAGCTGTCCTTCTCCGTCACGTTGTTCAATCGGCGATAGTCTACGCAGTAACGAGTGTTACCATCTTTCTTCTTCACTAGTACCACTGGTAAAGCCCAAGGACTATTGGATCGCTCGATCACCCCGTCTTGTTCCATATCCTGGATGATCTCTTCTGCAATCTCTCTCTTGGCCTGTGGTAATCTTCGGGCTGGTTGACGAATCGGTCTGGTATCCCCCGTATCGATTTTGTGACTGACGATGTTGGTTCTACCTGTTTTTCCATTGGCAGGTATGGAAATGGATCTATACCTCTGCATCAATTCGGTTAACTCCTTCTTCTGTCGGTTGTCGAGTGAGTAGCTTGCAGCAGAGACGAGTTCTTCATACTTGCCGGCCCCATCAGTGGTTGCTGTCACCTGGTGGATTATGGAGGCTGCCGGGACACAGGTTACAATCTTCGTTCCTTCAGCAATAGTCACAGGGTAATTATTTATGTTGATAAATCGAACAGGGACATGGTCGTCTGCTGACAGTAAAGCCTTGCCGACTAAGATCCCACTTCTGACACCAATTGTTACGTTATTCGGGTGCAGAAGCGAACACAACACTATTTATTTTCGAACGGACTTATTTGATCCAAAGAAACACTAATTTATATCGAACTTATAACTACTATTTATGTAAAACGAATTATATCATGCGGTATATAACTGTCTCTCTGACACTCGCTGCTCAACTGACTGACGGCAGTTGTTCGGCCGTTTATATATGAGATCCCTTCCGTCTCCTTCTTTTTGCTCTAGAAGCTTCTTAGAACAAAACCTCCCTCTCTAATTGTTCCATTGATTGTTTCCAGAACATTCGAGAATCTTCTGTCACGTTATTTGGGATGCGTGTTACAGGATGATCGTTGTACTCCTATCTTACTGATGATGTTTCTAGAGCCCCTCTAAAGGAAATATCATTACAATATATAATACCTAATTATTCAATACAATATTCAATATAGTTCTCATAATATCAAAAGACCCCCAACTGGAACATGAGTAATAAAACGTTCATTGCCCTTCACCTATTGGGAATTACCGCGACATCGTTAATACGGGGAAAATAGGTAGGTATGATACAAATATAATTTTTACGCGCTCTTTATTTCTAATTCATTTCGGACTCATTGTAGGTAGCTCAATAATTTTCTCACTATTCAATTGATGTTTTATTCTAGTTTGACATACCCAGTCACTTTCATTGCAAACCGATTCCAAATTGGCAAAAATTAGTATTCCGTAGTACAATGTCCTGATTTTCATTAAAATTGAAATTCTTCACAACATACTAAATTGGTACTGGTTCATCCTAATGAATTTATTTTTTTATCGAAAGTTCATCAGGGAACAATTCGTCTCGATTGAGTGTGCTTCTAATTTTTAGAGTAAATGAGCGCACCGATATGAAATGATGTGAAATCTCAACCAACTACTACGTGTGACGTCAGCATCGAGGTAGAGGGGATAGACTACGGCCCGGTGAGATAGAGTAGGCCCTGATCGGACGCGGCACAGTGAGTTTTCCCAGTCGAACTCATTGACAGGCCCGGATTAGGCCGGGACACACATATCCGCGCCGAGTCCGCACCGCATGACGGCCGTGTGTTGGACGACACACGGCGAGAAAATAAAATGATGCAATCTTACCAGAAAGTCCACACTTGTCCGCACCGTCATCCTTCCGATACCTCCGCATCGTGTACGCGCCGTGTCCAACTAGTTCAGTATTTAACACGGATGCGGTTCGGGTTCACATCAGAGGTTTATAACATGAAATCGGAAAAGCTAATGGAGGAAATTTGGAAGTTTCCAGTGTTGTACGACCAAACAAATGAAAAATACAGGAACGTCAATTACAAAGAGCGTGTGTGGAAGATAATTTCGATAATTTCGATTTCGTCTCCAATTGAAGACCTTGGTGCAAGAACAGGGCAACTCCAATTTTTTAAAACGTTTGGGAATGGAAAAAAACTTAATATTTTTGAGAAACTTGAAAAATATTATGCTAAATGGTATGAATCCTTTAGAGTTACGTTAGGAAAGCTGTATTTACGTCGATACTAATTTTCATTCACATTGTAGAAGCTAAAAAAGAAGTTTGCCTGTTTCTTGCCCCAAAAAGACGAAATTCTGAAAATATAGTCAAACTCGTGTAATAATTTTCCTTCTTTATTAAAAATGAAATATATAACGAGGAATATTGTGAACAAGAAGTATTTTGAACATAGGATGAATCACTGACGTCTTGATCTTCGTTAACATTGCCAGAATTTGGGTCCTCGTCGTCAACAGTTATGATTTTGGAACATATTTACTCCCCGAATCTCGAAAGGGCTCACCTCGGGGCTCACTTTCACTTTCCGACGACATTACATTGTATTGCATGTAACAAATGTTCAAACTAAACACGCCACACACGATGGAAGACGCGAGAAGGTTTGCCGCTAATAACCTCACTCCGACATCTCCTACTACACGCGTATATTTCGGTAATAAAATCGGGTAACTCCTGGAGTTGCCCGACTCTAGCACCGTCATGGCTTACATTTCGGTGCTAAAATCGGGTAACTCCTGGACTTGCCCGACTCTTGCACCTCAATTGCTCATCAGGTGAATCCTTCCCCGTGTTAACTCAATAGGAGATTGTTGGATTCGCTTGATTCTTGCACCAGAAGATGCGCAAGAAAAAAATCTATATGTTAAATACAATAACCCAATTTCGGCATAAAATGGAGTTGCCCGGTTCTTGCACCGAGGTCCTCAATTATACAAGGTAGCTTAACTCAATTGAACGTTCTGATTGGTGTAAAATCATACGGAGAAAATAATCGAATCCACCACTTAACTATGATACCTATACTAGATGGGCTTTCACTGCAGATTACTGATTGTTTGCTTTTGTTGATGTTTTCAGTTCCATATACGGTATCAACAATTGAAGTTTACTCAAAAGAGATGAATTCAGTTTCTCTTCGATGGCGATCCCCTTACCCCCCGACTGGTGTTATAGAAAAGTATAGGATTCAATATAGCACATCAGCATTTCGGCGAAATCACCTGTACGAAATTATATCTGATCCAACCCCTTGCAGGTTATGGCCTGACTTCCATTGTGCAGATATAAACGATAACATATGGGAGAAATATGAATACTATATTACGGCAAGTATATGTATACACAAGTGTAGTAGACAAAATCCTACATTGTTCGTAGATTGTCCAATAAGTTTCAGAAGATTCTATATCTCGATCAGTAATCAAGCTAGAGAAATGGTTGAAATAAGCTGGAATCAAAGTATTTATCATATCGAATCTACAGGGTGTCCAGAGATAAAACCGACGAAACTCATGCGGCTATAGGGACTGCCAATATGATTGTAAAATGCACACAAATGTTCAAAACCGCTTCGTTATTGACATACAGAGTGATTTGTGGATTTTGACAAGAATTCGATCTGCCATATTAAGTACAGGAATTACTCAATTGAATTCAGATTTGGTACATAAATTGAACTCAAAGGCTTCAACAAGTAGCCTTCTGAACAAAACGAATATCAGCACCGGAATATAATATCTTTCGAATGTTGAGTTATTGTGAGAATATCTCACCCGGTATAATGATTATCGAAAATATGCGGTCATATTATGAATCTACTGGAAACATACTATAGGAACTTGTTGAGAAAGTTTTTGGCACGATTTCAGTTATTCCATTTGATGAAATATTATTTGAATTTGTTGCATTAATTGTCTGAAGCAATATCGGCAAAAATGGAAATATAATGAAGACATAACTGTTTTTATTGTTATTGATAACCTCTTAGTAATGTTTTATGAACTACTCTCGTAACCTAAAAACTGAAGAATAAGTTGGTATCAGGGGTGGAATTAGTATTTTTGTTCTTGTAAGTACCGACCCAGTATAACAATAATTATTGATCTGATCCTAGATTCAAAATAACTGGAAAAATCGTATAGGACTACCTATATTGTTTTTCAATACTAGTTTTCCTCGAATTGATTGTTTCTTGAAACGGAATATAATGTGCATATACATATCATTATATTCTTTTTTATTATTTATTCATGTTCTGGTTCCCACGAAAAGGGATATCCTGTAATGTTCCGAATTGTTTGTTTTCGAATTCTTATCGTGTGGTTCAATGGATATGATTCAATGTTCGTCGTGGCATATAGCCAGGAAAGTAGTTGTTTTCTGTTGGAAAAACCGAGGAAAAATTGATATTTTCATCACATAGAGAATGCAAATTCTCAATGTATTTCTTATTATATATATATATATATATATATATATATATATATATATATATATATTTACATCCTCTTATCAATATTGCGTCTGACTCTGGAACTAATTTGTTGCGTCCCCTAGAAGGGAGCCACTTAGAACAAAACTGACTGAAGTATATTAAAGACCGCGAAATTCTGTACAGGACCTGCTATTTCATTTTCCTCCAAATCGACTTTTATATATACATTTTCCTTTCATTTTGTATAATTAGCAACTCCTTTCACAGTCCTATCAATTCAAACTCCAGCGTATATTCTAGTTTTTATTTCTCGTTTATTACTGCAACCAATTTGTATATCATGTTTCAATGCCTCAATAATGCTGCGACCGCATTGTTGCCAGATCGACGTCAAGAATAAACATTCATATTTTATGATTCTGGGCATCATGCGTCCATTTCATCAGTGATTTAATTAGACAAGAGAGCTATTTCTGCATAAACTATGAGATACACAGTTCCTGTCTGAAATCAGTCTATACTTTCCAATGCATCGAGATAATACTTCTTAATTCAGGAATGTAGAATTCGATGACGTGAATTATTCTTCTAGTTGCAAATATTTGATTTTTGAAAATGATGGCAGCATGACATCATTTTGGTTGAACATTTCAAATTTGGTATTAGGGGGGTTTTTATGGTCGGAGATTATGATTCTTCTGTCAGAATTGAAATATGCAAGATGGCGGCTCCAACATGGCGGATGAAATATGTAATTATGATCCGATTCTATTCAAAATTGCTATCTGGGCGTTTTCAGGATAGGAGATTATGAATATCCTATCACAATTAAAAGATTCAGAATGGCGGCTCCAATATGGCGGACGAGTTTTGTGATATGATCCTATTCTATTTAAAATTGGTATCTGGCGGTTTTCTGGTCGGAGATTATGATTATCCTGTCAAAATTGAAGAATTCAAGATGGCGGCTTCAATATGGCGGACATGATCTGTAACTTTGATCCGATTCTATTCAAAATTGGTATCTATGAGTTTTCGAGTTCGGAGATCATGATAATCTTGTCAGAATTGAAAAAATCAATATGGCGGATCCAATATGGCGCACGAGTTTCGTTATTATGATCCGATTCTATTCAGAATTGGTGTCTGGAGGTTTTATATTACGGAGATTGTGATTCTTTCGTCACAATTGAGATATTCAATATGGCGGGTACAATATGACGTACAGGGTGATTCACCATAAATGTCCCCCCCTCTAGCTCAGTTATTTTTGAACCGATTTTGAAATTTGAAATATCATCTTGAATGATTTTCGATAAAGTTTTTCCCGCTAGATCAGAAAATACGGTCACGCGGTTTTCATGTCCGTATTTCAACTTTTTATTTACTATCTACTGACATTTAATAATTGGAACAGATACAGGGTGACCAGAATTCTGAATATTGAACCACCCTGTAAATGTTCCAATTAAATTTAACTAGATAGTAAATCGAAAATTGGGATGGAAACATAGAAGCCGTTTTGACCAATAATGAATAGTTTCGGCACAAAAAAATCCTAAAGTTGAAAATTCTCGATTTTGATCACCCTATATCTCTGTAATAATTCCCGCTAAACCCCAAGTGTGATACATTGATGAAATCAGCTCTTCAGGAAGAATCTAAAAATACAATAAAATACAGGGTGTTCCATTTAAAACAATCAATTAGTACTCTGTAGATCGTTTGTTCCGAGCACCCTGTATTTTTTGATGCAGCGGGAAAAAAAATTCAGAAAAATCATTTTAGTTTATGTTTCAAATTTTTAAAACGGTTCAAAAATAAGTGAGCTAGAGGGGGGGACATTTATGGTGAATCACCCTGTACGAGTTTTGTAATTATGATCTTTCAAAATTGGCGCTTTCTCTCCTCGTCTTTGAAAATTTATGGATTATGAGGATATGTTCAAGAAGTAGAGTAATTAATACTCTCCCGGAATGTCACTGCGTTTGAATTTCAACTTTCAGGAACTTTTGAAGCAAAAATATCGGAAATAACTTAACTCAAGTAAGCCCTAAATAATCTCTCAAAATGAACATTTTACCCCCTCGAAGAACATAACAGACCGTGTCGAAGATTATGATAATATGGCAGACGGGTTTCGTAATTATAATCCGATTCTATTAAAAATTGTTATCTTGGGGTTTTCAGGATCGTAAATCATAAACATTTTGTCACAATTGGAGATTCAAGATGGCGGCTTCAATATGACGGACGAGTTTCGTATTCATGCTTTAATTCTATTCAAAATTGGTATCTGGAGGTTTTCGGGGTCGGATATTATGATTATTCTGTCAAAATTAAAAAATTCAAAATGGCGGATCAATATGGCGGACGAGATTTGTAATTATCATCCGATTCCATTCAAAATTGGTATCTGAGGGTTTTCGGGTTCGGAGATCATGAATATCCTGACAGAATTGGAGAATTCAAAATGGCGGTTCCAATATGGCGAACGAGTTTTTGTAATTATGATTCGATTTAATTCAAAATCTGTATCTGGAGATTTTCGGGGTCGGAGAGTATTATTACCCATTCAGAATTGGAATATTCGCGATGGCGGCTCCAACATGGCGGACGAGTTCTGTAATTATGATCAGTTTCTATTCAAAAAAATTTTCATCAGGGGGTTTTCGGGTTGGTGATTTTGATTATCCTGTCACAATTGGAAACTTCAAAATTACGGCTCCAATAAGGCGAACGAGTTTTGTAATAATGATTCGATTCTATACAAAATTGATATCTAAGGGTGTTTGGGGTCGGAGATTATGATTATTCTATCAAAATTGGGAATTTCAAGATGGCGGCTTCAATATGGCGGACGGGTTTTGAAATTATGATCCGATTCTATTGAAAATTAGTATCTGGGGTTTTTTTGGGTCTGAGATTATGATTATCCTGTCGAAATTTGAGAATTTGGAATGGCAGCTTTGATTTGACGGACGGGTTTTGTAATAATTGTGATCCAATTCTATTCAAAATCAATATCTGGGAGATTTCTGGGTCGAAGATGATGATTCTTTTGTCAAGAATAAAAAATCAAAGATGGCGGACAAGTTTGGTAATTTTCATCCGATTTGATTCAAAATTGGTATCTGGGGATTTTCGGGGTCGAAGATTATGATTTTCTCTGTCAAAATTGAAAAAATAAAAATGGCGGCTCCTTTATGACGCACGAGTTCTGTAATTATTATATTCTATTCAAAATTGGTATCTGGGAATTTTCGTGATCGGAGACTTCGATTTTCTTGTTAAATTCTAAAATTCAAGATGGCGGCTTCAATATTGCGGACAAGTTTTGTGTTTATGGAGAGATTAGATTCGAAATTAGAATCTGGGGGTCGTCAGGTTCGGAGATTATGATTTTCATGTCAAAATCGAAAAATTCAAGATGGCGGCATCAGAATAGCGTACAGGTTGATGAGAATCGGTCCATATGAGAATATGGACCGATTCTATTCAAAATTTGTATTGAAAATCTATATCAGAATATAACGAGACGACAGACTGGAAAACTCAAAAACGAAATATTCTGAAAAAAAAACTTTCTATAAACCACGCTCATATTCAGATGCACAGAAAAAAGGAAATTGATTATTTCGGTTCTACGGAACTGAAGGGTATTAGTGATAGCGTGGGGCGACAAGTAGCAATATATCTAGCGATGATTGAGCGCTCTACGCATTATCCATATCCAGGAAAAAATATTCCACCTTTTTTTAGTGCAATCGAATATATGTGTGGTTTTTTAAACGTTTGTTTCGTGTAATATATTTTCATCCATAATCTTTTAACTAGAAGAGTACCAAGTTCACGTCAACCAGTTCGACAATTTCGAATTCGAATATTCCATGTACCTAATCGATATCTCTGGATGAAAATCCATTTGGAGAGATCTAGGACAGGATCTTATCAGATAATATAAATTTCTTCCCAGAACCGCATCACTCTACCAAAATTTCTTAATATGATTGATCTTCATCAATCGAATGAGTTCACGTCATTCGATTCGACAGTTCCCCAAATTTGAAATATTCATCTTTATCGGATCGAAAGATCGTTGATGAGTCAATTCAGACATGCATTGAAATCAATTTCTGAAATGTTTTTGAAGCCGAATTTGCTAAAATAGTTCTTCGATCAACACGAAGTTAATATCAACTTGTGATTTCGAATGAAACTATTTATATTTTGTATTATATTCAAATCACACTATTCGTGGTAAAATCCACACAATATTTATAATGCTCAAAAACTTATTGGCTAAATATTCATACACCATATTGGATTTGGAATGACGTCACATAGTTTATCGTATTCTACTTTTCAAACCCTTTTATTTGATACCCATGTCGATGGGGTTGTGATGAAGAAGGTGAGTCGCCATCTTGGAGCGTCCGTCATATTGTATTCAGGAAAACATCACTAGGATTCTCACATTCCACTCGTCGAACCCTTCAATTTGATACCCATGTCGATGAGGTTGTTGAAAAAGTTACTCCGTTATCTTGGGGCGTTTGCCATATGGGATTCTAACTATACAGGGTGCCCGTTTTTCGAGCTCCACCATGGGGATCTCAGTTATTATAAGAGATACGAAGTTGGTTGAATTAGGGCAAAGTTGTGCAATTTGATGCTGATCAAAATGCCGCTTCGAAAGTTTGGAAATTCCGAATACTTCCGAAGATATTTGAGAAAAAAAAACAGAATATCCGCGATTTCGTTTTTATTTTTTTCCGACTTTATTTGAAGTGATAGTACAAAATGAGTGACATATTAGCATTGCCACTTTTTCTGCTCTATCCAATAGCATCAATAGATTCGTGATCCGACGTTTCGTCTTCGAGAAGCCATCATCAACTTTGTATTTTCAAATGGTCGAAAAAAAATTTTTGTTCCCAAAGAACTCTAATTCCGATTCTGAATCCAACGACATATGATACTTTACAATTATCCGACGTTCCGAATCAAAAAATCATCATCAGTATTATTTGATGATGGTTACGAGGAAACGAAACGTCGGATCAAAAATCTGATGAAAGCAACTTGTAGAGAAGGAAAAATGGCTATGGAAATGTCAAATTCATTTTGGTCTATCTCTTTTAGTAAAATCAGAAATCTTTTCTTGGGATTAGAAACTTCGAGAATCACTTTTTATTGAAAACTGAAATAGAGATAGACCAACAAGTTGAATTCATCTTGGTCTCTCTATTTTAGTTTTCAACAAAAAGCGATTCTCGAAGTTTCTATAATCCTATGAAATGATTTTTTTCTGATTTTACTAAAAGATATAGACCAAAATAAATTTGACATTTTCATAGCCGTTTTTCCTTCGCTACAAGTTGTCGTCATAACCATCATTAAATATAACTGATTTTTTGGTTCGAAACGTCGGATAATTTTGGAGTATTATATGTCGTTGGATTCAGAATCGGAATTAGAGTTCTTTGGGAACAAACATTTTCTTTTCGATCATTTGAAAATACAAAGTTGATGATGGCTCCTCGAAGACGAAACGTTGGATCATGAATCTATTAATGCCATTGGATAAAGCAAAAAAAGTGGCAATGCTAATATGTCACTCATTTTGTACTATCACTCCGAATAAAGTCAGAAAAAAATAAAAACGAAATCGCGGATATTCGGTTTTTTCCAAATATCTTCGGAAGTATTCGAAATTTCGAATTTTTTGAATCGGCATTTTGATCAGCATCAAATTGCGCAACTTTGCCTTGATTCAACCAACCTCGTATCTCTTATAATAACTGAGATCCCCATGGTGGAGCTCGAAAAACGGGCACCCTGTATATATATATACATCCATTGAATGATCAGAAAGAAAGCTTCATGTAGAATTGCAGCTCTATTGAGATACAGTGTTGCCAAATGTATGGTCGCAGCATCCATCAGACGATGAAAAATTAATATACATAATGTATATTTGATAGCGCCTCTGACGGCATTTGTGCCAAGTAAAAATATTCGATTCTCTTATACTTTTATTAATGCTGCGTCCGATTTTGATACCAAAAAATCATCATATCTCCCAAACGGCTAACAATAGAGCAACCATTTAAAGAGAATGGATTCCGCGTCCCATGATGGTATTAATGAGGGACTCAGTACAACAATTCAATGCATTGGCGGGAAAATAACATGGATTGTAATCTTGCGTCCGATATACGGTCGCACTATCGCGATGGACGCAGGATTAAATGAAAATTGTCAATACATGGACGCAACATTGATAAGAGGATAAATATATATATATATATAGATAACTAAACGGTCATTGTTGAGCCCGATTAGCATATGAACGGTACGTAGTGGAGCCCGAAGAAACGTTGTTGAGCCCGGTTTCGGGCTCAACAACGTATCGCCCTGTATCTCTTCACTGAGTGGTCAGAATTGACTGAAAAGCCATTTCCCGCATTTTTGGTCGGGCTCCACAATATACCGATAATATAACCGACATACAGCGAAAACTTCGGGGATCGGCCTGTAGAGGGCGCTCTTTTGTATATAGGGATATACACTTCAGATTTGTATAAACGTTGTTGAGCCCACACATGATTGTATCGTTGTTGAGCCCTAAATTTGGCAACGTCGCAATTGTTGGAATTGAGGATACACAATTTCTCCTGGGACCTCTGCATCATGATGATGATGTGAAATAAGAACTTGATACTAGCACGTAAGAGTCTTAAGAAGAGTATCTTGTTCATTATGTACCACAACTCTATTTCGTTTTGATTTTCGACAAAACGATAAAACATCTCGAGCGGATAATCCATTCCTTTCATGATTGCAGGAAAAAATGCTATTTGTTGACGAGTTCGATTTCAGGTAATACCTGAGTTGTTGAAACACTCGACAGTGTTAAATTACTTAAGTTTCTGTGTTTTTTTTTCAATTTCTATCGGAGTTTCAGTTACAATAAGTACTGCAAATTGAATACATATCAGATCATGATACAGGTAGTTTGATGTTTTAAGCAAATATTCGAAGCCTCATACTTCAAAGAGACAGATTCATTCTTGGGTTGATTGTCAGTGCATGAATAGCAGGGCATTGTCTGTTGGTATAGCTAAAAAGAAACCAATCTAATCCTAGAATGATTGAAGTGTACCTTTCGAATGTGAGTAGTTCAATTCATCTTCTTTTTTTTTCACTTGCAAATCGTTTCAATAAATATTGAGTAACGTTTCGGAATTAGATTATGTGTATGCATAGATCATTTAATCTCGCAAAAAGCAAAGGTTGTAGATCTAAATATGATAATGATTGGATCTATAGCCAAAGCTGTGGCTTTTCTATTTCGACTATGAATAAAGATGGATTGTGCAAAATGAGAATCAGTGATTTTGCTACCATGTTTTCGATCATGCCAACTCCATGTTTTCTAACAAAAATTCTTGCGCACTCTCCAACTCATCAACGATCCGATTTATCAACGACCAAACTCATCAACTATCAACTCATCTACGACTCGACTCATCAACGGTCAACTCATCAACGATTCACCTCATCAATGACCTAACTTTTCAACCAACAACTCCTCAAAAAACAAACTTATCAACAACCCAACTAATCAACGGTCAACTCATCAATAATACTACTGATTAACGACTCAAGTCGAAAATAGCCAGATTCATCAACGAAATACCCAACAACGAGTCAAATCTACAATGACTCAACTCATCAACAATACTCGCCTTATCAACGATACACGACACAACTCATCAACGACAAAACTCATCAACGATACACGACAAAACTCATCAACGATACAACTCATCAACGACACAACTCATCAACGATACACGACACAACTCATCAACGACACAACTTATCAACGAGTCCTATCGTTGAGGACCAAAATAATCAACGGCCCAACTCATCAACGATCCGATTCATCAACGACCCAACTCATATTAACGATCAACACATAAACGACCCACCTATTCAAGAATTCACCTCATAAACGATTCAAATCATCAACTACCTAACTTTTCAACGATCAACCCATTAACGACTCAACTCATCAACAATTAACGCACCTAACTAATCAATCAAGCTAACTCATCAACATAACAACTCATCAATACCCAACTCACCATCCAGGCAACCAGATGACGTTTCAGTGACTTCTTTTCACGTCAGTCACAGTCGAATGACGTCATATTACTCACGTTTATTTACGTCATCCACTCACCAACTGTGACGTCATGCTGACGTCGAAATGACTTCAGAATGACGTTCAAATTTGATGATGACACATAAAAAAGTTTCCTCGAACATGGTGTGATGATCACCACTGACCTCTGATGACATATAATATTGATTATGCATTGTTGAGGCTACTTGGTGGTCCCTCCGGTGTCATGCCCATTCAATCGTCTACTCAGCAGCGCTATCCCTCAGTAAAATCAGAATGAAATCAGTTACTCGTATTTGTAAAAAAATTATGTAGTTTGTGTCGGCGAGATGTGAGAAAACCAAACATAGTTTGATAGCAAAGAAAACGATGTTGGCGAGTTCAGCTTCATTTTTTAGACGTCATAGATACGTCACTGCAACGTCATTGAAGTGACGGTTTCAATATAGATACACCTATTTTTAATTTTGTATATAAACATATGTAGCTTACTTTTTGGGTATATATAATTCCAATAAAACTTGCATGTTGATTTGTTTCAATGAGTTATACACCTATCCATATATCTTCAAAATCACCAAGACGTACAAGTATCGATATATCTGTGTGAATTAATGAAAAACGTTTTTTCTGAAAACTTTTCGCTACTGAAAATACACATCCTGTATATATAGGTACGTCACAAAACTGACGGTTTCACAATGCGAGTATACATGGTTTAGATATGGTCTGGAAGATATAGACGTCGACTGGACGTCCCTGCAACGTCATGAAACTGACGTCCCATTTCACCTTTCTAAGTGACGTTTACTAGACGACGTTATGCTGACGTGATTCTCACGTCATAGAAGGTACGTCATAGTGACGTCAAATGATGGTGTGTGACGTCTCTGACGAAAAATCACCAATAAAGGACGTCACAGTGACGTGATCATTCCTCATATGGTTGCCTGGGCAACGTATCGAATCATCAGCGTCCCAACTTATCAATGACTCAATACTTCAACGGTCAACTCTTTAATGATCCAATTAATCGACGGTCAAGTCATCAACGAACCAACCAATCAACGACCCAACTCATTAACGTTCGCTCATTAACGACCAAACTCATCAATGATCCAATTTATCAACTCAATTCATGAATGATCATCACATCAACAAATCGACTCACCAACGTGAACTCATCAATGACCCGACTCATTAACGTTCCACCTCATCAACGATCCTGAATATCAACCAACCGAACTCATGAATAGATCTACTCATCAAGACTCAACGAGTCTACTCATCAGCAGCACGTTCCACAAACAATCTACCTCATGAACGACCGAACTCAAGAACGAGCGAATAACGATTCAACTAATCAACGAGTCCTCTCATCAACGGCTTATCTCATCAACGAGTCAAATCATCGACGACTCAAATAATCAATGACCCAACTCATCAACGACTCGACTCATCTACGATCCAATTCATCAATGACACAACTCATCATCGGCTGAAATGATCAACAGAGGAATCGTCAATGAGCCAAATCATCGATGACGTATTTCATCAATAACGCAATTTACTAACCACCTAAATAATCAACAAAATAACTCATCAATGATTCAATTCATCAACGACTTGACGATCAACACATCAAAGACTCAACTCATCAACGGCCAATTCATCAACGACACAACTCATCGACGATCCACCATTTCATTGACCTATAACAATCAACCGATCCAACTCACCAACAGACCAACTCATCAACACCCAACTCATCAACTGATCACGATCCTCCTGATAAACTCATCTCAACTGTTCAACGGTCAACTCAATAAAGCTCCGGGAGCTCATCAAACAGTCAAATAATTATTGACCTAACTAATAGATCAGTCATTTTATTGACGTTCAACTCATCAACGACTCAACATATCTCGATCCTTTCAATCAACGCTCGCACTCATCAACGAGTCAGAGCATCGCATTGACCCAACTAATCGACGATTCGATTCGACAACGACTCAACGCATCAAAAGTCAACTTCTCAATAGCCCAACTCAATAACGTTCCAATTCATTTACGTTTCAATTCATTAACGATCAACTCATCAACGAGTCAAATCATCAAATACCTTACTCATCAACGACTCATTTGATCAACGGTCAACTAATCAACGACTCAAAGCATCAACGGTCAACTCATCAACGAGTCAAATCATCAACGATCTAACTCATCATCGACTCATTTCATCAACGGTTAATTCATCAATGACTCAACTCATCTCGATCTTCCTAAATAAGGACTCTACTCATCAACGACCCATTTTATCAACGACCCGTTTCATGAACGATTCAACTCACTCACCAACCGACAAAACTCATCAACGGTCAACTCATCAATGACCGAACTCATCAACGACTCAACTCATGAAAGATCCAATTCATCAACGATCTACCTCATCATCGACCTCAACTCACTCAACTCATCAGCTGAAAAAACTCATCCAACTCATCAACACCTAACTCATCAGAGTATCAAATTATCAACGGCCCAACTATATGGGTTAAGGTGGCAGAACTATTTTTCACTTTTTATGTTCATCTTTTCTCCTTGGTTTTCTCGAAGATTTTCTGAAGCCAATTATTATTGAATTTTTATCTTCCACACCGTCTGCGTACCACTGTTATTCTTTTAAATCAGTATTAACGTACATTTTTTGAAGAATATCACACCTTTTGAATATTGAAACACTTACAAAACAAACGGAAATTGTAGGTAAGAATTTCTGGCTGATGTAATTGTTAGATGGTTATTAAATGTGATATGGAAATGAGGTATCACTTTGAACGTTATTAGGTAATTGGAGGTGATGCAACGGTTGAGTTGGTCAGTTGGGTCAATGAGTGTAGTTCATTATTTATTAAATTAGGAAGTTGATGAAATGGATTGTTGACGAGGTGGGTGTTGATTAAATGGGTGTCTTGGTGAGTAAGGTCCTTGATATGTTGAGTCGTTGATGAGTTGGGTGTTGACGAACTGGGCCGTTGATTAGATATGTACTGTTGATAAGCAGGGGTCAACCCTGAAAGTATTCATCATTTACCTAAATAATTTATTCTCACTACATATTCCCAACCAGTTGCATACGTAGACCAACTTGGTCTTCAATTCCATTTTTTTTAACTCAACTACAGAATTGAAGAGAATGTATCCGAAAATTATGCTAGCAAAATAATGTTTGCATTTCCGCAATTCATGTCCCATCATTGTGACCATAATTTCACCTCTGAGGCTCATTAGGGTACGGTTTATATAATAATCATATGTATTAATATCACCAAAACATGGCAACACTGTCGGGACACACTAGGAACGGTTCATATGAATTCGTATATAATTGGGCTCCACTACGTAGCGAAAGTATAAATGGCTCAACAACGTGCGAAAAACATATAAAAATATTCAAACTTTTGAAATCCTTTCCCCTCTAAGTGTCCCATGAGAGACAAAGATGAGAAGATATAAATATCCTGACATATACTCTTCTAACTGCACAGGAAAGGGTGGGCTCAAGAGCGCCCCGTTCATATGACGGGCTCAACAATATACCGTTTACACCTATATATATATATATATATATATATATATATATATGTTTTTGTACCAAGTCGAGATCCGAATAAACTATGGACAACCCGAGATCCACCACAACAGAAGGACTTCCTAGAGTATGTATTTCACAAATAGTTGCCAAACATCCTCTTCAAACCAAAACCCTAGAGAGGGGAAGAGATTTTTCAATTTGAATTTTTGTGATACTATTCAAACAATGAGAGATCCTATACGAATTCATGCAAGTTGAGATCCGAAAATGTATATTTTGATATTTAATACACAAGATGAGATCCTGCAATGTTGTCAGATCTGATGTTCGAGGAATGGACACGAACATCTATATTTCTGAATGTATTTTATATTTGCATCACGCACACATGTTGAAATTTCATCATTTCTATAGCAAAATAAATATTTTTGAAGATGATGGCGGCGTGATACGGCACTCTATTGCTGACAATGAACTGAAATCACATGTAGGAATGAGCGACAGCTTTTTCGAAAGTATTAAAAGCCTGTTCGATAGTATTCAACCAGAAAATCAATACATACAGTGGCACATCATTTAATGAAAAATCTTCCACTTTCTAGCATTCCGACCAATCAAATCGTTCAATCTGATTTTGAGGAGAGTTTACTATTTTTTATCTCTTGGAGCGCACGAAAGCAAATCTCTTTTATATTCGAGGACCATCGTGCGTACTCAGGGAGAATTGAGGGAGAAGGTAGATATTGGAATTTTCTTTGAGCCTCTGAGGATAATAGGTTCTTGAGAATATACTTTCTGTTGTGAAGAATTCGAAAGACTTGCCTTTCTATTGACAAACGAGTTCCGATAAAGAATTGTTCGGTATATTTCGAGGATAACGACAAAAAAATGTGCTGATTGAGCTCATCGAGTACGTCTAACTGGTTTTGCGAGTGAAATAAATTTCTGAAGAACATTTTCCGTGAGAGTATATCATTAAAGAAGTGTAAGGTTACCGACTTCCTTATGGTGTTACGATAGTGTCAAAGAATCAGTGAGTGTGGCATCACCCATCAGACGTATGACTAGTCTCTGCATCGAAGATGAATCTAGCTGTATCAGCATATGTTTAGGTGCTGAATTTCATATGTGAAGAACATATTTCTGAGACGGGCCGTATCTGTGCTTTGTAGATCATCAGAAGCTGTCATGGTGTGAAGTTGAATTTCCTAATTTTGATGATACAAACATAATCTCCGACCCCAAGAACCCCCTTATAACAATTTTGAATAGAATCGGATCATAATAACGAAATTCGTCCGCCATATTGGATCTGCATTCTTGAATTTTCCGATTTTCACGGAATAGTCGTGATTTCCAACTCCGGAAACTCTCACATACACATCTTGAACAGAATCGGATCATAATTACAAAACTCGTCCGCCATATATTGGATTCGCCTTCTTGAATTCCCCAATTCCCAGGGAATAATCGTGATTTCTGACTTCAAAAACTCCCACACACACAATTTGAATAGAATCGGATCATAATCACAAAACTCGTCCGCCAAATTGGATCCGCAATTTTGAATTCCATAATTTTTACAGAATAATCATCATCACTGACTCCAAAAACTCCCACAAACAAAATTTTGATAGAATGAATAACTACAAAACTAGTTCGCCTTATTAGATCCGCTATCTTGAATTCCCTTATTTTGACCAAAGATTAATAATTTTCGACCCCAAAAACCCCCAGATCACAATTTTGAATCGTATCGGATCATAATTACAAAACTCGTCCGTCATATTAAATTCGCCATCTCGTATTCTCAAATTTCAACGAGGGAATCATAATCTCCGACCCTGAACACGCCCAGATACCAATTTCGAATAGAATCGGATCATAATTACAAAACTTGTCCGCCATATTGGATGTGCCATCTTGAAGCACCCGAATTTTACGGAATAATCGTAATCTCCGACTCCGAAAACTCCCACACACATGAATTTCCTAATTTTGACGAAGGAATCATAATTTCTAATCCAGAAAACCCCCTGATTCCAATTTTGAATCTTATCAGATCATCATTACAAAACTCGTCCGCCATATTGGATCCGCCATCTTGATTTCGACAAAGCAACCATAATCTCTGACCCCAAAAACCACCAGAAACCAATTTTCAATTGAATCGGATCATGGTACAACACTCGTCCGCCATATTGGATCCGCCATCTTGAATTTCCTAATTTTGACGGAGGAATCATTATCTCCGACCCCAGAAATCCCCAGATACCAATTTTGAATAGAATCGAATCATGATGACAAAACTCGTCCGCCATATTGGATCCGCCATCTTCAATTTCCCAATTGAAAAAATAGTTCTTCACTATCGTGCGCAGAAATCATATTTTTCGCACGCATATTAGTGCTGTCAGAGTCACTTGTCCGCAATAGTGCGGAAAAAACTCTCAACACTCAAATGAGTGCAGAAAAGAGAAATTTGATTTTTTTCCGCTCGCTAGTAGTGAAAATAGTGTACCAAACACGTGCGTGAAGTGTATTTCCGCACTTGCTTTAGGTGAACTACCATTACTACCGATTCTCAGACCTACCAAAGATGCACACAAATTTTCCCAAGAATCGGCAAGCCGTTTCGGTACTATTGGAAATTGGAGGAGTTTGACAGCAAACACTTTGACAGGAGTGTAGTTCTACCAAACATCCTATTCCACAATCACGAGTTCAATGATATGTTATTTGATGAGGCTCGTTCATTTAATGAAACATACAGACACGTCACAAAAGTACCTACCAACACATTACTTCCATATAAAATAATAAGATACTTTTTTCTACGGCTATAACACAAAATTACACTTGTTTTACTGTGTTCGATAAATCAATGGGGTACTTTGTATGTTATCAATTTTATTTTCGTATTGGATATTACAATGACTTCATCGTGTTATTATTTCAAAAAAATCTAATCTCCCATGGCAAGTCAAAGTTCAAGTAATGACAGTTCTGTCATATATAGATGAGCATTCCTTATGAAAAAATCAGATGACTACAAACGAAGAAATCCAAAATTTTGCTGTTATCTGTTACAGCCGTAGAAAAATTATAGTGTATAACTCGCACGGAGTGCTAATTTCCCACTCGAATGATTTCAGCATTCACCTAAGGCTCATGCTTCATTCTCGTGGGAAATCACGATCATTCCATGCTCTTTGAACAATATACTATTTTTTACGGCTATAACACAAAATTACTCTTGTTTAACTGTATTCGATGAATCAATGAGGTATTTTGTTTGTCATCAATTTTATTTTCGTATTGGATATCACAATGACTTCATTGTGTTATTATATTTCGAAAAAATCTTATCTCCCATGGCATGTCAAAGTTCAAGCAATGCTAGTTATGTCAGATAGATGAGCATTACTAATGAAAAAATCAGATAGCTTCACAAGCCAAAGAATGGAAAAATTTTGCTGTTTTCTGTTACAGCCGTAGAGAAAGTATTGTGAATAACTCGCACGGAATGCTTTATTTTCCCACACGAATGATAGCAGCATTCGCCTAAGGCTCATACTGCAAACTTCATTCTTGTGGGAAATCATTATCATTCCGTGCTCGTTAAACAATATACTATTTTCTACGGCAATAACACAAAATTGATCTTGTCTCACTGTGTTCGATACATTTTTGAGGTACTCTGTATGTTATCAATTTTATTTCCGTATCTGATATCACAATGTTTCCATTGTGATATTATTTCAAAAAAATCTCATCGCCCATGAAATGTGAAATCACAAGCAATGCGACAGCTCTGTCTGATAGATGAAGCATTACTTGAGAGAAAATCAGATAACTACAAGACGAAGAAATCCAAACTGTCGCTGTTGCCTGTTACAGCCGTAGAAAAATTATAGTGCATAACTCGCACGGAATGCGGATAAAGGTAACATGTGAATTAATATACCAACATGAGAAACACATTCTGAAATATTGAATTTGCCGCCGAAATAGACTAACAAAATGAAGCTCAAATTCATAATACAACACTGACTCAGTTGAGAGATCTCTGATGCGACGTTGCCAAATATACTGGATCTCATATTGTCGAGTAAATATCATAAACAAGGCGCACAGCGCAGCGCCCCCTTCAGAGCGCTAGGTAGAACTACGAGTGTATAAAAATTGACAACATGGTCAAATGGAGATCCGGACTAAATATTGTGAACCCCCTCCTATGACCTAGGATAACGTAATTAAGATGATATACACATAGAAACAAGTCGAGATCCGTTTCGGATCTCGGCTTGTCGAAACGGATCTCCACTTGTTCAGCTTATATCACCAAATGATCTCGTCTTGTATCGAAAACATATCTATATATATATATATATATATATATATATATATATATATATATATATATATATATATATATATATATATATACATCCTACTATCTTTATTGCGTCTTTTCATAATCCATACTTATTGCGTCCACCAGAAAGAATAAGGTTGGATAGAAACTAGTCGAAGTATATCTCTCCTCACATAATTTCCAGCATTTACCTCTATTCAGAATTGCTCTATCTTTATTTTTAAGATATACGATTTATTTTCATTCAGCGTACCTCATTGCGTCATTCAATTTCACGATGTTATTGCATCCAGCCATATATTTTGGGTTCATTCAACGATCTTTATTGCGTCCTGTATATACATTAGTGCGTCCAGCGATGTTGCCAGACTGAGGGTATATTTTTTATTACATAAATAGTACATTATTGCGTCTGACTATTCATAATGATGCAAGTCTTCAATACTGATGTAATATGGTTCGGTATTGATATGTATTTGTCAAGTTGCGCGACATTTTGACAATAGAAGGAGAACAATCTGCAAATTTCTACCGTCATCGGATAACGATATGACATGTCACAAACGCATGTATTGTATCAAACGGCACCTCTGACAGCGTATATTCTAGGATAAATGAATGGAAAATGGCACTTTCCTGTGCGAAATCGAAATTATGCTATTCCCTCAATCTGGGTCAAATCTTTGGCGCAGATTTTTGTGCTGCTGTCATTTCGCAATGACTTTCGTCACGTGATAATGAGTTTTAAGAAAATGATCCCCTCTTCGCGAATAGGTTCAGATAATATTTAGCTCATATTTGAAGATATCTGATGAACCATCGGTTCGATAAACTTGTTCATCTTCAGACAGGGGCAAAATGTTCTCGGAAATATTGGCGCTCCACCATAAACTTATATCTGGTTAAATCGCGCCAAGTTAGAATGTTCGCGAAGGGGCATTATCCCCGTGTGTTTGCATTCAGTTTCAACTCCTTAACACGTCATGGAAGTAAAAGAAATCGTTGTGCTGAGAATTTGAGCCAACTTAAGGGGTAACACAGGTAGGGTTGCAGGTGGAATTTCCCAATCATTTTGCTCAGTTAAGTGAAACTATCCGATGGATGTCCATTGAATAGACATATATGGACACTGATATACCGGGTGGCTACGGAAGTATTGCCTACGGAATATCTCAGTTATTGTATGAAGTAGGTTTGTGAAATTTGGAGCCTCGATATAATGACATAAGAGCTAGAATTTGAGGCGAAAAAAAAAATAGGGTTTCCATTTAAAATAAGAAAGTTGATGTTACTTCCGGTCAGACCGGAAGTTAACTTCGACATGTCAATATGCTCAAATTCTAGCTCTTATGTCATTATATCGGAGCTTCAAATTTCACAAAGCTACTTCATACAATAACTGAGATATTCCGTAGGCAATACTTCCGTAGCCACCCGGTATATTGGATGGTTCAAAATGTCCAGATTCTATCTAATTGACATTCATTGTAAATCCATAGGCCGCAAGTTTGGATGTCCAATGGATGTCCATCCTGTATATCTACTGTGAAACTACTGTGATGAATTGTATACCTATAAGACAAAAATTCTGAAACTACTAGATATGAATTGGACAACTACAGTTCACCAATTGTACAACAATGTGAATGAATTGACCTCTTCATGTATACGTTTTGAACAATATGAATCGAACTCTCCCCCTATGTGTTTGAATATATTTTCTCATAATTTGGTCCAAATAGTTCTTTGCTCGTTGAACACGAAACATCTAACAATCAGACATGAAACTCTATACGTCACTATCTTGGATATTTACTATCACAATCCGTCTTTTGGGACCAATAGGTCTCAGATTATTCAGATGATGAAATGAAATTATCAAATATATACACCTGACATCAGGTGGGCACTTCGAAGGCGCAAATTCATTACTGTATGGGAGATACCCTTCAGATTTTCAGCTGTCCACGACTTGACAACCAATGACATTCCGGAAACAACAGTCATTTGGTCTAGGCGATGTCATATGCATTCTTTCAGTCTACTAGATACATTATGGATATCGATAGAAAAGGTGTCACTAATTATACATTGGATGAGCATTCATGTTTATCTGATGGAAGTACAATTCATGCCGATGGATATCCAGAACTTTTTTATTGGTATCCATTGTAATAGTGTCAGTGGTATTCCATTGGATAGGCATTTTGGTTCTTCCGATGGATGTTTATTTCTTGTCCATGGACATCCGAATCTTTCTTAGGTATGAAATGGATGGCCTGTATTATAGAGAAGGTGCCGTTTGATGAAATATATTTTTCTCACATGCCTCTAGGAGATTTGTCATTTCGTTATCGGATGACGGTCGTAATTTGCCGCCAGCTATTACAAGTTAAGTAAAAATTATAATTTTGAAATCTCATCGACTCAAAAGAAAATTATTCCACCTGATGTTCCATATTATCAATTCGGTCATATCAATCTAATGAGTTTTTAGTAGATGAATGGCCCACGAAAGATATGAAAATGATCACTGCGGCATTCATTTTAGGAACTTCATTGCCAAAGATTACAGTGAAACGGTTTCGCAGTTATTTCGTACTCATATATTAGCACTGTGATATATTTGTTGATGAAGGAAGCTGTCCAATGATGGTATCTCTAAAGATGATAATGAACCAACAAGCACATTGGCCATGTCCATATATCTCCTTATGGTGACATCTTCTCTTCAATGAATGGCTGTCGTCCTATATAAATTTTGGATGCAGATTTTTCGACTATTTCAATTACATATTTGTCCTGATATAGCATATTATGCCATTGGGACCACTTCGACGACAGGTAGTAAATTGCTAGAATACTCGATAATGATAATAAATATTGCGGTTTCATCATTAGGAAGAGTGCCGATGAAATGCGGTCCTACATGGTTGCAATTACCTCCTTTCCCCAAGATCATTACAACAAATCAGTTTTTTGATGATTGACTGATTGAAATCAGAATTATACAGAGTGACCCATTTGAAAGCGGGCCACCCCTGTATCTCACGTAATCGTTGGGTGGGGATCATGAAATTTGCTGGAGCGAGATATATACAAAAAATGCACTCTATGACCATGTGGCGTCATCTTCAGTGATATACACTGCTCGCCAACAGCCATGAAACTACCCCAATTTCCGGAAAATGATATTAGGAGTCAAAATAGGTTGAAAATCACTTCGGATTCGGAATCAGGACGCCCAATTCACTAACTATTCATATTTTTTCTTGAAAATTTTCAGTTCTGAAACATTAAATTTTGTCGCACTTTTCATGGAAGCACCCTCGTATCTCACGTAATTATTGAGGTAGGGTTCTAAAATTTGCAGGAGGAACGGAAAGTCCAAAGATAAAGTCAATTACGTGAGATACGGGGATGCTTCCGTGAAAAGTGCGACAAAATTTAATTTTTCAGAACTGAAAATTTTCAAGGAAAAATACGAAGAGTTAGTGAATTGGGCGTCCTGATTCCGAATCCGAAGTGATTTTTAACCTATTCGGACTCCTAATATCATTTTCCGGAAATTGGGGTGGTTTCATGGCTGTTGGCGATCAGTGTATATCACTGAAGATGACCCCACTTGGTCATAGAGTGCATTTTTGGTATATCTCTCGCTCCAGCAAATTTCAGGATCCTTACCCAACGATAACGTGAGATACAGGGGTGGCCCGCTTTCAAATGGGTCACTCTGTATATCAAAGTAAGGAAGGAAAGCTCAAAATCATCTCCACACCATTTGAGCACGTTGTTAACTCGGTTTTTTGATGATCAGGGACACGTTTCGGTATTAGAGATCATCTTCAGCTCCATTTGAAGTACGATACAAAAAATATGGGTATTAAGGAATTAAAATTTTTTGTAAAAAATTTTTTGTAGACTCACTTGGAGTTGAAATAGTTTAATAAATTTATCAAGTTGAATAAGATATACCTGCCGATGCCCATAGTCCCGAGCCCATGTATTAGGATATAATAACGGGTTCTGAAAAATTGTTCTGAATCTTTCTATCCGTCATTAGGTTGGCCCCTTACAGCAATCCCTAGAATTCTTCGAGAGACTTGTGCGAGCAAGGGATGACCAAACACTTTCTTAGGTCATCAGACACATCTCTGCAGCGGAGAATTGAACTCACGTACACCAGCAAGCAAACGCGAATTAGAGTAGTGACGCCGAGGCTACCTGGGTTCTCATTGATGGAGGGCCTCGTACCATGAGAGCGCGTACAATTATATATTCGATTCAATATCATACAGCAATTTTGGAAAGAACAACCGTTTTTGAAAATGGTCCCTGTTTCATACTGAAAGCACAAATTATTGAGGCAAATATCGAATTATTGATGGGGCAATCAGCCAACACGTATTTCAAATCCAACTGAAAAATTAGAAAAACAGAAAAGTCAATGACATGAGTCAAAGTCAAAGCATAGATGGAACATGAGATTATAGCATTATGAGCAAAGGCATATTGGTTAGGTTAGGTTTAGGTAAGACTTGAGTGGGCCCATGGCAGGCCCTTCATATGGCCTATTATAACATATAACTCAGATATTGTATACAAATAATTGACGAATGTTGAGAGGAGAGAAGAGATAAGTGGGGAAAATGAGCAAAACAGGAAAAAAATAATTAAGTTCTGGAATTGAAACCCACCTTCCAAGAACTCCTTCACAAACTATCCTCATACACCAAACCACTTCAGCTATGCCATCTTTCATCGAGTTTCCTTTCAGGCAGATCGCTCCATGTGGTGGTGGATAAAGTATCGTCTGATAACATTGTCATCAATTCCGGCATTCCACAAGGATCAACTTGCCCTATCCAAACTTTGCAGACGATGAAACTCTCCATAATCTGCATTCTCTTCTATAATTCTAATTTCTCTTCAGAAAACTGATGGGAACTTACGACGAAGGCAAGTCAATGCTGTCAATGACGATCAATTCCGGCTTTCCATTAGGATCCACTTGCCCTATCCAAGCTTTGCAGACGATAAAACTTTCCATAATCTGCATTCTCATCTAGAATTCCCATTTCTTTCCAGGAAACTCAGAACTTACGACGAAGGCAAGTCAACCCTGCCAATGACGATCTTGCTGAAGAACAGCCTGGGCATTGTCGATCTAGATGACAACCTAGTAAGGTAGTTAGTAGGCAGAAGCATACCTCCTCGCACTAGGTCGCCTACTAGGTTTTCATTTAGATCGACAATGGCCTGGGGAATCAAAAACCCAGATGAAGTCATCGCCATAAAAACTCAAGTTTGTATTTCCTCTAGAAAAGCAAAACTCAGTATGCCTAATATAACTAACAATGTCTGGTACTACCATTTCCACCGGGACCACTATATCGTTGCTCGGTATTGCCATCAACAATTCCGTGCGGAGATCTATTGTACACCTCAACCGCTTTTCACGATCTACAAAGCACATACACAGGCAGTTTCAGATGACGGTTCTCACATTATGGGGTTCAGCACCCAAGTATACGCTGATCCTCTCAGATTCTATCCAGAGAAGAGCCATCCGCCCGGTGGGTAATGCCACACTCACTTATACGTTGACTCCCCTAAAACACCGTAGGGAAATGGGCGACCTTTCGTTTTTTCATATATACTTTCACGGCAAATGTTCCTCAGAAATCGCTGCTATCATTCCATCACTAGAAATACCACTCAGACAAACTCGACAGGCCCAGTCAGCACATCCTCACGTTGTGAACCTTGGAATAAGTCGAACAACACTCACACAAAACTCATTCGTCTATAGAACGGCAAAGCTTTGGAATTCTATGACAGTGCAAGTATTCCCAAGAACTCATAACCTCCGAATGTACAAAAAAATTCAAACACCTCCCTCCTCCCCCTATACTTTTTAGGAACGCAAGATGCTCTTGGAACTTCCATTTTTCACTATAAATGAAATGAAATGAATCATGCAATGTTGCCAAACATAAGGGCGCAATAAGATACTCCAGATAGAAATACTGGAATTTCGTATATTTTTCGTATATTCCGCTCTGGCGGAAGTCTTCTGAACTACAATGTATATTTTCTGTTCATTTACGCATAATATTGCGTCCGATGTGCTACAAGACTTTTCCGCATATCTCGAGTATTTGGACAGATAGACCAGTCAATCTCAGATCTATCGATAGGTGGAGGCATGGGCTTTCAAAACACATTTTTTTACATTATTTCAAGCAGTTCTATCCAAAGTTTAACGTTGATGACATTATCGCGTCCATATATGGACGCAATAAATAGAAGGACGCAGTAATAAATGTAAAAGGGCAATGATTGGACGCAATAATGATAGCAGGATGTATATATATATATATATATATATATATATATATAATATAATTTTTCCTGAGAATATTCCTTCTCAATAATTTCACCCAATCAAGGGGTTCAAACTCGAACGATGAAAACTTGTTATTCTTACCCAATGGGCACACGTATACGTTGTTTCAACATTGATTCAACGTTGAATCGGTAGAATAAACGTTATCCGTTGAATTTTCAACGTTATCATTTTGGTTTCAATATTCTACGTATTCGAAATACGTGTAAATTACATTTAATACAACGTATTCATGAAGAATTTCGTGAACAAACTATTAGAAAATACGTTATTTATTATTGTCATCTATACGTTGATATGGAACGTTGTCACAAAATTACATTGACACCATTCGTCTACCACTTATTATCAAAACACGTTAATAATATGTTTTTCAGAAACCATTATTATTATGTATCAATATGACGTTGATATAACATAATATTCATACTTTTAGTTGAAAAAATCAGTAACCTACACGTATGTGCTGAATATTGTATCAACGTTGACGTTCAACGTATTTTCCAACAACATTTTCAACCATTTATTGAATCATGGTTAGTGGTGATGATGTAATATAGGTACGTCTTTAATCAGTGACAAAGATACGATTTACTTAAGTTATCATTTCACCCACATACTCATACGTTAATTGTCCATGTTATTCATACATAACTGAATAACGTTGTTTCGACATTGTCCTGAAACCATTCAAAAACCACTAATTGCCAGCACACGTTAATTATATCTTTTTCAGAAACCATTATCATTATGTATCAATATAACGTTAATATAACATAATATTCAAACTATCAGTTGAAAAAATCAGTAACTCACACGTATGTCCTGAATATCATATCAACGTTGACGTTCAACGTATTTTCCAACAAAATGTTCATATATTTATTGAATCATGGTTAATGGTAATGATGTAATATACGTTTTTAATCAGTGACAAAGATACGATTTTCTCAAGTTATCATTTCACCCACATACTTATACGTTAATTGTCCATGTTATTCATACATTACTGAATAACGTTGTTCCGACATTGTACTGGAACCATTCAAAAACCACTGATTGGCAGAACACGCTAATTATATGTTTTTCAGAAACCATTATCATTATGTATCAATATGACGTTGATATAACAAAATATTCATACTACCAGTTGAAAAATTCAGTAACTTATACGTATGTGCTAAATATTGTACCAACGTTGACGTTCAACGTATTTTCCAACAAAATTTTCAACCATTCATTGAATCATGGTTAATGGTGATGATGTAATATACGTTTTTAATCAGTGACAAAGATACGATTTTCTCAAGTCATCTTTCCACCCACATACTTATACGTTAATTGTCCATATTATTCATACATTACTGTATAACGTTGATTCGACATTGTACTGGAACCATTCAAGAACCACTGATTGGCAGAAAACGTTAATTATATGTTTTTCAGAAACCATTATCATTATTTATCAATATAACGTTAATATAACATAATTTTCATACTACCAGTTGAAAAAATCAGTAACTTACACGTATGTGCTGAATATTGTATCAACGTTGACGTTCAACGTATTTTCCAACAAAATTTTCAACTATTCATTGAATCATGGTTGATGATCATGATGTATTATACGTTGTTAATCAGTGATAAAGTTACGATTCAGAGATGAAATCATAACACGTACATATACATACATTATTCGTTCATACCCAATGGGCACACCTACGTTGATTCAACGTTGAAACAGTAAAATATACATTATCAGTTGAATTTTCAACGTAAGAATTTTGGTTACAATAGCCTACGTATTTAAAATACGTGTAAATCACATCCCAAACAACGTACTCATCAAGAATTTCGTGTTGAAACTAGGAGAAAATAAGTTATTTATCAATGTTATCTAAACGTTGATATGGAACTTTTTTTTAAAATAACATTGAAACTACAACGACAACCACTTATTCTCAAAACACGTTAATCATATGTTGTCTAGGAACTATTATTATTATTATGTATCTATATAACGTTGTTATAACATATTATTTATACTATCAGTTGAAAAACTTGGAAACTTACACGTATGTATGGAACATTGCAACAAAACGTTTACGTTCAACGTATATTTCAACCAACTTTTCAATCATTTATTTAATCATGGTTGATGGTGGTGATCTAATTCACGTTTCTAATTACTCAAAATGATACGATTCAATAATTTGATAATATAACCGATATATTTATATACGTTATTTGTCCATGTTATTCATACATTACTGAGTAACGTTGTTTCTAAATTGTATTCAAACCATTCAGAAACCACAAATTGTCAGAACACGTTGATTATACGTATGTGTTGAATATTATATAAACGTTTACGTTGAACGTTTTTCCCAACAAACTTTTCAACCATTTATAATAAAATGGTTGATGATGATGTATAATACGTTTCAAATCAGTAATCAAGATACTATTTGATCATATGATCATATCACGTACATAAATATACGTGATTTGTTCATGTTGTTTGTTGTTTGTACGTTACTGAAATACGTTGTTTCGACATTGTATTGTAACCATTCAATGACCACTTATTGTCGAAACACGTTAATTATAATTATGTTTTTCAGCAACTTTCATTATAATGTTTTCACATAACGGAATATAACATCTCTTATTCATACTATCTGTTGCAAAACTCAGTAACTCACACGTATGTGTTGAATATTGTAACAACGGTTACTTTGAACGTATTGTCCATTTTACTTTTCAACTATTTATTGAATCATGGTTGATAGTGATGATGTAATATACATTTTAATTCAGTGGCAAAAATACGATTCAATCATGTTATCGTTTCAGCGACATATTTAAACGTTATTAGTTCATGTTTTTCATGAATTATTGAGTAACGTTGCTAAGACATTGTATTGGAATTTCTTAGAAATCACTAATAATCAGATCACGTTAATTGAATATATTTTCAGAATCTATTATTATTACGTATTCGTATAACGTTTATATAACACAATATCTATACTATCAGTTGAAAAAGTCGGTTAATTACACGTAGGTATGTGTTGAATATTGTATCAACGTTCACGTTGAACGTATTTTCCAAACAACTTTTTAACCATTTATTGAATCATGGTTGATGGTGATTATCTAATATACGTTTTCAATTAGCAAAAAAAAGATATAATTCAATCGAGTGATAATATCACTTACATATATATACGTTACTAGCTGACGCGCAAACGTTGTTTTGCCATAAACAATATTTTTCACAAATAGAGAGAAACTCAAAGTCATTACCACATACTAGTTCATAAAATGAACGATAATGGTAGATAACTAGAGAAAACCAACTACTTTTCTGGCTATATGCCACGCAGAACATTGCATTACATCCTTCCGAAATCTATGCGATAGTTCGTATAAACGAATAAAATCGCAAGTGTTTCCTTTCTAACGCTGAGCTGCGCTTGAGTGGTTCAGGAAAGCTGACTACCTGCAGACCGGTTTCGTGCTGTTGGCTCTCATCAGTACAGGGCTGTCCCAGATAGCTTCTTGACCGCTATATGGTACGAACCTGACCCAAAGTAAACGCATCTCAGCATTTATACCATACGAGGCGTTCGAAGTCCGCGAAATGAAAACGCGAACGCCGAACGCCACCTGGCAAGGAAAGAAACACTCCAAAACAAAATCCCATTTCAGGAGAAATGGGAGTGGCTGGTTGCCCGACTGGCGTATTTTCAACTAGGGACCATTGCATTCCACTTTGAGTATTGGCTTTTTCCCTAGTTGATTATTTTTCAGTTTCAGTTTGGCCATCCATAAAAGCGGGATTCTTTAATTTTTCAAACTATTCTTTTCATTTTCTACTTCTTTTTAGTTCGACACTCTATATCTCTTAATTTTTTCAAACTACTCATTATTTTCTACTCACTCTTTTTAGTTTGGCTATCAATAAAAACGTGTTTCATTAGTTTTTCAAACTATACTATTTATTACAATAGCTGATACCCGGCAAACGTTTCACCATATACATTTATTTCTAGGATATATTTTTATAGTTAAATATTTATCATCACACTTTTATTCTTTTGTTTTCTACTTTTATTTAGTTTGACTATCTATAAAATCGTGATTCATCAGTATTTCAAACTACTATTTTTAATGCCTACTTCTTTTCAGTTCGACAATCTATCTCGTTTTTCAAACTATACTATCAATTTTCTCCTTCTATTCAGTTTGGCCTCTAGTTTGGCTATCCATAAAAGCGTGTTCAATTAAAGTTTTTCAAACTCCTATTTATTACAAAGCTCTTTCGCCATATTGGACCCGCCATCTTGAATCTCCCAATTTTAAATTAAGAATAAAATCATAATCTTCGACCCCAAAAAACCACCAGATACAAATTTTGAATAGAATCGGATCATAATTACAAAACTCGTCCACCATATTGGATCCTCCATCTTTATTGTTTTAATTTTGATGGAAGAATCATAATCTCCGACCCCAAAATCACCCAGACACAAATTTTGAATGGAATCGGATCATAGTTACAAAACTCGTCCACCATATTGGATCTGCCATCTTGAATTCCTTAATTTTGACGAAAGACTCTTAATCTGCGACCTCGAAAATCCCCAGTTACCAATGTTGAATAAAATCGGATTACAAAACTTGTCCGCCATATTGGATCCGCCATCTTGAATTTTCGATTCGAAAAATAGATTACGACCAATTCTCATACCAACCGAATACGCACAAAAATTTTCATACGAACCAGTCGAGCCGTTTCGGAGGAGTTTGGCCACTAACACCGTGACTGGGACGTGAGAATTTTTATATATCAGATTTGTCCTTGTTATTCATACATAACTGAGTAACGTTGTTTCGACGTTGTATTGAAACCATTCGAAAGCCACTGATTGTCAGAGCACGTCAATTATACGTATCTGTTGAATATTATATCAACGTTCACGTTGAACGTTTCATCCTACAAACTTTTCAACCATAAATAGAATAATGGGTGAAGGTGAGCATATAAAATACGTTTTTCATCATTCATCAGAATACGATTCGATCATGTTATCATATAACGTACATAAATATACGTTATTTGTTCATGTTGTTCATACGTTCGTGAAATACGTTGTTTCGACATTGTATGGAAACTATTCAATAATCACTAATTATCAGAACACGTTAGTTATTTGTTTTCCAGCAACTTTCATTATTATGTATACACCTAACGTTAAAATAACATATATTATTCATACTATCCTATGCGAAACTCGGTAATTCACACGTATGATTGTATCGAATATTGTATCAACGTTTACTTTGAACGTATTTCCAACTTACTTTTCAACCATTCATTGAATCATGGTTGATAGTGATGATGTAATATACATTTTCAATCAGAGACAGAATTACGATTCAATCATGTAATCGTTTCACCGACATATTTATACGTTATTCGTTCATATTATTCAAACTCTACTAGGTATCGTTGTTTCGACATTGTATTGAAACCTTTCAGAAACCACTAACAATCAGATCACGTTATTCGAATATATTTTCAGAAACTATCATTATTACATATTTGTATAACGTTTATTTAACATTATAACCATACTATCAGTTGAGAAAGTCGGTAAATCACACGTTTGTGTTGAATATTGTATCAACGTTTACGTTGAACGTATTTTCCAACCAACTTCTCAACCGTTTATTGAATCATAGTTGATGGTGATAATCAAATATACGTTTCCAATCACCAAGGAAGATATGATATGATCAAGTAAAAATATCACCGACATATTCATACGTTATTTATCCCCGTTATTCATACATAACTGAGTAACGTATTTGCGACGTTGCATTGAAACCATTCAAAAGCTACCGATTGTCAGAACACGTTGATTATACGTATATGTTGAATATTATATCAACACGTTGAACGTTTTATCCTACACAAACTTTGCAACCATATATAGAATAATGGATGATAGTGATTATACGAATACAATACGTTTTCAATCATTCATCAGGATACGATTCGATCATGTTATCATATCACGAACATAAATATACGTTATTTGTTCATGTTGTTCACACGTTGTTTCGACATTGTATTGAAACCATTAAATAACCACTTAACTTGTCAGAACACGTCGATTATTTGTTTTCCAGAATCTTTCATCATTATGTATTCATATATAACTTCAATATGACATATATTTCATACTATCCGTTGCAAAACTCAGTTACTCACACGTATGTGTTGAATATTGTATATTGTAACAACGGTAACATTGAAATTTTTCATCCTACTTTTCAACCATTTATTGAATCATGGTTGATGGTGATTATCCCAGTTAACACAAACTCATTGATAAAACGTTGAATAACGGTTGGAATCGTGGAAATAACGTTAGTGGTTGAAAACTTCAACGTTGAAATTTGGTTGAAGATGACCGGGGAATAAACACGTTATTTGAACGTTTTATTCCCAACAATTCATTACTTTCTGTTCATCTGCAACCACTATCAAACGTTGAAATAAGACGTTGATACTCTCCAGCAAAAACACTTCATTCTATCCCAATAAAACGACACATTCACAATGTACGGTAGAATAATTGCTAGAAATAACCTGTTTATAACGTTAGAAAACTAATGGATTGATTGATTGATTGAAACAAATTCTTGTTTACTTCAACGTTTTAAATTCACATAACTTTTGAGTTAATTTATACGTCATTTGATCGTGTACCGATAATGTTGATGAAACGTAGGAAATTACTCATTTAATAACGTCTATTATTATGTGGAAAAGATAATTCATTGATATTCGGATGCTTCAAACGGTTATCAGACGTTAATTCAGTATTTCATTTAAATCAGGAAAAACTGATTCAATCACTGGTTATTCAACGACTTCGAGACGAATGGTCCTACGTTTTCGATACTGAATAATATTCCATTTTTATGTATATTGGAAATTACCAATTATGTACAGGGTGGCTGGAATTAGAGCCTCATCATTGGGATCTCGTGAACTGTAAGAGATACAGGGTCGGTTAAATCTTGGCAAAACTGTGCAATTTCATGCTTGACAAAATGCCGTTTTGAAACATGGAAAATCCCGAAAATCCGGAGATATCTGGAAAAAATATAATTGTCTAAGACCTCCATTATTTTTTAGTTATTCGAAGAAATTAATCTTCATCATGAAGACGTCTTCTTCTCTACAAGTTGGAGTTTTCAAATTCAAAATCTGTTGTTCCGTCTTCCAGAAACCATCATCAACTCTTTCTTTTTGATACGGACGTGGATTTTTTATTCAATTTTCGTAACCTTTGGACAGCCCAAAGCTGGGAGCTATCACAAATCTCAATTTACGAGTGCTTTGTTAATAAATCACAGTTTCCAGTTGAATATTGAAAAAAAAATTCAGAAACCGTCAATTTTTGTAAACGAAACTTTCGGAAATTGAAATTTGTGATAGCTCATAGCTTATGGGCTATCCATTGGTCAGAGAAAATGAAATCGATCTTTAAGTCGGATTCTCCATTTTCCCTCCACTTTTAGTACAAATTTCCAAAATCATGAGTATAAGAACCGTACCGTCATTTTGAAACGTGTATTTCACATAGTGAAGCACTTTTCATTGATTCAGTAGAGTTCTCACGGTGAACTAACGTTTATTCGAAACGTTTATTGAACTCTTGAAATTAAAGTCAATTGAACGTTTCATTGAGTGTATTTGATAACTGTTGAAAGAAAAGAAAAACGTTGAATATATATGTTTTTCAACAACGTTAGTTGATCGTCATTAAACAACGTTTATTCAATCCGTTTACATCTCGCGGACGCTCACACCAAGAGTTTAGGTTTAAATACGAGTAGTCGAGCATATTCGAATAGGGATACATAGAGATAGGCACCTACCTAAGATGGAAGTGGATCAGCTGAGGAAAGGCAATACATGGACAACATAGCAGGTTAGTGAGTTATAATAATAATTATAGTAATAATTATATGAATATCAATAAAATAATTGCAGACACAAAAATAACTAAAATTGATATGACTACAACGTTGAAGAAACGTTCGAAAAACCGAAAATTCGTCGATTGAAAATTGATCTGAAGTTAACGTTGAGAAACTAAGTTTAATAAAATCAACATAATGATCTCGTATTTATACATTTGAAATCAACGTTTAATATAAGGTGAGTATCCTACATATAATTTGAATGAATCGATAAATTCTAAATTCACGTTGAAATCTCACGTTGATTGAACGTTGACAAACAACGTTCATTAATTGTTGATAGTGCTAGGTACATTTAATTTGAATGATTCAATCAATTATAGTTTCACATTGGAATTTCTCGCAGATTTTTCGTACACGTATATTTTTATATGTACGAGTTTATTCAACGTTTCTGTTAATAACATAATAATATCGTAATAATACGATCAACAAAAACGTTTTATTAAAAGGTAAGAGAGCTACATATAATTCGAATGATTTTATGAATTATACTTTCTCGTTGGATACTTACGTTGATAATACTCTGAGAAACTACGTTCAATGAGAGTGAAAAATGCTACATATAAATTGTATGGTTTCATGAATTCTTTATAAACGTTATAATTATCCGTTGATTATTCGTACACGTGTATTTTTTTATATACATTTCAGTCCAACGTATCAGTTAATAACATGATGATATCGTATTCATACGTTCAGAAACAACGTTTGATAAAAGAATGCTACATATAATTTGAATGGATCAATAAATACTATTGATACGTTGAAATTTCACGTTAATTACACGTTACACGTTGAAAGACAACGTTTAATAGAAGTTAAGAATACTATACATAATTTGAATGATTTCATACGTTATTTTTACGTTGAAATTTAACAATGATAATTTTTTAAAAAACAACGTTCATTGAAGATTCAGATGCCACATATGATTTGACTAATTCAATAAATTCTATTTATATGTTGAAATATAACCTTGATTATACGTACGAGAATAGTTCATTATATACGTTTTAGTTCAACGTTTCGGGTAATGACATGAACATTTTATATTCATACGTTGAAGAACAACGTTTAATTTTGATTTAATATTTCAAGCGAATGAACGTTATTTCCCGCGACATTTTTACCAATTTTCAACGGTTGGTTATCTAACCATTTCCCAACGTTATTTAATCGTACGTGTGCCCATTGGGTATAGACCTTCAATCGCAGATTCGGGATTATGTTTTTTCAAATCAGAATTTCTTTCCACGTCCTGTATGATAAATTTGTTATAGACCCAAAAATCATTTTTTCTTGTTTATTTATTACGAAGAACTATTGTTCGTTGTGTTGTATTTTCATAAATTCAAATTCATTAGTTGAAACAAATAGAATTCACGAAAAATTTAGTACATCCCGTTTTCCTAGTTCCTATAAATTTTTTTTAGTTGATTCCGAATCTACGATCAGATTGAAGTTGCTTATTATACAAGGTCAGTTACTCTCTGAAAGGTCTGTACAAAATCTTAGGACATAGGTCAAAATTAGCCGATGTGAAGCAACTTACTTTTGTCCGAAATTGCTCCGTTTCCGAGATACAGGGTGGTAAATTTAATAAATCAAAATCAAGAAGTTTTCCCTAATAAAGTATTTTGGGAAATGAGTATTTATACTGCTGATTCACTGACCAAATTACATTCACAAACATAACAGTAAACATGCATTTTTCATTCAAAATAATTAAAATATTCCGGTGCGGCATCGAACACTCAAAACCGAAATATCTCGAAATCGGATCACTTTAGCGAATTGTCACAGGAGTACCTTTTTGATGAAAAATATTTGAAAAATCATTTCATCAACGAAAAGAGTTCAATAGTACATTGAGAAAAAAGTTATGGCCCTTCTTAACCATGAGAAGTGCATTGGTAAGCGCCCTCTATTAACCACAGTGGTAATGTGTCCGTATTCTGGTTCCGCATCCCAGAGATTTCCCTGCTGAAAATTTTTGGAGTGATACGTTCAAAAATGTTCATGAATTCTGAAAAAATTCGATTTTTAATTTTTTAAATTTACTACCTACCCTGTATCTCGGAAATGGAGCAATTCTGGACTGAGAAGAGTTGCTCCAAATCGGCATATATTCAGACCTCAGGAATATGTGCTGCTGCACTTACAAGAACATGAGAAAGAGTCATTTCGGTCCTGATACGAATGTATTTTTCAGTTTTTTTTAGGTTACGAGAGTAAATCATGGATTATTCCTACGAAGTAATCAAAGAGAATGACGAATATTATGTTTTGGTTTCGTAAACATTCATCATATTTCCATTCCTGATGAAATTTAAGTCGACAATTGATGAAAAATATTGAAAAAATAATTCATTACGGAATGACTGAAACTGTGTTCCTATAGTATTTTCTCCGTAGATTTATGATATGACCTCAGATTCTTCATGAATATTATACAGGATGAGTTATTCCCACAATAACTCAAAAAAGGTAAAAACATATGTTCCGGTTCTGATATTGGTTTCGCTCAGGAGGCTTCTTGTTGAATCCTTTGAGTTCAATTCATGTACCAAATTCGAACCCAATCGGGTACCTAATCTCTGTATTTAATATGGCAGATTGAATTTTTGTCAAAATCCTCAAATCACTCTGGGTATCAGTAATGAAGCGGTTTTGGACTTTTGTATATTATGACATTCTGCAATCATATTGGCAGGCCCTATATAAGTTTTGTAAGTTTTATCTCTGGACACCAAGTATTCAACTGACCTCTTCAGAGTAATTGATTCAACTCTGGTTTTCACTGAATGTATTTTGAGAATTTGCATTCCCTTTTGTAGGATATTTTGAGCTCCTCTGTTACAGATTTCATGGAGCTACGAGTGACTGGCATTCGTCGGAGATCATCCTGTATATATTCTTTACATAATTTGGATTTCAATTGCGTGTTATGTTTTGTTGACTTGATGGAAGTTTATTTATTCAGTTTATTTTGAAAATATGCAGGTGGAATGTCAAACAAGTTCTTAGGTTCAAAATTGTAATTTTAATCCTTCTTTTTCTTGTTCCATTGTCTCATGTAGCATTAACCAGTAGTTCAGCGTTCAGCCCTTCAACAAACAGGATCGCGACATTAACATATCAGGGATGATTGACTTCTATAAAGCCTCAACATAATATCTAAGTAGTATGCCGTCAGCGTTTTCTTAGTGTTATTGATCTGTATTGATCATTCATTTGAACCTGGTATCGGTTATTGCAACGGTTGGATCGATTCTGGCTATTTGGTTACTATGATTTTTTGACTTTTATGACATGGACACTTGAATTTTTAACTAGAAGAGAAAGAAAAATTGAAAATCGTTTCTTTCTGCATCTGGCCACCATTGAATGAACTCGTATGTGGATGTCCACTGAATTACATTTTTGATCATCCACAATTTTTCGTTAATAACATCTAACTAGAGTTCTGCCAGACTTCTATCTTACTTTAGCTTTACTTGTACTTCTACTCTTGCTTCTGCTTCTACTTTTCAACTATTTTGCTGAATTCTTATTATAGACTCGAAAGAGTATGCATTTCTGATGATTTGAGGAAACAATCTTCATGGAGAGATTTTCCTGGCTGTTAGAGCCGATTTATTGTTCCTGTTAACACTGGAAAGTTATTGTTGTAAATTTCAAGAAGATATAGATAATTTCGAACTTGATGTCATGAATTCAACGTATTGGCTGGACTAAGCATACATATAGGTCACCTGACGTCTCACCAGACTCGTATGCCCATGAAATCTGGAACCTGGAGCCCAAAATGATGATGAAATTGACCAGGATGTAATTTGGAACCTGAAAATATCAATAAGCTCTGGTCTAACATTTTCTGGCTTATTCACAGTCTTGCTGACATAAGGTATTCTCTGCATATTATAAAGTATTCACTGATCTTTTATAATCTAAAATCGAGTACACTTTGGAATCTAGCACAATTGAAAAATCATTATCAAATATTCCTATATCTGTGAAGGTGTAATGCATTATGTCTGGGGAATATACCATTGATTAGATTTATTCAAAGCCCATGATCATTGTGTCAAGTTTCAATGATAGGAGTTTATTTAACACCCTGTGTGATATATGCATACCCATCAGTTGCATTTCAGTTGCATACAATATCATTTGTGACACATATTACAAATGTTTGTGATGCAGATTTGATACTCCGTCGAATAATATCCTTTTTAGTCAGTAAATGTAAATTTTATTTGTTTGATTTGTTTTCCTATTCTTCAGCACAGGATGGCGTCCAAATAAAATCTTATCTGGTGCAACTATTTTTCTTATGCCAATTGTTATATTTTTGACAATGTTACATAATATGATAAGTAAATGTACCACGATTCATTTGCCCCGACTATATGAGCTGACCGTTCGCACAGTATAACCTGAAATTTCTGAATTCCTCACCTTTAAGGGTTATGGCCAATTGATTGTTTTGTACTGTATATTCATTTACATTTACATATGATCAATAAAGTAGTTAGGTACTTCATTATTATTAAAATTATTATATGTGCAAATAATATATGCACACTGGCGAATAGCGAATGAATATCCATATAGATAAAAAATCATTTCAATATTGTGTATATCAGAGGCTACGATAATTATACAATATATAATAACTTATATCACTCAAAATTGCAATGCAATACAATTAGATCCAAGGAAAAAACTCACCTACTATATATATATGCTTTATTCCAAAGTGATAGGATATCGTTATGGATGATATAATATTCCTCAAAGTTCACAATATTTATTGTAGATCGAAGCTAAAAATAAGGGAATTGATCAATATGGAAAAAGATCAAACGGAATAACAGTAGCCATTAAGGCAGAAGGTATGAATTCTATATATACTTTTATATGAGGTACATCAAAACTGATATATTTTTGTAGCACCCCAACCACCCTATCAAGTTCATCTTTCGTGGAAAGAAAATAATGATTTGAACATTTCATGGTACCATCCCAATGTGACCAATGGACTGTTGAAGAGTTTTGAGGTTCAGTTGAAACCCGCAAACCAGAAAGAAATAACAAGTTATTACCGATTACCATCACAAGAAAACTACAAACTGGTCTACTTCTCTATGGTGAGTCGAGTCGATTTCCATGAATGAATATTTTTGTATATTAACAATTTCGATAAACACTGTGTCCAAGATATGGAGAGGTCTATCATGGGGATCGTTTTCATTTTTTTCTGATGTTGTTCAAAGAGATATATTGAGACAAAAGGCATTTTCTCATTGCCACTTTTTGAACTTTTCAAAACAGCGTTGACAGATTTTCCGAATGACGTTTTGTTTCGGAGAAACCATCATCAACTTTACCCCATGATATAGACATCCTTATCTTGGACACTCCTACACCCCGTATAAATCACGTATCACCACGAAAGATTACAGTATAGTAGGGATATTCGAGTCCGAGTAAAAATATCTCAAACTCAAAATAGGCCATTCAACTATGCACATACAGTGGGCTCTGGATTCTGCATTCTGGACTACAGTTTTCAGGTGGATCTATCAATGCCACATATCACGAGTTTGCTCATCTCTTGTAGTCTTACTCTTCTGATGAAGACTGGAATATTCTTGATAGTTGTTCTTTCCACTTCTGGATATGTTATACAATGTGTTCTCGAAGGTAAGGTATTTTTTTGAACAGGAACTCATCAAAATAGACAATATCACCCAAAATTGCCCATTTATTCATTGAAAAATATCGATGTTCAAAAACCCACCGACGGTTGGCCCTATCACGGTCCTAGTATATACACAAAAATTGTTTCAAGTTATCACCATTCGTGTGATAAGCGCTCTGTGTTGCTCGGCTCAACAATGAGTCACTATAGATACAAAAAAACCTTTTCTTTGCCTGCGAATAACGTCACATTTTTACATTCGCTATCTCGATTCATTCACGGTATCCATTCCTCCATCACACACACATCTTCGAGTGATTCGAGCAAGTTATTACAAATTCTATAGTAGTTTACCTAACAAGTGCGAAAAAGTCACTTCACGCACGTGTTAGGTACACTATTTTTTCTACTAGCGTGCGGAAAAAACCCAAGTGTCAACATGAAGAAACATTAATTATTAAATACATAGTTCGCAAATTAATTATTATCAATATTAATATTTAACGTGCAATTTGTTGCATTCTGCAAATCAATTGCAGAAGCTGAAGTTTTTTCTAATGAAGTAATATTGCGGTTTTCCATTGCATTGTCAGCAACCGTGGCCATCGGAACTTGGCTGGAAGAGGTCATTTCGGAAGGCTTCACTGGTAACAGCTGCTGACTAGTGGACGGGCCAGCGACAGCGTCACTGAAGTTCAATATTTTATTCGATAGGCCCTTTTGGAAACTTGGTGAGCTTTTTACATAACCTTCTGCGACGCTGGAAGATTTCCAACTTCCGAGGCGTTCAATATTTGTTGTTCCTTCTCCGGAATTTGCAAGCATTGTGGCGGCGGAACGTCGGAAACAAAGGCCCGTATATAATTCAGGATTTTTCCGAAGGTGTTTATTCTAATACATTGTGAAGTGCAAGTTCCGTTCTTATAGTTCACGAAAAATCGCTTATGTTCGGTTTCAGGATTTCTTTAACTCATATACCTTCTGAACAAATTGAGCAATTTTCCATTTTCATCTTCCTCAGAAATCGCAAAGCTTCTTCTGATGGAAGAATGGTTTTTTGTGTCTGGGATATTCATCAATATAATATTCCCTTCGTCATCAATATGATCTAAAGACATCTTTGTTAATTCTTCTCGTCTACATGCGCCCGCCAAATCAAAAATCTTAGCGACTTTTATATGAAGATGAATTTTGTCAGGTGCTTCATTCATAAACTGGAATATTTCTCCTTTCAGGAAAATTTTTGCCTTTTTTGGCCGAAATCCAATATCTGTTTTTTTATATATACCATGACCTTGAAGAACTTGCTCGAATCGAGGTTTTTTTTTTAGTTAGATTACACTTTTTAACATTGAGTACCTGGACCAAAGAGTGTTTGGCTTGCATGTTTTGGAAATTTCAGCGAAACAAGTAAAAAAAAACGTCTTCTTTGAAACTTTTGATTCCCTTATTCTGAAACCAGTTTTCAAATAAATCATATTCCTTTTCATACCTGTGACGGGATTTTGATGGTAGTAGATCCAAGTTTGCAGTTCTTACCGCTTCCAAAACTGCCTCTGGCAAATCTTCGTCTGAAGAATCCATGGAAAATTATATCACTCGAGAATGCTGGCAACAGTAAAATTGGTTTTGACAAGATAGTGTTTTGAGTGGCAGGTTTATTTTTCTATTGTTGCTACGGTGATTCAAAATGACAAATTAAAAATGTCAGATGTTCATTATTATTTGACATTCATTTGATGAGGCTAATACCAGGGCCTTTGAAACTTATTGAAACATACGTTCCTTTTTATCCAAAATTATAGCAAAATTCTAATAAAATTCCTCATTTATGTCATTATGTAAATTAGAATCATACAAATATAAATCTTGAGTATTCAAATTTCAGTGTATTCCCTTGAAATTTAACAAATCCACTTTTCCGCACTGAGTGTGGAAAAAAGTTTTTTCCGTAATCGTGCGCAATCAATCAACAATCCACAACAAAACAAATGAGAAATCGGATCCGATGACTAGTGCTAGAAAAAGAAAAATCTACTGTGGTCGGTATAGTAGGGGGATAGGGGCTCAGTCGGGTAATCACCTTTCAAAATTCATGAAATGTTCAATTGATATATAATCTCCGTTGATATGCAACTTATTTCCAGGCAATATCTGGTATATCAATATATTTCAATGAATTCAACATGCCTCACATTTGAGAACACCCTGTATATATGTCTGATCTGAGTTCACTATAGACGAACCAGTACTTTGCCAATTTTGTTGAAGTATAGTTCCTTACTCTGTGGATTATCCTCGAAGAAAACTTGTGATGAGCAATATTCCGAACTGGTTTATTGAGGTCGAGTCGATGTTTCGTCTGGGATTTTCTTCAGTAGTTCATATTTCTTTTAATAGTTCCAATCAGTGCCATGAAGGAGTTTCAACCAACCTTGCTAAACAATTCACTTCCTTCAGTCACACGGCCAGTCACATATCTTTATTATTTTCCTGTAATTTAAATCAGTTTGACTTCATTGTTTTCTCCCAGTCGGAGTCATTTTTTCAAGTTACAATCATTTGATTTGGAATACATTATATTCATTGTTGGCATACCTGCAAAGGCATTTCGTATACCAGAGAGCAGTGGAGGATTTTTGTGCTATGAGGAAGTGTGGATTTATGCAGCGTCATTAAACATGTATCATGTAACAGTTATCATTATAATTTCATATTTTCCAATGACTGTGTTTATGCAGACATTTGACAATTATCATTTATCATGTAACATGTAGAATGTTGGCCACTTTTCAACTTCTTACATTGAATGAACCAGATTTTCCTATTGTGCGCAACCTTGTACGCAAGTTATCTCGGATTGGTCCGCCTGGTAATGATATTAAACAAGGATATTAACCTGAAAATTGAATGTCATTCACCACTATTTTTGTTTGATTGTGAGTGTTGTTGGTGTGAATCGGACAAAAAATGAAATCAGATGTTATGGATATTGATGATGCCATTCTTGTGGATCTTGTCAGACAGTTTCCTTTTATATATGATAAAGGGAACAAGGATTTTGAGGACAAGAATATGAAGGAGAATGCATGGAGCACCATTGCCTCAACTTGTGAATGAAAAAAATCCCTCATGATCTTGCAAAATCATTGATTTTACAAGATTTTCAAATATTCCTTTTTCTTTTCTATCCCTATTTACAGTCTTTACAGCCCATTTCCTTTTCCTCTTTGACTTCAACAGGAAAAAACTGGCCGTCAACAGCATCATCAGGACAAAAAGCGTTTCTGCCTCTTCCATTTCAGGAAACAAATGTTTATATGTTTATAACATTTGAGAATGTATTATTTTTTTTACATAAAAAAAGGAGGGTTAGGTTGCAAGGACTAAGGACTAACTTGTGCGCAAGCGTTTAATTTCTTATTGAATGTTAATTTGGTCTGCATAGATGGTACCATTTTCGCTGCTTGTTACATGATAAATGTTAATTGATAATAATTGTTACATGATACATGTTAAATGACGCTGCATGAATCCACACTAAGATTGTTCTACTAAATCCTAATATACTATACTAGGAATCCAGCAAAGGCAGTCAATCTACTGTGCTGCCGAGTTGAACATATGATTTTTTCTCTAATTGTTCATAATGATATGGAAGAATATTGTGTGTGCTGATTAATACAATTCCCACAATCTCTTTATTCTTCCTGTATAGTGTTCAATTAAAATAAAATTTGATAGAAATCGCAGTTGTTGGTTTGACAATTCATGAAATTCTGACAGTTGTGCGAAACAATATCGGTATATTTAAATTATTATATAATGGACAGTGATAGCGACCTGGAAGTATACTTACACCTCCATTAATAAGGGAGGTGGCAAAAAATATAGAGTTGAATTTGTTGCCGAAGAAGTCTCGGATGAAATATAAAGGAAATTATAAACGATTTATGGATTTTTAATTTTGCTGATACATATCAATCAGCAAAGTAACCACTTTGCTGCCTAGGCAGCAAAGTACCCACTTTGCTGCCTAGGCAGGAAAAGTGATACTTTGCTGATTGATATGTGTCAGCAAAATTAATATTTGCTGCCAATCGGAGGAAAACAATGTTTTCGTATTTTGAAATTCGGCTATTGATTGAATACGGGAAAACTATATGCTGTTTCTTCAATTTTGTATTTCGCTCTTTCATTGATTGTTCAATCAAAAATTTAAAAAAATGACTTGTCATCAGTAGGCTGTCATGGAAGTCATGATATTTCCATATTCAGGAATGAGTAACACCTTACTTCAGCCAATATCATGATAAGCAGTCACTATTAATTTACTATTACTATTAATTTTCTTTTTCAAAAGAAATAATCATATTGCGCGTTATATGCTCGTGTGTTTTCCGAGCATCATAATTATTTTCTCAATATAGAAGAGATTCATATCTCGAAAATTATCAATTCACTCGTTGTATTACCTATATACTCTAATCCTATGACTCCACATTCAGGGGTAGGAGAAGAATCATCGTTTCATAGAGAAATTATTATTTTCAGATTGAAGCAGCTTCACTCGAGATGTGTACGAAGTATAAAGTGGCAATAAGATCTCACAACGAGCATTTTCCCAGCATCCTCACACCTTCATATGACATCATTACGCCTCCTGCATTGCCTGCAGACATTCCCAAAGAAAACATACAATACAACAGTACCAACACCACCATAACCATCAGAATAGAGTTTCGAGTATACGAAGACAGGTTTCACAACGAAAACATTTATGTCATTGTATCCAAGTATGGAGAAACAGAAGACTTACTAGAATTTACCAAGAGCTTGCAGGATGGAAGGGAACCCGTCCTGCAAAAGTCCAAAGTAGTATTGAAATCAAAAGGAATGGACTATCCAAGCATTTTCGTGATTGGCGAACAATTTATGAATTCTACTAGTCTTTCTAACCCACCTTTGGAACCTGGCACCAATTACAGTGTTGCTTTTATATTCGTAAACGAGTGTTACAATGTGAGGAGGCTAAAAATGATACAGGAATACATGAAAACGATAGGTGATGAATACAAAGACGATGTGAGACTCTGGGCGCTGATTCTTCTTATGTTCATACCTTTGTCAGCATTTGGATTTTGGTAATTTTCTCTTATCATTCAATCTGTGAATTCTGTCTCAATCGTCTGTGTTCCAGGTATATTAAACATAAGCCACAATATGTTGAAACGACAGTAGGACAAGGTAGGTTGTCTTATAGCACGTAGAGGCGCTCCATTTGAATTCGTTTCTAAATTGACAGTCATACTTGTTAAAGACCAGTGAACTCCAGGATGGGCTATATTCTTGATTGAAGATATTTTCATTTTCAGAAAGAGATTCGCACGTGTATGAAGAACCATTGAATGTGCAAATATATGAAATTCCTTCGAGACTCAATGCAGTAATTCCAAAGGAATCCGTACCCACGGTGAGATAACGTATATTTTAGAATTCTATATACAGTTGGAATAGTTTTGATATGGTTCAAGGACATTGGTCTCGAAACGTTTTATTGACCTGTATACGAACGTTTTTCCAATTTTGTATTTTTGGCTTGATGATAAGGAATTGAACCGAGATATAAAGATGGAAAATAATGCATTCTCAACGAATACGAACTTTTTGAAAAGACCAAATTATTATTGATTCATGTAAAATTTTCTAGTACCTAAAGGTTCTGCGAACAAAATACTCGAAGAAGATAAAATTGGTTGATTTTGTGGACTATGTTAAAGTAGCAGTAGACAGTATGGAATTGGAAAATCAGCATGATGTGAGTTCATTATGAGTTTTTGATTGTTTAAATAATCAACTTTTATTCTTCGCATTTTCGCAATTGTCGATCTGAATGAAAACCTAGTAGGCGACCTAGTAATAGCTCTTGCCTACTAACTGCCTAACTAAGTTGTCATCTAGATCGACAATGGCTGGCCTAATGCAACTGATGAGTCTTGGCAAGCCTAAACAGCTGACAATCGATTCACACAATTCCTCTAGAGTCTCTTAGTTTTGAGTTTCGAGGTTTCTGAAAATATTCTGGTCTGACGTTTTCATCATCATCATCATCCTCAATTATAGGATGGTGCAAATGGAAGTAATACATTAATTTCTTGCCGAACTGTCCATTTTTGAGGAATTGCCTAGAACACGTCAGTTTATTTTTATTTCACACATTTCTGAGTGAAAATTCGATATACAGGGTGATCCACGTTTGAGTTCTGATATCCGCGACAATTTTATCAAACTAAACACCCTATATTTATTCCATTTCTGAAATCTCCATGAAGAGCTGGATTCAAGAATATATTACACATAGGGTTTGTATACAGTGCGTCCATTAAATTGAGTGCACTTATGAAGTTGTGGATTACATTCATTTTTAGCTCAACTATCAATCTCTCAAGAATCTCCTAGAACACGTCAATTTTTATTCTGAATTTGTTACATTCATAAGAGAGAATCAAAGATACAGGGTGATCCACGTTTGATTTATAACGTCAGCGACAATTTTTCAAACAGAACAACTTGAATATCATTCAATTCGTTTAATCTTTATGAACAGCTGAATTCAATATTATATCACACATAGAGTTTGTGTACATTGCGTCCATTAAATTCAGTATGCTCTCGTGAAATGGGGTCGCGCTATATATGAGAAATATACGTGTTATATATATTCCACCTACGGCCACTATAGAAAGTAGGCAAGAACATATGAGATACAGCCTCAGTAAGTAGCTCTCCACGCACAGTAGGCACAAGAACTGTCAAGAATTATAATTCAGACTGTTTCTCCAAACTTTTTTGATGCACTATATGGCAGTAGGTAAAGTATAGTACGTAATGCAAGCAATTACGCACTCATGGAATTACGTAACTTTTCCATTCGTTCGTAATCATGCTATTCAGCTCCCCATGGAGATTCAAAAAATTGAATAAAATATAGAATGTTCTGTTTGGAAAAAATATCGTCGACGTCAGAACTCGAACGTGAATCACTCTGTTTATTCCATTTCCATTAATAAATGTGGAAGATTGAAAAAAGAAATCGACCTATCCCAGGAGATTTCTCAGGAATTAATGGATTTGCTATAAATGATTTTATTCACTACTTTACGAAATTTAGTGAACGCACAATATACAAATTATTCGTGATATATTTCTGAATTCAGCTTTTCATGAAGATTCCAAAAATTTAATGATATATATGGGATGTTCCATTTGATAAAATTGTCGCGAACTCAAACGTGAGTCACCCTGTACATTCAATTTTCACTTATTAATGTGAGGAAATGAAAATAAAAATCTACATGTTTCAGAAGATTTCTCAAAAATGGACAGTTTGGATAGAAATAGTATTATTTTCATTTGCACCATACCATACTGCATATTATTATGTCCATATTATTGAAATGTTTCTACTTCTAAAAAAAACTGTTTCTCAATGCATTGAAGTTTGTCTTTCTGTACATACGTGGGTGTAATCACTTTTTATTTTCAAGCTGTTTCCCAGAGGATTATTCCAAAAATGTGAACGGGGATCATTGACACAAAATAAATCAAAGAATCGGTACCAAAATATCATAGCATGTGAGTTGTTTGTTATGAGAATGAGGGATCATAATCGATTTCAATATTCGTCATTTTCAGATGATCACACCAGAGTGGAGCTTGAAGAAATTCCTGGAGATGAATATTCTGACTACATCAATGCAAATTATATAGACGTTAGTTGTACAGAAATAATTTCGTAATTTGATATTCCGAGATCACACACAGAGAGTAAGAAACTTCAGAGGGTGATTTGTAAGGTAGGTAGTTTCAAGAAAAAAGAACATATCATGAACATAATATGCCGAAGTTGCGTGGATTCTGAGATGCGGGGCGTTGAAGTTCCGGTTGAAATTTGGTAGGTACCTAGGTACAGTTATTTGAAGTAATAAGGCGCTAATTTAGCCCTAACTGAATCGAAATTATTAGGTCTAATAACGTTTCAGTGGGCACCACAGCCAGTAATATTTGGGAAAATCAGTTCGCCACTGACCTTCTTCGTATTATTCAGTTTTTTAGATTGAAAAACTCAAAATACGAATGTTTTGTCTCCTGTGTTCTTTCCATATCTAGCTTCGTTTTCGAGAAATAATATTGAAGCCACTCTATTGCATTCATGAACATGTGAAATAGTAATTTTCGTTGCTTATTTGAAGAAAGCCTCATGTCAAAAAAATACCACTAAAAATGTTCAACCATTTCACATCATCTGTTGTTATTACCATATTCATGATGTCAGAGTGTACCATGAAAAATAAGTGTTAGGTATCCATGCATAACTAGTCTTTCAAACACTTGAGGCCGTCGTGCTCTGAAAATTGCGTGTATTTGAAAGACCTTAATATATCTATTATATTATTAATATCGAACAAACATCTCGCCAATTTGTCTCCAATTTGGCAGGTACTTACTCTGATGATTCTTCTTTCAATTCGAGCTAGTAATTAAATTGTAAAGTCTATGCGAAGTCAGTTGGAACGAAACATCAAACCGCAGGCCGTCGGTCCCTTTGAAAGTTCAAAGAGAGTGGCAGCGCGGCCGACATTCCTCTGATGATCATGCCTCAATTGACTTGTATAGACAATACTTATTCTGTTCAGGGGCGTTATTCGGAGACAATTCACGAAAAAAATAACATGCGCCGGAAACTGAAATTCAATAGTTCCAGCAAAAACGTTCTGCTGCTACAGATAGTTAAATATTTATATACCGGGTGGCTACGGAAGTATTGCCTACGGAATATCTCAGTTATTGTATGAAGTAGGTTTGTGAAATTTGGAGCGTCGATATAATGACATAAGAGCTAGAATTTGAGCATATTGACATGTCGAAGTCAACTTCCGGTCTGACCGGAAGTAACATCAACTTTCTTATTTTAAATGGAAACCCAATTTTTTTTTCTTTTCGCTTTATTCAGCATTCAATTCCCTTTCTAATGACATATCACAAGTTGGTATCTAACCAGAAACTAGATCAGAAAAAAATTATTATTGAAATTCACCGAGTAGGCCGTGGAAGCAAAATGAAAGCCAAAAAATGACTTTCTATTATATCATTAGAAAAAAATGATTATGCTGAATAGTACAGGCAAGAAAAAGTTGTATGTTCCTATTTAAGTTATGGACCTACAGAGTATTGTTTTTTTCCCAATTTTTCCAATATTTCTTTTGGCGGCTTTTTATAACGCCGACGAATGAAAATAAAATATCACAGTAGTACCAACTGTTATCAAGTGACGTATGGTTTCCATAGCCAACTTTTCAATTTTTGGCTTTCATTTTGCTTCCACGGCCTACTCGGTGAATTTCGATAATAATTTTTTTCTGATCCAGTTTCTGGTTAGATACCAACTTGTGATATGCCATTAGAAAGGGAATTGAATGCTGAATAATGCGAAAAGAAAAAAAAAATAGGGTTTTCATTTAAAATAAGAAAGTTGATGTTACTTCCGGTCAGACCGGAAGTCAACTTCGACATGTCAATATGCTCAAATTCTAGATCTTATGTCATTATATCGACGCTTCAAATTTCACAAACCTACTTCATACAATAACTGAGATATTCCGTAGGCAATACTTCCGTAGCCATCCGGTATATTCCCCACCCCAGATCAGTATCATTATCACTATGTATTTAATAGTGAAGATCACGTGAAGCTGAACCATCGACGATCCCCCCTTTTCATCTCATGTTCAGTTGAGGATTTTGGGACTTCCTACACGAGTGCACAGTGTGCAAAGCTTTACCGCGGTGTAATTTCCATCGAATTTCAACAAGAACCAATTCACATGCATTGAATAATCGTTCAAAATCATCAATTTCCACTGAAAATTAAAATTTGATTGGTGACGCCGCTGCATGCGAGCACAAATTCTGCCACTACTGGCCAGTCTGTATTGTCAAAATGAAAGCACTTCTTTTCAATCATTCTAATTAAAATCTAGTTCTAGTAGTCATGACTGGGACTGCGCGATATCAAATTTCACATATCGATGCATTGTCAACAAATTCATTTTCATTGCCGGCGTGGAGGATTATAATTATTTTGCCTCTCGAACTCGGACCACTCACAATACAGTTTTTGATATCATCTACCCAACCGTATCGAACAACGTCATGAGTGTCAAACCACGTTTCATCTAGATAAATAGATTATAGTTCTATTCGCTTCACGGAATTCCCTTATTTTACGTAGATATTCTTGCCGATGGTCTACGATGCGTCTTGATTCCATAATAACCATCCTTTTGTCTAATTTTTTATGGCTGAACCCGCAATCTAGTGAAACATTTCACAAACGTACTCAACGATTTGTGATTATAATCCGCGTATTCATTCAACTCATCCCTGATATCTGGCAATGTTGGCACCTCATTCTTATTATAAAATCTATATACAATTCGACGAATAACTTCTTTCTTTCGAAGCATTATCAAACTTCTTGAGTTTTTGTCCCACTCTTTTTCGTTCTACTTCATGATCTACAACATCTCCGGTTCTAATAACTCTGTATATGGTGGTATAGCTTATTATAGTTAATTCCTGTATTCTCGTCACAAGTTGGTTTCCTGAAGAAACATTATTCTCGTCCTTGTGACGCGAATAGATATTCAAAATTACCCTTTGCGTTTGAATGTGTAAGTCTTTATTGGCGAACTCCGCTTGCTCTTCCTTCGAATCACTATCACTCACTTCGTTGACTTCTTCAAAAGGCCTTCAGAACACAAAACCACTATGATTGAGATAATGAATTTTCTGAATTTCGAGTTGAACCAATGAAGACAACCTAGCTCGTACCGCACTGCCTAGCGCAGGCTGGAAGATTCTTATCACACAGGAGGCCGCCCATGCAACTCTGACCAATCAACATCTAGTAAAGTTTGGAGTAACCAATGAGACGCTGTTTCTAGCATGACATCGCTTGTCCAGTCCACGTTGACTGCACAGGCTGCATACTGGGAAAGCTCAGTAGAAAATATCTCATTCATTCCTATTACAATGTTGATCAAATCGACAAATCTTCGTATCGTCCTTAAAAACGGAAGTTTTTCAACTGACTTCGTATAATACATATATTGATTCATTGCGAATAGGTTGCCTACCTGAATCAAGTGTGGAAGATACTGAATAATTAGTTTTTCAACTGACTTCGTAATCTTCGTATAATACATATATTGATTCATTGCGAATAGGTTGCCTACCTGAATCAAGTGTGGAAGATACTGAATAATTAGTTATTTTTGTATCTAAAAAGCGAAATGCTACGTTGGTGATCGAGATCTGATTTTTCAACCGAGGCGTAGCCGAGCCAGTTGCAAACAACATTTTTTCTACAAACGTCAAAATATATAGTTCTAAAGTAAAAATATGCTTAGCTTGATATAAAAAATAGTGTTGAACTGGCTTCAAAGGCCTCCCTCAATCCTCCCTATAGGTAAGCACGATGTTCCACGAACATAATAGGAATTTCCTTTCGTGCGCTCAAAGAGATAAATAAAGTTATTGTTGAACATTCAGAAATGAATGTTTTCGTGGATGTTCGCTCGATTGAGGACCATAAAGTTGAAATATATATATCTCATATATTTTACATAACAATGTGAGAAGTATGTACTTCGCGCATTGTTCTGTGCAAGGTATCATGATAACGAAGGAAACTGAAAAAAAGTGTCACTCCGCAATTTGTTATCAATGCGCGAACCTTGTCATTTTTGACGTTTGTAGAAAATAGTTATTTATACACCATGGTAGTGAAGAATATCATTATTACTCAAGGACAACGATTATATCCCGAGGCTTCAGCCGAGGGGTATATGGTCCCGTGGTAATGATATTCTTTACTACCAAGGTGTATATTAAATTTTTTGCAACACATGCAATATATTTCAATCATTATCGTTCTGTGAAACTGATACTAGATTCGAGTTCCATTTCTGCGAATATCGCATTGAAGCAGTGAATTTGGGTAGATTATAACAGAGGTGGCTATGTCTTTATCGACCAGTGGTTCATAAAATGACGAAAACTACCTTGGTAGTAAAAACACACTTTACGACTCGAAAAGAAGTGAATAATGGTAGGTTCTACAGCTAGTGGTGGAACAATAGTAGATTGTTTTATTAGGATCAAAAGTGACACTTCGTTTGACAAGCGAATTTTGCATTTGCGAGGCGGAGCGTTTAGCGAAGCCGAGCGGAAGCAAAATTTGCGAGTCGAACAAATTCACTTTTGATCCGAATGAAACATGCTATTTTTTCTGCAACCGAAACAATTAACTCAAATAAACATGTGAGGTAACCACCAATGCCGTGCCATATGTATGCAATGCAACAAATATTGACAAATAATCCATGTGGTAAGAATATTCTACCTGCATTAACAGCAGGTTAGGTTTTCATGGATGTTCGAATTGTAGTTTCAATATAAATACAACCACAGAGTGACATATTTGTGTATGGACCAGGTGCTCTAATGGCAAATACCGCACCAGTGCCAGCTATAGGAACAAGACGTGGAAAATGTTAGGTTATAGTGAGCATATCAACAATGATAACAGTGATTATTTATTCCTCTTCATACTACACTGTGATTGACTTGATCATGATGAAAATAGACTCCACCTTTGACTTGATAATCAAATGAAGCTAAACAATATCGTTGTTTGAGACAAAAAACTATTGCTTGCCGTGATTATTCAAAAACAAGTTATCCATCCGGAGAATTACGAATCAAGCAAGTATTTGAATCTTGAAGGCTCCCCTGATCAAACAAAAATACTTAGCTGAGATGTTTATAATTCCAATACTGAACTATAATAAGATGTATTTATATCTCCAGCATGGGTATGAAATGCCAAATGTGCTGAAATTGAAATAAATCAGGTATGCGTCTCAACCCAAATAACCAACCGTCACAATGTTGTTTATTCTTGATGACGTCCAGAACACCCTTTTCAGTTCCTAGGAGCTAAAATTCAACTTTAGCTCCTAGGAACTAAAATTCAACTTCAGCTCCTAGGAACTAAATATGTTGCCTAGCAACATACCTATTTTTGTGTCAGTAATAGAAACTTCAATTTAAGAGCTAATTCTGGTATCAAAATGGACGACTTTTGTGTCGGTTGCAGAAAAATATATTCAATTACATTATTTCGATTAACTCCTCTCATTTGTTATTTACAAAAGTCGAGTGTTAGCTGACAGAATATACTCTGATGAAGTTAAACAATATAGGTTGCCTACCTTTCCCAAGGCACAGCTATGGGGTTTTCAAGTATAAACAAGTAAGTTAGCGTAATTTATATACCCTCATAAGTTATTCAATCAAAACATGTCTCAAATGAAAGCTTATTTTATTGACAATCTAACTGCAGTAGGTTGCCTCATCAAAAATTGTGTTGAATTCATAGTTACCTAGATTTAAAATGTAGAATTATGTGTGTATTAGGTGTGTAATGCGGGCTCAATTTAATTTGACAGAAAAAAGTGCCGCGAGGCAGTAATGTCATTATAAAAATCAGAAACGAAGAAACGAAGGAATGTTGACAACATCAATATGGACTTGGCAACAATCCTCGAATAGGGATCCAATAACTTGGCAGATTTCGATGCTAACAACACACAAGCATGCCTTTTCTTTAGAAATGCCGATCTCACTGTGCCCAACATGAGCTTGTCAGGGGTAACCATACCTTTGAAGACATCCATTTCGACGCTTGGTATTACTATCAGCAATAACCTCTGTTGGTAAAATCACGTGAGATCAATTGCTAAAAGTGCATCCCAAAAACTTGGTTTTCTGTTTCCGTCCAGGAGCTATTTCACTTCCAGTCAGCTGCTTATGATTTATAAGGCACAGATCCGACCTGTCCTGGAATACTGTTTCCACATTTGGAGTGCAGCTCCCAAACATACCCTGAAACTGTTGGATTCTGTCCAAAAAAGGGCAATTCGTCTCGTGGGTGATGCCTCGCTCAGATACTCGCTCACTTCTCTGGAACACCGTAGAAAAGTTAGCCATCTGGCTTTATTTTATAGATATGTTCATGGGCGATGCTCTCCTGGAATATCAACAATTGTTCCTCCCTTGGCAGTCCTCGCGAAATTAACCCGTCGAGAGGCTCTGGGACACATTGCCAAGGGAGGTGTTCCCCGAGGCATATAACCTCCAGAAATTCAAGAAGAACACCAATTCCTACCTTATTTCTCTTGGTTCTCAAGATGTTCTCTGAACATTACAGGATATTCCATCTCGTGGGAACCAGAACATAAAAAAGGCGACTATCATTTCTGAGGAATCTCCTGAAACACGATCATTGTTTTCAATTTGCCACATTTATAACGAAAATTTGAATATACAGGGTGATCCACGTTTGAGATATGACGTCCGCGATGATTTTTTCAAACGTTATTTTTGGAATTTTCATGAGAAGCTGGATTCAAAATCATTCCATATACGGTATTTGTATTCAGTGCGTCTGTTGAATTCTGTATTCTCGTGTAATGGGGTCGCCATAAAAAGAAAACCGATGACGTAATTTTTTCTATACACGAATCATTTTGTATGTATTTGTTGAATTTGGAAGAATGCCTATACAAAATTAAAATTTGACAGCTTCGAGCGTTTTGTCAAAAATTTATGCTTCTGAATTTTAAAGAATTCATCTTCCACACTTCTACTGTACGTATACAAACCCTATATATGTGTTATTTGATTGATTTCAAATTCAGTTTCCATGGGAATTCCAAAAGTTGAATAATATGTATGTATTCCTTTTGAAAAATTTTTCGCGGACGTCATAACTCAAACGTGGATCACCCTGTATATTCATTATTTGATAATAATTTTGTCACTCGCTGTACATATACCTACATCATGATTCTGGCAAAATTGTGGGTTTTTATCATGATATATTTCTGCCTCGCGGAACCTTTGTCTCTCAAATCAAATTGACCCTTTTTTTGATGAGGCAAACCCAGCAAACATTTTGATATGGGGCATCAATGGCCTAATATATTTTTCCCATACCTGACATCAGCGGCCCAGTAAATGGTCCCATATGCGGGACTCTATATATCAGTACACTGCGGCCGGCAGCTGGTCCAAGTGCTGGGTTCCCAGCAAACATATTCAGTTCCCCGGCAAAAGGCAAGTACAACATAATCGATTCACTGAGTTTCCCATAGTAAGCCCAGCATATACCTTAATGATGGGACTGTAATGGCCAATTAACGACATTGGTTACATACTATCGAGGTGGGGGAGGGTTAGGGGTCTTAGGGGTCCAATGGATCTGAAAGTTCTAGTATTTTTTTATTTCACAATATAACCCTCTCATCATACCAGATTTCAAGAAATCAATTTTATGAATGACACAATAATATCTTCTTAACCTCTCTGTTCTTCAACGATGAAACTTCTCGGAGTGACTGCTTAATGGTTGGTATGTGGTATCCACATCTTATTGGGTAGCATTCCTTCAAAGTCGATTCTTTGTTGCAAGGTACTTCTGGAATATAAAATGCATCATTTGTTTATACAGAGTGGGCCTTTGAAAACGAAACAGAGGCTCTGTAGGTCGCCAAAACCGGATTATCAAAAAAAACTGAAACAGGTCAACTACATTTTCGAGGCGGACATCTTTCTAAAATATTTTTAGATTCTCCCCGAAGAGCTGATTTCATCAATGCATCACACTTGGGGTCTAGCTGTAATGGTTTCAGGGATATAAAGTGTTCAAAATCGAGATTATTCAACTTTGACATTTTTTTGTGTCGAAACTATTCATTATTAGTCGAAACGGCTCTCATGTCCCTATCTCAACTTGTGATTTACTATCTACTGACATTTAATTGGAACAGATACAGGGTGATCAGAATTCTGAATCTTGAACCACCCTGTATTTGTTTCAAATAAATGTCAGTAGATAGTAAATCAAAAGTTGAGATAGGGACATAAAAGCCGTTTTGACCAATAATGAATAGTTTCGACACAAAAAAATGTTAAAGTTGAAAAATCTCGATTTTGAACACTTTATATCCCTGAAACCATTACAGCTAGACCCTAAGTGTGATGCATTGATGAAATCAGCTCTTCGGGGAGAATCTTAAAATGCAATAAAATACAAGGTGTTCCATTTGAAATAACAAAGTTGTTGCTTCTTTTCTTTAGAAGCGGCAACGCCGCAGGGCTGAAAATATTTTAGAAAGATGTCCCCCTCGAAAATGTAGTTGACCTGTTTCAGTTTTTTTTGATAATCCGGTTTTGGCGACCTACAGAGCCTCTGTTTCGTTTTCAAAGGCCCACTCTGTATATGTGGCCTATGAATTGCATGAGTTTATAACTTGATAATATAATCTGATGACGTGTAAGCATGGAGCTATTCAAATCTCAGTATTTTCTTGGCACATATATTTCTGTAGCTGACACCTTATTGATATTCAGTTTTTTAATATAGAGATATATAGGTTCACATAACCTGAGATTGCTTTTGATAGCAACAAACGAGTTAAAAATGATAGTTGCTTTTGGAGAAGTACAGCCCACTCCAATTATTATGATCATTAGGTATATGAGGTTACGAGATACCAAACACATGCATTCAATAAGTAATTCAATTCGAAATACTATGTAGGTAGATTGATACTTACTCAATATTATCATGATTGGAGAACCTGTCTTCTATCATTATCAATTGAGAATACTCCTGCCATCATAAATAACCACCAGGGAAAGAGAGGAGCACAAAAATTCATCGGCATAAACAAACTAGTACGCGATCACCACTCACGAGAGTCAGCCATCTTAGTCACATTTAATATTGATCAGCTGATTGTTGATGTTGACGTTCCCAGAACTTCCACCAGGGGGACGATTAGCGAACATTGGCCAGCAAAGGGCCAGATCTCGTAAGTATTCAATTAGTTCCAGACATCTTACCACCACAAGGCCATCACCATATTTTTAACTGATGGTTACTTGGCATAGGAAAATCATTGGCCCATTACCAATACCCCGGCATCGTCACTTTCCCAGACTAGCCTGATGCACTAGGCCGGACTTCTCCCCCGCTAGTTCAATGTTTGCTGGGAACCTGAATTACGCTAACTTAACTGTTTATACCTGGCAAGCCCATAGCTGCGCCTTGGGAAAGGTAGGCAACCTAAATTTTTTAACTTCCTCGGTATATTCGGTCAGCTAACACTCGACATTCATAAATAACAATAAATGAGGAGAGTTTATCCTCGAGTTTATCGAAATAATGATTTAGCTAGACAACCTATTCGCAATGTATCAATTTATATAAGTATTATCTAACATTTATTCTGCATGATCATTGAATAACATATGTATATATTTCTCATACCGTATCTTTGACTACAACGACACACCAGGCTACCTACAGAGTGGTCCAACGAAAAGTATGCACCTAGCTTTTCTCCTTTGTTTAGAATAGAAAGCAAAAATGCTCGGACAAGTGGAGTTTGCTTTTGAGGGGGACACACAAGCTTTTAAAGCTCATTTTGTACCATATGACTGTTCATGGCTATTGAATAAATACTCACATTTTAGACATATTTTTCAACCTGTGCCTTTAACGCCCCAGCGAGGGGGTGTCACAACCCTAACATTTTAAATGGAAGGTGGTCGAGTGATATATCATTTGAACGGGCACAAAATTATCTTTCTGATGATACCCTATTTGTTGAAATTTACTCGAACAGTTAATGCGATAACGGCTTTAAGAACATTAACCCGATAATTTTGTCATTTATGGAAAATACAAATAGGTTTTGGTTATTAGGAATCAAAACATTTACAGTTAGTAGTACTTTCGTTTCAATGTTTGTTACTTGTAACAGTGCTTTGTAAAGAAAGTGAACAAGCTGTTAAATTGATTCATTAAAACGTTACTTCAACAAGTGTTCAAAATGTGACCCACTTGCTTCCATACAATAATACAGATCTTGTTCAAATCTATTTCTGATATTTTGTAGCATATCAGGTGTTGCTGGAATTCAATTGGAAAAAATACAGGGTGCTTCAAGATTCATAATTCTGATCACCCTATATCTGTTTCAAATAAATATCAGAAGATAGTGAATCGAAAGTTAGGATAGGAACATGTAAGCCGTTTTGATCGATAATGAATAGTTTCGACACAAAAAAATCCTAAAATTGAGAAATCTCGATTTTGAACACCCTATATCTCTGCAATCATTCATGCTAGAGCTCAAGTGTGATATATTTATAAAATTAGCTCTCCAGGAAGAATCTAAAAATGCAATGAAATACAGGGTGCTCTTTTCAAAATAACGAAGTTGCTTGTTGTTTCTCATAGAAGTCGCAACACTGTATCGATGAAAATATTTTAGACAGATAGAGAATCTTCAATTATCAGAGCATCCCAATTTTCAGAATGTTCTGTCTTTTCGTTCTCCAGATACTTCTAATAGGCCATCCACCGTGGATCACCCTGTATGTAAAAGTGCTTGCTAAACAATATAGTTCACTTCTCACCCTAGGTGTATAATATATTATTGATATGATGTGTATTCGATTTCAATTTGATTCACCAGAGAGTTTAAATTTTTGTTGTCGGTATATTTCTCAATGGCTCCTAAAAAAAAGTGTCAGATGAATGAAATTTCTGATATGCGCCTGTTCATTATCTACCAAAATGATGTTCATGAGGATTGTGTGGGTTAAATGACTGAGAAAATTATAATTCATGTTCTATTAATTTCTTAGGTTTTGTATTGAGTTGACCATAAATAACTATTCCACATGTATTACATCTTTATTTTTTAAAATGTTTTACTTTTGCATGATTGCGATACTGTGTTAGCGATATGGCTATCCACATTATTTATTTAAATTCGATAAAAAATATAACAAACCTATTTTTCATTGCAACTATTTTTTTAGGTTCTGAACATGTTGAACTTTATCATGAAGTTATTCACGATTATATTTTCAACATGAAAAGTCGCTTGCTTAAGGTGAGCATATTGTATTCACCTACCTTAATAATTGTCCACATTACTGAATTTTCTAGGAGCAGCAAAAATTACTCATCCAAATCAGACTTTTCTTTTTGCACTAAACCTTTTTTTCCGTACTGAGTTGAAGTGTGTAAGGCCCTGTATCTCAGAAACGAATTAACCACGGATATAAAAATATTCATAGAAACTTTTATTTCTTATATAACGAATCACCCTCTGAAGTTTCGTTTCATGATTAGGAAATACCCTGTATGATGGATATATACCTATGCAGAATATGATTATGAATAGATTGTTTGGTATATTTTTTTATGCACGACCGGGCGTAAAAGAGCACTATACCGCCCGGTTTTGCGGGCGTAAAGTGTCACTTTACCGCCCACGGCGCCCACAGACTACTTAACCGCCCGGCGTACAGGTAATATTCCTGAGATGCAAAATTGTATGATCGTACCTAGAATAAGACATGTGGGATGACAATAATTGACTGACAGCAAATATAAAAATCCTATTACTCCTATATCAAAAATTTGACTGTGAGTTACCAACCATGATAACGTTATTTCCTTCAATGACATTCCTCACTGCAGCCATGATGTATTTCTATATCGATCTTGAGAGGTGAAGAGGTATCCACAATGGTAAATCATACCGGTCGTGCATAAAATGTTGTATGTATTTCGGGCGTACCTTGCTTTTATGGACCTAGGCGTGTTAATAGTCCTCGCTTCCGCTCGGGCTCTCGCTTACACAGTACCTACGGTCTATAAAAGCATATTCAACGTCCTCGATACATAAAAAACTATTATAGGGTTATGGAGAGCCGAGGGTTTACATCGCTGCACAAGGACCAAAAATCTCAACTTTGACTGATTTTTGGAGAATGATATGGCAAGAGAATGTGAAAAATATTGTAATGCTGGCCAATATAGTTGAAAACGGACAGGTACATCTTCAAATTATTTCTCTATAAAAAGAGTTTGAAAATATAATGAATGACATTCTTCATTATCAATAGCTGAATGGGATGGATTTAAAGTATGAATAAAGAAATTTCAGTGTGCGAATATGATCTTGTACGATAGATGATTATAAGAGTTTAACAGAGATATAATTGAATCTAACGCACCCAGGTGCGTAGGTATGTTTGTTTTTTTTTAGGGGGGTACTCAGTAGCGGAAATTAAATTATAATTTGGGGGTTGCCTAGTAGTACAACGCGCGTTTCAGTATATAATAAATCAACACAAAATGGTGGTTTATTAGCTTCAACTTTTATTAAAGCTGTTTTTATATCTTAGAATATTCAAAATTACCAAAATAACAATTATCAGTCATTCAAATGAACGAATCAATATAAATATTCTCGATGAATACATATTTTATATGCGTATTATATGAAATATATGAGAAAAAAAAGAAATAATCTCTCAATTTCACCATAAGATAATATAAAGTAGGTAACTTTTATCATTCAAATCTCTTGATTAAATCTAATCAACAAAATATCAGGTACTTACGCCCGTGACTAGATTATAAAGGAAAGTCTTACATCGCTTTGGAAACCACGAGGAAAACCTATCGATAACAGCATCTATATCTATTTCAATATATCTATGAATATTAAATATAAAGTTAATCCGACTAGCCTGACCCATTGTACACCTCAACCATGATTTCAGTGTCTTACTTAAGATGGGGTTTACCCTCTGAAAAAGGTCAAACTTTATCTAAGGTGTAAAGGGGGAAGTAAAAATCCTGTCCGAAGGAGGCGGGGCCCGATAACGAAGGAAGTCGTCTAGTGTCTCACTCCAACTCATTCTAGCGTAAAATATTTCAACATTTATAGTAAAAGCGGCCTTGAGTGTTACCCCTAGACATCTGCGTTCGTCTGAATTCTCCGAATAAGTCCCACAGGCACAGCGTACAAGTTGTGCTTTCGGCAATATACATTTAGTGTAGAGGAGAACGAGGCAAAATCCTCTTCCTTACAGACTTTTTTTTTCGGAGTAGAAAGATATAGGACCTTCACCACCTTGAATATATATGATTATTACATAATATTCCAGCTTGACTACTTTTTTCTATGGTACCGAAAAAAGTTATAGGCGACCAAACTCGAAAATTTAAGAAAAAAATAACTTTGCGCGTAAATATATAAACCTTTGTAACTTCGCAATTATAGCACTTATATCCCTAGTCATAATATGATTAAGCATATTCTGGAGATTCGATTCATATATAATATGTTGGGAAATTGAATTATTTTTCGATCCAAAATGTATCATTTTGTACAGAATTCGCGAAAAAATTTCCATTGTCATCTCTTCAGTTTATCATAACTTTTTAGTTCACGATATGAATTTCGATTTTTATGATATCTTTGGATAGATTGAAATGTGAGCAACAAATTGTTTCCTATAAACTTTTCGCACGTTTCAAAAATGAACTTTGTAGAAGCATTTATTGTCTAATACGTAAGAGGCCATCCGAGCGCACGAGTGAGAACGATACAGCGGCGTTTACGTGCTCTAGACAAGAACAAACAGTAAAGATTCGGGGAGGATAACTGTCTCATTTGGGAATGGAGAAAGGAGCGTTCTTGGTTGAATATGTAGGTAAATAACTTCAGTTCATAAATATGGTCCCAAAATAATTCACTTCAAAGGCAACGAAGTGAAAATGGTAAAGAAAAAATACCAAGAAGATATTGGGAGATGCTAGAATTTTCCAAACATGAGTCTCCAAAAAAATTGTTCAACATTATACAGCTGGACAAACTATAGTATACCAATATGGTATATTTATGATAAAAAACTTTTTCAGAGTCTTTGAGAGGAATGTGTGATAAATTTTAGTTAGATGCAATGTTTTATATTAAAATTGACATTCTTAGCGTAGCGAGCAAATATGTAAACTTATATCGATATAAATCTATTATATTCATCATATCTGTGGATGGAGCTCTTGATATTATTTCATCTTCGTTCCGCACTCATGCACCAGTATCTATCGCACTCTGTCTCACTCACTGTGCATGACCTATCTAAAGTTGCACGTTGTCATTCAAAGCGCTATAAAAAGTTTATTTTTGAAACGTGCGAAAAGTTTATTCGAAACAAATTGTTCGTTACACTTCAATCTATCTGGATGGGAGAAAAAAATTGAAATTCATATTGTGAAAAAGAAAGTTATTATCAATTGAAGAGGTGTAAATGCTAAATTACTCATGTAATGCGTGACAAAAAATTTATTTTCACATGTAAAAAACTCAATTTTGCCAGTTTATATACCATGGATCGAATCTTCATAATATCCTCAACAAAATGATGAGAAGTTGAGGCATCAAAGTTATGTAGTCTCCAAGTTACAAAGGTTTATACATTTACATGCGAAGTAGATTTTTTTTTGTAATTTTTGAGTTTGTTCGTTTATAACTTTTTTCAGTACCATAGAAAAAAGTAGTCAATTGTTTCTAGATAGGATAGTGAGGGTCTGATATCTTTCTACTTCCAAAATTTTTTTTGATTACTTTTACCTTGTGTCCCGCTACACTAATAACTATGAGGAGGACATGTTTTCACGAAAAAATCACCTTGCTCGTTTCATCCCCTTTGCCTTCACTGATGCCAGCCGCCAGCCCCTCAAAAATATTAAATGACATTGTAGGGGTGAGAAGTTTTCAAAAAAATATACCGGGTATACCCTATATGAGCATAAATTAGTGGTATGTATAAACTCAACTGCAAAAATATAATTCGAAAGTACGAATATGAATGATAGAAAGGCAGCAAAACCAGTTCAAGATAGGGAAAAACCGAAAGGGAATTTTTTACAGAAAAATACTGCTATTCGAATGGCTTGCACTCACCCTATACATGATTTATTGATTGAAGACAAATGCAAATGGAATATCAAAATGCATTGTTACAGGGGAAGAAAAATAACTATTACATGAGTGGAATTTTTTGCTTTGTATAAACAGAATTTATATTGTGTAATAAACAACGCCATATACAGAGTGTCTCAGGTTTTACTCGTCTAACTTTGACAATCGATAGCAAAACTCAAAATATTAGATAGGTACGTATTTTGCTGTTTTGTCATGGAGAAACATGTTTTAATTATACGGGGTGTTAAGGTTCGCATACATTTTTGGTTTTTAATTTCTGTCTCAGTTGAAACAAAACCTAGCGATCTGAAATTCGGTGAGCACTTTTCTATCGAAAATATGAACAGTCCTTATCCATTGAAAAAACTGGGTATTATCGTCACCCCCAATGGGAGTAACGATGTTTTTTCGAGCACTCTGACATGGAACTCGTCAAATTTTTTTTATTGGGACGCTATAGTGGTGGATCGAAGCTAATGAAAAATCATTATTATTTCTTCACCACACTTTGTGTTTTTCATTTGTTTCAATAGAGAGTTGAAGTGTTGTCATGAACGTTAACGTAAACGTAGAAATTGACAGCTACGCATGCGCATTTTCCAATTCTTCACGTTTGCGATGTTAGTGGGCTTACGGGTGTACGTTATCTCACGTTCCTTCACTTTTACCTTAAATATCAACGTACGTTAACCAAACTATACTCGAAATATGCCGATGAGTCGAAATTATCAAATTCGAGATCACCAACGAGTTCTGCATCAAGGAGTCCTCTAATTTTGACAGGAATAAATGTTCGAATCTAAACACACAACCAAAAATGACCAGTACAAACCGAAAACAAAATGTATTATTACGTTATGATGACAGTGACGACCAAAGTGGCGACTTCAACTCAATTTAACAACAATACGTAAACGTTATTTTCCGTACGTTAACGTCTACGTGGAGGTCTACGTACAGTGATTACTTCAACTCTCTATTATCTTTCGTGTACGTGAACCATTCAATATTCAATTCGAATGATAATTTGATGTAAGATAAACATTTAGGTTATAGAATTGTTATGCATAGTAGGTGTAACATTATTTCGAATAACAAGGATAATAAGAAGGATAGGAACAGTTCATATATAACAGATAGAAAAGTGCTTACCGAATGTCAAATCTCTAGGTTTCGTTTCAACAAAAATGAAAAATAAAAACCAAAAATTCATGCGACCTCGAACATCCCGTATAAAGAAAACAAGTGTCTCCACGACAAAACAAAAAAATACGTGTATAATATTTCAATTTTTGCTTTCGATTGTCAAAGTTAGACTAGCTAAACCTGAGACACCCTGTATATATTACAGGAACAACTTCAATTTGTAATCTCCATATTCCTTTCGAATCTACTATCCACTATTTCGATTACATTTTATTTTGCCAACATTCATCATTGCGAGGTATATTTTGACAGACTGTCTTCTGCGGTATTTATTACCTGTTCGATAATTACTTCTCGGCATTATAACTTTTGCTCACACAAATAATGCACAAATATTGAAAAACGCAAATGTCACTGCCGGAATACTGAAGTAAACTGAACAAAAACAATATTCCAATCCCCCGTGTATAACACTAATTCCAGGATTTTCGCACCCTTTATGTCCGCCGCTTTTATGCTCACCGCCTTTATGTCCATCGCTTGCCGCTTGCCAAACATGTTCAATCTTTTATCATCTAATTGGGTGAGTCACCTGGAGCGAAACTATTATTCTTCAATGAGAGATTTCTCTGTTTATCTATTTCCAGAAGGCAAATTCTTAATGTTGACAAGAATATTAAAATATATGTAACTCGTATATTATATAATACCAGTTATTACCTAGAATAAATATGATGGGACTTCTGGCATTCCTTATATTCGCATTTTGAAATTGGAATTGGGTTCCTACCTACAAACCATACGTATTTTTATTATATGGGTTACCTAATAAACGTACCTATACGTCGTATTCAAAAATTCAATCAACCCATCTAAAACTTCTTTTGGTTTCATCTCCAGTGCTAAAATTTTCTGAATAGCTTCAGTGCTACTTTTTATGAATGAATTCACTATTCATTCAACCATTCATAGTATCCATGTAGAAGTGCATATTCGTGTGAGGGCGCTCGTATCAGTGAAGAAAAATGATCCAAAATTGCGTCTGCAGAGGTCCAGCAAAAATCACTTTTGATGGTGATATTTTGAATGGATCCTTGCGATTTTTTTTGACAACAAAGATAAATGTATAAGTGAGGCATCTCTCGAAGTACTTTTCAAAAAAAATATATACCTAGTGAGAAAAAAAATAGTGAATCTGGTCAATTTTCTGGAATTTTTTTCGACCATTTTTTTTCAAAATTTTGAAAAAGTACTTCGAGAGATGCCTAGATGCAACCTTCCTGAAACGATCCGTGAAAAAAAATCTTCAATTTATTCAGCGAGCTTCGAATATTTTGATTTCTGCCGTTCCTTGTTTCCCCAATGATCGCTCATAGGGTTAAACCCCTCTTAAGTGTATAGAAAATGATCTTTCAGCACTCGCCACACTCACCGGCCTATCAGATTTTATCTGCAGGAGTGTATAAATAGTGGGAGATATTTCGATACTGCAATGCTGTAAAGTATCTATATAAGGCTGTTTCTTTGGGTAAATTATTATAGGTTTATTTTTGGTTTCTTCCCATTTATTTTTTCAAAGATCTATTTCTGATTGCAACAAATCTGACTAAAATGTTTGGGTGAAAATTCATTTCTAAATTTACTAACATATTCAGAAACTTGTTTTACTAGAATCTTTGAATCACTGGTATAGAGCATAATCAGGCATCATCCTGTTGATATATAACATTTTGAATTCATTATTAATTATTGTTTCTAAGTCTTTTACTGTTTTACTATTTTTGTGCTTTCAGGGGGGGGGTACTGTCCCCCAGTACCCCCCCCCCATTTCTACGCTGGTGAACCCACCTGCAGTGTTGTAAACAACAGAGGAATACAAAAATAAAATATAAAATAAAGGAATGAATATGGATACAAATTCATCAAAGGCCAACATAAAAATATTTCCACTACTTTTCTAGTAAACTTTTTCAATCCTCCGATTATTTATTCATTTCGTTCACAAAATTGGGATTATACTAATTATTTTTTCCAAATGTCAAAATGTTTTTGTTATTTCAACCAATAGCCATCCGTTATCCTAGATAATCATTCAGTATTATACTGATAACACTGCATGATATTCGATAATTTACATTGAATGGAGAAATATGTGTATGTGAGATAACATTTCTAGGATATAGTTCAAAACTTTAGTTAGACTCACCTGCGTTGATCCTCTTCTTATCCTTTCATTATATACATCACCTGTAGAACCCTCTAATATGGGTGAAAAAAATAATCTTCCTGAATACATCGCGTCCCCAAAATTGTATGCGATAATTTCTCATTTTCATCACCCAATATTTTTTATTTGAGGCAAAATCATCCATACAAACCGAATTAGATAGAACCACTCGTACTACCGACTCGTGATTTTATCAATCGGTTTGTATTTATATGCCAAATAAAAAATAGAAATAAAATATCAATAATATTTGAAGGACTCGTGGTGTTACCTTCGATGATTTCATCTGACATTCATCCATTATTCACAGGAAAAAGTGGAGAAATATTGGCCTGACATCAATGAGACTACAAACTATGGCGGTATCAAGGTCAAATTCGTGTCAGAAAAGGTTTTTGCCAATTTTGACTTACGTATTTTCATCGTCATCTACAGAAAGGAGCAACGTCAGGTCAGTAGTAGAAACGTACTTCTATTCAAACGAATTTTTTTTAATCATTACTCCACTCAATAAAGGGGTTGTAGACTGCATGAGCAGGGACCTGAACGATATCTTTAGAAACTCATTCAATGAGTTTACAGAGTCAACAATTCGAGGCTAGCCATAGCATCATAGCGAGGAAATATTGCGCCTGGCTCGCTGAGCACGAAAAGCGTTGCGGCGCGGGACAAATAATATTGGAGCAAAACAATGAAAGCATCATTGGTACGTGAATACCCAATACCCTTAATTGGCGACAAATTATGTATCACGGGAAGGAGGTTAGTTGGTTGACATTCGAACTGTTCTCAGAATCTGTACACTGAAAATGACCATCCTGTATCCTGTATATATATATATAGGTAGGTACGTCACAAACCTGACGGTTTCACATGATAATGTAAGTATGGTCTAGACATAGATCTAGATATGTATTTAGATCTATGGTTTAGATATGGTCTGGGAAACATGGACGTCGACAGGACATCCCTGTAATGTCATAAGACTGACGTCTTATTTCACTCTTCTAACCCACTAAACATGAAAACATTACCTGAACAAAAATGATATATTACATTGTGACTTTGTGATGTTATTCAGAGAGATGCTTAATGTCACAGATACGTTGCGGAAATAGGCCTTAGTGCCTCTTTTGAATATTACGATGTAATGTTGATGGTAAATATTATATAAATATATCGGGAATCACATAAAATCAATGATACTTCATAACGTATATTCAATGTTACTCAAAACATCTAAACAATATTGTTAATTAACATTCTAATTAGTTTCTAGGAGTTTTTAGGTTAGGTATGTCTATTTTGTCTGGAATCAACAAGAGAATCATCTTCAGAAAGAAGATGATCTATCCCTGAATATGAATTGATCTTACCGTACTCCTGAAAGACTATAAGTATGATCCAGTTACACTGTGATATTTTGAGACAGATTAACTACTATCTTTCTAAGTATCATTTAAGTTATTTTGCTTCATAAATCCAGTCATATATCTAACTTAGCTATATATGATTTCTGTATAATCCGGTGATCTCTTACTGAAATTCTGAAAAGTAATATATTATACCTATACGAGTATTTGGAAGTTTCCTGAAGTAATTTGAAATTCTATTCTATCTTCTTTTTCTAGCTATGATATATAGCTCACCCATTATTTTTGTAATTCGTGAAATATGAACACAATCGGTATTCACGAATCCCTCTTTCTTTTTCATATATTATGAAATGCAGATACAGATTGGTTGCATTTCTATATTCCAGCAGAGCAAACCTGAAATCTAAGTGATTATCATGAGCAAATCATATTTTCTTCAGAACTTATTTGAGTCCAAGACTTCTTTAGTTCTTAAATTACTTTGATAACTACGAATAATATCTGAAAATAAATATTTTTAGTGATCACACTATTTGGCCTGTTCACCATAATAGACAATAAACAAAATGGCTTGAATGGAATTGAATTGACTTTTGACAATTGACAAGGTTACTTTGCCGTAGAAGAAGAAATATCATCACCTTGTATCCTGTATACATGTAAGCTACGTTGTAAGGTGGTGAAACGAAAATGTTGCACAAATAACATGAAAACTCTGTCTGAGATATATCTGACAAACCAATATATCACAATATCATCTAATTATACTGATGTCAATATTGATGCAACGTCTCATAAACGTTTGACTTCATAATATTATGTTGGATACTTCAGAAGGACATTATCACAATGTTATATATTCCAACAATATCACAAAACTTATAACTGCACAATATTCTTGTTATGTATCATGTTTAGTGGGAAGTGACGTTCATTCGACGTCGAGATGATGACGTGATCAACACGTCATAGAAAGTACGTTATAGTGACTTCATGCAATGGTGTATGACGTCTCTGACGGAAAATCACCAATAAGGGACGTCACAGTGACGTGATCATTCGTCATCTGGTTGCCTGTGATTGGAGCGAAACAATGAAAGCATCATTGGTAGGTGAATACCCAAAACCCTCCATTGGCACCAAATTATTATGTATCACCGGAAGGAAGTTATATAGTTGGTTGACATTCGAACTGTTCTCAGAATATGTACTCATTCAATTATAGGTTGATCTCCAAGTCTAGCGTTTCACGCTTCAAAAATGCAATCAAACTGTTGTGCAGAATGTTCGAAACAAAGATAGCCCCATCTCGAAAAAAGTGGAAAAGTGTTTTCCTGTGATAAATGCGAACGCAGTTCATCTGCCAGAGGAAGTTAACGGTTCATAAAAAGAAATGTACTTACCAATCCATCTGCAAATGCTGTGGAGAAATCAGCTAATACCACATGTCCATTGTGCAGTGAAAAACTTTGAGTCAACAATTAGAGACTTCACATGACTTAACGTTGATGGACGAAAATCTTGAATTTACATCTTATGAAAAATTTACCGAATGGAAAAATAATGTTGAAAAGAAAGAAGGAACTCACTTTATAATATATATATACAGGGTGTATCTAAATAACACCGAAAAAATTCAAGTGGTGTTTCCTAGCAAATAAAGATCATGTTAACATGTGTCCTGACTTGCTCCGTTTTTGAGATACAGGATGTTGAAGTTGGACGTATCAATTGTTTTTATCAATAACCTCCCTGTATAAGCTTTCATTGTGCCAAAATTCAGTATGGATGGAGACTGAGAAAGCCCCAAGATTTCAGAATGATTCTAATTGGGGTTATTGAGTAATCTCAATGGAAGTCATGAAAACACCTACAATAAAGTTTGGATTCGAATCGAATTTTTATTATTTCGTCAAAAACTAGGCTAGATAAAAAAATCACACACAGGATAAAAAAGTTGTTATTTCAATACTTCAATCTAATAAAAATATTAAACTCAGAAAAACCGGTGGCGTACAATGACATTCACCATGAATATCGATAAATCTACCCACTGTGACGCCACTGGAAATATTATTTCGAATCTAATTGCACTAGAAGAAGCTCCATATTACTATTAACAAAAACACCACGTTTCATTGGAATTGATGAAAAGACAATTGAGAAATGAATAGAAAAAATATTTTTCATGGAAATAAATACCCTGTATCTCGAAAACGATGCAAGTTAGGACACATGTTTATATAAACTTTATTTCGTAAAATATCACAAGGAATCACCACCTGAATTTTTTCGGTATAATTTATATACACCCTGTATTTATACAGGGTGTTTCACAGATAAAGGGAAATATTTCAATGGTACATAGGGGTCACCAAGGTGGTTCTGAAAATACCATATTTGATAGGTCTTAGAGTCTTCATAACGGAGATACAGGGCGATTTATCGATTTCGAATAATTATTCATTCGTCTATAAGTATTGAACTATTTAACCAGTATATTTTTATAAAATTTGGTATAGAATCCAGGTTTGGCTTCAGGAAAAATTTACATTTATTCGAAATATTAAAATAACACACTGTATGTAATAATTGACAGAGTTCATCAAAGGAATCGTGAAGAGGAGGAAGAACTGAACTAGATTTGATGCTTTTTCAATCATAAACAGGAAGCTAAAAGTATGTCAATTTCAAGAGTATCAATATTATGAAACCACTCTCAATCATGATTATTTGATATATTCTTGATAAATGATCATAAGAAAAAACTTACTGAGTCTCTCAGTCTTCATAACAGAGATACGAGGTGAGTTATCGATTTCGAATAATTATTCACTTCCTTCCATAAGTATTAAACTACCCATCGCAGTAGAAATAGAAATACAGGTTCAGCTTCAGGAAAAGTCTCATAGTCTTTATAACAGAGATACAGGGTGAATTATGGAATTATAATTATCTGGTATTATTTCCATTCCGCCTGATAGGTTAATGAATCCATCGTCCCAAGTAAGCTACATACCAAATTTGAGAAATGTTACTGGGTAGTTTTATACTTAGGACGAGTGAATAATCATTCAAAACCGATAATTCATCCTGTATCTCCGTTATAAGAACTGTGAGACTAGTAAGTTCTTTCGAGCGATTTTTTGACTGAAATATATCGAATAATCATATAGTTGACACTGGTTTCATAATTTCAATACTCTTCAAATTGACATACTTTTCGCTTCCTGTTTATGATCGTTACGATGAGAATTGGTGGCGGGAAAACAAAAAGCATCAAATCCAGTCCAGTTTTTCCTCCTCTTCAAGAATCTTTTGATGAACTCTGTCAATTATTACATACAGTGTGTTATTTTCATATTTCGAATAAATGTAAATTTTTCCTGAAGTCGAACCTGGATTTTCACTTCGCCCGATAGGTGAATGAATTCAACGTCCCAAGTATAAGCTCCATAGCAAATTAAAATATACTGGGTAGTTCAATACTTATAGACGAATGAATAATTATTCGAAATTGATAAATCGTCCTGTATCTCCCTTATGAAGACTCTGAGACCTATCAAATATGGTATTTTCAGAACCACCTTGGTGACCCCTATCTACCATTGAAATATTTCCCTTTACCTGTGAAACACCCTGTATATATTTGAAGGAACGAGAAGAACGTCCAGATAAGAGAGACAATATTTTCACTGTCATCGCTCGGGAAATTTTCACTCGACGAGCAGTGGAAAGAGGGAAGTGACCATGGATAGTATTACTGGTACATGCAAAATTGTTTGAACAAAAACGCATATTGAACGAACGAACGAACGAACGAACGAACGAACGAACTTTGTTATCTAACAATGACTTAGAAGCAAGCAATTTTCGAATTCAATGAATATTTCGATAAATTATGTTGATTCTGTCGTCGAGGAATTGGAAATCTTGAGAAAAATCACTGCGCCGGCTAAGGCTACAGCAGATGCATTGCGTAGGTTTAAAGAGAACGTTATTTATTTTCAATATACTCTTGAGCGACATAGTCAACCTAAATCGATTTTCCGCGAAGACGACTTTTTTCAACGAAAAAGAAGAAAAAAACTTCAAAAAGGAAAATTTCGAAACCTGATGCAGGAGAATCAGAGATGATTGCATTGAATTTGATCCTGAACAGGAAATTATAATTTTGATTGTATACAGAGTGATTCACGGTGAGGGCACATTAGACGTTTCTGGTGAACGAGACATCGGATCACTTTGAAATTTTGATCTATAGTATAATCGGACATCCTCTGACCATCTAAAATATTTCCAACAATTCGGTATTGCCACTTGGAAAGTAGTAGCAACTGATATTTGAAACGCGGCACCCCCCTGTACTTCATTGCATTTTCTGATTTTATCTGAGAAACTGATTTCATCAAATCATCACACTTGGTGTCTAGCAAGAATGATAACAGATATATGGGGTGTTCAAAATCGAGTTTTTTCAACTTCAGGATTTTTTTGTGTCGAAACAATTTATTATTGTTCGAAATGGCTCACATTTTCCTATCTTTACTTTTTATTCACTATCTACTGACATTAAGTTCGAACTGCTTCGAGGTGAATGAAGATTCAAAATTTGTCAAATCACTCTGTATTCGTTCCAATCAAATGCCAGTATAGTGAATCAAGAGTTATGATATTAACGTTTAAGCCGATTCAACCAATAATGAATTGTTTCTACACAAAAAACTCCTATAGTTGAAAAATCCCGATTTGGTACACCATCTCTGTAGTCATTGCCGCTAGAACCCAAGTGATGGAATCAGCTCGTCAGGAAGAATCTAAAAATGCAATGAAATACAGGATGTTTCTTTAAAAATATGAAAGTTGCTACTACTTTCTGATAAAAGTGGCAACACCACATTGTCGAAAATATATTCTAGGTGGTTATTTGAATAATGTCAGTTTATAATATTTATCAAATTTTCAAAGTGATTCGATGTTTGTTTCACCAGAAACGTCTAATGTGCCCTCACCGTGAATCACCCTGTCTGATGCACTACAGCTAGGAGTCTTCTCGTTTATTTTTGACCGCCCCCTCAACTTAGTTTATCAGAATCCAATTGTTTTTTTTCTGTTCGAAATTTCATTTCCATTTTCATAATTTCTCATTTTCTAGTCCGGGTTTCATTAGCAGGCTGTCTCAGGTGGTAGGAGATGAATCAAACATAACAACGGCGAAGTCCACATCCAAAAGATTTCGAGAAAAACATGGAGAACAGGGTATTCCTCTTGAAGAGAAATGGGTTTGTTGTAAATTATGGTTCTTGGTATCACCCTCAAAAATTTATGATCAGGTCCGTGAAAGTTCCTCATCGCGATATTTTTTGTTGAGAAATAACGTGTGCCTCTTCGATATATTTGTAGATAACCCAGTACATTCACATTCTTGGAGAACATTTAATTCCCTATATTTGCTCTGAAGGAATTTCTCTCTGAATCTAATCGCTCAGACAATATAAAACTTGTTTGATGGAAAATGTATGATAATAATATTTTATTTGGAAATACAAACTCTCCGGAGCGTACAGTCAAATTATGGTTGGAAATTTGAAATCAGTGTATTGGGAGAAAGCTGAAAGACAAATTTTATCAGCTCAAATCATTTGATATTAGGATTTTTCTACGTCGAAATATAAGATTTAATCCTAAAATCGGAACCTTCATACTGCCCCTCCTCTTCCGGCTTACCTCCTAGACGTCAGGACTTTCAGGATGTTCACTCTCTATTCACCTGAAACAGGTTTTTGAAGAAATCGCTTAGGTCACTGCTCACTCACACTACACACTTTTGGATCATTCTTTGATTTACTACTTTCACTCAGAACATATGTATATATACCTTTTCAACTTCAATTTCGGAATCGGTAAGTTATATTTCGGAAAATGTAATCTCGATTTCAGAATTGGTTAGTTCGATTTCAGAAATGGTAAACTCAATTTCAGAATCGGTGGGATGAATTTCAGAAAAAGTCCATCCAATTTCAGAAATGATAAGTTGTATTTCAGAATTGGTAGGTTCAATGTCATGAAAAAAATCCTTATATTTGTTCGAAATGTTTCCAATTGCATGTGAGATTAACAAACCATATTTGAAATATTCAACTTTTCAAAAACAATTTAATCCACAGATGCCATCCATCTGAATCGCTGGAAGATAGTGGCGTTGCACATGATTATAAGAATGCGAACACATTTGAGGTGTTATCATTTTCTTGAATGATCTGCACATTCTTCAAGACATCGCAGTCTGAATTCTATCTGGTTGAGCAATCTGTTCGGATCTCCAGCTATGACCCTTTGGCGATGCTCTTGCAAGAAGCTCTTCACTTCTGATCTGATTCAGCATAGGGCTCTCAAACACCGTTCCATTCACTGTAAACAATCTTTTCATTTGCAATTAAAAATATTTCAAACATATAAAAGGATTTCATCTTCTGAAATTGAACCTACCAATAATAATTCTGAAATACAACTTACCATTTCTGAAATTGAATGGACTTTTTCTGAAATTCATCTCACCGATTCTGAAATTGAGTTTACCATTTCTGAAATCGAACTAACCAATTCTGAAATCGAGATTACTATTTCCGAAATATAACTCACCGATTCCGAAATTGAAGTTGAAAAGGTATAGACCTCAGCTGACTAATAATCCAAAATCATATAGAGAAACAATTCCTCACTTCATGTCACAAAAAGTGATTCAATATAATTCAATGATACCTATAAATACCTACTATTTTTCGTTATATTTTCCAAGTTGGAGCAGTTACACTTCACTAGTTGGCCGGATCATGGGGTACCACTATATCCACAAACTCTGGCACCATTTCTTCAAAGAATGTTGAGAATTCCCTATAACCCACCGTCTCCCATCTTGGTGCATTGTAGGTGAGTAACTTGAACGAATTATTTCATTTTATTTTAATTTTATTCAAAGACTATCTTAAAAACACAGGAGAGGTAGTCACAAGCATAAGAGTGTTAGCCTAACGATTAATGCTATAGATACTTCCTAAACTAGTAAGTATATCCTATCCTGAAACAACAGACTCACACGTGACATATTTTATAAACACAGAGACATAACGCTTACAGAAATGATATCTTTTTATTTTTATATTCTAAGCAACATCATGCCCAGATGTGAACATGTTGACACTGCAAACCCCTAGGAATTTATTGCACTGTTTCAAAATATGAGTGGACGATAAACAATCGGATAGATTCACATGAAATACCTTCCCACTGTCATTTCTAAGATCAATTTCAGGAACCAACATATTTACATTGTTCATAAGTATATTCTTGTACTTTATACTATTGATTATACAAAAAATTAACAGTACTGCTTTACTCTTTAGGGTTACAAAGTTGAAACATTCAAGCATAGAACTATATGAAATCTTATATGCATAAAAGTTTTTTTTCTTGACATACACATACCTTAAAAATCTGTCTTGTACTTTTTCTAAATGCTCAATATTGACATCAACTTGTGGTGACCAGATCACTGAGGCATATTCTAGACGTGGCCCTGGAATATTCAGTATTCCTAATAACAAAACCTGAGACTTTGTAGGCTTTATTCAGGATGTGATTATAATGTTCATTGAATTCAAGGTTTGGTTGCATGCAGATATACACCTAGGTCTTTACACTCATTTTTTCTAGTTAGTTCAGTGTCAGCAATAGAATATGAAGATTATATAAAATTGGTTTCACGGGTAGATGTCATAACAGCACATTCATCAAAATTCAGGAACATTTTGTTCATAGTGTACCATTTAAGTACAGGTTGGGACAAATTGGTCACTTTCAAAGGGAAATTCCTATTTTCCAACTAGATAGAAGAAAACGGATGTCGGTACCTGAGGGTCGATCCTCATGCAAGACTCAATGGTGAAAACTACATATCGATATCTGTCTTCGTTTCGGAGTTACAAGGTGTTATTCGAAAATGGGCATTCTCGAAAAGTGACTATACAACAATTTTTTTGACAAAAATTGTATTTTCTCATGAAAATAACTGCAATAATGCAAAGCATTGAGTTATTTGTGATAACAATCATTCCTGAGGCACTGGAATCTGCCTTCCTATATCATATGTTCAAGAATATAACTTGTTCTTTTTGAAGGTAAAGTTCTATTCTGAATCTAGGTATATGGTGACTGATTTCAGTTCCTGAGGATCAAGTTCCATGACAAAAACAATGTTTTGAAAAGGTTCTAATGAAAACGAATAATTTTTGACAAACAAATGAGTTTCAGCCACTTTTCGAAAATTCATATTCAACTCTGAAACGAAGATAGATATATGCAGTTCTCACCATTGAGTTTTTCATGTGGATTGATCGACAGGTACCAACATCAGTTTTGCTCTATCTAGTACGAGAATACGACTGTCCAATTTGACCGACCCTGTGTACCTACTGTTTAACTCATTTTTGAAAAGGTTAATATCATCATTTTTGATAAGCTTATACATTTTGAAGTCGTCAGAAAATATTTAATATGCGGAATTGTTGAGGGAATCTGGCAAATCTTAAATTAATATTGCAAAAAGCAAGTGCCCTAGGTAGTACCTTGCGGTACTTCTGATGTTTCTTGGAATTCAGTAGATTAGATTTAGAATCTAGGTAGTACCTTGCGGTACTTCTGATGTTTCTTGGAATTCAGTAGATGAAGACTTCCCTTATTTAACCTGGTGATATCTACAAGATAAGTAGGATTCCATAAAATTCATTTTATTCCATAATATACCATGGTCCACTTTATCGAAGGCCTTCGCACAGTCAGTAAGTATGCATGAGATCTAGCTGTAATATTCGATGCTGTAATTTAGAATTCATTGCCTTTGCTGCAGCGTGGGTAATTCCTTTCAGGTTTGTTACTGTCGATCGATCAGGCAAGAAGCCATGGTGTTGTGTAGCAGATTTATTTATGGAGTTATAACATAATATCATCATATTATATTATATTACTAATAGGCATATAATTTTCTACACACATTCCATACTTTGTCCTAAATACCGGCGTGATTACTTGGGAACACATTCTTTTTTATTTATAAATTGAAAAGTTAGGTTAGTGGCTTGATGAAAACTTCCAAGCACCTTTTGAAAATGTATGATGGTATGTTATGTTTTCCCGTTGCATTCTTGTCTTTTCAATTATTTCATACTATTACTGACTACCTCTTCTGTTATAGTTGAGAACTGAATAAAATAACCATGTTGTGAATACCATTGGATATTTCAGAGCTCTCATAGACTGAACTGAAATACTGTGCAAAGGCATATTTGCTATGTCATATGAATTTGTGTACCCACTATCCATTCATTGCATCGTTGGAGGTATACCACTAGACTAATATACCTTTCTCATAATCAATATATTCCCAAAAACTACTGGGATCCATTGAAATATCATTTTCCACAATTTGTTGATGAGCTGCATTCTCATTCTCAGTTGGTATTTTGATGCTACCACTAAGATCACGACACATTTGTATATTATTTCATGTTAGCAGTCCCTTTCCGAACTCCTCTTTAGTTTCATGCAAATTTGCCCAGTTGGTTGATTCAATCAGTTCATATTTAGTGAATAGTAATCACCTTTGAAGTTTACTAACATTAAAATATTATCACTATGCAATGCAAATTGCTCAACAATGTCTAGAAATTGTTTTAGATGTATGACAAACTGACATTTATCATACAGGGCGTGGAAAGAAATTCTGAATTGAGAAAAACCCAATCACGAATCTGCGATTGAAGGTCTATAAAAATAACAAGTTTCCATCGTTCAAGTTTGAACCCCTTGATTGGGTATGAAAGTATTGAAAAGGAATATTCTCAGATATATAATATATTTTTTATATCGTTATATTCATCATAGTATTCATCCGATTCTGGAAGAGAATGTCAATTCTCAATTTCAGACGATATTCATTTTATGCTCAAATTCCTATCGTGTATGTTCAATTGATATAATTCAATGTTCGTCGTGGCATATAGCCAGGAAAGTAGTTGTTTTCTGTTGAATATGCCGAGAAAGAATTAATAATTTCATCACATAGAGAATGCGAATTCTCAATGTATTTATTCAAATGTATCCATTTTTTCATGTTTATAATATATCTGAGAATATTCCTTTTCAATAATGTCTAGAAAGTATACCAAATCTTGGACTGTTGTCTTGGGTGGTTCATTAACATTAAATAAGTAAATAAAGCTCTTTTCCGCTTTTATTTTCACTAGTAACCACTCAATTCTATTAGGAAATTGTAGGTCTATTATTTCCATTGGAATATCTCATTTTGTGGTCACAAGCAAACCCCCTCCTCTTGTTTTTTCATTATTTCTATCGCTTCTGACAATGCTATATATATATCATCAAACAATTCAGCATCTTCAAAGCTTACTGTGAGCCATGTCTCTCGATACAATAACATCATAATTTTCTATCACCACATGTGCATATAAAACATGAACTTCGGTCCTAAGACCACTTACATTTTGATCAAAAAAATGCAAATTGCTCTTTTTATTTACACCCTGATGATCTTTTAGTCTTGTGTCACTGAAGAGTCCCTCTGATCTGACGGCACCCTCTTCCGGGAGGAAAACCAAGAAACTACTGCCCCATTTGACCAAATTTCTCGTTGCCATGCTTTCCTTCAGATCTTCCTGTCTAATTGTAACCTTGAGTGAGACATAAAATTCTGGATGTTCCGACTGATGCATTTCACATCTCACATCTGTAAATTTTGGTTGGAGGAATTTTTGTAACTGATCAGCGGTTGTATCTGATGGAGAAAGTATTGTTACATGGAGGTAGCAAAATTTTGGAACTGCATGAACCTCAACTCTTTCCACATTTTCTGACAACGTGGTGTTTCAGAAAAAGGTTGCATTATTTCCTAATCTGAATATTTCGAGAACTAATCACTGCATCGAGTGTTACCAAGAGTACCTACCTTCTTTCCCATTGTGGAATTGGATGATGTTTGAGCTAACATTGAATTCGAAAAGAAAATAATTACCTCGAAGAAGTTATGTTCAAAAGTCCTCGGTAAGAACCGGATACCTAACCAGCGCCATATATGAGAGTCAGATATACCACAGTATACATAAGAATAAAATTCATGAGATGTGTCAGGTTCCAGAATCACATTCTCATATATATATGCAAGTTGGTCAACAGCATTAATGGAACCATGGAAATGCATCAATATCCGTGATGAAACTGATGAAAGTGAGTTTGAGCTTTTTTTTCTATAGTGCCGGCGTTGGTCGTACAGGCATCATCATCCTGTGCGACATTTGTCTGCGCATGGCTGCTGGAGAGAACGCCATGGATTTCCTAGCCTACTTAGAAATTCTGCAAGAACAACGCCCTTCTATGTTAGAAAATGCAGAACAGTACACATTTGCCCATTTGGTGGTGCTAGAATGCCTTTTTAGCATGCGCACAGCGGTGCCATGTTCCAAGGTGAGAATTTCGTAGTATGTAGTTACTTTTTGACTAAGTAAATCATGGAATGGGCCTTTTCAGTCATTTATAGAGAAAATATTTCTCGGAATATATGGCACTTGAGATTTTTTTCCATCAATTCATCGTATGAAGAATTATTGAAAACGTCATAATGAACGAGCGAATTCTAAAGATCAGGCATGGCCGCGAAACGTGTGACGTCAGTGCGCGATTGGTGATTTCTTCACCTTCTCGCCAATAAAATGACTAGCGTCTGGAGAAAGGAGGATGTAAATGACCAACGTAGCGGGAGAACCCCGCCAAGCCCGATAGTGTAGTTTGTTAATGGCGGGTACAAATCACCTAGCGACGTGAGGAAAGAACGTTAGGAGCGAAGGTGCGAAACAATATTATAATATTATTATTGGTAGAAATAGCCAATACCTTCAATTGGCGCCGAATTATGTATCAAGAGAAGGGGTGTATAGTCGGTTGACATTCAATTATAGTTATAGTTTGGTCTGCGTGTGTTGCACACATAAAAATGAAAATGGAATCGAACTGTTGTGCAGAATAATGTACAAAAACGTTCAGCACATTTCAACATCTTAGAAGGCATTGTTTGAAGTCTCATCCAAATAAAATAGCCCCATCAAAAAAAGTGGGAAAGTGTATAAACTTTCCTGTGAGAGATGCGGGTGCAAGTTCAACAAAGAAAAAGATTTTAGAGCTCACAAAAAAAAATGTTTCAATTTACCTGCGGATAGTGCGGTGGAATCATTATCTGATTTTCCATTGTGCAGTGAAAACATTTTGAGAGATCAATTCGAGAATCAGAATTCAGAGAATTCGCATGAGTTAACGTTGGTTAAGGAAAATCTTGGAATTCCATCCTATGAACAATTTATCGAATGGAAGAACGACTCAGAACTGAAAGATAGAACTCGTTTCGTCAAGAATTCCGGAACGAAAAGATCGTCCAGATCAGAGATACAATATTTTCATTGTCATCGCTCGGGATATTTCCATTCAAAGAGCACTGGAAAAAGGCAAGTTAAAATACAGGGCAGCAACAAAATCAATTCAAATTGTCCTGCTCCCAATAAAGTGGTACATGCATTTACGTGAAAACGCATGTTGGACATAATAACCTATCCTAACCTAACCATAAATGAGAAGCAACGTCAAGCCTTAGCTGCCAAAATTGCCCAGAACATACCCTTCAGTGACATTTTGGATGAGGAAAGTGGACACGAAATAATATTAGAAATACGAATACTGGGTGTGAGTCAGGTATATAGGTGCTTGTAACACGATCTAGGTATATTCGGATAGTTTCTATAAGGTCGAGACTATCTCTGTAATATGTATTTTATGAATACCTATATATATCCTAATTTCATTTCCTTTAATGGCTTCAACCCCCAAATCCTCATATCGGTTCTCAAATAGTCAGTTTTATGTTATCAGTATCTACGATTCAAAGACAACATAACATGCAATAACATGTATAATCAGCTGAGCGTCGCTAGGTGATGAGCACAGGTAATCTTTGCCCGCGCTTGCCGCTGTTCTCCCGCTACGTTGGTCATTTACATCCTCCTGTCTCCAGACGCTAGTATAAAATGCACAATGAACTTGACAATGTTATTCTTCGATTTCATCATTTCTGCAAATTATACAGATGCTGTTAGATAACTCAACTAATTACTACTTGAAAATTCGTGGTACTGAAAAATTGCCCTGCATAATCAGTCAGTTGGTTGATTTTTGTTAGAGGTTTATTCAAAATTGTAAGTGAAATTTCATTTTCTATTGAATTACAGTGCATATATTAATGACATTTAGTTCCAAATCCCTTCCAGTAATTCGCTTTCAAGGAGACCTATTGTACAGTCAGATGTGAAATAAATGTCGCATATGGACGGTGATAGCACCTCTAGTCACTTCTGATGCAATGAGACTGCTAACACCATGAAATAGCGACATGTTTTTGGCATTTGACTGTACCTACCTACACCCAGCCAACACATCTCTGACATGACATGTCTGAGATGTCGCGTTTATGTAACAGTTCATAAGCAAACATATTCGCGACATAATATATCTGAGATGTCGCTATGAGGCGACACTGCGATATCATGAATGTTACATCGCTGTGATATACAGAAGCAGACATATCTGCGACCTGACATCTCTGAGATGTCGCTGCGATGTAACATCAGAAGCAAACAGATATTTGACTGACATTTCTGAGATGTCGCGATGAGGCAGCATTGCGATGTCACGATTGTTCCATCGCGGCGTTGTAGCTTCAGAAGCAAACACATCTGCGACATGACATCTCCAAAAAGGTCATGATGAGGCAACAGTGCGATATCACGAATGATGCATCGCTGCGATGTACATACAGAAGCAAACTCATATGAGAAAATTTCTCAATCAGATTCTTGTTTGGTGAACAAGAATACATGAATATAGATCATGATTATTTGTCGATGACTTGAAGATACATATATCGTCCGCATACGCAACGGAATTTGAGTGGAGTATATAAGCTTCAAATCTATTGATGTACCACAAAAAGAGAATTGGCCCCAATATTGATCCTTGAGGATCACACATATATACCGATCCTATTTCTGATGTCACTAGTGATATCTTCATGTTCAAATTTTCAAGTCCATGTCGTCACGGCAACCACAAATCTCTACAGAACAACATCTTGTCACCTGATGGTATGACATAGAATTGACTGTTTCATATTGGTCGTGGAATTGTGTTAATAAAAACAATTTGTGTACATGATACTATCAAAAATATTGTCAGGAATTTTGGACTCGATCAAATTACTTCGAGGTAACACCACTCTTTCCTGCGGACTCGTGGTATAACCAAGCAATACGATCTTGTTGATTTCTGATAGGAATAATATCGATATTATCGCGAGCACTCATACCATTACTTCTAAAAAAACCAATGCTGACCAATCATAATTGAGAGATAGCCTGTGTTTTTGCGAAAATATCAGTTATCTTTGATTTCAATGGTCAGGGTATGTAAGATGAGTGGGATAGACAGGGATGTTGTATGTTCTCCATTAACTCTAATCATTGGTCATTTGCAAAAGGACATGGAACATCTGGTGGATATGGTTCTGCAGAATAACGGGGTAGCTCAGCAAATGAAATACCTTGAAGAGACTCAGTGGCAGGACTCCATAATGGAAACGATAATGAAGAGAGGCACGAACATTTCAATTCATGCTGAGAAGAACAGGTCCCAAGAGATCGTACCAGGTAAGTGTGGAAAAGATATAGATGTACTCCAAGACCTTCAGAATAATATGATCTACACAAAGAGTAAGAGAGAGAGGATGAGAGAGAGTGAGGGATAGAGAGGGGGACCAGTAAAATGCCTGTCAGCAATAGTGTCTATTATATCGTGAAGCTCTTGAGAGATATGCGAAAATAGCCTTCAGTTGCCTCACCTGCCACTATCATTCCGGTGACTTTGATTACTTGATGAACGAATATATCTCATCATGAGAGTTCCTAAGCAACCCTGCACCTGGAGATGATTACTAGAAGATAATGAGAGTGTTCTCTCTACTAGTACAACTAGAACACGCTTCGAAGAGACACATTTTCACATTGGGACACTTCCTTTATTCTCTCAATCTTTCATCTTTCTCTTTGTACCCATCTAGTCCAATTTGCTACCAGACGTTATCGACAAGTGACTGATTCAACTTTGCAGAACGCTACAGAGTGTTCTTGGCGTCTTACCCCGCAAATGATCCGAAATCATCATATATCAATGCAGTTTTGGTAGATGGTTTTCGCAACCCGGGCAGGTATATCGTGACGCAGCAGCCAATGCCGAACACTCTGGGAGATTTTTGGAGACTAGTGATTGAACGTGGGTGCTCCGTTATCATCAATCTGAACTCAGTGAATCCGAGAGACAAGGTATTACAATCCTGGGAAATAAATCATTGTTTGTTAGATCAATTCACATGTATTGTCATAGCTGTAGTTTTTTATTGATCATGAATGATTCTTCCAGAGTTTGTGCAAGTTTTGGCCAACAGAAGGGGATGACATGACTCCTGTGGATTTTTTGATTATTCGACATGTCACAACGAAGGAGTTCGAATGTTACAAAATCGTAACAGTCTTAGTTGAAGTAGATGATTCTATGGTGAGATGCAATAAAGGAAATGTTTCTGTAGATTTTAACAGAAGTTATTCTTCATTTTATAGGAGGAATTTTCAGTGGATATCATATCAATGAAAGGGTGGAAACCTGGTCAACTGCTGCCGATCAATATGGAAGAATTCTTGGTTTTCAGGGATGCTGCAGATGCTATATCCAGGAATTCAAAAAATGTCATTGTTACTTGCTAGTGAGCAGACAGCAATTCTTTCAATTGGTGAACATAATTAATTCATTTTTCTTCTAGTGATGGTGCAACTGCTTCCGGCTTATACTTGGCGATGTCATTCTTGATAGAGAGGATGAAACTAGAACAAGAATGTGACGTATGTTTGGCAGTGAGGAGTATTCGACATAGCAGAAAGCATTTCGTCACCACAGAGGTGAGCTACTCAGATTGTGTAATCTTTGGTTGATTCGAAATTGTATTTTTAATTTCACAGGAGCAGTACGAATATCTTTTCAGAGCATCGCTGACGTTCATCAATGGATTCCAGAGTTACGCAAATTTCGATTAGTTTAGCGAAATATGAATTTTTCTGTGCCTGGATTTATCAGAATTTTAATATTGCTTCCTGTAAAACACAACTGAGTAGTCAACATATCTACTTGTATATTAATTTGAGTATTATAATTTCAATATTGCTTCCTGGAAAACACAACTGAGTAGTAAACATATCTACTTGCATATTTGAGTATTATTCGAAGTAGGTATTAATCATGGAAATGATTCATATCTCGAAGTGGTCCAAAGTGATTTCGATAAAAAAACAAGCAACTCAAAGTCGGTCGACCACACTTTCATGTTTTATTTTTTGGGATTCAAAGTATTGTTCTATCTCTAGTTCAATCAGTATTATTGAATTGAGTTGCTTCTGAGGAATCAAAATTTGTATTTATTGGTAACAGTGATTGCAATAGTAAAAATAATTTACAAAAAAATAGATTTGGTAAGTGATCATACTATACCCAAGCCTACTAAATTCACCAATTTCACGATATCGCACCAATACTGAATATAGAATATCGAATTGTTGTCCATTCTTCTATTTCGCTCTTCGTGATGGGATCGGGATTTCCTATACTGCACACTTCCGAAGTGAATTCGGTGACATAGGTAATGCGCTGTTATTTGGTTACAACGAATATTTGAAGATATGAAGAAACTTGTTTCATTTAAGGTGATGCAATTGAAACATAAATGTGAATGCTATATTATGAAACTAAATCTAAAATTAATCTAAATACAGTGAGCAAACATTCTGCCCGCCAAAATACACCAAATTTACAGAGTTATTTGACGGCAAGGGACAAAGTTTGATACAAGGCCTCTGCAAAAAACCATGCGCAGTACGCAATGTTGTCATCTTCATTTGGGTGTAGCTTTGTTATTCTCTCCAATCGCCATTGGAGTGGAGGAGTCAATTCATTTTCAATGAGCGCTAAATCACCTAGGTACTCTCAATGGTTAACAGTCATATGAAGCCACTTGCACCTTTGTTGCAAGGTATGCAGATATTCTGCGTGCCATCGCTACCAAAGATCCTGATGAACCTTCTGTGAAAATTGCCAGCGATCGAGACAGTTCATAATCAGGGTAGTAAGGTCAAATTCTGGTGAACATGCTACTGGTCCGAGGTTGAGAACATGTCCTAGAATGAGGACATTGAGGTCATTAGAATAAATACTCATTTCATGAAACGGGCGAGAGTTCAATATTGCCTCAACCTGGACTAAGACAGTATGAAACTCTTCATAGGTGAGGAAGTGGCTGTCAAGCACTTTCAAGAGGTGAGTCCTCACTGACCTAGTAGGTGGTCACAACGGCGCACCGCACACACATAAAAAGAATTTCTACCTTCAATGAAATATGGTTTGAATCAAGAATATGGCTTGTTTATACATATATACTGGAATAAACGATCGCTTGATATGACCATTTTTCATTATAAACCCTTGAACGTGAGAAACTCAGAAAGGACCCCGCACCGCACTAGGGGGGAAATTGGCTTGCGGTGAATTTCCTCGAATTTTGGATATATCGTAGAACTCGTGATGCTGATCAGATGTCCCAATTATCAACGATCTAAATTCAATAGTTTGTATTATACATGGTGCTGAAGTTGACTTTTTCAAAATGTCGAATGGCCATTGTGAAGTTTCCTTTTCGAATACCAAAATCAAATCGACTACGTTTCGTTTGTCGATGTGGCCAGTGAAAATCCACTATAGAGTTCAATGATATCTGCACGTACTCACGATATACAGAGTTGGTCCAAAAATAGCAAATGTTCCACTTACTTTTATTTCGAAATAGTGAGCGGTTGAAATCAATTTATTTTTGGACATTTCATAGTATACTAATATCAACATCGATTCATGATGATTGCATTTTTTGAATCAGACTACAAAATGTACACAAGATGTTCAAGTTTCCATGAAACCGCACCCGTCCTGATATTCATATCCATCGAGTGATTGGAATCCCGTAAAACTTAGTGAGGAAGTTGATAATTCATGATGACAATATTTTATGCAGATACCTGAATTATACAGGGTGGTTGAGAAAGTAGAAGTGGAGTTTTCTTGGAGTTGACGTACCCCAGAGCAATTGAGAAACAAGACAGAAATCCTGAGTACGTCAACTCCAAGAAAACTCCACTACTACTTTCTCAACCACCCTGTATAATTCAGGTATCGCATAAAATATTGTCATCACGAATCATCAACTTCCTCACCAAGTATTACAGGATTCCAATCATTCAATGGATATGGATATCAGGATAGCTTGGCAGTAAATTTCACGCTTGCGTCGGAGAGAATCTTATTTCTTCTCCACACTTTTTCCCCTTCTTGAAATACATGATCCCTTTCCCTAAGGTTATACGATGATGCATTTCTCTGATATGCCTTATGCAATCTTTCCTGTACAGTCTTGAAGACATTACTAAGCCCCTTGATATCTTGAACAAAACTATCCCTACTATCAGGTAAAAGTTCAATATCTTGGGTATTAGGAATATTTCCATAATATTTACCAGAGATAGGCACATTGCGACCAAATGTCTAAAAGGATGTGGTATATTGGGTTATCTCATGCGTGGCCGTATTTATTGCCTGTTGAATCTTATGAAGTTCTTTATCCCAATCCTTGTTTTCATCCACATAACTCCGAATGGCTTGACCTATTGTCTTGTTAGTTCGCTCCACAAAATTGCACTGAGCTGAATAACGGGGTGTGTACCATATCTTTTGCACATTATAAACTTCTGCTAATTTTTTGAATAATTTCCCAGCGAACTGCTGTCCATTATCGCAAACAATAAACTGTGGTACCCCAAATACTGAAAATACTTGATTTTCCATGAACTTCATAATGCTTGGTGCCTTCACATCACGCATAGGACATAACAGTGTATATTTTGTGAAAAAGTCTGATACTGCTATAACAAATAGGTGGAACTTTTGGAAAATCTAGGAAATGTTCCCATGATATCAACCGCAATAGTCTGAAAGGGATATTTTACTGTACGCTCAGCTCCCATGAGTCCCATACGAGGGGCATTCGACAACTTCTGTGACTGGCACACTTTACATGTCTTGACATATCTTAAAATATCACACCTCATCTTCGGCCAATAGTAGTGTTCTTGTATTCTCGAGAGAGTTTCAAAGAAACCAAAATGACTACAGGTAGAAAGATCATGTGAATCTCTTATGACTGCCTTTCTTCGAGAATTAGGTACTATGACTTTCCATTCAACAATATTCGACTTAATAGGAATTTTAGAAGCAACGAATTTAAAAATTTTGTCATCTTCTACCTTGAAATGTGCGTATGCATCAGGGTCTCGAAGGATCTCATTACGTAGAGAGAAGTACCACTTGTCTGTGTCAACAGGCTTGACATCTATCAAATTTATTTCTGGACCCTTTTCACCAGGAGGTATCCTCGAAAGAAATTCAGGTACTACATTATGAATGCCTTTTAAATGACGTAGCTGAAAAGTATGCTGCCGTAACTTGACGGACTATCTAGCAAATCTTCCTGAAGGATCTTTGAGGTTATGTAGCCAAAGGAGGCTATATAGTGATCGGTGATTACATTGAAAACGGTGCCTTCTATATATGGACGAAATTTGTCAATCGAAAAAATGAGACTAAGTAATTCTCTCTCCGTCACGCTATAATTTCGTTCTGCTCTAGATAACGTTCTTGAAGCATATGCTATTACTCGATCAACACCACGAATTTCTTGGGTCAACACCTGCCCCTATGCCTACATCACTCTTTGACATCATTGGAACACCGTAGAAAGGTCGGCGACCTTTCACTTTTCTATCGAAACTTCCACGGGAAATGTTCTTCGGAAATATCTGCTATCATCCCTTCACTAGCAATACCAATCAGACGAACTAGACAAGCCCAGTCAGCATATCCTTCCGTTGTCAACCTCGAAAGATGTCGAACAGCACTTTATCAAGACTCCTTCATCCATAGAACGGCTAGGCTCTGGAATTCATTGCCTGTGGAAGTATTCCCAACAACATATAATCTCCAAAAGTTCAAAAAAAATTCCAGTACCTACCTCCTGTCCCTATCCTCCCTAGAAACGCACGATGTTCTTTGAACATTATAGGGATTCCCTTTCGTGCGCTCCAAGCGATAAAAAAATCAGTAGGACACAGAAGGGAAGCTGACACAAGAGCATTCTTAATAACAATGAAAGAAGCTTCAGCTTTAGAAGTCCATTCAATTGGTTGCTTCTTTCCTTTTCCCTTTAACAAAGCACTAATAGGGGCAATTAAAATGGAAACATTCTCAAATAAACCCATGAAACGTTTAATCTCTGTGCTGGTAGTATAGGACGTGCATAATATTGACCATAACCGAGACCTTCTCTGGGTCGGTTCTAATGCCTTCTCTATCGATAACAAAGCCTAAGTATCGAAGAGATGTCTTAAAAAATTCACATTTCTTCAAATTTATAGTTAAATTCGCATCTTGCGAAATACTCTTTACCTCAGATAAAAGTCTCATATGTTCTTCAAACGTAGAAGAGATGATAATGATGTCATCATTGATACAAAGAAGAGAGGAAGGAACATTAGTGCCCCATCAACACCATCAAAGCGGGAGGTTAATCCTTTTTCTGAGGAATTACTAGTCACCACTGCTGATCTTCTGAACACAACTATTATACCGGAACCTAAGAAGTCAAAAAAGCAATTCTCCAATACTAATATAATTGAAAGGAAAACCCATTCTAACAGTGCATCATCGTCTCAGAAAAGTACATCAGACTAGATCAATCTTCCAGCTTATGTACACATTATATACATACACATTCAATTGGTTCATCTGATTTCTGGAGTCAATCTTTTTCACATTAACTCATAGGTTCGTAGATTAATTATTATCCCTGTTTAAATTTCCTTTATATTATCAGCTGATTGTAATGGGTGAAAATGTAAATAAACAATTAAGTTATCTCCTTCTGAATATCAGATCATTGTCCAGTGGCTTCGATATACTAAATGATTTCATGAATAATGAGAATTATGACATTTTTGGATTATCCGAAACATGGCTACATACTGATACCCAGACAGCACTGGATATTCCTAGAATATTCTCTAAATATGCTAAAAGAGATGAATATATTCCGAATATCCTTCGAATATTCTTAGAATATATACGTGCCTCTGGAACATTCAAAGAATATTCAAATGTGAATATTCTAGTAATATTCCAAAATGAATATACGAGGGATATTCCAGAAGGAATATTCTAAAGTGAATATTCCTAGAATATTCCAGTTGGATAGAGCAGGGAATATTCAGGTATGAATATTCTAGTAATATTCCCATCTGAATATTCTGTTCCTGTATATTCATGGAATATTCCAATAATATTCCCATGTGTTTCAATGAAATTGTAAAGTAAGGAAATTAACCAATCACTATTTCATAGATGTGAGTCATTGATTTTGGAATCTGTGATGGAAGTCCATCGCATTTCAAAGTAAAGTGGTTATATTACCAGGGATCAAAAACACAAAGTCGTCTCCACAATTTTGATAGGTAGTGATCAAAGTACTCAAAGATCATCGTGCATGTTAAGAGCCCATATGGAACTGGAAGTGTTTATGATCCGCTTCTGAACAACGCAAATCAATGAATTGTTATGTACAGTATTAATACAATAACTCGATTACTGGCCTAGTGGTTGAGGCGTTGATCTGACAGTCTGAAAGGCCCGAGTTCGAGCCCATCTTGGGTCAGCTTTTTTTAATTATGAATATGTATTAAGGAATATTCCCGGAATATTCATTTATTTATATTCTTGTATTATTCCTGGAATATTCCGAATATTATCTGAATATTCCTAGAATATTATAGGTACATTCTGAATATGTAGGGAATATTTCCCTGTGTAATATTCCGGGAATATATAAAATTTTCCCCACCAGCACATTCAGGGAATATTCCATAGATGATATGTGTATCCCTGGCATGTTCATGAATATTCGCAATATCCAAAAAGAATATTCTATGAATATTCATGGAATATCTGGTGCTGTCTGTGTATATACTCTGAGACTGTTGAAATACAATCATATGAACTCATTAGGGCAGACAGAAATTCGAGAGGTGGAGGAATTGCATTTTATGTTCACAACTCAATTGACTATAGAATCGTTTTCTCGCAGGTCAGTTCTTTCTTGGAACAACTCTGGATTTCCGTTACCATCGAAAGTCAGACGTATTTACTTGGAGTTTTATATCGTCCACCCTCAGCCAGCGTTCTATCGTGTCTACATGAACTGGAAGAAACAATAGCAAACTTGATTCCTTAATATGATTTCATTGTGTGCGGAGGAGATTTGAATATTGATTTGTTATCTAATGATAATCGGTACGATCTTCTCATCAAATTTATGGAGACATTCAACTTCACTCAGTTGGTGAACCAACCTACTAGAATCACATCTCATACCCAAACTCTGATCGATGTTCTAATAGTGTCAAATCCAGAAAATAGGTGTTAGACATCAACGGAATATCAGACCATATGGCAATTAGTTGTAAAATAGACTGTCATAAATCTAGGAGACAGCCGAAGTTTATAACTTACCGTGACTTCTCTAATTTCGACCTGAATCTATACAATGAGCATCTTTTATCTCATAACTGGAATATAATTTTCGAATTAGGAACTGTAGATGAAATGATTGATTATTTGAATCATAGTCTGATTTCACTCTTCAATCTTCATGCACCTTTCCGAACTATAAGAGTCACTGAACCACCAGCCCCTTGGCGTACTTATAACATCAAAGAGATGATAAAACTCAGGGATCGAGCTTTCACCAGGTTCAAAAAATTGAAAAACTCCGCATCGTGGAAAAGTTATACTGACCTTAGAAATTACACCACTGGTGCAATACGTCGCGAAAAAAAGGCATATATTGAACACGTCCTACGTAGAAAGAATTCTAAAGAAATATATAAAACACTTAGGTCAGTTTTGATATACTCCGACGGAGAACAATGCCATGTCTTCCAGATCATCTCAAAAACGTTAATAGAATAAATTGTCACTTCAATAGTATAACACATCCTGAAAAATCTGATACAATTATTTCTCTCCTCGATAAATATAAAAATTATGTTCATGATCCTTCCTTCTCTTTCAAAAACATATCTTCAAAAACGGTTGATAATCATCTGAATAGAATTAAAAGTAACGCGGTTGGAACAGATGAAATCTCTATCAGAATGATACAATTGATACAGTCCCATTTAATCGAACACTTTACGTTCATTTTCAATTCGGCAATAAATACGAATAACTTTCCTCCGAATTGGAAACACGCCAAGATTATTCCTTTAGTCAAATGCAATTCTCCCACTGAGCTTTCCGACTTGAGACCTATAAGTATCCTGCCTTCTCTTTCAAAAGCCCTTGAGATGATCATGAAAGATCAAATGGCAGATTACATATACACTCATGAAATAATCACTTCTGTTCAATCCGGTTTTCGCACTGAACATAGCACTACTACCGCTCTTCTATCAATCACGGATGATCTTTTCAAGGCCGCAGATAACGGCGAAGTTTCGTGCATGGTTTTACTAGATTACAGTAAGGCTTTCGATACACTTGATCAATCTCTACTTTGCCTCAAACTCAGCTACTTTGGCTTCTCTATAATGGAGCTGTAGAATTCCTACGCAATTATTTATCCAATCGTTCCCAGCGCGTTGTCTTGGAAGGTATCGAGTCTGATTCTTTGTCAGTTGGTTATGGTGTTCCCCAGGGGTCTATCTTGGGGCCACTTCTGTTTTCCCTATATATAGCCGACTTTTTCGAAATTATAAAACATGCTAAAATTCATCACTACGCCGATGACACCCAATTCTATATCTCATTCAATTCTAAATATCTCAACGAAACACAAAATGAAATAAATGATGATTCAAAAAAATTGTACGACTCCTCCACAGCCCACAGTTTACGCTTGAATCCAAAAAAGTCTCAAATAATATTATTCGGATCAAAGAAGAAAGTGGAATGTGTCCGTGAAGATTTGAAAATAAAAATTTGGTCTGATATTTTACCTATAGTTAAGGAATGCAAAAATCTAGGTTTATGGCTTGACTCAGAGCTTAGATTCACCAAACATGTGAGTCATCTTTGCCAGGCATTCTTCAACATTCTTAGACAACTATTTCCTAACAGACACATGCTTTCCAAGCAATTGAAGCTCTCTTCATGCGAAGCATTGATAACGTCTAAACTGTCTTATTGTGATAGCGTCTACGGTCCAGCACTCTTGAAGTCTGACCAGTATCGTCTTCAAAGAATAAAAAACTCATGCATCAGACTTTCATTCGGTATTCGGAAATTTGAACACATTAGTACAGAATTCAGTAATTCTGGTTGGCTGAGGTTGAACGATCTACAAAATCTACATCTACTGTCAATCACTCATAAAGTGTTTGTAAATAAATCTCCTAAATATCTTTTTGATAAATTGAGAACGTTTTCAGTACTGAACGACCTCTGCACACGCAATAGACACGTTCTTGTCATTTCTCCTCACTCTTCTGCAATATACACTAGATGTTTTTCATACAATGCTGCTAAGTTTTACAACCAGTTGCCTAATGAATTCAGACTATATACACTCAGTAACTTCAAGAAAAGATTAAAACTCCTGATGAAAAATAGTCAGTTTGTATTAATTCGTTGATGAATCTCGCTCCGGAACTCAGCTTTGACATGTTCGAATATAAATATACCACAAAAGTCTTAAGATTTATTTTTATTTGTTTTTTTTTTCATTTTCAATTTTAGTAAGTATAGGTACTCTGCAATAATATTATTAATCTAATCACATGTATTTCTTTTTATTTTTTGTTCTTTGTTTTTGTGAGGTCAAGTTGAAAAACAGCTATAGCTGACACTTCGCCTTTTCATCAATCAGTAATTTTTCTAATGTGATTCAATGCTTTGTATTTTATGTATAAAAATTGATTTGATGAATAAAGCCGCTTTATTATTATTATTATTATTATTATTATTATTATTATTATTATTATTATTATTATTATCCAGATAAGTGAATAAATTTGACTCAAACTTGGGACCGAATAACGCATCACATAACCTTTGTTGTGTCTGTGCGCTGTTACATAAGCCAAAAGGCATGACATTAAAATGGTATAAACCTCTACCAGGTACACTGAAAGCTGTTTTCTTCTTAGAAGATGGTGTTGAAGGCACTTGCCAAAATGCTTTTCTCAGATCTATGCTGGAAATGTATTTTGCATTACGTAGTAACGTAAGTATTCTATCAATACGTGGAAGAGGGTAGCTATCATGCTTGGTAAGTTCATTTAGCCAACGCATATCGAAACAAAATCTATATTCACCTGAGGGTTTTTTGACAAGTAACACCGGACTATTCCAAGGGCTATGTGATGGTTCAACGACGCCCAATTTAATCATATCATCTAATTCCTCATTCAAGATCTTCAACATATACGGAGACATTGAGTATTGCCTCTGTTTAAAAGGCTTCGAATCACCAGTATCTATATCAAGAGTAATTTTGTCAGTGCGACCCAAGCGAACATCACTACTGATTTCACCAAATGAGTTGATAAGACATTTCATTTGCTCTCTTTGCCTTGCCGTAAGCTCGTCATCAACATTTAATTCAAAAATATTATTCAAATCTGAAGAATTGGCAACAATATTGACAGTTTCATCAGAAACTCGACACTCAATGTCCCAACTAAAATCATGAAAATCTATGGTTTCACCAAATTCACTACAGGAATCACTGCCTAGTATAAAAAACTGTGACAGGGACTCCTTCACCATTTTGATGGGCACCGTCTGCAGTAAAAACATGGTTCAGGTGAGGGTTTATGATTAGTAAATCAGGATTTTTTATTGTCGGTAAACCTCCCTGGCCTATGACAGACATATTGGCCCCACTGTCCAAAAGTGCAATGACATCTCCATCAAAAAGTTTGATTTTAACATAAGGCCTGTTATCATTACCATTTTTGATTAAAAGAGGAGCTACAAAATTTTGAAAATCTTCCTCCCTTATTTTATCTGAACTTACTGAAATATTATTGGCTCCTGAAATATTTGGAGAAGATTGAGAGCCTTCATCAAAATTCTCCTTTACAGGTTTCCCTGCCTACACTTATCACAATCTTTCAACATGACATCACATTTAAAACAGAATTGTTTTTCGATACCAGATCTGCAAACACGGAAAGTTAGGTTTGCTAAACCACATTTCCAACAAATGACTGGGGATTTATTTGCATTCTGAGAACCACCAGAAGTAGAAGGAGAAGAAGTGTCACTTGAGGTACTAGGGGCATTTCTGGATTCATTTTTCTGGTTTTTATTTCGAAAATTTTTATTTCTATCAAAAGGCAATCTTTCTGACTGATCTTTGACAACGAAAGCAATTTCAGGGTCATTTACCATGGATACCGATCTATTACTAAAATGGGAATTTGAAATAGAGCCCAGTGAATCTGCTTCCTCCAATTTCTTACATAATATTCCAAGCATTGAAACAGTATCAATATCACTGAGAGCTAGTCTACGCCTATAATCAGATTTTAATCCCAATTCAATGTGTTTTACTTTAGTTACCTCAGCTGCTCCATGACTGAGTCTATTGAAAAGGGCTTCCATACATGCTATGTAAATAACAACTGGCTCAGAATTATTCTGCTTCCTACTTCTGATTTGCTGCCAAATCTCATCATCAAAATCTGCTACCAAAAAATCTTTCTCAAGTTTCAAAACCAATGAATCCCATCAACCATTGACCTGAGTTTTGATATAACGAAACCAAAAAGTGGCTTTTCCAGTGAAAAGGTCACTAGCCGACTCAAATAATTCCGCTCTAGAAATATGCCAAAACTGTGCAAGTTCATCAATCCTTTCTATGAATGACAAAAGATTTTTGGGCTCTCCATCAAATTGTATACTGGGGTAGACTTTAAGTAAGGTGAGAAAGAAGATTTCTGGGCCATACTAACTCCAGGGTTCACAGTAGAGTTCATCAATGGCATGTTATTCTGAACAGGCTCAGGCTCAACAAATTTTTCATGCAGGTCTGCATCTGATAATAATAAAGCAGTAGCATAGGATTCATTCTCAAGAGACAACTTTGCTGCATAGTCTGCATCTGCATTATTTAAAGGAATTCTCTGGATTATCAGAGTAACATGACTCAATCTAGACAAAGCTCTTTCAAATGTAGAGTCTGAAGAAGGACCTTCAAAATCACTAATCAAAGTTGTTATTGATGCTAATGTGTTTTCAATCTCTACTTTATCAACTGCAAAATAGAATGATGGATCTACTAGATTATGAACATCTTGCCCAAAGTCTTTCTCTTGTCATCCATATTCCTGTCTGAAATAACACACCTAATCCTCAACTCATAGTTGATTTCTCCAATTAGCAAATGTTTTACTTTCAGAGCCTCCATGTTGATTTATGCTTTACAAAAAGAACAAATGAAATGTAAAAAAATATGCAGTCACAGAAGTAACATTGTAAGATGTTATTTCAAAAATACCCTAAGAAAACACTCATCAAAAATTACTTCACCTGTAGTGTCCCCGAGGGTGCAAGTAACCATCAGAATAACCTTCCTTACTTCCGTACTTCACCTGCAGAATCTATGTTGTCCCTTCGGGCAGTAGTTCACTCTACTAGATGCCACTCAAAAAACTCAGGAAACACAATTATTTTAGAAAATAATTTTACTCAAAAAACTCGAATTTTTGGGCCCTATACGTTGGACGACATTTATGTAACCAATTTTCCCGTGAGGATTAATTTCATTCAGCTAGAATGAAAAAGAATAAGTCACACTTGCGAACGGCTGCTTACAAGGAATTAGTGCCAAATCAGCGAACAGGTAGGTACATAATGGCGAAGATACAGAGTGCCAAATCATCAGAACGGAATATGCTGCTGATTGTGAGTCGTTTAATCCCGTATTCGTGATGATAGCAAGGGACCTATGGGTCAATGTTCCATGATGACAATGATGAGAATTCGAGAAGATGCATGCAGAGGTTCGCAGATAGTGGTCATCCGTCATTAGTGTCATTACCGTCAATAGAGAATAAACGTCATCAAACTGACAGTGACATCTTCAATAATTACATAATAATGATATTCATTTGGAAATATTACGGCAACAATAATTACTCGAAATTCAAGATGAAAATAATTGGCGAAATACCTGTGGACTGAATCAGTCATGTGCGACAATTCCAGGAACCAACTACCTACCAAAATTTGTAAACAAAACATTCTGACCAAGAGGTATGCAATAACGATAACTAGTAGGCTAAAAATCACAATATTATCCCTTATTATTCACAGCAAATATAGAATCAAATCAATAACAACGAACAGAGAAATACCAATCGATAGCCAGTAGTAAACATCACAGATGAAATCAATTATGAACCAATGAAAAAGAGAGTGAAAAGTAAGTAAACAATAATGCATAGCTTTGTTTTCTGCAGTATTTTCGTAACGTCATGAACGAAGTCACACTTGCGAACGGCTGCTGTATGCCAGAGAACAGTTGATATGGATTCGAGGTTGATATTCGAGTTTTGGACACCACTCAATTCAATAGTAGACTAGTAGTTGATTTGGAAAATTGAGAAAACCAAATAAATATTTATAACTGATGGTATATCCCAGATAGCACTAGATAATTTATGGACATCTTAAGAATATTCCGTTTCGGATGTTCGAATATTCTCTGGACCCACTTTAAATATTTATATTCTTTTTAGAATATTCTATGGACCATGGAAATGGAAATCTTTTTGAATATTCTATAGATATCCGACAAGAATATTTATTGGATAATCCCGAATATTCATGGGATACCTTTAGAATAACTTTTCATCAAATATTTCTACTATCTATGGATCATTCCAAATCGATCATCCAATAGTAATCATTGAATATTCTTTAGGTATCCATAGAATATTCTGAGGTTTCAATTTTGATTCAGAAAATATTCTTGCTCTGGAAATATTTTATTATTCAAAGGTCTGTCTATACAAAAACATCTGACGAATTTATGATTTGTATGGTGATTATAGCCTCAGTTCTTCGATCACGACTTTCTGGCCATCCCTGAAATTGTCAAACATATTATAATCCCAGATGCTATTGCATATCCTTATTATATATTGTACATAAATTACTCACCACCAACGGCACCACCCATTTTCACCAGAAATCATTCATTATTTGAGTATACCTACCTATATTAGAGGCTTAGAATGTCTTACCCTCAATTTCCTGAAATGAGAGCTGATATCGGTTATATTGTTGATGCACCTGAGATGCTTACAATTCAACACAATGAGGTTTACCTATCTGGCAAATGATTTTCTATATAACAATAAAGAAAGCTTCATGCACTATTGTTGCAATTGAGATGCTTATACTCACCTACGACTACGATAACAGAACCTCACATAGATTGCTTCATTATCAATCATTATTACTTGAAATTTCATACCTACTTAAACTTCTTGAACTACAAACAGGACTGTGTAGTGTGTATAGTGTATACTGTGTACACGCTAATGTTGTCGTATCGCCGCCATCTTCTGACTCTTTCATTTAGCCTCTCTCCGCGGGTCCGTGTGGTCCTTACCCTAGCCTAGCCTCGGTACACGGTACCTCGAGTTAGATTGACAGAACAATGTTAATATTTGCGGGAAGTTCGACAAGTGCAAGTGTTGAAAATGACTTCATCATGTTGTAACATTTTTCAATTATTCCATAAATACTTTAATTTTGCGATATTTTCAATAAAATGAAAGTAGACATTAGAAATTTGAAATAGAATGATCTCAATCAAATCTGTAAATATATCGAAACTGATGAACCTACAGAAAAAAAACGAATTATTACCAACCTATTTTCGAACAAAACAAAACAAAAAATCATAGATAGATTTGAAATGTTCTCAATATAATAACTTTTGGAGATTCAAAACCGGACATGCGATGAATATTCGATACGGAATGATTTTGATCCAGAATAAATAATCATGAATTATCCATAGAACAATGCGTTCAGAATATTCTCAATCGAATAATCTGTGGATATACGAAACTGAACCTACGATGAATATTCGAAATGGAATAATATATAAATATCTATAGATATTCTGGATATATTCAGGACATCTAAATAATATCTAGATATATATCTTCCAAATCGAACACTGACAGAACATTCTATGAATATCTGGTGCTATCTGGGATAGCACCTAAGTACGCCCTGAGTACGGTGGTGAGGCGAGTATCGCGTTTAGTTTACACTCTTAGTAATGTTGACGGTTCTCCAGCGGGAGACTGGCACATTAAAGATTTGAAACAATATTTTGGTTCCAATTCAGATGTTTCAGTTGGATGAATATTCTAGTCCAGACCATAATAATTGGATATACAACCGTTGGTGGAAGAAGAGTATAGTCTCACTGAAAATTCCTCTGTGTTTACGAGATAAAAGTGCTGGTTGTTATAGTTTCGAAATTTTTCTCGAGAACCAGAAGTGAAACATTGGCTTGTTAAGCATCTAGTGTAGTGAAAGAAAACTGTAAGTCTTTCTATTTATTCAACACATTACATGTTTTGATACTACAAATATCCTAACCTACGAGAGAAAAAACTTATAAAAGAAATAAAAGTATAGGTCATACACCTATCCCACCAACGGTTCATTATTAATTAAGCTTATTTCGTGGTGCAGACATGAATAATGATGACCAGTTGACAACTAACCAATTATACACGAAACTCTTACATGCTATGGAATGTGGAAATGAGAAAGTGAAGTTAGATTTGAAAGTACACATAGATTCTGAAAATCAGAAATTGATAGATGTCATCAAAGTACAAAACCTAAAAATCTCCGTACTGGAAAAGCAGTGTGAAAAGCTCACAGAAAACAATCTCATCTTGGAAAGAAGATCCAGAAAAAACAATATAATTGTATTTGGTATTGCTTCAGAATCTGGTCCTGTTAGTGCAAGTGAAGCAATCGATATACTCAATAGCTTGGGGTACATATATTTCGTCAGATCGTATTGTATCAAAACCGTATTTCATCAAATCGAATTCTATCATAATGGCATTCTGTAGAAACTGTACTTCATAGAACCAATAATTCATCAAAATATAAAGGATCATAATGTATCTCATCATACAGTTAAACGAAGAAATGTACTTCATAGAGAAGTAAAACATCATACCTTATTTTTTAGAATTGGTAATCCATCATAACCGTATTCCATCGAACCAGTAAATCATCAAAATCGTATTATATCGAGACAATATCGTATAGAACCTGTTGAGCATCGGAACGGCAATTCTTCAGATCCGTATTTCATCAAAACATCAATCTATCAGAGTGAACACTTATCGAATTTGTAATTAAGCGAAACCGTAATTTGTAGAAACCGTAATTCGCCAGAACCGTATTTCATCAAATCAATAATCCATCATAACCGTATCTCGTAGAATCGGTAATTCATCAGATTCGTATTTCATAGAAACAGTAATTCATCAAACCCGTATTTTATCAAAACGTCAATTCATCATATCCGTATTTCATAGAATCAGTAATTTGTCAGCCCCGTATTTTATAGAAACGGTAATTCATCAGATCCGTATTTCATAGAATCAGTAATTCATCAAACCCGTATTTTATAGAAACGATAATTCATCAAATCCGTATTACATAGAATCTGTTATTTGTCAAACCCGTATTTTATAGAAACGGTAATTCATCAAATCCGTATTTCATAGAATCAGTAATTTGTCAAACCCGTATTTCATCAACATTAATTCTTCATATTGAATAACTGGTAATTCAGCAGATCTGTATTTCATAGAAACCGTAACTCGTCGACACCGTATTTTATCGGACGGTAAATCATCGGATCGGTAAATCATCGGATCAGGTTGGAATCGAAATGTTACAGGAAACTGCATTGCAGTGACTCGCCAAAGTAAATTTAGATAGTTGAGTAGGACACGCACAGATGTCGCAGCTCGATAGTGAAGTATAGTAAAATACTGTCGAGAATTATTGATTTTACAGGAACAGCAAGAGATGCATTCGTTTATAACTATAATCCAAATACTCGATGGTAGGGTAGGTACCTAAACGAACAATCAAATCTTGCCGATATTTCGTGAAGTTGATGTACACAGCAATTTCCAAACATTCGAGAATAATTGAATGTTGCAATTATGTTATGTTATAAAACTGACATGGGTATTTCGACATCGTTTTCGATATAGGTATATTATTTCATTATCATTCATTATTATGATTGAACGAACCACTACTTTTCACTGTAGTGATTTATGATCGATAGGTATGTACATCCATAAATACTTGGGAAGAAATCAGGCCAGGCCCGAATAGGTACCTATACCTAGGTGTTATATTTTGAACATTTTATTCTTACCAGGTGCACATCCATGGGAGCTAGAAGGGGTGATTTACCCCCTTCAGAAAGCAGGAAGGGTAAATCCAAGATCGCGGATCCCATATGGCGGACGAATTTTGTAATTATGATTCAAATCTATTCAAAATTTATATCTGCGGGTTCTCAGGATCAGAAATTCCTATTCTTTCGTCGAAATTTGAAAATTCAAGATGGCGGATCCAATATGACGAACGAGTTTTCTAATTATTATGATCCGCTTCTATTCAAAATTGGTTTCTGGATTGAGAGAGTTTCTGAGGTGTGAGATTATGATTCTTTCGTCGAAATTGGTGAATTCAAGATGGCGGATCCAATATGGCGGATGATTTATTTCATTCGGACTCTAATCTATTGAAAATTTGTATATGGGATTTTTCGGGATCGCAGATTATGATTCTTGCGACAAATTTGAGAATTTAAGATGACGGATCCAATATGGCAGACAAGTTTTCTAATTACGATCCGATTCTACTCAAAATTTGTATTTGGGGGCTTTTGTGAATTTGATTCTGTATTGTCAAAATTGGAAAATTAGTGATGGCGGATTCAATATATAGTGGAGCAGTTTTGGAATTATATAATTCGATTCTATTCAAAATTGGTATCTATTTTTTTGGGTCGGAGATTATGATGCTTTTATCAAAATTGAAAAATTCAATGAAGCGCATATAATATAATATATATATGGCAGACGGGATTTGTTGTATCTGGAGGTTGTTGGGGTAGGAGATCAAACTAGAAAGCACGCTTTTGAAGTAAGCCGCCGAAATAAAAAATAGAAACCCTTTCATAGATAGTCAAACTGAAAAGAGGTAGAAAATAAAATAATGAAAGTATGTTGATAAATATACAACATAAAATGTACTGATTACGGAGATGCTAATATTTTCTTTGTTATGTATTTATCAGCACACTTTTATTATTTTAATTTCTACCTCTTTCTAGTTTGACTGTCTATAAAAGGGTATATCTTTAGTTTTCGCAACTACTATTTATATATACAATAATTCAGAACCTATAAAGCATCTTTGAGACGAACAACGGAAGCGCGTTTGTTTCCTTTTGGCCTTGTCATGCCATCAGAGACTCTTCCAGAACTACGATTCGTTCTTCAAGAAGAATTTGAGGTTATATCTCAAGACTGTTTGAGAAGTTTGATCAACTTGATGCCACGGCGGATGAATGCTGTAATTCAAGTTCGAGGATAGTATACCTACTTATTATTGACCTACCATCTAGGTCTGCTTTTTGTTTGTTTTTCGTACTCAGGGTTCTTTCGAGGGGCCAACCAAGTCCAATTCCGATGTAATCCGTCCAATCTTGCTGAACGGAGTATCGTGTCATACCATTTCCATCAATTCCGGCGTTCCACAAGGATCGCACTTTCGGCTCCAACATATTGTTCCTACTTCATATCGATGATCTGTTGGGAGCTACCACTTGCCGTATCCACAGCTTTGCAGACGATAGAACTCTCCGTATACTGAGTTCTCTTCTAGAATTCCCACTTATTTCCAGGTGACCAAGAACTTACGACGACGGCAGGTCAACGCTGCCCATGACGACAAATAACTACCTATAGGGTACCAACAATCTAGATCAATTCAACGCCACCAAAACTATACCCTGTATTTTTCTCTATAGAGAGACAGAACTCAGCATGTCTGATATAACAATGTCTGGAACCAGTATTCCTACCAAAACCACTATATTTATGCTATAAAGGTATTTTCATCAGCATTACTCTTTTATGGAACGATCATGTTCGATCCATCGCGAAAGCAGCTTCGCAGAAACTCGGATTTTTATTCCGTTCGAAAATTACTTTACACGTCAACAGCTTCTCAAGGTCTGGTGTGTGGCATCACTTATAGTCGATCGTGAAACACGGTACATATTTGTTTTCCGAACCCAACCAAATGACAGTAAACCAGGTAGAAATCTTAGTAAACCCACCCATAAGTAGGTAATGAATAACGTCAGAATAACTAAAATCAGACCACTATCGGACTAGAATTAGGGCAATTTCACCTAATTGTTTCCTCGACCTATTGGTCAGGATACCCTAATATCCCTATTCTCGTCTTCTGAATTACTTCCAGTTTTTTTCCCATATTGGTAAATTTGAAGTAAATAAGACGTAATATTCACTTAGGCCAAATAAGTCGTTGACCTATTCTAAGGTCGAAATGACGTATATTATACCTAAAATGTTTGTTGGGTCAGTAGTACTTCGACCTCATTAAAACACTGTAGAGAAGTCGGCGACCTTCAACTTTTCTATAGATACTTCCACGGAAAATATTCCTCAGAAATCACTGCAGACGAACTCGACAGGTCCAGTCAGCACATCTTTTTCTTATACACCTTGAAATATGTCGAACAACACTCTACCAAAACTCCATGTTGCCATGCCAACACCTACCTCCTCTCCCTATCCTCCCTTCCGTGCGCTCCAAGATATATGAATAATAATAATAATAATAATAATATCGTAATGCAAATGGCTTATTAGGAGTATCTGGAGAACGGAAAGACAGGTCATTGTCAAAATTGGTATGCATTATCCATATGAATACATGTAATCTGAAGAAAAAATATTTTTATAGTGTTCGACTAACCACATTATTCTGTCCGATCCGACAACAGGGAATCAGGGAGTTACCAATCCAAATTGCTCCGCACCATGACATCACACGTTTCGCGGCTATGTCTGATCGTTTGAATTCGCTCTTTTATTTTGGCGTTTCCAAAGATTTTCAATACGATGAGTTGATAGCAAGAAATCGCAGAAAAATATTTCAGAGCCATATATATCGAGAAATTTTTTTTTTGAAATGACTGGAAAGGCCCATTCACTGTTTATGCTATAACTCACGGAAATCTGCATTCAAGTCGAAAATATGGATTTTCCATTAACATGTAGCATTTTTAAGTTATTGCAACGATTTTAACCTCAGTTTCATAACATAAGGATTTCAGAGAGAAAAAAACTTCGAAGCCGTCTCCTCAAAGTTACTGGCGAGATGTGCAATCAATTCTGCTTCATCACTCTTGATTGAGACATGTTTCGACCTATCAAATGGTTATCATCAGTCATAGTACTAACAAAGTCAATGTGAAATCGATATATGTATTCATGAATGGATATAGTTATCGATATATAAATGAATCGAGATATAAATATATATCGGGTATGCAGTCAAAGAAAAAAATAAAGTGTACTCTTGTTTCTGTTCAAGCTTTCGAGTCTTTATTGGCTCTTCATCAGGAACTCTATGAAACAATTAAAATTGATATGGAAATTAAATCCTTGTTATCGATTATAAAACACTTACGGAAAATGAGATTTTGTTGAAGCTGGCTTCCATTAAGTGGGGAATAATACATGTGTAAAAGAACATTCACAACATGAAAACATCAATACTTTTGAAAGTTGATAAAAATTATTACATTATATTTGATTTTAGTCGAGAAAACTTGCAAAGCATTTTTGCTGCGGTAAATATTACAACATGGCTCGCAAACAGAAGCAGAACAGTAACCTGGACACCTGTCTGAATGAATTATGTAATGATCAAAATTTCATCTGTCATGAGTCAATTGTCAAAATTCAAAATTCGGAAATAACGGTATTTCAAGTGAATAAAAATAGAAGAGGAGATGGACATTCCAATGATGGTATTGCCAACTGTTCGTTTTTACCGGGAAATTTAAAATTCTTCAATGATTGTTATGTTATTTCGATTAGCTGGTAAACTTAAAAGGTGAGAGTAAATTATGCTTAAATTGTCTATGTCAGTTCTAGTATTAATAGTGTTCGTTGATTTGAGAATATGTGTCATTTCTAAAAAGGTTCTTTGTTTCAAGTTTGATTCATGTTCTAATATTGTCACATTATCATAATCTGGTCTGTGGTCATAGGTATTCACATGATGTGCTGAGGAAGAAGTTAATTTGGACAATCAAATGTCACTTTTGTGGGATATGATGCGGTCTTTGATTTTTCTTTTTGTTTGGCCTATATATTTCTTGTTACATTGCGAACATGGAATGCAATATACTACATTGGACTGTTCCATTATTTCATCTTTATCTTTTAATTTTGAACTGCATACCCGAAGGAAATCGACAGTTTCATCCTATATATATATATAGATATGTTTTCGATACAAGACGAGATCATTTGGTGATATAAGCTGAACAAGTGGAGATCCGTTTTGACAAGCCGAGATCCGAAACGGATCTCGACTTGTTTCTATGTGTATATCATCTTAGTTACGTTATCCTAGTTCATAGGAGGGGGTACACAAATTTTAGTACGGATCTCCATTTGACCATTTTCGTCAATTTTCATACACTCGTAGTTCTACCTACCGCTCTGAAGGGGGCGCTGCGCTGTGCGCCTTGTATATGATATTTACTCGACAATATGAGATCCAGTATATTTGGCAACGTCGCATCAGATATCTCTCAACTGAGTCAGTGGTGTATTATAAATTTGATCTTCATTTTGTTAGTCTATTTCAGCGGCAAATTCAATATTTTCAGAATGTGTTCCTTATGTTGGTATATTAATTCACATGTTACCTTTATTCCGAATCTGATGATTATCACGTACGAGTACATCGGAGGCAATATATTATTTATTGAGCTCTTCGTCTTTCAATTACAACCTGGTTGTAAAAGTTGAAGAGTACAGTATATTGTTATACGACGCTATACATAGTGGAGTATACTACGGCCGTGCCAAAAATGCTATCTCGGAAACTAAGCGAGATAGAGGTATAGTTGCTTTGGAGAAAATGATCCCCATCGAATTTTGAGCAACTTTGGTTTTTGTGTGTGGTCTGTCTGTCTGTCTGTCTGTACTCTGTGTTAATCATAAATCGATATATCTCCGGAACCCTTTGACATATCGACTTGAAATTTTGCCATCTTATTGTACTCAAAACAATATTATGTCATTAAAATATGAAGGAAATCGGAAAACTCTAAGGTGGTTTTTCCGGGTTTTTTCGATTTTTCACCGGAAGTTCCTTGTAATCACTCTACAAATCGCAAAAGTGGTCCGATCGATTTCATTTTTTGTGAAAAAAACCTCTATCAGGAAGAGACGAAGCCTATTGAAATTGAGCAGGGTCGGAAAATTCCAAGTGGGTTTTTCAAGGAGATTTTCCGAAAAACACGGTTCGCTTTAAAACGACATATCTCGTGAACAAATAGACTAAATCCAAATTTGAGAAATGCACCGTATGCCTCTTTGATGACGCAACAAATTATCATTCAATCATTTTTTCGTGCATCCATCGGAAACTGGAAAAACAAATGAAAACCCAAACATCAAAATTTGAAATCCTTTTAATTCAATATATATCGAAAACAAATGGAAAAATCGAAAATTATCAAGAGTGCAATGTTATCCACTGAAACATTCCCTACAAATCATTTTCCATAATTTTTTCTGTAAACCCAATAGTACAGGAAATAAAGTGAAAAATATGAAAAAAAAAATTTTAACGACCCATAGGGTACTATGAAGATATATTGAAAAACATAGATTATCGATAGATGAAGCTCATCTACCTCCACTGAGGCATGGAATATTTTTTCAATTTGTTGATTGGAAGATGGAACAAAAGTGTTGAAAATTTTATTCTCAGATAATTCCAAATATCTCGAAAACAACTGAAAATATCTGAAAATGTTATGGAACCAAAATTATTCCTTTTGATAGAATCTACAAAAAATCCCCATAACATTTTTCTCTGAATTCAATAGTTCGGGAGATACGATGAAAAAACTAAAAAATTTACAAGTTCCTAGATAATCACTTGCCAATAGAAAACGAAACAAAAAACAAAAGAAAGTAAAAAAAGTACACTCGACTGTCTTGATTTTTCTTCCCATAAACTACGTACCTAGCTCACTCTACTGTCTTTATTTTTGCCAATAAACTAGGTACGGGCTAAGTACGTAGTTTGTAAGAAAAATCTCCAGTTCTCTGAACTTTCATAGCGTCGTATACACATCATTGGTGCCCAATGATAGTTTCAATATAAAAATATGCTCATGATATGGTGCAATGGCCTCAACTTCCATCTCACGACATGAGCAATGATAAAATATCATCTGCTTTTATAGCGTCGTATAAATTATTTGACCTTTATACTAATCTGATACCTTTCAAAAACTACGTACCCACTTGTTTAACTATCACGGAATATCGTCATTTCCCACGAGAATGAAGTTTGCAGCATGAGCCTTAGGCGAATTCTACAATCATTCGAGGGGAAAATCAGCATTCCGTGCGAGTTATGCACTATAATTTTTCTACGGCTGTAACAGGCAACAGCGACAGTGTGGATTTCTTCGTCTTGTAGTCATCTGATTTTCTCTCAAGTAATGCTTCATCTATCAGACAGAGCTGTCGCATTGCTTGTGATTTCACATTGCATGGGCGATGAGATTTTTTTGAAATAATATCACAATGGAAACATTGTGATATCAGATACGGAAATAAAATTGATAACATACAAAGTACCTCAAAAATGTATCGAACACAGTGAGACAAGATCAATTTTGTGTTATTGCCGTAGAAAATTGTTCAACGAGCACGAAATGATAATGATTTCCCACAAGAATGAAGTTTGCAGTATGAGCCATAGGCGAATGCTGCTATCATTCGTGTGGGAAATTATAGCATTCCGTGCGAGTTATTCACAATACTTTTTCTACGGCTGTAACAGAAAACAGCAAAATTTTTCCATTCTTTGGCTTGTGAAGCCATCTGATTTTTTCATTAGTAATGCTCATCTATCTGACATAACTAGCATTGCTTGAACTTTGACATGCCATGGGAGATGAGATTTTTCTGAAATATAATAACACAATGAAGTCATTGTGATATCCGATACATAAATAAAATTGATGACATACAAAATACCTCATTGATTTATCGAACACAGTTAAACAAGAGTAATTTTGTGTTATAGCCGTAAAAAATAGTACATTGTTTAACGAGCACGGAATGATCGTGATTTCCCACGAGAATGAAGTTTGCAGCATGAGCCTTAGGTGAATGCTGAGATCATTCGAGTGGGAAATTAGCACTCCGTGCGAGTTATACACTATAATTTTTCTACGGCTGTGACAGATAACAGCAAAATTTTGGATTTCTTCGTTTGTAGCCATCTGATTTTTTCATTAGTAATGCTCATCTATCTGACATAACTAGCATTGCTTGAACTTTGACATGCCATGGGAGATGAGATTTTTCTGAAATATAATAACACAATGAAGTCATTGTGATATCCGATACATAAATAAAATTGATGACATACAAAATACCTCATTGATTTATCGAACACAGTTAAACAAGAGTAATTTTGTGTTATAGCCGTAAAAAATAGTACATTGTTTAACGAGCACGGAATGATCGTGATTTCCCACGAGAATGAAGTTTGCAGCATGAGCCTTAGGTGAATGCTGAGATCATTCGAGTGGGAAATTAGCACTCCGTGCGAGTTATACACTATAATTTTTCTACGGCTGTGACAGATAACAGCAAAATTTTGGATTTCTTCGTTTGTAGCCATCTGATTTTTTCATAAGTGATGCTCATCTATATATGACAGAACTGTCATTACTTGAACTTCGACTCGCCATGGGAGATTAGATTTTTTTGAAATAATAACACAATGAAGTCATTGTGATATCCGATACGGAAATAAAATTGATAACATACAAAGTACTCCATTGATTTATCGAACACAGTAAAACAAGAGTAATTTCATGTTATAGCCGTAGAAAGAAGTATCTTATTATTTTATATGGAAGTAATGTGTTGGTAGGTACTTTTGTGACGTGTCTGTATGTTTCATTAAATGAACGAGCCTCATCAAATTAGATATCATTGAACTCGTGGTTGTGGAATAGGATGTTTGGTAGAATTACACTCCTGTCACAGGGTTTGCTGCCAAACTCCTCCAATTTCCAATAGTACCGAAACGGCTTGCCGATTCTTAGGAAAATTTGTGTGCATCTTTGGTAGGTCTGAGAATCGGTCGTTATGGTAGTTCCCCTAACGCAAGTGCGGAAATACACTTCACGCACGTGTTTGGTACACTATTTTTACTACTAGCGAGCGGAAAAAATCAAATTTATCTTTTCTGCACTCATTTGAGGGTTGAGAGTTTTTTCCGCACTATTGCGGACAAGTGACTCTGACAGCACTAATATGTGTGCGAAAAATATGATTTCTGCGCACGATAGTGAAAAAACTATTTTTTTAATTGGGAAATTGAAGATGGCGGATCCAATATGGCGGTCGAGTTTTGTCATCATGATTCAATTCTATTCAAAATTGGTATCTGGGGATTTTTGGGGTCGGAGATAATGATTCCTCTGTCAAAATTAGTAAATTCAAGATGGCGGATCCAATATGGCGGACGAGTGTTGTACCATGATCCGATTCTATTGAAAATTGGTTTCTGGTGGTTTTTCTGGTCGGAGATTATGGTTCCTTAGTCGGAATCAAGATGGCGGATCCAATATGACGGACGAGTTTTGTAATGATGATCTGATAAGATTCAAAATTGGAATCAGGGGGTTTTCTGGGTTAGAAGTTATGATTCCTTCGTCAAAATTAGGAAATTCATGTTTGTGGGAGTTTTCGGAGTCGGAGATTATGATTATTCCGTAAAATTCGGGTGCTTCAAGATGGCACATTTAATATGGCGGACAAGATTTGTAATTATGATCCGATTCTATTCGAAATTGGTATCTGGGTGTGTTCAGGGTCGGAAATTATGATTCCCTCGTTGAAATTTGAAAATACGAGATGGCGAATTTAATATGACGAACGAGTTTTGTAATAATTATGATCCGATACGATTCAAAATTGTGATCTGGGGGTTTTTGGGGTCGAAAATTATTAATCTTTGGTCAAAATTAGGGAATTCAAGATGGCGGATCTGATATGGCGAACTAGTTTTGTAGTTATGATCCAATTCTATCAAAAATTTGTTTGTAGCAGTTTTTGGAGTCGGTGATGATGATTATTCAGTAAAAATTATGGAATTCAAAATGGCAGATCCAATATGGTGGACGAGTCAAAATTGGTATATGAGGGTTGTCAGGGTCGGAGATTATGATTCTGTCATTGAAATTAGGAAATACAGGATAGCAGATCCGATATGGCGGACGAGTTTTGTAATTACGATCCGATTCTATTCAAAATTGTTACAAGGGGGTTCTTGGGGTCGGGCATTATGGTTTCTTCATCAAAATCAGGAAATTCAACTTCACACCATGACAGCTTCTGATGATCTACAAAGCACAGATACGGCCCGTTTCAGAAATATGTTTTTCATATATGAAATTCAGCACCTTAACATATGCTGATACAGCTAGATTCATCTTCGATGCAGAGACTAGTCATCCGTCTGGTGGGTGATGCCACACTCACTGATTCTTTGACACTATCGTAACACCATAAGGAAGTCGGTAACCTTACACTTCTCTTATGATACTTTCACGAAAAATATTCTTCAGAAATTTCTTCCACTTGCAAAACCAGTTAGACGTACTCGATAAGCTCAATCAGCACATTTTATTGTCGTTATCCTCGAAATATACCGAACAATTATTTATCGAATTCTTCACAACAGGAAGTATATTCTCAAGAACTTATTATCCTCAGAGGTTCAAAGAAAATTCCGATATCTACCTTCTTCCTCAATTCTCCCTGAGTACGCACGATGGTCCTCGAACATAAAAGAGATTTGCTTCCGTGCGCTCCAAGAGATGAAAAATAGTAAACTCTCCTCAAAATCAGATTGAACAATTTGATTGGTCTGAATGCTAGAAAGTTAAAGATTTTTCATTAAATGATGTGCCACTATATGTATTGATTTTCTGGTTGAATACTATCGAACAGGCTTTTAATACTTCCGAAAGAGCTGTCGCTCATCCCTACATGTGATTTTAGTTCATTGTCAGCAATAGGGTGCTGCATCACGCCGCTATCATCTTCAAAAATATTTGTTTTGCTATAGGAATGATGAAATTCCAACATGTGTGCGTGATGGAAATATAAAATAGATTCAGAAATATAGATATTCGTGTCCATTCCTCGAACATCAGATATGGCAACATTGCAGGATCTCATCTTGTGTATTGAATATCAAAATATACATTTCCGGATCTCAACTTGCATGAATTCGTCTCGGATCTCTCATTGTTTGAATAGTATCACAAAAATTCAAATTGAAAAATCTCTTCCCCTCTCTAGGATTTTGGTTTGAAGAGGATGTTTGGCAACTATTTGTGAAATACATACTCAACGAAGTCCTTCTGTTGTGGTGGATCTCGGGTTGTCCATAATTTATTCGGATCTCGACTTGGTACAAAAACATATATATATATATATCAATGATTATCGATTTATCGATATTTTTCATATTACATCTTCATATGATATATCGGTACATTGATTTATCGATTTTTTTCCAGCCCTACCTAGTTTTGTCACACACTATATAGCTTCAATTTTACCAGCATTCAACATTCACCAATATTCAACATTTGCTAATATTCAGCACTATTTGTTGACTATATGGACCTGATTAGTAGATGACTTCATAGAACATAACTACGAATAATTAGATATTGTTGCGATATAAGAGTTGGTAGTTTGATATACTGGATTATAATTCGACATTGAATGAAAAGTTCGAAAACTTCAAGAGGTAGTTCGAGGACAAGAATTATAAAGAAGTACGCACTCGCTTATTATTCATAGCCACCTACTAATTTTATGGTTCCACAGCTTTCATGGTGACTGAATATGGTGCTGAATATTGGTGAATGTTGAATGATGGTATAATTGAAACTAGTGTGTGACGAAACACTGTATCAGCAACAAGGTGGATATGAAAATTTGTGATATGGATTTTATTGCCTTATATTCACAAGGCGAATCAATAAGAAATATACTAAAAAAATGGCATCACACAAAGCTCGGATTTTTATTTCGAGAACGAATCTACTTCACATCGCACCCCAACAGCTTCTCATGATCTATACGAAGAACAGATACGGCCTGCTTCTAAACTACTACTGTTCCGACATATGGGGTTCAGCACCCAAACATACGCTGATGCTCTTAGATTCCATCCAGGGAAAAGTCATTCGCCTGGTGGGTGATGCCACACTCAACAATTTTTTGACATCACTTGAAGACCGTTGAAGAGGCGGCGACCTCTCACATTTCAATATAAGTTCTTTTACGGTGAATGATCTCCAGAAATCTCTGCAATCATTCCATCGCAATTCCACTCAGACGAGCTCGACAATCTCAATCAGCACATCCCTTCGTCGTCAACCCTAAGATATGCCGAACAAATCTTCAACAATAATTGTTTGCCTATATAGAACGACGAAGCTTTGGGATTTTTTGCCAATAGAAATAGACGTAAGATCCGAAAGATCGAAACAAATTTCAATTTCAACCTCCTCCCCCTATCGTTCCTGGGTACGCACGATGATTTCCAAACATTGAAAGGATTCCCTTTCATGCGCCCCAAGAGACAAAAAAATTAATAATGACAGCTTATTTTGAAAATCTGACTACGCCACTGGATTTTACGTGAAGAAATGTATGAGAAACTGTTTTCACTTCATCTGTTATTTGGAAGATAGCTGAGATACAGGAGTGGTCCGAAAATGCAACATTTAAAATTTCTCCCTGTATCCCAAAAACCAGGCAGGCTATGAATATCTCGTTTGCGGCATCGTGAGTTCCACAGAAAAGTTGCAGAAACCGCAGATCTCCTTCTTGAATAATAAGTGAGGTATCCCGTGAGGACATCGGAAATGGGATAGCTTGTACATAATATAATTATGAAAATAAATGATGTTGCAGTATTTCACAATTATTTCATTCTCGAACATTCTGAGGTTGCCGTGCAACTTTAGTTTCGATTGTTTATAGACAAACTTGCTGTTTCTGTGAAATCATTGCACTTCACTGTCGAGCTGCGACATCTCTGAGTCTCTGCCTGAACTATGGCGTGTCACTGCAGTGCAGTTTTCTGTATCATCTGCATCTCATCCTGACGGGATACAATCCGATAGTTTACCGTCCGATAGAATACGGTGTCGACGAATTACGGTTTCTATGAGATACGGTGCCGCTAAATTACCAATTCTATGAATGTTCATTATGATAGATTAACGTTGATGAAATACGGGTCTGATAAATTATCATTCCTATGGAATACGAATCCGATGAGATACTTTTTCTATAAAATACGGGTTTGACACATTACTGTTTCTATAAAATACGGATATGATAAATTATCATTTCTATGAAATACGGGTCTGACAAATTACAGGTTCTATGAAATACGGATATGATGAATTACCGTTTCTATGGAGTACGGGTTTGATGAATTACTGATTCTATGAAATACTGATTTGATAAAATACCGATTCTATAAAATACGGTTTCTATGAAAAGTTGTTGTGACCAAATACGATTATGATGGTTTATTGGTTCGATGAAATACGGTTTTGACGAATTACGGTTTCTATGGAATACGGTTATGACGACTTATCGTTTCTGATGAATTACAGTTCTGATAGATTACCAATTTGATGAAGAACTAGTACGATAGACTGATGTTGCGACAGAATACGGATTTGATAAACTACTGCCTCGATAGAATATAGTTCTGATAAGATACAGATATGATGGAATAATGACTCGTATTAATACCATTTTGACATAAAACTGTTTGATGATTTACGTGTTGAAATTTTATATTTCGATGAAGTACGGTCCGATGTTTTACAATTTGATATTTTACGGTTCTACAGAATACAGTGTCGATTCTATACTATTTAGACGATTTACCAATTCGATGAAATATTTTTCTATGGATTTGAATTCGATACTTTATATTTTGACACATTAGGTGTCCCCAATAGCTTGTTGGGAATTACTTTATGTGTGACCGACCTCAATAATTTCTTCCTCCTCAAGAATACTTCTAAGCCCGCCTTGAAGATCGAATTCTTATCACATTTGAAGAAGAATTTGATATTTCAAAATATTTCAAAATTGAAAGGTAGTAATATAACAATAGTACATGATCTCTGTTACGAAGACCGTTCAAACAATAGCATTCTGGTGAAGCACATGAAGCGAGCGAGAGAGAAAAACCTCTCTGCTAAAATAGTGGGTCAAAAACTGCTGATCAATGGAAATGCTTATACCGCGGATGAGTTAGAAAAAGAAGGCGTCACTAAAGAAGATACAAAATCATCGAATAAGAGGGAAAGGGAGTCCTATAGTGCACCATCTTCTCCTTCATTTCCTCCACCAATCACTGACAACTCTTCACCCGAAATAGTTACTGATGTAATAGCTCCCACAGACTTACTAAACACAACAGTCAAACCCGCAATCAAGAAACAAAAACAACTAAATCCACTCCAGGGGCTGGGCACCGAGAGGAAAACAAGACAGAATAGCTCTTCGAAGTAGTAAATTATTTTCACAGATTAATAGCAACCACTTTTTCTTTCACTTTTAACTTTTACTGTATATCACGTCTCACTTACTTATTATAAACTAGATTCATATTCTCTTATCAATATTCACTATCGTTGTCATGCAGAAAAATATCAGTTTGATGCACTTCAATGTGAGATCCCTCTCTACAGGTTTCAGTACTTTGCGTGAATATATCCTTGATCATGATCTTGATATCGTTGCCCTGGGAGAAACATGGCTGAACGAGCGAAGTGATCTTGATTTGGTGGCAATAAAAGGTTACAGGTTTTTACATGCTGATAGGAATTGCCTTGGGGGAGGAGTTGCTCTTTATTGCAAAAATGATTTGGAATGCACAATTCTATATTCCTTTGTCAGTCCGTTTCTTGAACAACTTTGGGTGTTAATCAAATTTAGTCACAAATCAATTGTTATGTCTGTCGTTTACCGTCCTCCTTCTGCATCTATAATAAATTGTATAAATGAGTTTGAAGAAGCTGTAGTCAATTATCTTCCTGACAGTGATGTATTTATTGTTGTTGGTGATCTCAACATCGACATGATGAAATGTGATCGCAAAAGTATACTTTTGCAAAATCTTCTTGATTCTTTCAGTCTGTTCCAGTTGATTAACACGCCTACCAGGGTTACTGATGCAAGTCAAACTCTCATTGACCTTTTGATTGTGAACCACACAGAACTTATCTCATCAATTGACGTTGTCGATATTGATGGTATCTCAGACCATTTTGCTATTATGTGTGATATTAACTTTCCTAAATATAGTTATGAAAAATACATTACCTATAGAGATTTTGCAAACTTTGATATCGACTCATTCAATCATGACCTATCCTGTGTTAACTGGGATACCATTTACCTATTTGGAAATGTGGATGATATGTTATCTTTTTTCAATGACAACTTGATTGCTATATTTAATCATCATGTTCCTTGCCGTAGAGTTAGAGTGACTAAGCCTGCAAAACCATGGATCACATATAACATCAGGCTTATGCTTGAACTGAAACGGAAAGCCTTTCAACGGTATAAAAGGTTGAGAACACCTGCATCTTGGGAATACTACAAAGTTTTGCGCAACTATGTTTGTGGTGCCGTTCGTCGTGAAAAATGTGCATATTTCAACTACGTATTACGACTAAATAACCCTAGAGCTACCTGGAATACTCTTAGGTCACTTGAAGTACTTCGGGATAAAAATATATCTCACCTACCACCTGGGTTGAGAAATCTGAACCTATTGAATGAACACTTCATTAATATTCCGACGTTAGATAAAACCGCAGGAGACGATCTGTGTGAGACATTATATGCAATTCCTAAATGTGAACCTGTTTTCGAATTCCATCCTGTAGGATGTGGAACTGTCGTGAATTCCTTGAATAAGATAAAAAGCAATGCTCTAGGATCTGATGATATTTCTCTTCGGATGTTGCAGTTAGTTATACCCCAGTTGCTTCCACATATCACTTTCATTTTCAATTTTGCCATCGATTCTTCCACATTTCCCTCTCTTTGGAAACATGCTAGAGTAATTCCTTTGCCTAAGTGTAATGACCCCAAAGAATTTTCAGACATAAGACCTATCAGCATTCTACCTACTCTATCTAAAGCTTTTGAAATGGTTATCAAGGAGCAGGTTACGACTTTTGCCTGTGAGAAAAATTTACTAACTGATGTTCAGTCGGGTTTTCGCCCACACTACAGCACTACCACAGCTTTGAGTCAAATAACAGATGATATTTTCAAATCTCTCGATAATGGTCATTTCACTTGTTTTATCTTGCTTGATTATAGCAAAGCCTTTGATACTCTCGATTCAGCTGTTCTGTGCAAGAAATTAACGTGTTTTTGCCTCTCAGGTAGCGCAGTGTCCCTGTTGCGTAGTTATCTATCAGATAGGACTCAAAGTGTTATTATCGAAGAAAATCAATCTACCACTCTCGTGAAACCTTTTGGAGTACCTCAGGGATCTGTACTGGGACCGCTCCTGTTTGCGCTATATATAAGTGATTTCCATGAACACATAAGGTATGGCAATATACATCATTACGCTGACGATACACAATTATATAGATCTTTCAGTTTTGATGACTTAAAACATGCTGAAGTTGAAATCAATGCGAAGTTTCGTGTGCCCACAACTTGAAACTGAACCCAAAGAAATCCCAAGTCATGCTTTTTGGTCCAAGAACTAAGAAACATATTGTGAGTGACACTATTTCTATTCGTATTGACGGCAACGTCATACCATTTGTGGATGAATGCAAGAATCTGGGATTATATCTTGATACTAATATGAGATTCACTAAACATGTAAACCACTTATGTAGGTTATCTTTTAATATCCTGAGACAGTTATATCCTAGTAGAGACCTGATTTCAAAAAAAATGAAGTTGAGACTGTGTGAATCTCTCATTTTTTCGAGACTGTCCTACTGTGACTGTATTTATGGTCCTGCCCTACTAGATACAGATGCTACAAGGCTACAGAGGATACAAAATAGCTGCATACGATTTTCATACGGCATGCGTAAGTATGACCATATTAGTACATCCTTCCAAGATTCAGGTTGGCTGAAATTGAAGCTGTGCAGGGAGATGCATATGCTAACTCTCACCCATAAAACTTTGAAAACTGGATACCCGCCTTACCTACGTAGAAAATTGGTCCCACTTTCACGTAATAATTCCTCCCGTAACAAACATATTCTACTCATTCCCAAACACCACACAGCACAATTCACCCGTTGCTTCTCTTATAATGCTTCTAAATTATATAATACCCTTCCCTCAGAAATAAAAGAATTCCCTTTAAAAAATTTCAAGAAGAGATTGAAAGCATTGTTTCTTACAAGGGAATGATATAATGGTTACAAAGCTAGTTTCTCTCCAGGCGTGACGATATGTTATGTATGCATTACTTGGTTTATCATCTTCATTGATATTATCAACTTATTGTTTTTACGATTATTATCATCATTGTTTTCACCACTATCATCACCATTATTAATATATTTATATTCTAATCGCATTTTACTGTTAGTATAGCATATATGATTATGATCATTATTATTTTGGTTAATCTTTATGTTATTATTACCTACTCATCTTTTTTTTTCTTCTTGAGGATGGGTTTAAAAGCAGCTTTGATAGCTGAACCTCTCCTTTTCATCATCTTAATGTATTATATTTTTAATTTGTTTGTGTAATTTCCTTATTGATGATGAATAAAGACACATTATTATTATTATTATTATTATAATTCGATTTGTCTATAAAGTAAATTTATATGCGGCCTTGGACGGAATTCAGTATTTTTGTTGAGTTGAAAATTCAACATATTATTTTTGGTGCGATAGTGCACATACTATTTTTGGTGCGATAGTGCACATATTATTTTTGGTGCGGTAGTGCACATATTTGAGTACGTATTTTTGAACTTAGTTCATATACAGCCTTCACAGTTGAGAGTTCGTGTTCTCCTAAAAGTATAATAATAATAATAATAATAAATTGATTTACCATGTAGAATAATACATTACATCACATCACACATTCTCGTTAACAATGCTACATTAAGGGTAAATAAAAGGAGTGATCCAAATAAGTTCATTTAAGAACTTGTCTATGAATATCTCATCAATTATTTCATTTGATAGTTCGATATGTTACATATTGAGGCAGGAGAGTTTTGATCGAGAGGTTAATAGTTCGTATAATAATGATAGTACATGTATACAGGGTGTCCCTAAAAGGTGCGGAAAAAAAGCTACCACAAGTTCCTGAGGCGTAAATATGACGATCTAACTCAACTTACCTCAGTCCAAAAGTGGATGATTTCAGAGATACAGAGTGTCAAAAGTTCAATTTGATTTTCATTATTCATAAATATTTTTTTTAATAATTGGTGTATTGTCACAATATTCGGCTTGGGGGGGGTTTTGCTGGTTGAGAAATTAGAATTTGCTCTAATTTTTATTGTAAAGTCAAGAGGGCGCCACCTGCGGAGCCTTGCACACATTTAAAACGAAATAACTGTTTTGAGCCACCCCATATTTGATTTTTAAATGAAAATTCGGATTGTCCAACGTCTTTTACATAAAAAATGTATACGTGGTAAGTGTTGATTTGAGCAGCTGTTTTTGAGATATCTGGATTTTAAAAATTCACTTCGTAAATGGCCAGGTCTGAATTATTGTAATAATGAAATTGAACACATTTGAAACGTAGGCGGTAAATTAAAATAATGTCACTAAAAACTTAGAAAAAGAAGAAGTAGGTACATAAATGTGTTGGTAATTTTATTCTCTAGTAAAAATAGTCATTAGGAATAGGAATAGGAGATTTATCAACAACAAAAGTTTCATTCAATTCAATAAAAAAAAAGCACCGTCATGCATCTTCATTGAAAGTTTTTATGCAAGTTGCGGGAGATCTATAAATGGATAAGATTGCAATTTTTTGCTTATATATCAACATTTCGGTGAAAATTCCATAAATTTCACCAATTTTAATTTTTTTGTAATGGTAATCAACACTGTTTTCAATGTAGACCAATATACCATCATTTTGGTTTATTGGGGTATCATTATAAACAGCATTGTACCCTGATAGCCCTAGCAGATCAATGTCACTTATTTTCCAGGTTTCTGATAGAATAATGCAGTTGAAAGAATTTCCAAACTGTGAAATATATGCCTGAAATTCATCAATGTTCTCACCGACACTACAGATATTGTTATGAAATATTGAGAATTTGTTACCTCTATTCATAAATATCGGGACTTCAGAGTACGTTTCCACTTCTAAAGTGTCTATTGGTTCTATCTTGGAATCCCTTATGAATTGATCCATCTTATTTCATTTCATGAGTTTTCAGATACAATTCAGCAGAGGAGATTACAATAATTAACAGGGGATGTTTGAAAAAATATGGAGAAAAACACGTTGGTTCTTCAAGGGGATGTTCACTGTTCCTTGCGAGAAATCGAGCGGGTTCTAGGTATTGTTTCCACTAGTTTGGACGTTTGTTTCTTCATGGCTCCACTCGCTGTTGTTGCGGCTTCATCTGGTCTTGGATCGTTACTGGTAGAAGGTTGGCGTTTGGTTTCTCGGTCTTCTACTTGTATTATGCTTCTCGTTGTGGTTAATGTAGGAGTAGGTGGTGCACTTCTAACCTCAGTATCTTCTACCTGTGATTGGGCATCTATAGCTTCAACAAATCTGATATTGTATACACATGCTGGTTTACATGCAGCTTGTTATTCCTGATGTAGCACGTATTTCCCTCTTCGTGTTTGGCTTGGAAAAGATATTTTCTTAGCAATTTATGTTCCTTTCTCTGTTTGGTCGTTTGATACTCAATGATACTGATATTTTTGCCTTTTAGATGATGTCTGTTTTGTAGAACGTTTTTCTTAATCAAGAATGAGCTTTATTCGATTTGTAATGGGCTTTGTTTTAAGCTTATTATAATGGTTATGCCCTGAACTTGGGAACTGTCCCAGAAGATACTCGAATAGTAGCTTTTTCAACTATAATTGAGACTAGGTGAAGTAATGCTTTATTTAACTCAATAGCTGTCTGACACTCTGACGTGAGATGTACTGAGTGCTTCTAACATCATGATATTAATCATATAACATCCCCTATACTTTTAAGGAAAAAAAGATAAATCAATACATTTCATAATCTTTCAATCTCTTCGGTATTCTTCTTTCTCGCTTAGGTCGTCCCTCTTCAACTTTTGTTTGTGCCGTTTGTGTTTCTACTCTTAGTCCTTTTTCTTTGACTGGTTTTATATGTACTAAGCTTCTCCTTAGATCTTGGTTGTCTGTGTTGATGGTAAAAGATCTTGAATTTATTTGTTGTCTTATTATTCCTGGACTCCATACTTTGTCTTCTTTCTTTTTCTTGAACATTACTCCATCACCAATTTTCAGATCAGTTGTTTCCTTTGTGGTCCTATCATAATATTTTTTACTTTTCTCCTTTTGTTTCTCAATCTCTTTGGGTACCGATGGAACAATCTTAGGTATCAGCTTACTATCCTTGATCGGAATGGTGCATCTTAAATTTCGTGCAAAAAGTCTTTGCGCAGGACTAGAACCAATTTTATTAGGCGTATTTCTTTCTAGCATCAGCATTTCGTAGAAATCGCTGTTACTCTCTACGCTTTTCAAGATTAGATTTTTCGCTACTTTCACTGCTGATTCAGCCTTACCATTTCCTTGCGAATGATTTGGACTTGATGTCACATGTTTGAAATTCCAAGATTTTTGAAACTCTTTGAATTCAGAGTTGACGAAATTTGTCGCATTATCGCTGATTATCCTTTTAGGTATTCCATACCTGCTAAACACCTTTTTACAAACTTTAATCGTTTCTTTTGCCGACATATCTCTCAGCTCCTCCACTTCAAAAAAATCTGAATAATGGTCCACCAATATCAGGAACTTCTTCTGTTTCCCTTTCACTTCAAATACATCTAGGCTGACAATTTCGAAAGGTTTCTGAGGAGTTGGATGTGATTTCATGGGATGATTTTGTTGATTCCTCGAATATTTGAGACATATTTCACAGTTTTGGATTTTTTCCTTGATTTGTGTAGTAATTGATGGCCAAAAAACTCGTTCTTTTGCTAAGTTAATCGTATATTCCATACCTAAATGGCTATAATGTAATTTATCCAAAATATTTCTTCTCATTCTTGGTGGAATAACAATTCGATCACTTCTGAATATGACACCATGTTGAGTGTGTAACTCTTCTTTGAATCTCCAGAAGGGTCTTACCAAAAGTGGAACGTCCGCTACCTTTGCTGGCCATCCATCCCGAATAATTTTGAATAAGTTGCTCATGCTCTCATCCTTCTTCGTTTCTTCACGAATTTCCTCAAAAGTTTCATCCGAAATCTTGTTTCCCTCTAATGAATTTATATTTTCTATTTCTGAGAATATTTCATTAATTTCGTGAACTTCGTAATTTTCTTCAATGTTGTTTTCTGGTAGTCTTGATAATAAGTCCGCAATATACATTTCAGTTCCCTTGATGTATTTGATTCTCAAATTATATTTCTGCAACTGTAGAATCATGCTCTGTAATCTTTTCGGCGCTTCTGTTATTGGTTTTCTCAAAATATTTATAATGGGTTTATGATCCGTCTGGACCAAAATATCATTTTTTCCAGAAATATACTGATGGAATTTCTTACAGGCATATACAATTGCAAGCATTTCCTTTTCTAGTTGGCAATATTTTGTCTGAGAAGTTGTAAGCATTTTTGATGCATATGCCACAGGTACATCTTCTTGCATCAAAGTGCACCCTATAGCAAAAGATGATGAGTCTGTTTGTATGACAACAGGTTTCCTTACATCGAAGTATCTCAAAATGGCCTCTTTCTGGATCAATTCTTTTATAAGATTGAATGATTTTACTCGTTTTCGTTCCCAAACAAAATTTTCATTAACATGAGTGTGAGTTTCCTCAGGGGTTCTGCCACGTGAGCAAGGTTCGGTATATATTTACTCAAATACGTCAACATTCCCATGAATCTCATAACATCTACTTTGGTTTTTGGAGTAGCCATATTCTTTATTGCGTTCACCTTTCTTACATCGGGTTTGACACCTTCGCTCGTGAGATTGTGACCAAAAAATGTTACTTCTTTCTGGCATAACTTTACTTTGTCTCTGTTCAGTTTGACATTTTTTTCTCTCAGGCGATCTAACAAGTTTTTCAGGTTTTTGTTATGGTCAATCAGAGCTTCCTTCTCTGTCTCACTACTGCCATAAACCATCAAATCGTCTGCTATGGAAATAACTCCTTTCAATCCGTGAACGATCTGGTGAAGTTTTATCTGGAAAATTTCCATCGCTGGAGCCAATCCGAACGAAAGTCTTAACCATCGATATCTGCCCTGTGGCGTCCAAAATGTAGTGAGCTTACTCGATGGTTCGTCCAGTTGCACATGCCAAAATCCATTTTTAGCGTCTAGCGTTGAGAAAACTTTGGCGTTTGCTAATTCTGGCATCATTTCTTCTAATGTAGGAATTTGATACTTATTACTTTTCAAGGCTTGGTTGACTTTCAAAGGATCTATACATAGACGCAATTTTTTGTTGTTCTTCCTGACCAAAACAATATTGCTTGTCCAATTAGCATGGCCTTCTTCTTTCGTTATGATTCCGTCGTCTTCCAAGTCTTTAAGTATTGTTTTCAACTCCTCTCTCATTGCAACTGGTACTCGTCTTGGTTGTTATATTGTGGGTTTTATTTTGTCATCAACTTCTAGAGATATTTCGCCTTCGAATTTTCCTAGCCCTTCAAAAACATCTCTGTATTCATTCATCATTTTCTCTGCTTCATAATTCTTCACTTCTTTCTTCACTACCTGATTGCATATTTTGATCAGTCCTAGCTTTTCACACGCATTAGCTGATAATAAAGGCTTATGGTGATGTTCAACAACTTCGAAAAGCAAATTTTAAGTTTTATCATCCCTTATGCATTTCAAGATTTTCTGACCAAGAGGATGTATAATCTGACCACCAAAACATTTCAGTTTGGAAGAAGAATCCATAAGCTTTGGTTTTCTGCACTGTGTTATGGAACACATTTCTTCATATCCTATAACATTACATATGTCGCCCCTGTATCTAATTGACAACTCTCTGAATCATCGCTTTCTTCATCGGTTTCTTCATCGGATGCATCCTGAATCTGCTTTACATCCCTCAATCTATTCCATTTTCGTTTGCATACCTTTGCGAAATGATCCTTTCTGTGACAAAATTTGCAGATCGCACCTTTCGCTGGACAATTCATATGCTCTGCATGTTTATATCCACAATATCCGCATAATTCTTGCTTTATCTCTTTATCTTTCATGTAGCTTTGCTTATTTCTGCCATATTGTTTACTGCTGCTTGGCCTTTCCTGGTACAATTGCTTATTCTTCGTATATCTCGCGATTTTCTTGATTTCCGCCTTGAATGAGGGTTATTTGCTTATCAAGCCAAAGGTTTTCTCTCAATCGAATATCCTTTATAGAGTATATTATTTTGTCTAATAACAAGTCTTCTTCGAGAGAGCCATATTGACAATTCTTTATCAATGACTTCAGGCGATTGAAATAGTCTGAGTAGCTTTCATCATCACTCTGTTTAGCCATATTGAAAATCGCACGTTCATATCGCTTATTGATTTCCGGTGACAAGTTTCTTCCTATCGCCTCTATCAACGTGGAACATTTCTCCTTTTCTGAATCCGATATGGTGAAGTTGCTATATCTTTTGAATATATCTTCACTGAGAGCGGTCAGAAGAATTGCAATTTTTTCTTTTTCTTGCCTTCTTTCTAATCCACTGGCTATGATGTAGTTTTCCCAGGAACGTTTGAATAGTTTAAAATTTTCTGAGATGTCTCCATCCGATAGTGATACTGGTTTCGGTAATGGAATATTCAAACTCGTGTTTTCAACATAAATCTGGTTTTTTTCATAGTGTTGCAATTTTTGTTCCAACTCTCTTATCTTGTCTTCCACACTTGTCATCTTTCGGCCCTTGTCAAATGTGTCGCTAATTATTTCACTTTCTCGCTTTCCTCTATCTTCTTTCAGGATAACCTGACACCATGTTTTAAGCTTATTATAATGGTTATGCCCTGAACTTGGGAACTGTCCCAGAAGATACTCGAATAGTAGCTTTTTCAACTATAATTGAGACTAGGTGAAGTAATGCTTTATTTAACTCAATAGCTGTCTGACACTCTGACGTGAGATGTACTGAGTGCTTCTAACATCATAATATTAATCATATAACAGGCTTTTATCGGTATTTCCGAGGAAGTAAAAGTCATTTATATCTCTGGTTGTGAGTGTAGTAGAAAGAGTGACTCTAGTAGAAAGTAACTGGTTGATTCTTTCACATATCAACTCAGAGCAGTGTCAACATTCTTTTATGATTGTCAAAAGGTCTGGTCAGCCTGAACATCATAATTGCCCATGTAAATATTGATTTTTTTGGTGAGTTAGATAGTTGTACATAGTTTTGCTCAGCCCCAACAGTAAATCAGATGAAGAAGCATATTATGCTCATGGATGAAATTTTCATAGTTTGAGTTGAACCCCGATTCTGACATAAATAATTTTGAATAATTATACCGATTTTGACAGTTACTCAATTTTGACAGCTACCCTATTTTGACATTTACCCAAATGTGACATTCATGATATGTGACTTCCTTTCAAGGAACGTATAGTACACGTAGTTACTGCAGTCCAAAATACTCAAGAATTTTCTGAACATTGGAAAAAATGTCTCAAGGGTTTGACCCATTTTTTCTCTTGGCAGATGGGTATATGTAGCATTTGAAATTGCTACAATAAGTTTCAGTTTATTATCTTTATGATTAGTTTATTTTTATCTAGTGTATATAAATATTCACATGAAAAAGTTACATACCTACAAAGAACACTCAGTCATTTGATAGTCCTTGATGAATCAGATTATCTTTATTATGAAACACACAGCTGATTTAATTTAAAGATATTAAGTATTCAGATTATTTTTCCTGAGGCTCAGCATACCTGTAGGAAGTGATGATTTTAGCTTCGGCTTCGTTCTCTGATCCAATGAACAGGTCCTGAAAATTGGGGAAAACATTATTAGAGACTTACTCTGTTTTGAGGTAGAACAGTTAACTCACCTGTGGTGTTCCACGGAATGTTGGTGCAATTGGGGATTCTAGAGGTTCTTACAATTTCAGATAAAGTCGTTCGAATTATTTGTTTTCTTTAATTTTCCAGGATTCTTTTGTTGGTTAGGTATGTCCTTTTCTTGTTCTAGCGTGGTGCTCCGGTCGTTGTCAACATCAATAGTCTTCGTGACTCGCCGAGAAAAAAAGGAGAAGAAGAAAAAACAGTCATCTACCTTTATAACACTCATGGTCTTGCGAAAGCGAAAAAGAAGAATGAGAGATTCTTCTGTCTTTGGTTCCTGTTTTGAATAAGTTTATTTGACCTACTGGTTCCCAGCCTTATCTCGACCAATAGGATGCGAGGAAATATTTTTCTCTCGGATTTTTGTTGTTTCGTGAGCGGTCGGTGTTGAGGGTGGGGGGATAGTGGACTTGGAGAGACTTGAAGGTTCTTGAAGCTCTCGTCTTGAGCAGCCATGATGGAAGACGAGAGCCATTAAGTGTGGTGATGATATTCTTGATCACTCGATGCACATCAGGTGAAATATCAAACAAAAATTATTTTTTTCAACGTTCATCATCACCAATTTGGATGGGTTTTCGCCGTTTTGGAGTCATCTGGAGTCATGCCCACGCCGCGTGCCCCAGCCGAGATGCTGTTTGGCGCTTCTTCAACCCTTCTCAGAAGGTGAGTGATGCTTTCAACAACTGGTTTTGATGCAGGAGCATTATTGTACCGCGTTTCTTCCACGAACGTAGAACTGTAGGACATATTTTTTATACACTATAGGGTGCTAAGAGATGCTAGGAAGCAATAGAGGTCGGTCTGACCTGCCACTGATCTCCTGAGCTGCGTTTCGTTGGCACGCCGAGAGAAATACCCAGGACGAGGGGCTGCGGAACCCAGCACACTGGATCAGAGGGGGTCCCTTCCGTCCTTCTCTTCATGCTGCAGCTAATCCTCTGAGCTGTATGCTGTCGTCACGCCGGGAGGAATACCCAGGAGGAGAGACTGCAGAATCAAGCCCTGTGGATTAGTGGAAGCACCTTCTACTTCGACGCTGGACTTCTGGATTGACTTCTGTTAGCACGCCAGGAGGAATACCTAGGAGCAAGGGCTGCAGCACTGGGCCCAGCAGTTCAGCATAGATCTTCACCCATCGCAGTCACCTATGCTGCCAACATCTTCACACCAAGCGGACCGTGATAGGGGTGATATGGACCTCTGGAGAGGACCATCTCCCTGATTTCAACCAGGTTTCTGTTAGGGCCATTCAAAATCTCAAAAATTAACTTGATTTACCATATTCACGTGTAAAACTCCCTATGAAGCTTCACCATGGTACCATGAGACAGCGGTCTCAGTTTTACATTTTTTTGATGATTTTTTCAGCTTAACATTTAGTAGAATAATGACAATTGCCCCACGTATTTGATCATTTAGATATTTAGAAGTTATCAATATTTATCTGATATATACCTAGTTTGAAGTATGTGGTGGGACGTCCTCTACAGTGGTCTGAATGTGCCCTGTCTGTCTTTGGTGTAATAAATAGGTTGCAGGAATACACATTTGTTTCATTCTATTATCTGTCCATCTCAAAATTTTCAGGAAACATATTCTGAAAGTATTTGTTGCTTACCATCAGTTATAAATATTTATTTGGTTTTCTCAATTATCCAAATCAACTACTAGTCTACTATTAAATTGAGTGGCGTCCAAAACTCGAATATCAACCTCGAATCCATATCAACTGTTCTCTGGCAAACAGCAGCCGTTCGCAAGTGTCTTATTCTTTTTTATTCTAGCTGAATGAAATTAACCCTGATCGGGAAAATAGGTTACAGTGTTACACCTCGTTCATGACGTTACGAAAATACTGCAGAAAACAGAGCTAAGCATTATTGTTTACCTACTTTTCAGTCTCTTTTTCATTGGTTCATAATTGATTTCATCTGTGATGTTTACTACTGGCTATCGATTGGTATTTCTCTGTTCGTTGTTATTGATTCTAATTCTATTTTTGCTGTATATAAGGGATAATATTGTGATTTTTAGCCTACTAGTTATCGTTATTGCATTGGTAGGTAGTTGGTTCCTGGAATTGTCGCACATGACTGATTCAGTCCACAGGTATTTCGCCAATTCTCATTTTGAATTTCGAGTATCATTCTTGTAATTATTGTTGCCGTTATTTCCAAATGAATATAATTATTATGTAATTATTGAAGATGTCACTGTCAGTTTGATGACGTTCATTCTCTATTGACGGTAATGACACTAATGACGGATGACCACTATCTGCGAACCTCTGCATGCATCTTCCCGAATTTTCATCATTGTCATCATGGAACATTGACCCATTGTTCCCTTGCTATCATATATCATCACGAATACGGGCTTAATAAACGACTCACAATCAGCACCATATTCCGTAATGATGATTTGGCACTGTGTATCTTCGCCATTATGTACCTGTTCGCTGATTTGGCACTAATTCCTTGTCAGCAGCCGTTCGCAAGTGTGACTTATTCTTTTTTATTCTAGCTGAATGAAATTAATCCTAATCGGGAAAATAGGTTACATAAATGTCGTCCAACGTGTATATAGGGCCCGAAAATTCGAGTTTTTTGAGTAAAATTATTTTCTAAAATAATAATATGGGCGTTATAGGTTGTTACATTGTGATAATGGGTCATCGCACGGGAAGAAGATGATGACGTATTTCGCCCCACTTTTCAAGTCTACACTGGTCCTCAGTTGCGCATGACCGCGTTTGAAAATTTGAAGTTTCAAATCAAAACAATAATAACAGGCAATAATGTATTCTGACTTGAAATAGATGGTGATTTAATGATATTCCTTCTTTTCGGATGGTCTAGATACCTCTCTTCATATTATCGACATATTTTTCACTACACTGGTGAGGTAGAAATACCATGTACAGGGTGTTCGCAGATATATAACAAATAACACAAAAAGAAATGAAGAAAAAAAAAGATATTTCTAATGCAAAGAAATAAAAAGCGTATGCTTTGTAGCTGTGCTGAACACAGGCGGAATATGAATTTATATCCTACGAAAACTTATAATAGGTGGATATTACTATTTCTGAGAACATTCAGTGATAGGTACTTGTTATGTTTAAGCAGGATGTCTACGATAGATATACAATTAATTTAATATACAGAGTGGGCCATTGAAAACGAAACAGCGGCTCTGTAGGTCGGCAAAACCGGATTATGAAAAAAATCTGAAATATGCCAACTAAATTTTCGAGGGGGACATCGTTCTAAAATATTTTCAGCCTTGCGGCGTTGCCGCTTCTAACGAAAAGAAGCAACAACTTTGTTATTTCAAATGGAACACCCTGTATTTTATTGCATTTTTAGATTCTCCCTGGAAAGCTGATTTCATCAATGTATCACACTTGGGGTCTAGCAGGAATGATTACAGAGATATAGGGTGTTCAAAATCGAGATTTTACAACTTTAGGATTTTTTTGAGTCGAAACTATTCATTATTGGTCAAAACGGCTTTTATGTCCCTATCTCAACTTTTGATGCACTATCTACTGACATTTCATTGTAACAGATACAGGGTGATCAAAAGTCTGAATCTTGAACCACCCTGTATTTGTTTCAAATAAATGTCAGTAGATAGTAAAAAAAGTTGAGATAGGGACATGGAAGCCGTTTTGAGCAATAATGAATAGTTTCGACTCAAAAAAATCCTAAAGTTGTAAAATCTCGATTTTGAACACCCTATATCTCTGTAATCATTCCTGCTAGACCCCAAGTGTGATACATTGATGAAATCAGCTTTCGAGGGAGAATCTAAAAAAGCAATGAAATACAGGGTGTTCCATTTGAAATAACAAAGTTGTTGCTTCTTTTCGTTAGAAGCGGCAACGCCGCGGGGCTGAAAATATTTTAGAACCATGTCCCCCTCGAAAATGTAGTTGACGTGTTTCAGATTTTTTTCATAATCCGGTTTTGCCGACCTACAGAGCCGCTGTTTCGTTTTCAATGGCCCACTCTGTATATTATAGAAATAGACGAATAACTGTTACTTGAACAGTGAATCCAGATTGAACATCATATTTTATAATTCGCTGATATCAGAAATTTTCTTGATATTATGTTCGTTTTCATACTTGATAAAGATGTTTCCATGGTTACTCCAGACAGTACCGCTTTTTCCGACGGCCTTCATAATTTTTTGCTGTTCCATGGTCAGATCTTTCCTTATAACTATGCGGATATTCTTCAGCCACTTTTTATTGCCATAAACCATATTTTTGAAGTAAACAGAAGTAAATTTTACGATTATCGGTCGATATTTAGCGGCACTTGCTCTTCCAATTCTGTAGCAGTTTTCAATAGAGGACTTATCTATATGTAGTTTCATTTTATCGGAAAGTATATCAAAAATCAAGTTCTCACAGTTTTCCTGGTTCGATTCTCGGATGCCATATATCAGAACATTTTTCTTCCTCATATATTGTTGAAAGAGTTCCTGACTTTTCGATAATATTTTTGTAGGTGTAGGAGATTATTATAACCCTCGATATATTATATATTGTATTGACGTGGTATTGTGTAGTGATGACGACGGTATAGTATCAACATATTTATTATAAATGATTCATGTATGGATAAAATACTGTTAGAATTATTCTACATCAGTTAGATATTGTTACAATGGCGCAGTCGGTGGAAGGAGAAGATAATAATATCATACAAATCAATTATGAGGACTCTGAAGAGAATGTAGCTGAAACTAATATTCGAGGTAGAAATTTTGATGGATGTGACAGCAGCAATGCCATGATGATTGGGAAGGAAGAATTGAATGAGATGATGGAAAAATGGATGAATATTGCCACCACAAGTAAGAATCCAATGCAGATAGATCCATTTACTGGTACTAATGAGGACCCAAATGCCTGGATTAGCTCTTATGAATTTATGGCATTATCACGGAAATGGATTTCTGATTCGGAAAAAATATACAATTTGAGATTCAATCTAACTGGTATAGCATTGAGGTGGTTTGAAGATAAATTAAAAACAGAAATCAATGATTTCAATTGGATACATTGGAGAATCAGTTTCATATCTACTTTTGACGATGAAATTGTTCACAAATGGCAGAAAGCTATAAACTACAAGTTCAGGTTTGGTTCATTGATGGAATACTTCTTTGAGAAACAACGATTACTGATTTGGGCTGATGCAAAGATTTCTGAGGAATCAAAAGTTGCACTGATCATCTTAGGCTTACCCGACTACATTCAGACTCAATTATGTAACAAAAGCGTAAAAACTAAAATTGAATTATTAAATGCTTTGAAATGTATGAAAATGCGGGAGAGACATTATGAATCAAGAAATGGGTTCAATAGGTATAGGGAAATAGGAGACAGTTCTCATACCAGATTTGAAGAGAGAAGAGGAACTGAGAATAGAATACCCGATAGATCACTGATGGAAAGAAGAGGGATCGAAAGTAGAAATAATGTTCATGTCAATAATAATTATTGCAGCAACTATTCAAACGGAAATGATGTAATAAATGGAAATGAAATTTACAATACTTTTTCAAATTATTCCATACAAAAGAATAAGGATGATAACATACAAGATGTACTAATTAATGGTATTAAAGTGAGTGCTCTTTGTGACACTGGTTCAGACATAGATTTGATAAACGAGAGTATAATTAATCAATATGATATATCAGTCTCCAAAACAAATATAAATATTCGAAGCCTTGCTGGATTTACCAGATGCTCTCGAAAATGTTCTTTAGAGTTAAAATTTCGAGATAAATTGGTAATAATAACAGCTGTTGTAGTGAAAAATATTCCATATGATTTGATTTTGGGAAAACATACTCTGAAAAATCTCGATATGTTCAGGAGAAATGAATCTCTCGCCATAGAAATTTCACACAAATATATTGAAGAAAACTTTCCAAATCTTCTCAATTATTCTGATATAACTCCATCAAAATTTGAAATAGATTTTGAATTGCGATATGATGCGAACGTAATAAAAATTAAACCATATAGATTTTCATGTAGTAAAAAGGAATGGATTCATAATAAAACAAAAGAAATGCTCCGTAATGGCATTATAAGAAAATCTTACTCCCCATATGCTTCTCCGTGTGTTGTGAAAACAAAAAATGATGGATCGTTTAGATTCTGCATTGATTATAGGCAGTTGAATGAACAAACGGAATTAGATCCTTTTCCATTTCCAACAATAGACACTATAATTGAAAAGTTTGGTGGCTGTAAATATTTCACTAAAATCGACCTGAAGGATGGATTTTGGAACATCAGCATTTCGGAGGAGACAAGAAAATTTTCAGCTTTCGTGACAGAAGATGGGCACTTTGAATTTAATAGATTACCATTTGGCTGGAAGAATTCGAGTGCAAAATTCCAGAGAATAATGCAGGAAGTTTTAGGAGAGTTGTTGGAAGGAAAAGTTGTTGTTTATATAGATGACATAATGTGTGGTGGGTATACATATCAGGAATGTGAAAAAGTGACCATCAAAATTTTGGAAAAATTAAACTGCCAGAACTTGAAAATAAACATAAAGAAGAGTTTATTTTGTGTCTCGGAAGTAATTTTTTTGGGCAGACAGATCGACGGAGATAGCAAGAAAATGAGGGGTGATTTAGTCGATAAGGTGAAAAATATGAAAAGACCATATGATTTGAAATCTTTACAAAAATTTACTGGGTTAACAAATCACTTTAGATGTTACATAAAAGATTATGGAAAAATTGTAAGGCCGTTAGACGAATTGAAAGGAAAGAACAAAAACTTCATTTGGACTGATAAATGTGAAGACGCTTTTTCCAAACTCATATGAATGATTACATCAGAACCTATTTTAAAAATTGCAGATCCTAGACTGGGATATGAACTATCAACAGATGCTTCGTACTCTGGATGTGGTGCGATTTTATATCAAAGAGACCCAAACGAAATTAAAAGCCGTCAGTTAAGAGTAATAAGTTATTTCTCCTACACTTTTTCAAAAAGCGAACAGAATTATTCTGTAACTGAGAAGGAGTGTCTTGCAGTTGTTAAAGCCGTAAAATATTTCAGAATTTATTTGGATGGTAAAAAATTTTTAGTCCATACAGACCATCGAGCACTCACACAATTGTTGAGCACTGGAAATCTCAGAGATCGCCTAGCAAGATGGCAATTATTTTTAAGATGTTTCGATTTACAAATAAACCACAAAAGGGGAAGAGAATTACAAGATGCAGATGCAATCAGTAGATTATGCATTGATGTTCCTACAGATGTTCCGGAAGTATTCTGGTGCAACTTGAACATTAATAATCTTGATCTGATGGATGATGGAAGATATTTGGTGAAAACGAAGGAGATGGTGAAAGAAATTTTAACACTTTACCACGATGACGAATACTCTGGAGGACATGATGGATATTACAAGACGTACTATAAAATCAAGCACCGATTCTTCTGGAAGGGAATGAGCAAAGATATAAAGAAATATGTACAAACCTGTTCAGTATGTCAGCATGTTAAATTTAAATATTTGCCTAAACCAAATTTTGTTCATCTAACAACTTGTTCTCAACAACCGTTCGAAACAATTCATATAGACTTCGGAGAGATATCGAAAAAATCAGACCTGAACAGGAAAACGAAATCGTTCATTATTATTATCGATGAAGCAACCAGATACGTTTCAGCTAAAGCAATAAAGGAAAGTTCAACTGCAGTTAAAAATTATATGAACCATCTACCATATCTAGAAAAAATAAAAAATATTGTTAGCGACTGTGGAAGAGCATTCATGTCTTCAGAACTAAAAGAATGGGCTTCATCTAAGGGCATCAACTTGATTCATACCACCCCATATCATCCAGCAGGTAATGGCATTGCGGAAAGAGCAGTTCGAGAATTGAAGACCTACCTGAAATGTTACGAAGATTTTCCAGGTGGATGGAAAAAGTGTTTAGAGGCATCAGTTCAGCATCATAACTATTCGCATAATGACTACTTAGGTTGTTCACCAAATTATAAGTTACATGGGAAGACGACAATACTACAAGCCGATAGAGACCTAGGAATAGAAGTATGTTCCAGAGAGAATCCTAAGACTTTGGAGGAACAACGCAAATATAAGGAAAAAGTACAAAAACAGGCAAACAAGTCAAGAAAACTTAAACCACCCCGGTTGAGAATAGGCGACTGGATATTAGTACGAACACAACGAGTCGGAAAAGATTATATAACAAGAGGTCCTTTTCAAATAACGAAGGTCAAGTACATTGATGGGATTCTTGGATATGTTCACTTCAAAGTTGATGAAATGGAAGAGACAGCACATATATCGAATATACGACAGTTTCATCACAGGAGCGATGATTTTTTTGAAGGGGGAGTTCTGTAGGTGTAGGAGATTATTATGACCCTCGATATATTATATATTGTATTGACGTGGTATTGTGTAGTGATGACGACGGTATAGTATCAACATATTTATTATAAATGATTCATGTATGAATAAAATACTGTTAGAATTATTCTACATCAGTTAGATATTGTTACAATTTTTATTTGTTCCTCTTGTGATGCCAAAGAGAGCTACCTCAGGAACAGACGACAGAAAGTACGACTTCAAGAAGAGTCAAACTATGTGGACCCCCAATCTGGAGTCCCGCAAGGTTCTATTTTGGGTCCACTGCCTTTCAATATTTACATCACACACATTTTGAGGAGTTTAAAATATTGTAAATTTCATTTATATGCTGATGATACCCAGCTGTATTACTCCTCTCTATACTCTGCGATATATGATGCTTGTGCCATGATTAATGAAGATCTAGGGTCTTTTATTGATATGGCAAGGGATCACTGTCTCATTATAAATGCAAGCCAATCTAACATAATTGCATTTGGACCCAAAAAATACCAATCTATTATGAAAAATTCAGTTAATATCATCATGGAAGATACTCCTATGATTATTTTAGATGAAGGAAAGAGGCTTGGTGTTATTATAGACAGTAAGCTCAGATTTGAGAGATTCATTAATGAACTTGTCCAAAGAGCATACTCCACAATTAAGCTCATTTATAGTAATAGACATTTGCTATCTGTGTATCTCAAAATAAAAATATGCGATAGCTTAGTTTTGTCCCTGTTCAACTATGCGGATTGCGTTTATGGACCGAATTTTTTTTTTTGAAGGCTTCATTCAAATAGTTCACAATCTGATTATTTTCAATTTCGTACATACATGTTTCGGACACTATTTGAAAAACAATTCTAAATCAGCATGTAATGCTGGTCTCGGAACTTCTTAAGTCTACACTTTTTCATTTCATTGTTACTGCCCAATCTGATTTTCGTATATAGTGATGTTATTGTTAGAGATTCTCTTAGACAGTTCATTTTTAAATATTTTTTTGTTTACGGCTTCCCTCAGAGCCACTGAGAGACAGTTAAAAGTTTTGATACATTTAATGAGAGGGTTATTTAAAGCAATGTTCGTTCTTGTGGACTCGATGTATATATTTCGTTGATTCCTTGTCTCATAGAGATGGACTTCATGGTTTAATTCAATTCGTGAATTACACTTCTGTTCAGATTTGCAAACCTTGTACATAAATTTACTCTGTTCAATTTTCAATCTTTCTGAGATTGGTAAAATGCCAGTTTGCTTATAAACCAATTTTGTTGGTGTTCTGAATTCAATATTGAATAAAACTTTTACAATTTTATTTTGTAGTTTTTTTGCTTTCTCAAATAGTGTACGCCCACAGGATCCCCATAAGGGAATTAAGTATCTGAAAATAGATAAAAAGTATGCATTATAGATTTGAGTATATAGTTTGTGATCAAGATAGTCTCTACATCGATAGATCGCTCCGATCATCGGTACTACTTTATTTTCAATGTGGTCAATATGTTTACTCCAATTCATTTTGTCGTCTACAACTAGGCCAAGATATTTTGTATTTTCAACTCGTTGTATCTCCTCTCCTCCAATTTTTATGTTGATCTCCTCAAAGTTTGTATTTCTTTGCGTAAACACCATAAAGGTTGTTTTTTTTTGTATTTATTTTGAGTTTGTTTTTTGTTATCCAATGATTATACAAATTTAAGTCAGAATTTATTCTTATCTCTAAATTTTCGTGGTTTTCGTTACTGTAGATTAGGACGGTGTCGTCTGCAAAAGTAAAGTATCTCCCAAGTAGTTCTACTTTTTCTAGGCTCCTAACATGTAGTGAGTACAGAGGGGTCCTAATACAGACCCCTGCGGCACTCCACAATGTATATTCATTACTTCGCTTCTAATGCTGTCTATGCAAACATATTGTTCCCGATTATATAGATATGTTTTCAAAAGTGTTAGTAAATTGCCACGTATTCCCATTTTTTCCAATTTTTCGAGTAAGATCCTGTGATCTACTACATCGAAAGCCTTTTGTAAGTCAATAAATACCGCTACGACATATCTTTTTTCATCTAGATTAGAGGAGACAAAATTAACAAAATCAATGGTAGCACTCATTGTATTACTTTTAGGTTGGAACCCGTACTGGTATTTGTCGAAGTGGACGTCTCTTTCGATAAATTCAATAATTCTTGACTTTACGATAATCTCAGTAATTTTTGATAGGCAAGATATTACAGTTATTGGTCTGAAATTATCAATTCGACTAGTTGGTCCTGTTTTATGAATTGGGGTCACCCTACCAATCTTGAGAATGTCTGGGAAAATACCCTGTTGAATCGTTTTATTTATCAAGTTGACCAGGATTGGTGCAATTGCATCTTGTAATAAGATTAGATCCCTTGTAGTTATTCCATCATCTCCTGCTGCCGAATTTTTATTTAGTTCCTTGATTACTTTATGCATTTCTTCAACATTAGTACTGCGAAGAGATATGGCTTCATTTCCCTCGACCTCCTCAAGATCAATATGGGGACCTTGTAAATTACCCCCAATCTTATCAATTATTGTTTTCCCTACATTCACAAAATATTTATTGAATTGTTGTGCAATTTCTTTTTTACAATGTATTGTTTGACCATCCATTACTATACATTCAGTTTCCCTTTTATTGGTTTTTCCTTTTATTAAACCATTTATGAATTGCCACTGCTTTTTTGGGTGGTTGCCTGTGGATTCCCACTTTTTCTCAAAGTAATCTTTTTTTAGTTGTCTTCTAATTTTATTAATGTGATTTTTTTGCTGTAAGAATTGCCTAGCTATAATTGGGTCTAATGGGTTTTTTGTTTTTCTCTATATAATCTATCTCTAATTTTCAATAGGTCTGAAAACTCTTTTGTTATCCAGTCCTTATTCTCATATATTTTCAAATTGAATGTTTTTGTTGATTCCTTTTTGCAAACCTGAACCAGTCAATTCAAACAAAAAATACAGAAAGTACAGAACTCTTGTCTGCGTCTGATACATGGTATAAGAAAACGAGAAAGAATATCTTATAAACTTAAAGAATCTGTCTGGTTGAACATGGAAAACAGAAGGCAACTGCACTCGTCCTGCCTCTATAATAAAATTATCACCACCAAATGTCCCCCCTACCTGTTAAAATTCAGAACTGATGTACATACAATCAATGTACGGTTCAAAGGACTTCTAACGCCGCCTCAATTCAAAACTGAATTTTTCAAACGCTCGTTCAGTTACCAAATTTGCAATGTATACAATAACTATATTCCTACCCATATGAAATCCTTGTAATTGTCAAAATTCAAAACCAGTCTTGAGCTAAAGATGAGTGAAAATCAGATCTGAACAATTTCTAAGACCCTCCTCAGTGAAAAAATCTAATAATATTAAAAGGATGCTGTTCAAGTTAAGTTAGCTCCAATCTGATTTTTGAGACCTTTAAAGGTTGAGTGGAAAAACAAGGCAATAGTAGGTTCACCTACTATATGGATTGAACTTCGCCTTTTATTTTCAGTCCATATTATCTAGTTATAAAAATGTATGTCAATATTGTCATATCTCCCGCTTATAATTTTATATCGTCCGTGTTATTGATGTGTGTGGGAGTATAGGAGAATATACCCAAAGAAAAGGGTGATCTTCCGGTGAGATATGGCAAGGACAGCCGTTACAACCGATACAACAAGGCCAGCAGACTCTGACGTAAACAGCTCGTGACGTCACCAAGAGAGGCCAGTGTTTTATTTTATCGCTTGTCGACTAACGCGTCAGTTCGTGTTAATTCATCGGTGATTCACGTATGTTTTTGAAACGGTCCCGAATTCTCTTGTTGTTCATTCATCAAAATAATTGGCGGAAAAATTACTGTTTTGTGAAATATTTTGTGTTGTGATCGGCGAAATAACAATGCCATTCAAGTGTTGTGTTTCCTTTTGTCGGGGGAATTATGTGGGTGGTTCAAAAGTTCATGCTTTTAGTTTCCCGTTGGACGAGGAGCTATCGAAAATGTGGGTATATGCAATTCACCGCGAGGATTTTACTCCATCTAAGTTCAGTAGTAAACAGAGCTTAATTTATAATGATGAATTAATAAAAGAAGACAATTACTCTTTTATAAAAAGTATAAGTAGAGGAAAAATAGAAAAGCTTTGATTGTGCAGTTAGTTTTGTATTCGTATATTATAGTCAACAAAATCATCTCTGAATTGGAGGAAATTTTCTTGAATGTTCATAATAAACGGGCATTTTTGATTCTCATTCTTAAGTTTCTTTCTGAAAACGGTCATTTGCCTCGTGGCAATGAATGCAGAGTTCATTCCAATGATCAAATTGCAACTATCATATTAACATGAACTATAAACTCTCTACTTAAAAAGGTAAAACTGCAATTATCATGATATTTATCATGAAGATATTTGACTAAAACGATCCAAATTTCACCTTCTTTTTCACCTGTCTTCTGGATGGCATTTAGAACAAATTTCCCTTCTTTTTTCATCATATTGGACACTTTATATATAATTCAACTATAAATATAATTTTCTTGAGATTAATCCATATTCAGTGAAAAGAAGGAAGAATATCATTCAAAATAATGGCGTGTGTAATGTCATTCGAAAGCAATCTATTGACATTTGACATCTCGTATTTTGATTGACTATTGATCAAATGGTCGTCATCTGGAATGCTTGTTCACTAAATATGAAAAACTCGCCATAAAAATCATATTTCCTGTTGAATTTTCTATACAAAAATGTGCCATCGAAGTACATCATGAGTATATAAAGTGTCCAATGACAAAATAAGAGCAAGTAGCTTCAAATGCCCCCAACACAAGGGGAGAAAGAAGGCGAAATTTCGAACTTTTTCTTGAAATATCTCAATAAATAGTGGTTTGTTCACATGTTCATTATGAAATTCGGTTTATCAGACAAAAATACGTGAGTACCGAAAACAATTTTCAAAAAAAAAACCATCGCATGATAAATGCAGTTTTACCCTTAAAAATTACGGTTTCGAGTGTAACGATCCACTTGGGTGAAAAATCCAACAACAGAAAATTGAAAACACTCACTGGTTATTTTTTCAGGTAATAGGAATTCTCCAAGATAAATATAGGTAATTGTAACAAACGGCATGTCAATCAAAATAAAATACATTTTCCACAATTTTCTTTCGATCAATCTCACGATAAGTTTATGTTTTGCGGGTCCTGTATAAGTAGGTGTGAAGTTTACCTTCACCACAATTTTTGCCAATATATTTAATTCGAATGAGTTGCTGTAGGTGGATATTTGTGTTTTATCCTGGTTTTTGCTTTAAAACTTCGTTTTTCCATATTAAAATCGAATGGGGTGCGAAGAAGGGCTCAGTTGACGACTGGCATCCTTTTTTAACCGGAAGCCCTTCAAAAAACAGCAAAATCGGCTCAATGATGATCTAAAATTAAAATCGAAATACGCGGTAAAATAGGCCTTATCATTTCTTTTGTCTCATTGATACTGATTTACTGAATTATTTTGTTGTTTAATAAGTCATATATTATCATACTGCCTCAGAGAGTTGATTTTGAGCAGTTATTGTATTATTTCACACTGATCTGAAGAGTTGATTTCAGTCAGTCAATTTATATTTCTTGTTGTTGCAATAATTGTACACTGCTTAGGTAACAAGTCTTGAGCCATCTAGTAACATTTGAAGTACATTACTTGTCATTGCAGAATTTATTTGTGAATAAAAGCATATTCATCCCCATCAAACTCGGTATTTTACTGAGCCTAACGTACCCACCCATTTGTCCCGCTGAACTACCAGTGTCTAGTTTCAAACGGTATCAAACTGGGCACTTAAAACACTTTTTCTGTTGTCAATACAACTAAGATTTAAAACACCTATAGTGAATCTTAAGTAACCCATCAACCAAACTCAGGGGTAAATAAAATTCCATTCCATTTTTTTTACTACTCACCCCCCGAGATTTAAAGGCATAACACATTCGATCGAGTCTGGAACCACGGACTCCTCGCCAAGCTTCTATCTTATGGCTTGTCTCCCCAACTATGTTCTTTGCTAGCTAGTTCCCTCTCAAACAGGTCTCTCCATGAAGTGGTCGACGGAGTTTCATCTGACTCTCCTACTGGTGTTCCGCAAGGATCAATTCTAGCACCAACATTATTTTTACTCCACATCAATGATTTGTTAGAAGCAACTTCATGTCCAGTACACAGCTTCGCGGATGATAGTACCCTCCATACCGCCTTCTCTTCCAGGGCTCCACCCAGCAAACATGATTTTTGCGGCCCTCTAAAGGTACAATGAAACTTGCCGGCGAGCGGTAACAGCGGTTCTCTATTGTACAACTAAATTGGGCCGGCTAGCCCGTGTCCCGGCGGCCGACAGCTGACCGCCTCTCTAGAGCCATCAGTATGCCGCTTATTACATTGCAGGGCTTCTGGTGAGCAGAATCAAGTACTCAAATGTACTGCACTCATGGCATATCTTCGGCCCGATTGAGACTTTTCAGAGACTGCCATTATTGGCCGCTTGAGTATTTTTATTCTCTCGATAGAGGAGTTTTTCAGGGCCGTTGGTTAACGAGGTTGAATGAATTCAATATGCATGGTATTCTATTTCTTGATGTTCCATTTTTCAACTAGGTTTGTCAAATATATACAGGGTAATGCATATATCTCAGAGAAAATAGGTTTTTTGATAGGTATCCCAGTTTATATCACCACTTGGAAAGCAACGTATCTTATTTTCACTCAGATTTGCATCACTCTCTTTATTTTCAAACTGCTAAAAAAAGTGGAACTTCAATAAACAGAATTGAGGTCTTCGAGTTTTTTGTGAATCCTCTGGGTATAACAGAACTGTGGAATTCACTCCTTACCTGAAGTTGTTGAATAAAAACATAAAATCTCTGAGATGGCATCCTGATATCACAGTTATTTTCGGGAACTAGCAGTATAAATACCCCATACAAAAACAAGAACTGAAAATATTCATGTGTGTATATTATTGCCATGATCACAACCAATACATATCATAACTATGGAAACATCAAACATCTTGATTCTAGTTCTACGTATCACTCTGTATACTCATCATGAAAAAGTACCCACAATTTCCAATAATATGTATTTGTGTTTCATCAAGCAGGATAGATATTTGTTCTTCCACTTGTTTCAAAAAGTTGCTAACTCTAGGTCAAAAATTACATCACCTATGTACCTACCAAATAACTTGAAAGTTATGTAGGTAATCAGTTATTATATTGATCAAGTTATTGTCAACAATAGAGTTCAATCCACAAGAAAACAATTCCCAGATATGGAGAACCTTACTCTTCATCATATTGATATGAGTGTTGCCTGGAAGTGAGATATCATATACCATGAAGAAATGTATATCATAGTCTAGATCATTGTGTGATTTCTTCATTAATATCTGTGATTGATGGGCTTCTGGTTGTTGATTTTGTAGCTGAAAGATTGAATGATTTCATTCTCTACTAATCCAAAACATGCAACATTATACATACCTACAGTAATTCTGGAAATATAACTGTTTCTCCAAGTAGGTACTCTTTGATTTCCGTTTGGAAAATAGAGTTATGATTCATATGTAATGAAAGTTCATGCATCTTCAAAGTCCTCATATATTATCATATATCCGCTGAACATGTCCAAACTATCATTGCATCTGTTTGTCCAATGGTGTTTGTAAAATTATTGTCTAAAATTGGAGAATTATTTAGCTGTGCAAGTCTGCATATATGTTTTTTCCTTACTCACTCTGTATTAATTTCAATGCCCTTCCATTTCGTATGAAAATCCACTAGAAAACCAATCACGAACTAAACACGACAGTACTAAAATCTCTGTTGAGAGTGTTGCAACAACATAAACAAAGAAATTAATATACGCCATACTGAATCATTGTTACCACTGCAAAATGATCAAAATAAAAACGCACGCGAGCGAGGGATGCCAACGTTGGGTGAGTGATCATGGCACACTCCGTTGAAATTTTGATGGCCCTTGGACTTGGATACATACAGCGGAAGACTACCGGCTAGGAAACAGAGGCCCATCATAACTATGTGTACATTCTGCCTTCGTCACATAATCCTTCGAAATTATATGGAGGGCCTTTCGAGGCATGCCGACATCGACATTTGCCCGCCGTTCTCGCCATGGGCCCGGCTCTCTACCGCCTGTCGATGTTTGCTGGGCCAATACCAGCCAGGCAATTCAGAAACGAACGAGGGAGAAATGTTGACAACATAAATATAGACTTAGCAACAATTCTCGAATGGGGATAGGGTGTCAACTTTCCGGCATGTCATATAATCAATTTTATGAATCAATTTCCACTCAGAAGCACGTGTTGATTTTCAGTGATTTAAGTAATTTTCAGAACAACTATTATCATTTCAACACTCACCTAAAAGTGACCAAACACCAATCTAAAACATATATCAAGCAAATATATAATATATGTAATTGTTGGCAAACTTGTTAATGGATCATCAATTCATTTCCTCCCAAATCAATCCATCCTACCAATTCTGATACCTGTGCCCAAAAGAGCTTCAAGGCTTAAAATCATCGTGAGTGTAAAAAGTTATATTTGATAAGGATCGCGGCAAAAAACGCGCGACGATAAATGCATTGTGGGTTGCCTGACCTCTAGTAGCTATTTTGAAAGAAATAAAATTCTTTATATAATATGTAGCAATCAGGCAGCAGAACATATGCAACCAGTAACACGAGCTGAAGAAAGGACATGAGACATGATTGACACATGACTTTAGGTATCTTCATAATACATATATACAGAGTACAGCGGTTTCAGCACATCTTGCCCTCAAAGCTCATGAGAAGATGCCATTCATTTTGCATGAGCTGGCACATTATATTTTTTCAAATGCGCGGCATGAAATATTCCACGCTCGCGAGTGTCACAATCAGGTGAGACCAAATCATAGGTATGTTAGATATTTCATTCGATATCATCGACAACATCCCGTATTTTGATATTTTGAGAGCTGATGTCACTTTTGAAAGATAATGAATTAATTCGGTTTGTCAATCATCGAGAGGTTGAATCTGTGCGCGAGAGGGATATTTTATGTATTTTGGTCATATTAATAAATACTGCCGACGTTAAAAGGGGTATTTACTATCACTTCAGAAGTGGTGTTCGATTTCGCGGCCAAAAATTTCTATTGAGACGTTGTATCTGTTCGAAAGGAAGGTGCATTTTAGAAATCAGACAGAAGAATCAAGACGAAGAGAGGCCGAGTCGTTGATTAGGTTGGGTTTGGTTTGGTACATGTTTCGAGGTGTAGGTAAGCGTCTATAGATAAGTTGAAGTAGTCTTGGCTGATAAAATGATACATCCTGATTCTGATTCCAATATTCTGGCAAATGGAGTGGTTGATGATGCGGAGAGCACAACTCCAGCAGCAAGTAGTAATATTAATCATGGGGTAGATTTCCAAAATATGATGTTCAAAATGACAGAATTGATGACAGCTCAGTTGAATATTTTGAATAACAGTAAGACACAGTGTGTTGTGTCTCAAGTACCATCGGTGTTATGGCATTTTGATGGGGATAGGGAGCGATTTAGAGCAAAAGAATGGTTAGATACGATCAATTTGAGTAGTACTTTGCAAAATTTAGATGACATTTCCAAAATTAATATTGCTCGCGCATACTTGAGGGGTCCGGCAGTAGCGTGGTTTGATAGAGTTGGTAGGGGAATTGCCAGATGGGAAAATTTTGAATCTCAATTCAGATCAACATTCATTCAAACAATTTCTACCGCGGATCGCTGGGATAGAATGCGTTGTAGGATACAAAAGCCTGCGGAAAGTATATCTAGTTATTTTCATGATGAGGTGAGACTTTTATCAGAATTGAATCTACCATTCGCAGAGCAAAAATGTGAAATTTTGAAGGGATTGCATAAGGCAGATATAGCGGGAAATTTGATAATCAAAAATCATTTGACGATTGATGATTTGTGGCAAGATTTATTACTTCTTGAGCAAGTGTATGAACGTATGAGAAAATCTAGATATGTTAACGACGATAGGAGTAGACCAATAACGAATGAGGGCAAAGGGCATGAGGTAGTTTGTTATAACTGTGGTTGTAAGGGTCATTTGAGAACAAAATGCAACAAACCTAAACAACAACTCTGCTATGGATGTTTTCAACCTGGTAATTTCAAAAAGAATTGCACAAAATTTCAAGCAAATGCAACTGTCACAGAAACGTCAAACATGGGTGGGAACGCGTCCGTTAACATAGTCTCGGGAAGGGAATGTACCACAGATTCTCTCTCACGATTCATACGCGAAGTCAAATTAAACGGTATACCACATCAAGCGCTGATTGATACTGGTAGTGCAGTATGCACTATCACCGAAGATGCAGTTACCAAAGGGAATCATTCTGTGGAAAATGATTCGATAGTTTTATCTGGTTTTGGAGGAACATCTGTTCAAAGTTCAGAAGCCGTACGAGAATTTTTGGAAATCGATAACATCAAAGTCTCTAACGTGACAATGCATGTTGTCCCAAATTCTGCTCAGAGTATAGATGTTATACTAGGGCGCACTTTTACTGAACAAGATTGTTTGGGATATGTCCGAGTTGGCAAAACCTTGAAGTTCCTATGGAAGGATGAATTGCCATTTCCTGAGATGATTCAAGATGAAGCTGGTGAATCAATTCCATTGGTTGCGAATGAAGTTGTGGATATTCCAGCAAACTCTGTGATGCTTGTGACTGCGACGATGGGAGAAGAACAAGTCTGCGTTCCGCTGGAGAATCGAGAAGGTTCTAGCTGTCGAGTCAAGAAGATGCAGGAGTTGGGAAGAATTTCTTCACACATCAGTGGAGTAGACACTGAAATGGAATTGATCACTGAAGATATGATTAATATTGAATCAGGTATCGAACCAGAGACTAGGGCCAGGTTAGTAAACCTTTTCAATCAATATCGAGATTGCTTTTCTTTCAATTTGTCAGAATTGGGTTGCACAGATCTAATTCGTATGGACATAGTAGACAATTGTAAACCGCTAGTATGCAAGCCATATCGTGCAAGTCTTTCAGAACCTACTGAAACAGCGGACATTGTAAAGGAATGGCGCGAGTGCGGTATCGTAACAGACACTGATAATTCATATGCGAGTCCCGTGATTCTTGTATCGAAGAAAAACGGGAAAGCTCGACTTGTAGTAGACTACAGAAGAAAAAGAAAAAGGCAGCCAGGGGAACTCCATCCAATATCTCCTCCAAAGAGACCATTTGAAAGGATTCATGCCGATCATCTAGGTCCTTTCGTGAAATCGAAAAGAGGTAATTATTATGTTTTGATGATTGTATGCGCATTAACAAAATATGTCAAGTTGTATGCTATGGAAGATACATCAACAAGAATCAAGACCAGAAAGTTTGAGAACTTCTTCGGATTGTTTGGAATTCCGAAATTGTTGGTCACAGATCGAGGAACCTGTTTCACTTCGAAAGATTTTGGTGAATTTTGTAGAGGTCTGAATATTGACCATACACTAAATTCTAGTCGTTGGCCTCAAGCAAACGGACAGGTAGAAAGAGTTAATCGGACTCTTTTGTCTGCAATGGCTACTACTGTAGAAAGTGAAGACAAATGGGATAATATTTTGGATAAAGCAGAGAGGAGCCTGAACACGTTTCATAATAAAACAATTGGAAAAAGTCAATTCGAAGTACTCCATGGTTATCTACCTAGTTTTGGAAAAGATAAATTGGCAGCAAGAGTAGCAGAAATAGAGTGGACTCCTGCTGAAGAAAAACAAACGGAAATAAGAGAAAGAATTGTTGGAGAACAGAAAAATTATAAGGATCGGTACGACAAAAAGCGATTCATTGGATTGAATTATGATGTCGGAGAAATAGTATTCGTTCGGGGAACAACAATACCGGGTGAATCGAATAAGTTGAAACTTAAGTATAAAGGACCATATAGAGTTATAGAAATATTACCCAGTGATACGTATCGTTTACATAGCCTGGACTCTGGTCGAAAGATCGTTACCACTGCACACGTTTCACAATTGAAATCATATGCAAATCATGAAGAATCAGAAGATGAGGAAAGTACAGGAAGAGAAGATGAGTTTCGACAAGAAGAGAACGGAGGTATAGAAGAAAATGAAGACTATCACGCTGTAGTTAGCGAAGACGAGCACCTACAGGTAAGAAGAGAAAGTAAACAAGAACAAGAAAAAAATGAAGAAGACAAGTGTAGTGAAGTTGATGTGCGGGCCAAAGAAAGGCCCAAGCGTGTTACTAAATTGCCAAATCGTTTACTTGATTTTGTATTGGAATGATTTGACGAATTTTAGATTATAGTTAAACCGGCCTGCGTGCTGAGAATTGTGCTATTTTATTGGCACTGTTAGTTATAGTTGTAGTTGTTAGAATCAATCTGCGAATTGATTTATTTTCTTATGATGAATGGGAGATGGATGAGTGAGGACACTCATAGTGTCAGAAAGGGCCGAGTGTTAGATATTTCATTCGATATCATCGACAACATCCCGTATTTTGATATTTTGAGAGCTGATGTCACTTTTGAAAGATAATGAATTAATTCGGTTTGTCAATCATCGAGAGGTTGAATCTGTGCGTGAGAGGGATATTTTATGTATTTTGGTCATATTAATAAATACTGCCGACGTTAAAAGGGGTATTTACTATCAGGTATGAAAGTATCTTCTTTTTTACTTTATACGGCCCTTCAAATAACAAAAAAAACTTTTTCATTTCGGACTTGATAGCAGATGATGTGTTGTTTGCCTTCAATAAAACAAGATCTCTAGGATCAAAATTCAGTGCCCTCTTTCCTGGACTTCGAAATGCACGACGAGCTGCTTTGCTGGATAAGGTAGCTTAAGCTAGTATAAGCTTCTGATCCATGCTCAAACTAGAATTTTCAGGGGACAGTTTCAAATCTCTTGGTGAGAGGGTTAACCTTTCTTCACCAAGCTGCAATTCACATGACGAAAACCCTGTGGATTCGTGAATTATCGTATTCAGAAGCTCTGCGAATCGTGATACTCCATGCATATGCCCATCTTGAGTGTCGTTCTGAACAGTAAGTCCGGAAGAGTCTCCCTAACTCCCGCATGATGCGCTCGGAGGGATTGGATACAGAATGGCGTACAGAGCTATATACAAGCTCAATACTTGCATCTTCCACAGTCTCCTTCCATATATTTGAGGTGTATTGGGTGCCCCTGTCATGCAGAATACGGCGAGTCATGCAATGTTTAGGAAAATAATCTTTGAACATCCTGTTCAGCATGGCTCGAGAATTAGCTTTCTTAAGTGGATAGAGAGTGTCATATTTAGTGAATAAATTCACAATCACCAGAAGATAACATGCTCCATCACGACTTCGAATCAGTGGCCCATATAGATCAGTGGCTATGATATCATCTTTTCCTTCAGGGATGATATTCCCTTGAGGAGGGGAAGGTAAGACTGAGCTCTTTGCCCTTTGACAAATATCACAGCCCTCAACATGACCTTTTATTTTCCGATGCATGTTTGACCACCAGACTTCAGCCATCATGAATAACCAAGTTTTATGAATACCAAAATGGCCTAAAGTTGTATGGTATGCTTCTATGAACTGGGATACAAGCTTTTCAGGGACACACAGGAGAAACTGATGCTCCTCACTGCCTCTCTTCTACAGGATGTCCTCATGAAGGTAGAACATATTTTTCAACTTCTCATTGATCTCCAAAGTTGATTTGATCTGGTGAAGCTTTTCATATTTCAACTGGAATTTCCTAAAATCTTTTAGGATGACAAGAAAGTCCTTGGAAAATACAAGTCTGCTGATCTGAAAGCATATGTCCACTGGTGCTGGCAATATGACACATGCATGTCTTGATAAGGCATCTGCCTGGACATTTTCAGGAGCAGGTACATAAGTGACTTCGAAATAAAACTCTTGTAGAGCCAATGCCCATCGAGTTATTCGTGGCGACAGAAGACGACATGTGTTGATGTAAGTCAAGGCTCGACAATCGGTAAAAAGAGTAAATTTGGTTCCTGAAAGGTAAACTCTCCATCGTTGGATAACCCACAAGGGTGTTAAAAGATCCTTTTCATAGGCTCCATATATTTTCTCCCTGTCAAGTAGAAGTCTATAGATGCACAGGCAACAATTTTTTGCTGTCCATTCACCATTTGGGATAAGACACCAGCAATTCCTTCATCACTAGCATCAGAGGACACATTCCAAGGTAAGTTCGGGTCAGGGTGACAATAAAATTTCTTCCTTCAACTCAGATTTTAGCTGGCTTAAAGCATCCTCTTCAGGTTGTCCCCATTCCCAGGGCACCTTCTTTCGAAGAAGTTAGCGGAGTAGTTAGCTCAGCAAAAAGAGGAGAAAACATCCTGTCATACTGGCACAGCCCCAAGAATTTTTGTAGCTCCTTCACTTTAGTAGGTCGCTGATAATCACCAATCGCTTGAGGACGCCCTGCACTGGGTCTAACTCCCTCTGAAGTGAGATCATAACCTAGATATTATATTTCATTCTGAAAGAATTTACACTTTTCTATTTTTAGGGTAAGTCCGGCTTCAGCTAGACGATCAAAAACCAAAGACAGGTGATGTAGATGTTCCTCAAAATTGTTGGGAATAACCAAAATGTCATCTACATACACAACCACAAAGTTTGCAAATTCTGGTCCCAAAACTGCATCCATGTAGCGAGTAATAAATGAGCTGGTTGCAATTTTTAGATCATAAGGCAGTACACAAAACCGGTATGTTTTCGTAAACCATGCATAAAGCCAGTGTAGTCCTTTATTGTCCTCTTTCCTCAACAGACATTGCCAGTATCCATGAGTCATATCCAATGAACTCATAACCCTTTTTCCTGACATGAGCTTGATGATTTCATGAATTGGTCGTGGTAGCTCGTTATCAGGTTCCATTATTTTGTTTTGATGACGAGCATCCAGGCATACCCGCACTGTTCCATCCTTTTTGACAGTGGTCATCAAGGGTGAGATGTATTTTGATGGTGCACGTTCGATGATGTTTCAGGCCACCATCTTGTCTATAGTTTGCTGAACAGCAACTCGGTGTGCCATTGGTATTGGGTAAGGCTTTATGAATAACTCTTTATCATCTTTCAATCTAATTTCGTGAAAATACTCTGTAGTCCTACCAGGTCTATTTAAGAAAACCACAGAAAATCGCTCCAGGAGTTCACTAAACTTTGATTTATCACTCTCCAATAGTGCACAAGCACTCACAATATCAATAAAATTTTTGCCTAAATGTTCACCTATATCTCCTGGACTATAACACTGTTCATGTTTATTAACAATTGCATGAATAGCTGAAGTAACAGGTGCTGCAAAATTGTGATTAAATCTCGTCTCTGAAAAAGTCATTGCTTTTTCTCCATATGTGAGAGTAATCTTTTGTTCTGCTAACGAAATATTTGCACTACAGAACCGCAAAAAATCACAACCAATAATTATTGGATGAGAGAGATTATTTATCACTAAAAATTCAAACATGAACTCGCTATCATCAATATAAATTTTTAACTGTGCTTGAAAAGACAACTTTTGGAATTAAGATTTAAATGCTCCAACAACCCTGATTCCTGTTTCAGCAAAATGTGGGATAATATTTACAAAGTTACTAAGTTGAGTCCACACTTCCATTGAAATCGCACCAACTTTACTGCCAGTGTCAATAAGTGCTAGATAATAATGGTTATAAAGTTTAACTGAAATTAAGGGACAACGATTATCCCCAACCATGAGATCTGCATCACATTCTTCCTCTAAAAGACCTTTAAGAGGATTATTCTCTAAAAAATACAATCAGTTGGAAAATGTGCCCCCCCATTCTGGTTCAAACATGGGGGTTTGAGTCGTTTCCCAAGTTTTCCTCAGTTTCGGGCTCACACTCTAAATGAGAAATATTTCTTGCCTCCGGACTATAGTCTGAAATTTTTCTAGGTGACGCTACTGATAAGTTCCTGATACCACCCACATTCCTGGACGTGTTCACAGGAGAATTTTTGTTGCAAGAATGACTTTTATTTTCATTATAGAATTGATTTTTATTTTCGTTATAGAATTGTTTTTTATTATCATTGTAGAGTTGATTTTTATTTTCGTTATAGAGTTGTTTTTTATTCTCATTACAGGTTTGATTTTTCTTTTTGTTGTAGAGTTCAATTTTGTTTTCTATTGGTGCATTTTTGAAATATTCATCTGCATGTCTAAGACAAGCAACTGGGGGAAAATGTGGTGCTATCATATCCATAAGTTCAGTTGTTGAGTATTTTGGTTGCAGATGTTCAGTTTTTGAAACCCAATAATAGAAATAATCACAAAAGAGTCCACTTCGGTATTCAACACTTTCTCAATTATCTCTTATCTTTCTCTGCTTTTTTGCATTCCAGAACTGCTTTATAAATTCTATTTTGAAAATGTCATAATCATCAAATGATTGTGAGAAAGCTTCCCTTTGCAGAATTCATAAAAGTTTGACCAAGCAAAATTTTTACATTATTGAAAGGAACTTCACACTTTCTAAAATTTGTAGAAAATCTGATGGTTGCAAGTCACCTTCACCATCAAACTCAGGTAATATCTTACTTAAATTCCCTAGGGAATATTGCAACATATTTGGTAAAAGATTGGTATTTGGCACACCCTGTACAGTCGTCTTCAGAAAACATGTCGCACATGGACGATGATCGCAGTCTTAATAACTCCTGCAATAAGATCGCTGACACCGTCCAACCGCGACATGATCTCTGAAGACAACTGTACATTCAAATCTGAGAAATTATGTAGTAAGCTATTTAAATTGCTATGTACATCATTGTTCACATTGTCATTCACATTACTATACAAATTTGGACCTCTGAGAAGATTTTGATCTACTAGTTGTTGGACAGTATTGTTTACAATTTTTGTCACAAAATCATTTATATCATTACTGTTTCTTTCAGGTGCAGAAAATGTTTGTGGCACCGGAAACTCATCCTGATTTCTGTATGGGTTAGGTTATGAGCCCCCATAGGCCCCATATTGTTTGAATTTCCCATTTGGGGTTTTCTGTGGTTGATAGGGGGTGGAAATCGCATATTTGGTGCCCCCTACCATCGGAGTGCACTCGATGTATATGGCGTTGGAATTTGCATAGAAATTGCCCCCATATTATTATGTCTTAAGTTTTCCATTCGAGGTGCACTATGAGGGTATGTCAAATTTCCTTTGTGACTTTCATGTGCTTTTTCTTGATAATTTTTAGGAAGATCACCAAAAAATTTCGAGGGAGAGGAGGAGGAGGAGGACGTACTTCACGATGAGGACCTTTGAGTAGTTCGTGGGCCAAATTTTGCCCAAAAAAATCAGATGGCCTCTCCTCTCTTTCACTTTGCACCCTGGCAGTCCCTGAAGGGGTGAAATATTCTGTGCTGGGGTAAGGCACTGTACTTTTGATTGCACCCTCATTGTCTTGTGGCTGATTTTCCACCGACGTTGATATGGTGGTGCCCCCAGAATTGGCTTTACTGACGTTAGAAAATGAAAAGTTCCTACCTAGTAGTTCTGATGGTGTTTCACCTCTTACTGGTCCTGTCCCATGGTGCATTCCATGATAGTCAAGTCTTCTATTTGGACGTAGACACTGCTTCGTCGTTCTTGGGAATCCATTTCCTTGGCTCCACTGGTTGAGCGCCTAGTTGTACTGATACAGGGGTTGAGGGCTAGCCAGTAGGAAAAATTCAAGAAGTCCCAAGAGCAAGATTTATTTCGTTGGCAGCAAGATATGCAGATACGAACGTGATGATGAGTGTGAGGAACTAAAAGTTTACATATATTAGGAAAGGGTGTCAACTTTCCGGCATGTTATATAATCAGTTTTATAAATTAATTTTCACTCAGAAGCACGTGTTGATTTTCAGCGATTTAAGTAATTTCCAGAACAACTATTATCATCATTTCAACACTCACCTAAAAGTGACCAAACACCAACCTATAATATATATTTAGCAAATATATAATTATGTAATTGTTGGCAAACTTGTTGATGGATCATCAATTCATTTTCTCCTAAATCAATCCATCTTACCAGTTCTGATACCGATGCCCAAAAGAGCTTCAAGGCTTAAAATCATCGTGAGTGTAAAAAGTTATACTTGATAAGGAGCGCGGCAAAAAACGCGCGACGATAAATGTATTGTGAGTTGCCTGACCTCTAGTATAGCTATTTTGAAAGAGATAAAATTCAGCAGAACATATGCAACCAGTAACACTAGCTGAAGAAAGGACATGAGACATGATTGACATATTATATACGAGGTAGAAAAAAGTGAAAAAACCTGGTCACTCATAATTATTATTATAAAACACGATATCCATCTTCAATATTTTATATACAGAGTACAGCGGTTTCAGCATATATAACGCTTACGCTGCGCAGCGTAAGCGTAATATATCAATCAACGGTTTTGCTCCAAGATAATTGATGTGTGTATTCCACTTTGAGTTTTCATTCATAAAAACACCCAAGAATTTAGTGTTACTTTCTATATTGATGTAAGTTTCAAAAAGTCTTATACAGTTGGAGTCGTGATTCTTTGCTGTGAGGTTCGAAAAAGGATAACATGAGTTTTTTCTTTGTTTAGTAAGAGATCATTTTTTGAGAACCACTCATTAGCTCTCATAATGAGACTTTTAGAATTTTCGCAGGGTTCTGGGTAGTTTGAACTTGAACTAAGTAAATTGGTATCATCAGCATGGCTGGTTATTAGGCTGTTATCGTTGTTTGATATTGATATTATGTCATTCATAGATTGCAAATAAAATTGGACCTGTAATACTTCCCCGTGGAATTCCTATTTTGTATTCTTTCATGTGTGACTTAGTGATTTTACCTTCATGCATAATTTTTACTCTTCGTTTTCGATCGAATAGGTATGACTCGAACCATTTGAATGCATTGCCACGATTTCCATATTTCACAAGTTTTGAGAGCAAACAATTGTGGTTCAGGCAGTCATAGGCTTCAGACGAGTCTAAGAAAATTCTTAGCAAAATCTCATTTCTTTCGAAAGGTTCTATTATTTTTTCTGTAAATTGAATAATAGCAGTTTGTACAGATCTTCTTCTGATATAACCATCCTGATGCATATCTATACTATATGATGAAAAAATTAAAAACGAAATATTAGGAAACACTTAGTTAAAGTATATAATATATGATACGATTGTAAATAGTAAACTTCAGTTCACCTATTATATTATTTTTTGTTCTTCAACATTTCGTAATTGTATACGTATAGGTATCCGATATTTGCTCGCTGATAGGTAAATAAACCTACCACCTAATGGAGTCATCATATTTCACTAAGAAATTCAAAACAAACTCAGGTGAGTCACAAAAACTCGTCTACTTTCCCGGAGAATTAGAAATTAATTGTTGTCCTCTGTTATGATTATTATAAGTATTCGTTGATAATACTCATGAGTCATCCGTAGTCAATATTCAACAAGAAGTGAAAATTGCTCAGTTAGTATGATCCCGGCTTCGTACTTCAAAGGTCGCAGGTTCGAACGCGGCGACCGGTCACTTCTTTTTTTAATTTGAGTTCTGACGGTATACAGACATCGACCCGCCTATTGACGACTGACCGACGTCGTTTGCCGCGTTGGCAACTTCTGGCGAGCAGGTTTCGAGCCGACGTAATAGATTAGATTTGGAATGGGGCCTTCGGGCTATCTGCCTCCACACTGCGACCTTTTCAGATCTATTGTGCCTGCCCTCAAAATGGATTAGAGTTCTTCGGCTAGCCCCGCCTTCTCTATGAGACTCCATAGGCTAGCTTTCAGATCTCCTGTGTATCTCTGGGCTCCTGGTTTTTCCTCACCCAGCGTGAGGAACCTTAGTCTTGACAAGCCCTCACAGTGGCAAAGTATGTGTACTGCTGTTTCTTCCCCTTCTTGACAGAACCTGCACAGCAGTTCTTCAGTCAGACCTATCGTACTCATGTGTTTGTTGAGCCTACAATGCCCTGTGAGAAGTCCCACTAGTATTCTAGTTGAACTTCGTTTCTGGCTTAGTAGATATTCTGTGAATGTTGGCGATGGTTTTTTAATAAACTCTTTTGCCTGTTTCATTCCTGGCGAGTTCCACCATTCTTGAGATTTAGTTTGCATCTATGATTTGATACTAGTCTTTTGTATAGCTTTCGCAATACCACAGAAGGGTTCTGGGCCGACGTAATAACGACCAAAATTGTTTGCTAGGATCCATTTCGATGATTGGTATTACTATCAGTAATAACCTTCCTCAGGAAAATCACGTGAGATCGATATCTAAAAGTGCATCCCAAAAACTTGGTTTTCTGTTTCGGGCCAGGAGCTATTTCACTTCCAGTCAGCTGCTTATGATTTATAAGGCACAGATCCGACCTGTCCTGAGATACTGTTCCCATATTTGGAGTGCAGCACCCAAACATACCCTGAAACTGTTGGATTCTGTCCAGAAAAGGGCAATTCGTCTCGTGGGTGATGCCTCGCTTACAAACTCACTCACTTCTCTGGGACACCGTAGAAAAGTTGGCGATCTGGCTCTTTTTTAAAGATATTTTCATGGACGATGCTCTTCTGGAATATCAACAATTGTACCTCCCTTGGTAGTCCCTGCAAGAATAACCCGTCGAGTTGAGGCTTCGCACCCCTTCGTGGTCACTTTGGAGACCTGCAGAACATCTCTTTCCAAAGACTATTTCATCCAACGATTAGCGAGGCTCTGGAACACATTGCCAAGGAAGGTATTCCCCGAGGCATATAACGTCCAGAAATGCAAGAAGAACACCAATTGCTACCTTATTTCCCTTGGTTCTCACGATGTTCTCTCAGCATTACAGGATATCCCTTTTCGTGAGAGCCAGAACATAAAAAGAAAACAACCCTACTATGAGCTAGTGAGAATCGGACTATACAAAAGGAACACGAGAGTGAAATAAATGCCATGGAGATGAGATACTTAAGAGAGATAGAAGGAACGAAACAATAAGAGAAAATCTGAAGCAGGAATCAATAACCGATAAAATAACGAAAAGACAATTGAATTGATATGGACACATGATGAGGATGGAACCAGCCAGAATAACGAGGAAGATTCACAAAGCACGAAGCATAACAAAGGAGAAGAAGGGAAGATCACGGAAGAAATGAATACAGCGAATAACAGAGGCAGGAAGAAAAAGAGAGAAGTCGTTGAGACTGATGAAGATACTGATAGAGAATAGGAAATCATGGAAACAATGAGTAAACGACACAACAGAAAATCAGCACAATTCCGATGCTCAAAAGGGTAAAAGAAAGGGGAGGAAGAAAAAAAAAGAGGATCGAAAAAAACTATCCTGTTGACAATCTACTGGAGCGAAATCATCCAAGAGCGCAGAGAAAAATTACTTCGGTTTGTTGTGATTTAGTGCTTTCCAAGGAATCAGATCCTGTAGTTATGTTGTCGAAACAAGTGTCATTCCGTAGAACCCAAAAAGCAAGAGGAAAATATTGTGTTTCATCCTCAGCCAATTGAAGAAGGGTACGAATGGCCAAGAAAGGGGCAGGAGATAACTCAAAGAATTTGCTGATGATCTCGATGCGATTCTTGGACCGATATCTGTCGATACATCTGTTTAATGTCAGATGACAACCTCGACGACCTACGGTATCGATTATCAACACGAAGTGACGAAGGCTAAATTGCAACTAGCCCATCTACCATTTACAAGAGACGCTGCCAAGTACCACATTCTCCATGCTCACCAGCAAGTTAAGGCGTGGTTAGCCAATGAACTTCTTCCATTAGTTTGGGGCTGGAGCCTAACCACGCGAGGGTGACTACCAATCTCTACAACCAGAAATGCTGCACCAGATGATATTTTCCAGATTGTCTTCTGCAAGTGCAGTGAAGGCTGTAGTACCGGACCTTGCAGCTGCAAGAAGGCAGGTATTCGTGCAAGCACTGCACAGGCCACTCCTTCGAAAACAGTACCGCAACTGATTTAAGCGAGGAGGACTCACCAGCAATATTAGAAGACGAAAACGACGACGGCGATGACGTCATTGACAGCCTGATCGCCCAGGAGGACGACCCGAGCTCACAGAAGTATAGAACCAACGGCTAAGAAATCCCGACAGGAAATATAAGGAGTATAAATGAGTACCTATAATAATATCTCTATTCCAAAATATTATGTATTCCTTATTGTGACTTGTGATTAACTTGATATTGTTAATCACATTATTCTTTCACGAAAGGACTACGTCTTATTCTTTTACCTGCTCTGGAATGATTATGTGTAGTGGAGGAGGAAAAAAGGATATCGATCTGAGACGTAACTAATATCAATATCAACTTGTTGTTAACATAGTATGCTCTCATCAGAGAAGATAATTAGCATTTGTGAATTGGGGTTCAGTGGAGGAAGGGAGAAATTGGTGTGGGAAGGAGGGGGGTGTGTATGGTTAGTGATCCCAACTAGGAACCATAATCACAACAACATTTGATTATATTCCGAGTGATAACAAGAGAAATGAGGTATAATTCTGCAGTATCTGTAATTTTTTAGCAAATTTGGAAAAATTATACCTATTTTTCGAAACATCATATCTCAATAATGAATTAACTTACTACACAAATGTTTTATATCTGAAAAAAGTATGGAATTATTGTTGACGTTAGATGGGATGAAAAAAGATATCAAAGAAAAACCGGAAAAATTTCGAAAATTTTGCAGTTTGTCCTCCCCTCTTCTTTTCGCACAGGGTCCTAGAGGCCCAGAACTTGAAAAGACATTGATTAACCATCCCTGAACAACATTCCGAAGTTTCATCAACTTCCGACCTTTTTCCACGTAACCCCACTTTTTCCATCCTGCCGACGGGCCTATTAGGTAAAACGAAATCGTCGATAGCCTTGGTCATTTTTCAATTTGGGATGAACACGATGTTTCGTTTCGTTTTCTTCATCGTGATCAGCAGGAGAAATACTACTAGTTTGTCCCTTCATTTGACTTTGTTTCTCCAATCCATGTTAGCAATAGTACCGACAACCCCTTATAATGCCGCATTGCCGCAGCTAGAGATTATCTATGTACATAATTGAATAATAACATTCTCATTAACACCCTTAAGTTAGCTTCATCTGTTTGTATGTATGTAATTATTTATGTGTGTGTGTGTGTGTGACCCACTATAACCGGACCGATTGATTTGAAATTTCGCAGAGGTGTACATAGTTCTGGTGGCAATGCCTAATGGAAAGTTTTGTGACATACATAGAAGCAGCAAGGCTGCTCCAAAATGGCAGACGACTTTTGTAATCAGGATCCGATTCTATTCAAACTTTGTATCTGGTGGTTTATGGAGTTGGAGCTTGATTATTTCGTCAAAATAAGTCTTGTAATAATGGTACGATTGTATTAAATATTGGTATCTGTAGGTTATTGAGGTCGGATATCATGTTTCTTTCGTCAAAATGGTAAATTCAATTCAAATATGGTGAACTAGTCTTGTAATTATGATCCGAATCTATTCAAAATTTGTATCTGAGGGTTCAAGGGATCAGAGATTATGATTCTTTCATGAAAATTTGACAATTCAAGATGACGGATCCAAGATGACTAATACAATATACAGTGTGTCCATTTAGTGCGTAATTCTTCGATATAACGAAAGCCATAACCAATAGAGAAAAATTTTGAAAGAAAAACTTCTTCAGTTACTGAAGTTGCTTATATCAATAACAATTTCAACAATACTGGGTGTTTTATAAAAGCGGGACGACTCGGAGACGATTTTTTTTTACATAGTACACCCAGTATTGTTTATTCGGAATTCATTCCGCCGAGGTTAACCTTCAAATCGCTGTAAAAAAAATTGAAATCGGTTGCGGCTTTGTCAAGTTATAATTGATAAATCTATTATTACCACTATTGATGAGGCATGGTATATTCATTTATTCAAATTTTGAAAATATTTCCGACATACGGTAGAAGCAAGGTCGCACGTATCCAGTAATTTTGCTAATGTTCTTTAACAGGGTGCTCAATTCTGCATTTAGAAATTCTCAAGATTCACATGTCATTCTGTATTTTTATCCACAAATTAATTCAAACATATTATGCCCTTTTATCGCTGAAAAAAAATCAAAATCGGTTGCGGCGGTTATGGATAATTTCCTTATTTTTACTACTATTTCGGGGTATTATGTCATAGTTCTTTCATTTATTTGTATTGTGGAAATATTGCGTTGCTACGGTATAATCAAATTTCTTCATTGACCATTCATATATTTTTTTACAACAGGAACATTTGCAGGCTCTCCAACTTTGAATTTAAAACAGAGTGGGTTTTGACAAATGTATCCAAAATGCTACTTCCACAGATTTTTTGCAGTATATGAATTAATTTCTCGAAATACACTTATATTTCTGTAATGACCTGTCAAACATCGCCACAATCAAAAAATATATCTTGAATTTCTTCAAAAATTTGCTGAATTTCCTCCCGAAACCCGCGTAGTGGAGAGATATTGTTTGTATCATTATGTTCACCTCTGGACAATTGTGGGTATTCTGTATATTGAATTAATACCCTGTATGTGGTTGAATACCATTCGCGCGCCCGAGAACCATATTTGAAAAGTAGCTGTATATCATAATTTTTGTTCGTTGCTATATTCGTTGTTATATATCAGACTTGACATTTTTTTCACAAATAAAAATTATTGACACCTAATTGCATTTTCATTCTGATAAAAAGTACACATTCAAGCATATTTTATCTAAGCATTCATTATTCATTCAATATCACAAGTGACACAATCCACCATATCGAAGAAGATTAAGCAAATCTAGCCATAGTTTTGGTCCTTCGAGTCCAGGATGTCTTCAAGGAGCTGCATATATACAAGAAGCTGATTATCCACAAGTTTGCTAGCATCGATAATGCATTCATTGCAAGGGAACAAGAAGTGTGTCCATTTCATTATATTCCTTCCATTTTTATCCCATTTAATGTTGTTTCTAGTTGTACAGGTTGATCAAACATCTCTTCATTTTGTGCAAATATAGCATTTTTTTTGTGGTTTACCTCCCATTGAGGTATCTAATATTGCATTCATTCACAGATTCATGACTATCCCATTCTGAGGTAATTAAAAACATAGAATATCATTCAATAATTAACGATTCATCACAATACATCATTTTAGTTTGAATTTCGAGTTATTGAACCACTTATAATAATTCAGAAAGTGATTTGTAACAATTAATAAGAAAACGAGGTTCAGCCAAATATAAGTTAGCAAGTTTTGCATCATTTTTCGATCCAATTGATGCCTTTTTCCTACAACAGGGAGAAAATAGAAGAAGGAACAATTATTGAACTACATGATTCATGATTTCAAAAAATTGAAAGACGATTTTGAGGAAATTCAGCTCGATATTGAGTTACTTGGCAGTGATGATTTGCTAGAGTCACATTATTCAGAACGTGAAAGATTTGAAATACAATATTCGAAATATTTATCTCGTTCTGAGTAAATTCAGGAAATATCAAGCTGATGATAATTCAAGTACCACATCAAGCAAACATTCATCTGTGAGGGTACATAGTACTGTTAATGATGATGAACATAATCAAAGGAATAGTATCCAAATGAATAATCCTCAATTTCAGTCTACAATTTCAAATGATCCAAATCATCAATATGCAACTCTCGATGCAACTGTAAATCCGTCAATAGCTATTGGGTCAGGGTTGGGCAATGTTAGATTACCACCAATAAACTTACCAAATTTCAATGGCAATTTTGATGATTGGATGGAGTTCAAAGATCTGTTTGAATCTTTGATACACAAAAATAATTCACTTCCTGATATCCAAAAATATCATTATCTTCGAGCTACTTTAGGAAAAGATGCATGGAAAGTTATTCTAAATTTGGAATTTTCTTCTCAAAACTACATTTTAGTCTGGGATATTTTATGCAATCGATTCGATAATTCGCGATTATTGGTTAATAATCATATGAAAGCATTATTCAATCTAGAAGTCTTATCCAAAGAATCTGCTTCTGGTTTAAGATATCAAAATAGATACACTCAATAAACATTTGCGTGCTCTGAAATCATTAAACCAACCAACCGAACATTGGGATGCACTCATCGTTTATTCAATGTCATCAAAGTTGGATAAATGTGCAGTACGTGAATGGAAACAGGTCAAAGTTGAGAAGAATTGCCAAATTCGAATGGATGTTTTAAATTTCTGAAAAATAGAGCAGATTTTCTGGAAACCATAGAAATCAATCAAGGTGTTCCAAATAAAGAAGAAGATCAAAGGCGATGCGCGCGCCAATTATCATTCCATTCTGATGATAATCCTGTGTCTAATCCTTCGTCAGAAATAAAGTGCAATGTGTGCAATCAATCTCTTTTAATATATCATTGTCCCAAATTTCTGAATTTATCTTTACCTCTTTGGTGGGAAAAATTGAAAGAATTGAAGTTATGTTCCAATTGTCTCTGTAAAGGACATTTCAGTAAACAATGTAGAATGGGTCCATGTAAAAAATGTTCATACAAGCATAGTACGATTTTACATAGATCATTCAGCCAAGTTCAAGATTCAGCATCTACAGATGATAATGTTCAGTCACCAACCAATGATAAGGATAATCAAACTCTCAATAATCCACAGATAAGCAAGCCATGTTCAGCTGCATGAGTTGTTTTGTACTCTCAAAAATAGCAGAAGGGTTACCGAGATATAGTTTGAATATTTTTACCTGATGGAAGCTTCCAAAGGATATACCGTTAGCAGACACACGTTTCCATATGTCGAAACAAATTGATATGTTGATTGGAGCGGGTTTGTTCTGGGAATTATTGATTGGAGGAAGAATATTTCTGGGATAGAATTTACGATTATTGCAAAATACAGTTTTTGGTTATATTGTATCAGGTGTAATCGCACAACCAGTTTCTCAAGTGAACTGTTATTTTACAACGGAAGACTCACTGCATGATGATATTCAAAAATTTTGGATAATTGAAGAGAAAAATGATAAGGTTTATTCTTCTGAGGATATCTTCTGTGGAAAGCATTTCATTGATAACACAAGACGAGATTCAACTGGTAAATTTATTGTCAGGATACCGTTGAAAGATTCTCCATCTGAATTAGGTGATTCTAAGTCTTCGGCGATTAATCGATTATTGCATTTAGGAAGGAGATTTCAATTCAATAACAATTTAAAGGTTCGGTACGTGTCATTCATGGATTAATATCAATTGCTGGATCATATGAAACCATTCAATAATAATCTTTTGCACTCCCAAATAAGCTATTTTTTGCCACATCATGGTGTCATTAGAGAAGATTCTTCAACTACAAAGTTGCGTGTTGTTTTTGATGCATCCAGTATAACAAGTTCTGGACAATCATTGAATAATATCCAATATGCTGGTCCAGCAATTCAAAATAATATATTTCAAATACTTCTGAGATTTAGACAGCATCAAGTAGTCGTAATTTCCGACATATCAAAAATGTATCGCCAGATACTCATTGATCCAGAAGATAGAACAGATCCAAGTGAACCATTGCAAGTTTTTCAGTTAAACACAGTGACATACGGCACTGCTAGTGCACCATTTTTAGCCATGAGATGTATTAAACAAAATTAGCATATGACCATTCCAAATCACATCCTATATTTTCACAAATAGTTGAACGCGATTTTCATGTAGACGATTTGATAACTGGGTTCTCTGATGAAACCCAAGCAACTCATTATTGCCAGGAAATTGACCATATTTTGCTGTCGGCCTCTTTTCTTTTGAGAAAATGGATATAAAATAGAGATAATGAACTGAGGGGTTTTCAAAACATATCTGATGAACTGAGTGTTCTTATAAGATCGGAGATAACGAGCAAGTGAAGATGTTAGGTATTCAATGGTGTAGTTAATCAGATATTCTATCTTTTAAAATTTCTGAGGTTCCAAATGATATATCAATCACAAAAAGGAAAGTTTTATCTGATATTGCAAAACTTTATGATCCTCCTGGTTTACTGAGTCCATGCATTATTTTGGTTAAGATTTTAATGCAGGAATTATGGTCACTGAAATTATGGGATGATAATATTCCTCCGAGTCTTCCAAAGTAATGGTTGCAATTCGAAAATAATTTGTTCGTATTGAATGATCTAAAAATTTCAAGGCAAGTAATTTTAGATGAATCGTTGAAATCAGAACTACATAGATTTTGTGATGCATCTCAAAGGGCATACGGTTGTGCTGTATATATCAAAAATTTTCATTAAGAAGGGCAATGCCAGGTTAGTTCAATGTGTGCAAAAACTGAAGTCGCGCCCTTGAAAACACTCACTATACCAAGGATACAGCTTTGTGGTGCTCTAATGCTATCTAAATTGGTAAAAACAATTTCTGAAGCTTTTACTTGTGAGCTAGAATATTTTCTTTCGTGTGATTCACAAATAGGGTTACACTGGATCAACACTCCAGCAAATATGCTCGAGATATTTGTTGGTAATCGAATATCTCAAATTCAATCTATCACAAACAATCAAAAGTGGAATATCATTTGCTCAAATAAAAATCCAGCAGATATTGCATCTTCGTGGCATTTTTCCTAATGAGATTGAAAACTCTGAATTGTGGTGGTCAGGAACATCATTTTGAAAGGTACTCATGTTCAAGAAAATTGGTTAGAGTTTATGCATATATTGTTTGAGATTTATGTACAATGCCAAAAAATCCAATGAAAATCGACAATGCGAACCTCTTTCGGTTCAAGAATTCAATTATAGCATGTTAAATTTGGTAAAACTAGTTCAAATTGAACGTTTTTCTAGTGAAATATCCATTCTGAGAAATGACAAAGCATTGAATCCCAAGCATAGAGTATTAGCATTGACGCAATTTATAGATACAGAGATGGATTACTCAGAGTTGGAGGCAGACTGAAACATTCATCTCTGCATTTCAAAAATAAACATCCGTTATTATTAGATGGCAAACATATACTAACAAGGCTCATTTTCGAACATGAACATTCTGAATTGCAACATGCGGGGCCTCAATTATTATTAGCTACAGTGAGACAAAACTATTAGCCAACTTCGGGAATTAATGTTGCAAAGTCTGTTGTGAGAAAATGCATCAGATGTTTTCGATTTGAGCCGAAAAACATAAATAGCATTATGTCAGATTTGCTATAGAATCACGTGTCAATATTTACTCTCCTTTTACTAGAACAGGGGTTGATTATGCTGGACCTTTCATTTTAAAGGACCGAAAAGGGAGAGGTTGTAAGACTTACAAGGCTTATATATATTTGCTTATTCATTTGATTCGCAAGCAAGGCTATTCATCTCGAGTTAGTAATTTCTCTCAACACTGAATCTTTCATTGCAACTTTAAGAAGGTTTGCAGCTAGACGGGGCAAGCCAGCCCATTTATATTCAGACAATGGACCCAATTTTATTGGAGCCCAAAAAGAAATGAAAATTATTCATGAATTCCTTAGCAATTCTCATGATGAAATAGTCAGCAGTTGTGGTGAAGACGGTATTGTATGGCATTTCATCCCACCAAACACACCAAATTTCGGTGGATTATGGAAATCCAATATAACGGGTGTTAAGCATCATCTCTGCAGAGTTATGTTGAATACTATTTTCACATAATGAAGAATTTGTGACCATTCTTGTGCAGATAGAGGCAACATTAAACTCCAGACCCTTATATCCAATGTCATCCGATCACAATGATATGAATCCCCTCACTCCCTCACACTTCCTGATTGGCAAGCCGCTCATTATTGCACCTGATCCAATGTTTGAGGAAGATATGAAATTGGACCAACTATCCAGATTCCAATAAATTATTGCAACAAGTTCAACGAAGTTTTTGGGAACAATGGTGGAAATTCTATCTTTCTAACCTGCAACAAAGGTATAAATGGAAGCAAAGTGACAATCAGCCGACTGTAGGGACTCTGGTCCTTATAAAACAGGACAACTCACCACTCTGCAAATGGTTACTAGGTCGGATTATACAAGTACATCCCGGAGGGGACAACATTGTTAGAGTAGTGACTATCAAAACGCCACACGGTACGTTGAAGAGAGCAGTATCGAAAGTGTGTCCGCTGCCGCTGAAAACCAGTGACTAAAGCTACTACTAACGTTATTCGATGTGCCGTTGTTATTTTGAACGCTACATCGCTACAATCGTTCAACGCAGGGGAGTATGGACAATTGTGGGTATTCTGTAATATTGAATACCATTCGCGCGGCCGAGAACCATATTTGAAAAGTAGCTGTATATCGTAATTTTTGTTCGTTGCTATATACGTTGTTATGTATCAGACATTTTTTTCACATATAAAAATTATTGACACCTAATTGCATTCCCATTCTGATAAAAAAAACACATTTAAGCATTCATCTCAGCATTCATTATTCATTTAATATCACAAGTAATACAGTCCACCATATCGAAGAAGATTGAGCAAAGCTAGCCAACCTCCTTCAGGTTGGATGGAGATTTGGATTGTGGGAATAACGACAATGACAGGCGTTGCTTTTGGCATGTTTGTTTGTTTCACATAGGTACATATTATTTAAATCATGAGTAACAAAATTACGGAATATTTCAAATTTTGATAATGCACATATCGCAAAAATACCTGAATGATCTATGAAAAACCTCGAATGTCATGTGGCAAGCAATATTTCCACACTCAAATCAAATGAAGGAACCATGCCTTATACGTAGCCCTGAGATAGTGATAAACATAAACTCAAAACATTGAAAACGCCGCAACCGATTCTGATTTTGTTTCCGCCATGGAAAGGCGAATGATGTGGAAATGAATCTGTGATTGAGAATACAGGGTGTTACATTTGAAAAATTCTAATTAACGTCGTCTGAATCTTACAATATTCAGAATGTGAATTCTAGCACCCTGTAAAGGATTATCTCGCAAAATTACTGGATTGATGTTCGTGAGATCTTGCTACTACTGTATGCCAACAATATTTTCGAAATCTTAAGGAATGAATACACCATACTCAATTCAACATATGACCCTTCAATAGTATCAAAAATGGGTTTATCAATTATAACTTGACAACGCCGCAACCAAATTCAATTTTTATCACAGCGTTGTATAGAGCTAAACTTCAGCGGAATGAATTTTGAATGAAAAATACTGGGTGTTCTATTTAAAAAACTCGTCTTCGAATCGTCTCGCTTCTATGGAACACCCAGTATTGTTGAGAATATTTTTGTAATGGAAACCTTAAATATCGGAAGAAATTTGTTTGCAAAATTTGTTCTCTTGTGATAATGGATTTCGACATATCGAAGAATTACGCACTAAATGGACACACTGGCCCGGAGGGGACAACATTCCCTAATAAAACAATTATGTCTCATGGATATCCTTAGGACGTCCTGTCGGGACATTCAGGACGTCCATACCCCAGTAGCACAGAATATCGGCTGCAAATCGGCTCTGCATTGGCCCAATATTTGAATATCGTAAATCGGTCGGATGATATTGTAACGATATTGAATAAATGAGCTGGACGGATCAATATGAATACAATGTTGATAGGCTTACATTTTTCAGGATCTTGAGAATCCTACATTGTATCGATATTCATAATGACATATGTGATGAAATCTATATTCCTCCTATATCCTGATGATTTATGTCTCGATATTGATAAATCTTCATGATCGATATATTGATTGCCTGATATCAGTTCATATTACAACTGGATATGTAACCTATATCGATAGAATGTATCTTGGAGAATATTGCAATAAAACATCAGGTTCAATATCGTCACGTGGACTTCTTGATTTCATATATGTATTCCATATCGAATACAAAACTGCTATTCAATGATGACATCCCAATATTCCACCAATATTGTTTGTGTGAATATTGGTAAATTATATGTATACAATAAAGAGTTGTATTCTTATGACACCATCATCTGTTTGATATTGACGCAATATTGGGAAATGGAGATGACCTCGATATTGCAAAGAATCATCACGTTGGATATCGTGAGGTCGATCAATTTATTCCATATATGTGTACCATATCACGAACTCTATATGGATTCAATGATCAAATCCCAATATCCCAGCGATATTGTTCTAGTGGATTTCATCAGGATGAGGTTGCAGCAATATTGAGAAATGCAGATGATTTAGATGTTGCGAAATATCATTATGTTCAATATTGTGAAACCGACTTCCTGATTCCATATATTTGTACCATAACCAGATCCCAATATTTATTCGATGCTGTGATCACAATGTGCAAGCAATAATATCATCCATAAATAGGAATGAAGATAATTCGATATTGGAAATAACTATTAGGATCAATATCGTGAGGTTTACTTTTTGCTTCCATTCATGTTAACCATATCAAAAACCCAAGGTCAATTCGATGATGAAATCTCAATATCAGAGCAATATTACCTATGCATATTTCAGTAAACTTTATGTATACAATATTGTGTTCTAATCTCTTGCAACTATCATCAAGATGATGAAAGAGCAATATTGTTAAATGAATATGATCATCATATTGCAAATAATCATTGTGTTCAATATTGTAAATCCAACTTCCTGATTCGATATATTTGTACCATAATCAGATCCCAATACCATTTCGATGTTGTCATCACAATGTGCAAGCAATATTATCCATCTTGAGTTCAGTCAGTTATATTGATATAATATTGAGGTGTAATCACTTGATACTATCAACAGGATGATAAAGGGATAATATTGAGAAATGAAGATAATTCTATATTGCAAATAATCATTAGGTTCAATATCGGGAGTTCAACTTCTTGATTCCATTAATGTGTACCACATCAAAAACTCAGTGTGAATTCAATGATACAATCTCAATATCAGAGCAATATTTCTAATGCTTATTCCAGTCAACTTTATGTATACAATATTGTGCTGTGATCTCTTGAAACTATCATCAAGATGATAATAGAGCAATCTCTATAAATGAATATGAAATTTCATATTGCAAATAATCATAGTGTTCAATATTGTGGAACCAACTTCCTGATTCCATATATTTGTACCATAATCAGATCCCAATATCAATTCGATGTTGTCATCACAATGTGCAAGCGATATTATCCATCTTGAGTTCAGTCAGTTATATTGATATAATATTGAGGCATAATCTTTAGATACTATCAACATGATGATAATTGAGCAATATTGAGAAATGAAGATTAGTTCAATATTGCTAGCAAACATCAGGTTCAATATAGTGAAGTCACCTTCTAGATTTCATATATGTGTACCATATCAAACACCTAATATCAAACCAATGATGAATTCTCAATATTAGAGCTTTCTCGCGCACGTTCGAGTGTTACCGTGAACGACAAGACTAGTCACCACTGTTGCCATCTTGGTTTTGTCACTAAATCTAGTATTTTCAGTAGTAATACTATAATACTATAAGTACTTCAAAAGATTAGGGCTAAACATCGATAACTTTTGTTGCATATAATTACGAAGAGTATCAGTTTAACAGTTGAAATAATCCGATCACGATGCGAAAGGATTATTATGTTGAACGGACACGATTATTTTTAATCGTGCAGAAAGTTTAAGATGCATAATCTTGAAGATTTCAAAGTTCGAATTGTATTCGATGCGATTATTTTTTGCGTAGTTTTGAACGAACGTCTGAATTTGACCATACGCTTTGTTTGTATGTAACAATATGCATTGATTAGTAAATGGAAATGGAAATAATTCTAAAAAAATGGCTGCTCCAAGATGGCGGACAAGATTTGGTCCCATTCCATTCAAAATTGGTAAATGGGGGTTTTTGAGGTCGACGATCATGATATTTTTGTTAAAATTTGTAAATTCAAGATGGCGGCTTCCAAATAAGTTTATGTTCTTGTATAAATGACGATAACTCCGTTGTTATCAACACAAAACTATAACTGCGACATGTCATCTGTAAGAGGAAAAAAAAAGTTATTTGTAACTAAGTCATAGTGAGCTATGAGCTTCATTTGAACAACTGGAGTTGGTGCTGATATCTCAAATTCTAGAAGAGTTATCATATTTTTTTCGAATTCGCTTCGAAAAACTCCCATGAGAATGTGAAATTCCTATCTGAATATTTTCATGAATAAAGAAGTTACGGAGGAGACATGAAAATGATCAAAATTTGTTTTTTGCGTATAAAACAAAAACGAATAGATTTTATCAAAATATTTTTTCACATTATAGTTGGCCTTGACAAACTCCACATTTGGTGTAATTTAACCGACCTCGTATCTCTCACCGTTAAAAAGATACCCATCGTGAGCATGGTAAGTGGGACACACTGTATAAACAAATGCGCAAAGTGGAATAATACATAATTGGTGATGAAATTTTCATTTCAACACAAGTTATGAAATGAAACGAAATAATGAATGGATGAATAAGAGAATATTGCATTTTGTGTTGCTTCCTCCATATCACTTGGGGATTCTGTACTTGTGCACAAATATTACATCAAACAAATGATTTTATTTATTGTGGAATTTCAATTCAAGGTACACCTAGGTAGGCATTCCAGTTTTTTCACATTATTCTGATATTCTTGTCTGAACAAGAAATGTATGTTTCTAGTATAACGTGTCTACTAGTACACCCGACAACACTGTCGGACAAATACCTCAGGTCATAGAGTGACTATCTTTGCTCGACACTCACTAGCTCAGTTCTTTCAGTTGTCTCATAGAGTCTTCAAGCGTGTGGCGTGGATCGCGAGTGGTATATTATAACAGTGGTGCAAAAAATAATAAGGTAAAATTACTTATCCCAATTATTGATACTAGTTCAACTTTGATACAATTTTGATTATGTTCTTCCTTGCCATACCATGTGCTGATGCTGCAAAATCCAAAAATGTTTTCGACCCCTCGATGCCCTCGTGCAGTTTGGTAGTTCAGTCAGAAAAATGTTTTTACCTACTTACTATGTAACAAGTATAAGTTAACCTATTGATATCATTCGAGTACTAAAGTCCATGTACCTAAGTAAAATCGTAGATACATCAATGTGTACCTACTCATTTCAGCACGATATCGAAACAATATTGTTGAGAAGTTATTGGTACAATATTGGGAAATAATGATGGAATAATATAGGATCCCTAGATTTGTCAAAATATTGTACCTACATACCTAAGTTTTGAAGATGCTTTATTAATAACGATAATGCGATTTTCGAAACATAATGAGTATTGTTAGATGATGAAACTTCAATAGGTACCTAGATCTCGGGGTAGGTATATACAATGTGTTCCATTGTCGATGATTTTCTCAGTTGTCTCATTTCAGCACGATATCGAAACAATATTGTTGAGAAGTTATTGGTACAATATTGGAGAATGATGATGGTATAATATAGGATCCCTAGATTTGGCAAAATATTGTACCTACATACCTAAGTTTAGAAGATGCTTTATTGATAACGGTAATGCGATTTTCGAAACATATGAGTATTGTTAGATGATGAAACTTCACTAGGTACCTTGATCTCGGGGTAGGTATATACAATGTGTTCCATTATCGATGATTTTCTCAGTTGTCTCATTCCAGCACGATATCGAAACAATATTGTTGAGAAGTTATTGGTACAATATTGGGGAATAATGATGGTATAATATAGGATTCCTAGATTTGGCAAAATATTGTACCTAAGTACAGATGCTTTATTATTAACGGTAATGCGATTTTTGAAACATATGAGTATTGTTCGATGATGAAACTTCAATATAGGTACCTAGATCTCGGGGTAGGTATACAATGTGTGACATTATCGATGATTTTCTCAGTTGTCTTTGGAGATAGAGAGTTGCGGTTTTCACATTACTAAATTATTTATGTTGGCCCTGTTGGCCCAACTTTGATACAAATTTTTTACGTATATACAGGAAATCCAAGATGAATATAGAAGAATATACAGGGTTTCCTATTCAAACATGAAAAGTTGAGGTTGATTCCGGTTGAAACGGAAGTGATTTTATCAATAAATGATTAATTTGGTATACCTACCCAGATAGCACAAATTCCTTTTGAGGCCCTTCTGAGGCGTTCACAATCATTTCCTTAGGACGTCGAGAGCGAGCCTGAGGACATTCTCAAGACGTCCTCCTGTTACCATTCTCTACATACTAATAACGTCTCAGAACATCCCTATAAAATCTTTTGAGACAACCTCAGGACATCATGGTAACATTTTGAGGCGGTTTTTGATGATGTTTCAGGGAGGTTCAAGATTTATGGGAGAATATTATTCGTATACAGAATGAGTCACTATAGTGTGTTCTCCTCCGATATTAGCCAAACCGTCAGATATATAAAATGAAAATTCAAGTTCAACAGTAATAGGGTTCCATAAGAACAATCACCTAAAGTTGTTTTCATATCTATAGGGTGTTCGAATTCCAAGATATCGGTTGATGATTGGTTTTATTCAATGGAACACCTTGTATATTATTGCATTTTTGAGTTTTCCCTGAAGAGTTGATTCCATCAATGCATCACACTTGGTGTCTAGTGGGAATTATTACAGAGATATAGGGTGTTGACCATTGAGATTCTTCAAATGTAGGATTTTTTGTGTCGAAACTATTCATTAATGGTCAGAACGGCTCACATGTTCCTGTCAAAATTTTTGATTAGCTATCTACTGATATTTATTTGGAACAGATACAATAAGTTGATCAGTATTCTGAATGTTAACCCACCATCTATTTGTTCCGATTGAATGTCAGTAGATAGTAAATCGAAAGTTTATAAGGATATGTGAGCCGTTTTGACCAATATTGAATAGTTTCCACAAAAAAAAATCCTAAAATTGAAAAATCTTGTTTTTGAACACCCTATATCTCTGTAATCATTCCCGCTAGACCCCAAGTGTGATACATTGATGGAATCAGCTCTTCAGGAAGAACCTAAAAATGCAATAGTATACAGGGTGTCCCATTTGGAAAAAAACAATCATCAGTCAATGTATCTTGGAATTCGAACACCCTACAGATATATATGAAAACAATTTAATGTGGAAGTTCTCATGAAACCCTATTACTGTTGTACTTGAATTTTCTCTATTTATCTGATGGTTTGGCTAATATACAATAAGGATAACACACTATTGACTCACCTTGTATTATGCAAATGATAGTTTCTTCAAAATAATATGGATCTCATGATATTTGCAAAATTTATAATAGGTTCAAATGAAAAACCAAATGAAAAACTCACATTCTATTATTTATAACTTATTCTGAAAAATTTCAATTTCCTTTTCAAAGAAATATATTTCAGCTTCTTGTTGAGCACTACTAGAAGTTATTGCCTATTGATAGTTATATTTCTCCATGTTGTTTTTGATTTCTGAACTCTGGACATTCCTGATGCAGAATAATCAACTGGAAGTTGAAGCCTTCATGCAATATTTTATAGATTCTGAAGAAGCAAAACTATCTTGGAATGAAAATATCATCAGGTTTGTGTTTTGCATAACCTTCTGAAACAAACAATGTATTAATATTTCATGTCCAGTACTTACTATCAATGATATGATTCATGTAGTTATAGGTACCAACCATTATTGAATCTACTGAAAGTTCAAGTCTGCATATGTACAATCTTTCATAATTTCCAAAGAAGCCAAAATATCTTGGAATAAAATATCTCTGCTCTGATGATATCATCATTTTGTGTTATCAATAACCTCCTGAAACAAATAATGTACCTATTAATATTTCATGTTCCAGTCCCTACTATTTATATCAATGATTTGATTTAGGTACCTACCTTTATTGAATGTACTGAAAGTGCAAACATGCATAAGCAATCACACATAGATTTCGAAGAATCCAAAATATCTTGGAATGAAACATCTCTGCTCTGATGACATCATCAATCTTGTGTTCTCGATAACTTCATCTGAAACAAATAATTAACCTATATTAACATTTCATGTCCAGTACCTACTATATCAATGATTAGATTCAGGTACATACCTTTATTGAATTCATACTGAAAGTTCAAGCTTCCATACAATATTTTAAAGATTCCGAAGAAGCAAAGCTATCTTGGAATAAAACATGTTTGCTATGATGATATCATCAAGTTTGTGTTCTCAATAACCTCCTGAAACAATAATAATGTATATGAATGTATCAATTATTCATGTCCGGTACTATCAATGATTCTATTTAGTATTTACTCACCATTGTTTCTTGCTACCTGAGAGAAATGTCATCAACAGAGATTATCATCCTTTTGTTATTGTTATCTTTCAATTCTGTGCAATAAGTTCTTCTCGCAATCATTTTGTGAAATAGAAATTTTATGAAATTCAATGAATACTCTAATAATTTTGATATGATCATTAATATATTATGATGTATCTTGAACAAATCATGACTATCATCAGACATAACCTCAATTCTAGTTCTTCTCATTCTTCCTTTTGTCTTCGATGACACGTTATTTCATGGAATGTCATCTGAAGACGTCCGTAGGCACGAAATTCTTTACATCCCCAGGCTGTCACTGAAAGAACTCATTTAGGACAATTACAACGCTAAATTTACGCCTGATGATGTTCTTAGGTTGTAGAAAATAAAACGTCCTCTCCAGGCGTTTGGCGACACATTGAGGATGACCTTAGGCGAATGTGTGCTATCTGGGTAGTTGCTACCCACGAAATTTCGAAATCCTATCACGATTTATTCAGAAGTTACAGCACTGGCCGATTTCTATACACTTCTCTTATATCAATCTGCAACGAGGCTCAAGGGATAATCTCTCCCTTTACCGCTTCCTTGATCGGCCACTGGCCGCAAACAGAATTCTCACAGTTCTGCTTTTCTCACGTAGAATACACTGGCGTATTTATTTGACGTCCATAAATGATTATTGTTCAGAAAATGGAGCCAACATAAATTCTTTTCAAATGAGATATTAGTATGTTCATGTATAGTTGGACTCAGGTTTTTTAAAATAGTACAGTATTGTGAAAACCGCAACGCTGTATATCCAAATACAACTGAGATATCTATGAAAATCATAGAAAATGGGATAATATGTACTTACCTAAACAGGGTGAAGCGATAGTATGTTCTTCTTCGATATTAGCCAAACGTCAGATATACAGGGTGTTTCCGAAGTTGGGGCGATGAATGGAATGCGGTGTTTTATGAGACAGAAAAAATTTGTTCTGAAATTTTGTCAAAAAATGTGCGCTTACACCATAATTCATCTTTCAACTATTTTTGAACGTCCGGCAATATTGCAAAAGTCATTGGTACTTCCGGTGCTTGTGATCTCGCAGAAAGCAAATTAACGCTTGAATTGGGCTATTAACCTTTTATCAATGATTTACAAGAGTTTCAGGCAAACTTTGGAGCTCAATATCTTCCAAAATGATTTTTTTCGACAAAAATGTATTCTTTCATTTCGTTTTGTTTTTCCGTCTCCATCATCCATTTCATTGATCGCCCCAAGTTAGGAAACACTCAGTATAGAAAAAATTCAAATACAATAATTATAAATCATAATGTTCCATGATAACTGTCACCTAAAATTATTTTCAAATCTATAGGGTGTTAGCATTCCAAGATATATCGGCCGATTATGTGTTTTTTTGAATAGGACACCCTGTATATTTTCGCATTTATTGATTTCTCGTGGGAGGCTGGTTTTAGAAATGCATAACACTTGAGGTCCAGCGAAAATGATTACAGAGGTATAGGGTGTTCAAAATCTAGATTTTCCAATTTCTGGATTTTTTTGTGTCGAAACTTATCATGATTGTTACATGTCCTTAATTTAACCATAGATTAATGACTCCCCCGTTAATCTATTATTCAACAATCGATTTACTATTTACTGATATTTAATTGGAACAGATCCAGGGTGGAGCAATAGTGCTTTTGAGCTCGATCGTCAAGTTCTATACAGGGTGTTTCATTGGGGAAGGTAAATATGGATAGGGGTCACTGAGGTGATTTCATAAAACCCATGGTTGATGGGTCTTCGTCTTCTTATAACCGAGATACAGGATGTTTCATCAATTTTGTCCATATCTTCATTGTCTCATAAGTTTCCAACCAACCTGTTTATATTTTCAATAATTGGTACATTTGCTCAATCTACCCTGTGGAATTGATTGAGGCAACAACAAAAGATGAAATCCAGGTCCGGCTTCACTTAAAATTCACAAATTCTTTCTGCCAGAAAACAACACCCTATACATTCGAATTTCTCATTTTTTTTAGCCATATCTGAAAAGAACATCGAGATTTCTATTCAACGATGTGCTTTTCATTCGTGCAGAGACGATTTTAACTATTCATATTATGTGCTCAAAATATTATTTTTGCTCATTTGGGGTACAAAATTGGAATCAGACGAGATTTATTAATTATATTACTTCCTATTCAGTATACGTGAGTATTACATTTAGAAGGAGTATTTCATATCGTTCTCTGTTCCAGACTTAGTTGCAGGTCCGTCATCAAAACTATACAGGGCTTTTCACGATAAGCATTGATTAGATGTTTCTGGCAAACCAGGCAACGGATAAATCCAAAAATCCGAAGGTATGTATATGAATTAACATGGTCTACACGTCTGAAATATTTGTAAAGTAGCAGTAACTTTGATTTTTCAAATGGGACACCCTGGATGCTTCCTGAAGAGCTGATTTAATCGATTCACAAAGTTCGGGGTCTAGTGGGACTAATAACTGAGATATTTAGAGTGAGAAAAATCGAGATGTTTCAACTTTGGAGTTATTTTGCGAAAATATTTATTATTGATCAAAACGGCTTTTATGTCCCTATCTTAACTTTGTATCTATAGACATTTAATCGAAACAAATACAGGATGGTTCATAATTCAGTTTCCTGCACCACCCTGTATCTGTTTCAATTGAATATCGAATGGAAAATTGAGATAGGGACATTGAAGCCGTTTTGACCATGCAATATTGAATAGTTTCAACACGAAACATTTCTAAAGTTGAAACATCTCGATTTTCCACATCCTATATCTCAGTTATCAGTCCCGCTAGACCTTGAATGTTTTGAATCGATGAATTCTGCTGTTCAGCAAGAATCCAAGAATGTAATGAAATACAGGGTGTCCCATTTGAAAAATCGAAGTTGCTGCTACTTTCTAGTAGAAGCAGCAAGGCCGGATCGTTTCAAATATCTCAGTAGTGTAGTTTATGTTAATTTATACAGACCATCGAAATTTCAGATTTATCCGTTGCCTGGTTTGCCGAAAACGTCAAATTAACGCTCATCGTGAAAAGCCCTGTATAGTTTTGATGACGGACCTGCAACTGAGTCTGGAACAAAGAACGATATGAAATACTCCTTCTAAATGTAATACTCACGTATACTGAATAGGAAGTAATGAACTTCCGCAATCGGTAAATCATCCAGAGCTTCCTCAAGATGATACTCAAGCGAATTTCTATAACGTTCGGAAGTCTGTGTTTCATGGTAAATAGAAGGAACAATAATTCGTTTACCAAATATTGCAACCCACATATTAAAGCCGAAACGGTGTTGGTGTCTCGCTGTAATGTATAAATGTTCATTTTCTCGTGAACAATAATGTGTATTTTTTCTATCGAAGCTAAAATGATTAGTGACCATGCTTTCATCAGTCCAGATGATTGTTCGAAAGAAATCTCCAAAATTTTAACATTTCCTGGTATACCACTCACAGGATGTCTTGCGCTTTTCGTCATCTCCTGGTTTTAGCGCTTGACATATTCTGAATTTGTATGGATGGAATTTTTGTTTCCGCAAAATGAAATGGGTTGTTGATTGAAACCAGTTGATGAGGTATTAGTGTGTTGACTAATTTTCCTTCAAAATAAGTGGAACTGATGGCATTTTTCCTTTGGAGTTTCGAAAAAACATTGATGATGGATGGAAATAGGTCAAAACACAAATGAACCACCTTGTATAATACATGGTTGAATTCAGAATGAAAAAACCTTTGAGAATCTGTGAAAAAATTATCAGGACCGTATTTAAAAAACAAAAGTTGATGATGGTTCCACGAATACGGAACGTCGCATGAAAAAATCGGTATCACCACGTTGACCGTCATCAGAAGTTGCTATAGAAAAGTATTCTCAGTTTTGCTGTATCTCTAATAATAACGGAGAAAAAAAATAACATAGAAATTCCAAAAATTAACTTTTTTCGATATAACTCAAAAACTAAAAATGATTTTCAAAATTTTCGAAGGCTCTTGATATGAGCCTCCGAATGCGCAACTTTTTCCCCATTTAACCGATTTCGTATCTCTCACCGTTTTCGAGATCCCCATGCTGTTCAACCTTATCTTGGACAGACTGTATAAATGTAAATTTCCCTTCAACGTTTCACCAATACTGGAAATAAATAGTGTATCAACTTTGAAGTGTGAAAATAATCAATATAATGTAATAATGCCCTATCAATATTATTCATCGATATTCTTGTGAAGTGCTATTCAATATGTTGCAGATATTGTTTGTAGATGTTTCTGGAAAATTCGTTTTCAAATGCTACTAGATATTTTCTGATAATATCTACATATATGTATATATATATATATTGTAAGAATATATGCCATCGATATGGTTTCTGGCATCATTTTGAATATGTGTCAATATTTGTTTTCAATGTATCCGTTACATTCAGAATCGAAGGTGTATCAACTTATAAATGAGAGATTGATCGTGATGATTCATTAATATCGTATCATCGTGAATGTTCAATATAAAATAACAATTTTTTGAAGATATATTGTGGAGATTGTTCCTGGATAACCACTCTATATCTTCATTCAATATCTGGATGATGATATTGTGTGAATATCTACCTTTGATATAATTTAGGGCAATATTTTGAATATATAGGTATATTTCACTTCGACATTTTTCGCGCATTGAAAATGAATGTTGTATCAACTTCAAAGTGTGAGAATGATCAATATGATTTATCAATATCCTGAAAAGGCGCTGTTCAATATGTTATAGATATTGTTTGTAGATATTTCTGTAGACTTCTTTCTCAATAGCTACTAGATATTATTCGCCAATATCCACATACATATATGTAATGATATTGGCCATCGATATAATTTCCGACATTATTTTAAATATGTGTCAATATTTGTAATCAATATACTACGTTCATTCATTATCTATCTCGTATCAACTTCCAGTTATGACATTATTCAATGGGATCCATCAATATCACATTATACTGATGTTCAATATGAAAGATATATGTTTTTGTAGATATATCACAATATCTATTCAACTATATTGTCTATATATAAGTTTTCGATATAGCTCTGAGCTTTATTTTTGATATTTGTCAATATTTTTTTTCAATTCACTCCCCACATTGGAATATCATTGTTCCATAAACTTTCGAATACGACATTATTCCATATATGATCATCTATCATCCCAGCATATTGATGTTGGATATAATATTTATATATTCCTTAAATATATCTTGAATATCAATTTTCAATGATCACCACATATTCTCAACCAATATCCGCATAACTATATTTTATGAATATTTTATATTGATTCTGTTCCAAGCATACTGTTCAATATGTGTATATATTTGTTTTGAATCTCCTGTTAATATTATGGATAGATATTGTATCAACGTTTGATTGATAGAAACATGAATATCATCCATCAATACCTAAGCATACCGATATTTCATACGGAATATATATTTCTTGGCGATATGTTTGAGATATTGTTAATAAATAACCCGTCCATATTCCTACCCAATGTCTGAGTCACTATATAGTATGAATATGAGATACTGATATAATTTGAAGCATTCTTTTGAATATGTGTCGATTTTTTTTTTCAATTAGTCTCAACATCAGTCATGAATGCAATAACAAGATTATTTCTCATTATTGATCTATATTTGGTGTCAATATTTATAATATATCACTACGTGGTGATGCCAAGAATATTGCTCATCTTCAACCTACTATATTGTTGGTCAATATCGATGAGCCATCAGTTACATATATAGAGATGATGAATGATTCTCAATCAACGCACTTCATTGTTTTTTTCATATCAACAAATCAATATTGTAGGATGATTATAAATCAATATTATTTCAGATATTTTGTTGAATGATTTAACAATATTTTCATGAAACATCGAATCAATATCGATCTACAATAGCATGTTGAATGTTTGGATCCAATATTGTGCCTACTTGATTTCTCGATATTGCGCCAATTTTTCATCTATATTGGTCCAATATCGGCCCAATATGAGTGTGCTACTTGGGTAGGACGTTCGAATTTGGTACCGTGGACGTCCATTGGACGTCTGTGGGACGCACAAATGTCCCACTTGAGGACCAGTTAGGGACGTCCTTGAGGGACGTCCCTGGGACAACTATCGAAGACAACCTTTCAGCAACGCTGAGGAATATCAATTGGATGTCCATAGGATGTCCCAGGGACGTACGAATTATTCTTGAATTTGAATTTTTCTGAGTCCCTCTAGGACCAGATCTTGCATCACTGATGAGGACATTCAGTTGAGTTGATGGTCCGTAGAAGGTCCCCAATAGATCCTGAAAAAGTTTCCCAAGGATGTCCAATGGACTTACGTGAAGGACATTGATGGGGAGTATTTATAGCCTGCGAGCAATCATTCGTCGGCGAGGTGTAAGTTAACGTCCTCGCAGGGACAACATATTGAAAGTACCGACTGGGACGTCCATAGGACATTATTTCTAGGACATTAGATAAGTACAGTTCATGAACCAATTGGGACATCCGAAGGATGTCCCTAAGGGACATTCCGATTTTCATACGATCCTGGAAATATTAAGGGCGTCTGTGCAGAGATATTTGAAGGAATATACTATCAGAGACATTTCATGGTTGTCTAGAAGGTGCATTATATAAGATATGAAGTCAAGCCAGAATATGTACTACTCGGGACATCCGATGGATGTCCCTAAAGGAACGTTTGAAATCATATCTCGTCAGGAACATACCAAGGACGTCCTTGCATGGACATTCTATAATATGTACCACGTGGGACGTCTAAGGGATGCTATTTCTAGGACATTTGAAATGATGTACCAGCTGGGATATTCCGTGAACGTCCATACTCGGACATACAAGGACACTTATTTTTGGTCCGGGACATTCGGACCTGAATTGTACCAAATTGGGACGTCCCTAGAGTTGTTAGAGTAGCGACTATTAAAACGCCACACGGGAAGTTGAAGAGAGCAGTATCGAAAGTGTGTCCGCTGCCGCTGCAAACCAGTGACTAAAGCTACTGCTAACGTTATTAGATGTGCCGTTGTTATTTTGAACGCTACAATCGTTCAACGCGGGGGAGTATGGACAATTGTGGGTATTCTGTATATTCTGTATATAAGAAATTTGTTTGCAACATTTTTTCTCTTGTGATAATGGATTTCGAGATATCGAAGGATTACGCACTAAATGGACACACTGTATATTCAAAACTGGTATATGGGGGTTTTCGAGGTCAAAGATTATGATTCTTTCGTCAGAATTGGTGAATTCAAGATAGCGGATCCAATATGGCAACCGATTTTTGTAATTATTATTCGAATCTTATGGAAAACTGGCAGATTCAATACGGCGGAAGAGTTTTTTTAATTATGGACCGATTCTATATTCACAATTGTTATCTGGCGGTTTTCGGGATCGGAGATTATGATTCTTTTGTCAAAATTTCAAAATACAAGATGGCGGATCCAATATGGCGGACATTTTATGTAATTATGATCTGACTCTCCTCATGATTCATTTTTGGGGGTTTTTGGGGTGAGAGATCATGATTCTTTGTCGAAATTGAAAAATTCGAGATGGCGGATTCAATATGGTGGACGAGTTTTGTAATTATATGATCCGATTCTTTTCAAAATCGGCATCTAGTGGTTTTCGGAGTCTGAGATTAGAATGTTTAGTCAAAATTGGAGAATTCAATATGGCGGATACACTATGGCAGACGGGTCTTGTAATCATGATGCGATTCTATTAAAAATCAGTATCTGGGGGTTGTCGAGATGATGAAATATTCCCTCGTCAAAATTAAGTAGGTACACAGAATATGAGAACACTAAAAGTACCTTTCTGAATTTGTTGGAAATTTTTGAAATGAATTCTACTTTGAACAATAATTTGGTCACATCCCTTAATGAACAGGTGAACTATGATTGTGTGAAATTTTTCAATTCTTTAGATTTCACCAATAACCAAATTTAGTTTTTATGTTGTTTGGCACCTGCTTTGGTCTCTTTCAATTATCATCATTCATTTACTTTCAGATTTGCTACTAACCATCTTGTTGGAATGTTCCTCCTCCCCCTCCCTTTCAAATCTTCTCATTTTCATTTCTGTTTGAGTATTTTTAACTGTACTACCTTTAGTGGAATTCACATTCTGTGTCCTATGTCACTTGTCATAATGTCATGTTATTAAGACTTTGACTTATGTCAAGTACTTGTAATTCACTCTGTGTTTCTAACCTTAGGTTGGATGTAACACGTTTTTGGCTTTTGGCCCCATCAATTCTAAATTGATTTTTGATTTTTAAGTGCGCTCTCTCAAGGGTACGGGACCCTTTTTTCCCGTAATACACCAATATGGTTATTTTGAGCACCTTGTGTGTTCGTCAAGTTTCCCTTCTGGGACTTGACTTGTGATTTTATTCATAAGTGCGCGTTCTCAGGGCACGGGGCCCTTCATTTTCAATGAAAACCCGTTCATTCCTAAACTATTTATTCTCATCAATAACATTACGATGAGAGACATCGACATCTTTGTTGAAACAAACAATGTTTCACCTCCATGTAAGTCAAAAAACATTTTTTTATAACATTTTTTATATATTTTCACATGTCTTTACTTTTAGTTATTTCTTAAATACGGCTGAAGATGGACTTTTATAAGTCCGAAACATGTCCCGTTGAATAAACACTTCATATTAAAGTTGTGGAGATGACTTTGAGCTTTCCTTCCTCCTTTAGATACGAAGTAGGTTCAATCAGGGCAAAGGTGCATAAGTTTGGAAATCCTGAATTCTCCCGAATATATTTGACAAAACGGTATATCCGCGATTTCGTCTTCATTCTTTTCTGACGTTATTTGAAGTGGAACAACAAAATAAGTTCAATTTTGTCGTTGCCACTCTTTCTGCTCTATCCAATGATATTATCAGATTTGTGATCCGACGTTTCGTCTTCGAGGAGCCATCACCAACTTGGTTTTTTTGAACGGTTTTTGATCAGACGTTTTGTCTCCTCGTAACCATCATCAAATATCACTGATGATGATTTTTATGCTCGAAACGTTGGATGATTCTGATGTGCAATATATTGTCGAATTTAAAATCGAAATTAGATTTTCTTAGGGTCAAGAAACATTTTTTCGATCATTTAAAAAAACGAAAGTGGATCATTTCCCCTCGAAGACGAATCAACGTTGGATCACAAATCTATCAATATTGTTTGGTAAAGCGAAGAAAGTGGTCATGATGATATGTAACTCATTTTTTCATACCTTATCAAATTGAGTCAAAAGAAAATAAATATTTAATCGCGAATATTCAGTTTTATTAAATATTCTCGGAAGTATTCGGAATTTAAAATTTTTTGAGGTGGCATTTTGATCAGCATCAAATTGCGCAACTGAGCTCTGATTGAACCCACTTTGTATTTGTTATGTTTACCGACACCCCAACGATACCCTTCGCATTTGCGACACCCTGTATGAGTATGTACAAGTTAAAACTTTCAAATTTGTTTTTATATTCAATAGTTTGGATTTTGTAGAAGCTGTTGTATAATATAATATAATATACGGATTTACCCTGTACAATGAATAAGCAATTCTCTTAGGAAATGATATTTGGTTAATACGTTGATATTAGCAGTGATATCTTGCCACCGGATGATGATGTATCTGTGGTTTCCAGTACAATTCCGATAATAACGACGATGTTATTCTCATTTAGTGGTGCTATATTGTGGATCTTTGGATATGTATTTCTTGAAGCTGTGAGTATTTTTTTTTTCAATTATGCATGATAGATTAACGAATAATTTTCACGTATGCAGAATAATGTTGAGAAATATAAGTGTAGCCAGATGACATAATGTCTGATAGTTCCAAATAAGGAGACATCATCAAACAAGACAATCTGAACGTTTCTGAACATTCCTTCCCATATTTCTGGGGTCGGAAATTCACTACTATTTACTATTCACTAATATTTATTGTTAAAAACTACGTTCCAAAATTGGTCTATCACAGAGCCTGATAGGAAAATAGAATCGATGGTCATTGGTCAGTGATAAATTCCTATTTGACAAAGATGAACATATATGAATATAATTGTTCCTCTAGTTTTCCTTAGTGTTGAGATTCAATGTTAATATGGGACAGTTTAGAGAAATCATCTGTTATTAATGAACGAAATTTGTCGAATCCAAAGACAGTTTTGTTGATCGAATAATATTTTTCATGGTGAGGATATAATAATATGACACTTGATTTTTTTTCAATAACTTGGAGCGCACGAAAGGGAATCTCTGTAAGGTTCGAAAAACGTCGTGCGTACCTATAGGGAGTATAGGTAGTATAGGGTGAGTTTGGAGATTATGAGTTCTCGGTAATACTTCCTTTGGCAAAGAATCCCGAAGCTTTTCCGTTCTATGGACGAACAGGTTTTGGTAAAGAGTTGTGCTGACTGGGCTTGTCGAGTACGTCTGACTGGTTTTGATTGATTTTAACCATTTTTCTTTTTCCATGATGAAATTTCAAATAAAAGTAAATGTGTAAATTTCCACCACAGCCTTGCTATTGATGAACCAACTAAAGATTTGAGGAACAAATCTACAAAATCATCAGGTGCTCGGTTCGGGGGAAGAGCTTACTTTCAAATTTGGGGCTCATTTTTAGTGGCTGACTTTTTTGCACCAATGACATTGTCATTCCGATTATTTTACTAAAATGAACATAACCAAACCAACCAAGCTAAATGCCTCTACACGAATTTCGCTATTCATGTTAGCATCTTCAGTTTCCGAAATCTTTTGGGTTTGGTGACTGTTCTCGTTTTTCTGTTGCTAATTATTACCCAATGCGCTGTTCAAAACTGTGGAAAATTACGGCTTGATTCAAACAGACCCTAGGTATATACGCTATCCCGCTATTCGATATCGATCTTGATGACGTCAGTTATTGATATTGCTACATCAACCTCATTGAAACTTGCCAAGTCGGCCATTAGTACATTTTTCACAGGTCACAAATAATTGCGGTTGAGTTATTTGAAAATTGTTGTACGCGAGTAGGTATATTAAATCATTCGAAATATATTGGTACCTAGTAAAGTAATCACTATGTTACAATTGAACGGAGTACACATTTTCATCTCATGAAAAAATGGCATGATATGTATAATTGTATATTATGAACATCCAATATGGAGGAACCTAAAACCACGTGCTATTTGATCAAACATTAGGTAAATATCCGTTAGTCACTCAAAGCGAATTCCATTCGTAAAACTGGTGGTGCACTGGTTTCGCACCAATTTCGCACCCGCACTACGTTAGTTCCCTCCAAAATATGAACTGGTGCATTCCCAATGGAATACGAAATGATATTATACAATTTTTCATCATTATTCAATGTTGATTATCAGATTGCCACTATCAATTTGACTTTCAAACTATTCATATTCAATGTTTCCGCCATTTTGAAAACTGCACTGACTTCGCACGACTAGTGCTTCGCGAGACCAAGACCAGGACCAAGAATGATCAGTCTTGGTCCTTGGTCTTTGTCTCGGAAAATAAATCTTGGTATTAGTCTTCACGTTTCAAGACCAAGACGAGACTGGCTCAGTCTTGGTCTTGGTACGAAGGCGCTGAAGGGCCACCTATACTTTTTCTTCTGAATCCCGACTTCAAAGTCGGACCCCCGACTTTGAAGTCGGGGGTCCGAGATCTAAGTCGGGGGTCTGAGATTAAAGTCGGGGGTCCGACTTTGAAGTCGGGAGTCCGAGATTAAAGTCGGGGGTCCGAGATTAAAGTCGGGGGTCCGACTTTAAAGTCGGGGGTTCGAGATTAAAGTCGGGGGTCCGACTTTAAAGTCGGGGGTCCGAGATTAAAGTCGGGAGTCCGACTTTAAAGTCGGGGGTCCGAGATTAAAGTCGGGGGTCCGACTTTAAAGTCGGGGGTCCGAGATTGAAGTCGGGGGTCCAACTTTAATCTCGGACTTCATGGGATAAGTCCGAAACGGGTGTTCTCAGACCCATTCTATCATATATCATTGAATTCGTCTTTCTTAGCTCTATCCAAGAATTAAATTAAATACTTTCGAAAATTCCGAGAAAATGATCGGTTTGCAAAATACGTCATCACTTTTGTTTAATTCGAATATCCGTAATATATTGACAAAATATCAATATAACATATATAATTAGTTAATTCATAATGAAAACTGCGCATTGAAAACTTGATTCTCAACGTTTTCATAAGGCTTTGAAATTTGGCTATTTATTGAAGATGATTATAAAAATAGTCCGGAAGGGGTGATCTCATACCTACAAATGGTATCATAATATATCATTAAACTCATCTTTCTGAGCTCTACCCAAGGACGGAATGACATTCAGGGTAGTTCATTTGTGAAAATATATGTTTTGTATTGTAATCTTTTTGCCACCTTTGAACGAACAAATGAGATTCTTAGCTATTAAGTGGAATATAAACAATCACCCTATACGTACGATAATGATCGTACAGGTGTGATCCATCATTTGACATTCAGTGTATATCCAAAAAGGAGGATTTTGACTGATCCTTATGTGATGATTATCCAATGGATGTAAAATTATTGTTTGTACATAAATTTACAGGGTGTTTCTCGAGTACATTTAGAAAATTCAGGAGCATGTTGCTGACGTCAAACTGATGAGTAACAATGGAAATTATTCATTTCTGTCCACATATTTAACGAATATAATCTAGCTCCTAACTTCAGTTTCGGACTCCCGACTTTAATCTCGGACCCCCGACTTTAATCTCGGACCCCCGACTTCAATCTCGGACCCCCGACTTTAATCTCGGACCCCCGACTTCAAAGTCGGGGGGTCCGAATTTAAAGTCGGGATTCAAAAAAAACAAGTATAGGTGGCCCTTCAGCGCCTTCGTATCTTGTTCTTGATAGTCTTCGTCTTGGATCAAAATGCGTCTAGAAATTCGAATTATTCAATCCGAATATCCAACAGTTTATATGCATATAATAGGTATTTCTCAGTCTTTCAAATTGTCAATTTGTGCGTATGAAGTAAGCAAAATAAATTTCTTCTTTTACCATAAGAATATAATTTGTAAGAAACCTTAAATAAACATTGAATGAGACCCAAACGGCAAACAGGCCGACGCTTGACAGGTCAGAAAAAAGGTTCGAAAGGGTCGGAACTGACACATCGCATCATCAAAATATTTCAAAAAATTTCAAATTCAAACCAAATAACTTTCGTATATTTTTGTTTATATCTTCAATAGGAGGGGGTATGGACCACTGTGACCTTACAACATACACCTATTTGTTGTAATCTTTGTAGCAAAACAACATTGTCAGCCACCGTATAATTATGGTTTATGTGTCCACCAGGTATATTTTGCGATTTCCCTAATTCATTGTTTTTAACGATTCGCATTTTTTATTGCAGAAGGTCGTCGCACCTGTCAAGTCAATCAGCTGTTAGGGCATCTCGGTCGTCGATCTCTTGTCCTTTTCTGTTGATATTATAAATATCATATATCATCTGCCAGGCATAGGCAACCCTTGGCAACCCCCAAATGCGTGGTTGGTTGCCTAACTCGAATAAGATGACAGGTACTATTTTTGAATTTCGCTATTTCTATCGCACCTACGAATTAAACCTGGTGTGGATACTTCAAACAGAACCGGTCTTTTTTCTTCAAACCCCCTGAGAACCCCGTTTCACCGCAACTTTGGAACTGCAATACCGATTTTTTTAAATGTATTTCGGATTCTGAGTGAACAAAAATTAAAAACCTATCATATGACAAATAAATAACTGGAATAAAATGCCATCACATTTTCCATCACATTTTTTTTAATATCGAGTAGATTTAGGTTCATTATTTTCCTTTCAAAACCAAGATCGACTCTTGGGAGAGAGCCTAGGTTTTGGTCTTGGTCTCGAAAGTCAGGTCTTGGTCTTGGAAAGATTTATTAAGTCTTGGTCTCGCGAAGTAGTCCAGTAGCCAGGAGATTTTGCCCTGCAAAAGGTCCGGTAGTTTTGATTTTTGGATATGTGCAAGAGTTCGGGGTCCTTCTCTTTCTTCTTCTTCTTCTTCTTCTTCTTCTTCTCTGCACAGGTGGGCGGGTGCGTAGACCCCTGCACTTAGGCCTCTTCAGTCGGGCCTATTGTGCGCCCACTTGTCCTGTGAATCAGCTATGCATGGGGTTCTTATAAAACCTCAAATTTGCGACTTCAGCGGCCGCCCGGGCGATCCACCATCTTGGAAGTTGGCGACTAGAATTGTTAATTTTTGCATTATCTCCTCACTGGTGGGTACAAGCACGAAAATACTCGACATCAATCTTATAGAAGACTGAATTTCCCACAAGTTTCAGCTGAAACATTTTTTTGTACGACTCAAATAAGGGAGCTGTAACGCTTCGAAATGGTGCAATTAGATATAAAATACGAAAACGCACTGTTATATATATATGAGTTCCATTACCCGCGAAATTCAAGTATGACCATCGTGTTGATTTCTCATTGTTATGCAATATCTACCTCATATAGATCCAAACATGATTTATTTTCATGAGCATAAAGAGCATTCATTTGCAATGAAAATACCTCTCGACATCTCACTATAACAATTATTTGTACAAAAAAAATTAAATATTGAGAAAGAGAAATTCGTTCTATGGTTTCTGAACTTCCTTACTTTGATATATATACCTGGGTTTTTTCATCTCCATATCATGAACTTGGCAGAATGTTATGAAAATATACAAGGCTGCGTCTCTAATACAGTGCAGCTTCAGAAGATCATCATTTGCGGGTGTTTCCGAAAGATATTGCAACATTTAGCTTCCTCCTGGTTAAAAAGGGCACTTGTTGTATCATAACCAGTTATCGCATGCAGAAAACAAAGTTTTCTGCAACTTTAGAATAGCTAAATGTGTGTACCAAATACGATAATTCTTCTCTCGATTTCCTTTTTGGTTTCTACAGGTGAACGTTATCATGAACTGGTCTTAATCCTTTTAGAAGAATAAGTGAATCTATGTATTCGCCGACCCCTATATTATTGTAACATTGAGATACAATTTATGTTCCACCATACCGCACTCACTCATTAACCCAAGTGAAGAATGGTCCTCAAATCACAGCCATCAAACTGTACAATCACTTACCTTTACCTCGTATTATTTATTACTCTAAATAAATGCTTCAAACATTTCATGACAACAAATTCGAAGTTTATCGAAAGACAACCCATTTGAATACCTGCAGTAGTTCTTTGGTAAACAATAAATATGTAATTATTCAGTCAGTAGAAATAAAGAATTTGTATTTTTGTATATCCCTATCATTAGCATCCTACTCTGGAGACATGGAAATCCTAGTTTTGACAATTAACGCGTCGGCATCTACTATAACGACTATAAACAGAATGAGTCAGTTTTCTGTAGCATTCATCTCTAAATCCATGCAGTTTTCGAAAAACATATAGGAGAGCAAAAAGTATCCAAATAAGAAAGAACATCTGAATCAATGTCTCATTGAAAACAGTGGCAGCATTCAGAAAAGTTCAAGAGGATTCTAAATAAAATATATGAGGTTTAAATTGGGTACAACCTCCAAAACAGTATATCACTTTGTAGATAATCGAAAACGTCCAATAGCCCTGGATATGTAGTTCCTCAAGCGTAATAGGTGTACCAAATTTCATCTCATCATTTTGAAAATTGTAGGAGAAAAGTTGAAAAACACCGAAAAAAATCTAAAACTTCGACCTCCCTTACCTATATCGGAAACGAAGCTCCCATGCATATAATATATGTTCACATGAACTTTTCTTCTTGAAAATATGTATTCTTGAGCTAAAAAACTGACTCACCCTGTATATTATCTGATTCAGCAAATGTATGTATGAGAATATGAGAAATGAAGCTTGGCTGAGTTCAGTAAATTTCTATGAACTCATCACTATTGGAAAGAGAATCACAGCACATTACAATCATTTCAGATTTTTTCATGAAATATTCTTCATATATTTGAAGTAGTAGTGAAACTCCCAGCCATCTCCACTAACCACAATTATTTAATAAAAATATGGACGATGTTAGGACATGTTTCGAACCTTTATAGGTTCATCATCAGTTATCATCTCAGGTATCAATTCTAGAACGGATGAAGCAGTGAAAAATCAATCAATTTTACTGGAGAGTGATAACCTATACGTATATTTCAGCAAACCGTATCATTTCGAAGCGTTACAGCTACCCTACAATGGATCGTACAAAAAAATTTTTCAGATAAAACTTGTAGGTAATTCAGTTTTCTATAAGATTGGTAATGGGTAATTTCATGCTAGGACATAACAGTGCGGAGATAATGCGAAATTCGACAATTTTCGACGCCATTTTGGAAAAAATCAAAACTACCGGACCTTTTGCAGGGCAAGAATCACTCACGATCCCTGACTACTGGACTACAGCCCTATACGCACGACCTATGTGCAAGAATTGTTGTACTGAGTTCTGAACTATGTGAACCAGGTTTCCAATTGAATTCAAAACCCGACACCAGTTTTACCAATGGAATGCAGAATATGCACTCAGTGCGAGTCAGTTTTACCAATGGAATTCGCTAGTATTGGCAACTGTACTCTGTACTAAGAGATACAAGATGTGCATCGATGTAGCCACGTTTCACACTGAATCTTCGTTGGTGCGGATTTATAACGCTTACGTGTTTCATACACTAATCATATTGCGTTCAGAATAGATCGACTAGAAGTATTGATGGTCATTAAGCAGAAAGAATAACTTCTGAACTAACTTTCAGAATATATTTATTTGACAACTATATCAAAATTAACATTACCGTCACCAATACAGTGTGTCAATTCAAAACTTAACATATAACATATATGAATTGCACGTTGTTTCATTTATCCAACACCCCCTCTCAACGTGGATTTACTAATGATCCCTAGTGTTACTAAATGTTTCGTTAAGGTAGGGCTGCTGAGCGATTTTGTGAAAATGTCTGCAACCATGTCATGCGTTTGCATGTAGAGAACATCTATCTTCTGTTGGTTGAAAACTTCCCTGACATAATGGTATCGAATGTCTATATGCTTCGTACGAGAATGGTGAACAGGATTATGAATCAATTTTTGTGCACCCTGATTATCACAATAAAGCACCGTTGGCTCATTCAGTCTTGTGGGAAATTCCAACTCTTGTAGTATTGTTCGAAGGTAAACAGCTTCCTTCGTTGCTTCGGACAAAGCAACATATTCAGCTTCGGTACTCGATAGAGATACACATTTCTGCTTTCTTGCCTCCCAACTTATCGGACAATTTGATGAAATGAAAACGAAGCCACTGTATGATCGTTGGTCGTTCAAGTCTCCACCCCAATCTGCGTCAACATATCCATGCATTGGTTTCAGTGATTTTCTGAAAGTCAAAGTGAAACTTTGAGTTCCTTTCAAATACCTCAACAATCTCTTCACTGCATTCCAATGTGCCATCCCTGGATCATTATTGAATTGACTTAGAGCACTTACAGAAAACGATATGTCAGGACGTATTGTAGTTGCTAAGTACAATAGTGACCCGATAGCTTGTCGGTAGGGTATTTTTTTCATTTCTTCTCTTTCTTCATTGGTTGTAGGATTCATGTCTTTCGTTAGTTTAGTGTTAACGTCCATCGGAGTAGAAATTGTTTTACAATTCATCATGTTGAACTTCTTCAAAATGTCTGAAGTATGTTTACATTGTGACATAATGATTGCATTATCAGTCTGATTAAATTCAATACCAAGGCAATAATGTAGGTATCCAAGTTCTTTTATTTTGAATTCTGCCGCCAAATCTTCTTTGAGTTTTGTATAACTGCTGATATTGTTTGTTGCAAGGATCAAATCATCAACATATACTGCAATTATCAGAATATTATATACCATTTTGCTTCATTGTGTAGACACATTTATCGTTCTCCAGCGGTTTTAGTCCAATGACAGTCTGTAGGAAGTGATCAAGTTTCTTGTACCATTGTCTTCCCGACTGTTTCAAGCCGTATAAGGATTTGTGTAAATGATAAACTTTATCCTCTTCACCCGGTTGTATGAATGAATCAGCTTGGTTCAGCATGAATATATCTTCGTCAAGTTCCCTATTGATATATGCCATAACGACATCCATTTGATATAGGGTGAGTCCCAATTCTATTGATAAAGAGAGTAAAATTCTTACGGAACATTGCCGTGTTACTGGTGAACTCGTTTCATGATAATCCACTCCTGGCTGCTGAGCATATCCTTTCGCGACTAAGCGTGCCTTCCTTTGTTCTATAGTTCCATCTGCTCTATATTTTGTTCGTAGAACCCACTTGCATCCTATTATGTTTCTGTTCTGAGGTCTCTCAACTAATGTCCAAGCTTTTCTTTTCACCAAGGCTTGAAATTCTTCTTCCATTGCCTTTTTCCACTCCTGAGCATTTAACTCATTCAGAGCTTCTTCAACACTTGGATTTTCTATTCCTTCAGATATCATTTGAGCTTCTTCTTTAGTTTCTATCATGTTGAATTGTTTTCTAGGTTTTCCTCTCGAACCATCTCTGAGTAATTTCGGTCTTCTTTTTCCTCTCTTCAATGATGTTGGGTTCTTAGTTGTTCTTAGTTATCATGTTCTCTGTATCATCAATGTCTTTGGAATCTGTCACTAATTCTTTTTCATAATCATTTTCTTCTTGAGAATATATGTCTTCTTCGCTTCCATCTGTTGTGTTTTGTTTCACATCTTCTTCTAGAATATCGAAAAATATTGAATTTTCTATTTTCCTGTCTTCCCTTTCTTCAGCTTCTGTCGTTTCAAGTTTCAATGAATTTCACGTTCCTGCTAGTGATGATTCTTTTCCCTTCAGGGTCCCATAGACGATAAGCTTTTGACTCTGATGAATATCCTATGAAAGTGCATTCCTTTGATCTTGAATCAAATTTCGTTTTTGGAGATTTAATTGATGCAAATGCTTTTGAACCGAAAGTTTTAAAATGAGATACAACAGGTTTTCTTCCATTCCAAACTTCATAAGGAGTGCTGCTGTCATCTTGACTTCGGGAAGAACACCGATTTCTGATATATGCTGCTGTTGATACAGCTTCGGCCCAAACACTTTGTGATAATTTCGATTGTTCCAGCATACATCGAGCCATTTCAACTAAGGTTCGATTCATACGCTCAGCAACGCCATTTTGCTGAGGAGTGTAAGCTGTTGAATATTCTCTTCTTATCCCATTTTCTTTTAAAATTTCATTGGAATCTTTGCCGCAATACTCTAGTCCATTATCGGTCCTCAAAATTTTTATTTTTCTCCCAGTTTCTGTTTCCGCATGATTTTTTGAATAGACGAATGCTTTCTTCACCTCATCTTTCGATTTTAAGAAATATACCTGCACCAGTCTAGATTTGTCATCTATGAATGTAGCAAAATATCGTGCACCTCCTAAAGATTTGTTTTTCATGGGGCCACAAATATCTGAATGTATAAGATCCAATATGCCTCTTGCTCTTGAATGAGATGTAGGAAATGACGATGTTACTTGCTTACTTTTGATGCATATTTCGCAATTATTCAAATTTTCTGAAGTGTTAAGTTTCATTCCTTCAACCAAATTTTTCGAAACAATAGTTTTCAAATGTTTTTTGTTGAGATGGCCAAAACGAAAATGTCATTTTTGTATGTCACTAAAGATTGGTGATTTTACTACGGAAACGGATTCGGATTCTCCAATTTGCTATTAGAAAGGGAATTGAATGCTGAATAAAGCGAAATGAAAAAAAAAATAGGGTTTCCATTTAAAATAAGAAAGTTGATGTTACTTCCGGTCAGACCGGAAGTTAACTTCGACATGTCAATATGCTAAAATTCTAGCTCTCATGTCATTATATCAACGCTCCAAATTTCACAAACCTACTTCATACAATAACTGAGATATTCCGTAGGCAATACTTCCGTAGCCACCCGGTATATATACTGAAGCATACATCGACACCAATATTCAATTTTCAATATCACATAGCACTAGTCTAATCCCTGAAGGAATAGACGAGTGCTCTCTTCCAATCAATCTTAACTAGAAAATAACAAAAATCAAAGAAAAAAGAGAAAAACATATGATGCAGTGCACATTTTGATACGACTTCTAGAAAACGTTCACTGAATAATACTGCTATTTCCTCGAAGTTCCTATAGGCACACATCCTATAGAACTTAAAGTCGAGCTCAAAGTGAAACGTTGAACTCTGATTTTGATATTCGATATAAATGTTCTATATGTTGAGCACATCAACAATGAAGTTTCGTTACTACGTTACACCACCGGTACTCGATATATATGAATATATTTTATGTATCGATATATTATATGAATATATTTTATGTATCGATATATGTGAATGAATCATATGTATCGATATGTATCGATATGTATCGACATGTATCGATATGTATCGATATGTTATATCGATATATCGATATATCGATAAATATCGATATCAAAGCGAAAATTGATATCGATATCCAATTTTCAATATCGCACAGCACTATTTTGTAGCACATTGTAGGTTCAATCAGCAGCGACGAAATTCGGTCTAATCCGCAATTATACGTTTATACCGAGGTTTATACAGTTGTTTATACCAATAATAGTTATTTATTACACAAGGGCAAATGGTAGTAGCACGAGGTTCTGTTGTCTCTTGACGCGAGCTGAAATCTGATATTTTTTCTGTGTATAATAGTAGGGGAGGCAAAGAGGCAGAATAGGGATTCACTCGAGCGTCATGGAGACGTATCATATTGTGAAGATTAGATGCGAAAATGAAAAAAAGTTTATATGATATATGACCTTACACTGGTAGGGAGAGCGTGTACAGGTGTTGAAAAAAACTGTCACATACAAATACTCGAGTGCATCATATATTAATAGTGTATGCACTCCACGTGTTTCTGATAACCAAAAAATAATAATCCGCCGGTTCGCATAGTGGAGGTACGTAGGGATAGAGGAAAATTTTATTCCGGCGCGTCAGATAATGAGGAGGAAAGTGAACCGTCAAGTAGCTCCGATTCAAAAGACTGACGATTTGGACGCGACCACAAGTCATGATCAATTTTTGAAAATAAAAAAAAAATCGTGACCTTGAAATACTTGAGTACGTCAGATTATTATACAGACTTTTCATGTTGAGGTCCTTGTCGTATGGACCCGTAATCTGACAATTATGTAGAGGAATTACCTCAATCTGACGGTTGGATTTTTTTTGTTAACTGAATGTAATAACTAACATATAAAATATACAGGAGGGGTCAGTTTTTTGAAGCAAGACTTCAACAACTCGAAAAATTCACAATTTTGAGGTAGAAGGCTCATGTAGACATACAGGGTGGACCAATAAAGTGCGGTAGAGTGAGATAACGGCTTTGCTGTGTGAGATAGATGAACAAATATTCTTGAGATGCTCTTGTCTCATGAGAAATACATTTCTGGAATATTTTGCGTTATATAGGGTTACTCGTAAATGCGTGACGTATCAAAGTTATACTTTTTCTTATAGCACACCTTGTATTTCATTGCATTTTCAGATTCCGCCTCATGAGCTCATTTCAACGATCTATATCACACTTTAGTTTTGAGAGAAATCATCACAGAGCAATAGGGTGCAAAAAATCGGGATTTTTCAACTTTCGGAATTTCCTCTATCAAAAATACTCTCATTATTGGTCAAAACGGTCCACATGTCCCTATCTTAATTCACTATTTACTGACATTTGATTTGAACGAATATGGATGGTTCATAGTTCCCAGTGGCTGGAAGCACCACACTTAAATGATGATTTTCGCTACTTGTGCAAATCGGCAGATTATGATATTTCCGTGGTCCGAGACTAATTGAATTCAAAATAAGAAAGAAATAAACCGCGCTAGAGAATGTACAGGTGACGAATTTTTTTGCAACTTTGTGGCTCTCCCATTTCCTTATGTCACGCTCAAATCCTCAGATTATTGAAATGCACTATTTCAAGCATGTAATTAACTAGCCATGTCTCAATGTGACGCGCTCGAGTATTTCTGACGATCGATTTATTTTTACTAATCTGATCGGCTGCCCTAAACTTTCGATACCATATGAAGGGCCCAAATGTCCAAGGATATACCCCCCTTATGTTAATCTATCGCGCTCGAGTAAATCCCGAAATCCCCGCTTGGGCTTCCCTACTATTTTTTTCTGTACCAGGAAGAAGGACGAATCAATATTGAGAATATATTACCTTACATTAAAATCAGAGAATCGTCGACGGCATATTTGAAATTGTTAAAAAGAATTACATGCACCTGCGTTCCAGGCATCTGCAGGCATCTTCATCATTCCTTCGATGTAATCGAATATATGTTTCAGTCTAATTCTGTGATTTGATATTCAAAAATTGGGGACATAGTGGTTGTTTAGTAATTCACGTAACCGCGAAGTGCATATGGAACGAAAGATGAAAAGGACTTTCACTTCTTCCTCGAAGACGATGTTATTGGTTTATTTTTCGGAACTTGCCCAACAAAAGCCATCAACACTGCACCTATATATCCGGGGAAAAAGTACTCATTTTCTCCATGTCAAAACAGAGAAGAAATGTCAAAATTTTTTGTCTGTCACAGAAAACACGATTTTTGTATACTTGTCAAATATTGATGGCATATCACTCTGATATTGTAGTTGACAATAATTTCCTACGATCTCATAAGGAAACTGTTTCATTCCATTTGGATAATTCTTTATTTTCCAGTATTATTCCGATATTGTTGATAAGATGTGGTTTATCAAAAGAAGAGGGATTTTTCATCTTGGGAAATAAGCACTGTATTACCAACAGATCATCTGCCATTGTTTTCAACAAATGGCCAAATCAAATGAACCAATATGATGACAACCTAAGTGAGTTTTACAAGTATTTTATTATTCAATGAACTTGTAGCGTTATATATAAGTTAGTCAACATTTCATGTTTCTTATTATTTATTTAATAAGTAGGTAAGAGGTCCAGGTAGTTGTAGTAGTTACAGATCGAGTAATAAACATTGAATTTGTGTCAATTTTATATTATATTTCAATGCTCTCCATCCTACACAGGGTGTTTCGGAATGATGCTGCCTTAGTTTTTATATACCATCAGAGATGCAGTCGAAAATAGAAAAACTCATGAAAAGAAGGAATATTGAAGTTTTCTCTTTTATCAACTTTTTTAGATTGTTTCTGATAGAGGGAACTTCGTCTTTAGTGACTTGTTCATTTCACAATAACTTCTCTCTGGGGAATGGTAGTACTGTACGGCAACACAATTGAGTCAAGAATGAGGAGATATTCAGAACAGAGTGGTATTTTGCTAGACTATTTCACGAAGCTATATAAGAAAGCATTTATTATACACATGAACAATCCTTCATAACCATGAACAATTCATTTCAATCATGAAGAAAGAATTATATATATAAACAATTCGCTCTAAATATGAATAATTTGTTTCCTATAACAATGAACAAGGTTTTATAAACATACAAAATTATTCTAGACTTTACTCGATTACTATAAATGATAAAATTATAAAAATTCTCAGTAGTAGGTCCTTTGTTATTGTTATTGTCATTACTTGATGTACTTGGAGCATTTCTAAATGTGTTCACTATATTCTGATGATGTTCGGCATTGAGATGTAAATACGGCTTCATCGAGTTCGAACTTCCATGTCCAGTCATTTCCATAGTTTGTTATTCACTCACGCCAGATTGTAGTAACTGACTAATTGCAGTGGCGCGATTAGAGTGATTTGTTATTTTCACATTTTGAATGTCTAATCCTATATTTTTTGCAGATAGTTTCGTCCATTTTGATATTCTATTGATACCTACAGGGCAATTCTTATGCCGATTATTATTTTATTTATTAAACTTGCCATTCACCTTCAGAAAAAGTCTGTCATTGATAATAATTCCCCTTTTGATAGTAGTTTCCGTTATGATCTTACAGGACACATTCCAGGATCATCTCAATTTTGAGTGAGCCATTTGGTATCTGCAAAGATGGCACCTTGGCAGGTTCTGAAAAATATAGGATTATATGCTATTCTGTTTGTTAAACAGCCTTTGTTGTCAGTTTCTTTCTTGGAAAAATGTAACATGGCAAAAGTGGCTTCGTTGCCTCTCCAAGCTAGTTCTACTGCAGCTACATGGAAAAATGTCTTCTGTAGTCCCTCTGGCGTGTTTTCATCACATTGCAAGCACATTTTTTTATTTTCTTCTGGAGTCATAGCGACAGAATTTATTTTCCTGTTTTCGGGTATAGCTTGCAATAATTTTCTCTTACTATCACGAGCCGCCCTTGTCTCCTTGAAAATTATATTTTTGAAGGGATCAATATATCTTTGATACTCACGAAAATATTTTTCTTGCATCAATTTCGCAGTAGTGTTCCATATGGTTTCGATGACACTCTCTTTGTAATCACTATATACTATCTATTTTCCGCATATTGAATGTCCAGTTTTTCAGAATGGATGCCAGTTTTACTGTGCTATATTTTCTGCATATAATTTAAAGTTGCGTTCCACACAGAACGTCATCAATTGCAACTTATTTTGACGTCTACAATTAATTTTTCGTCAAACTGCCAAACTTTGATTTGCTATTCATAGTCACATCGTTGAAAACACGAACGCTGTCAGACCAATCAGAATTGAACGAAAGCTAGGCTTTTCGCGATAAGCACACGTTGTCTCTGGCCGTTACCACCGATAAAACAAGGCCAGCAGACTCTGACGTAAACAGCTCGTGACGTCGCATACTCAGGCCATCTTCCAAGGCATTCGCGTCGATCGATCGTCAGTTTGTTTTTGTTTAAGAACGGTGGCGTAGGTAAATCGCGTGTGCCTCGAATTCTCTTGTTGTTTATTCATCAGAATAATTGGCGGAGAAATTACTGTTTTGTGGAATATTTCGTGTTGTGATAGGCGAAATAACAATGCCTTACAAGTGTTGTGTTCCCTTTTGTCGGGGAGATTATGTGGGTGGTCCAAAAGTTCATGCTTTTAGTTTCCCGTTGGACAAGGAACTATCGAAAAAGTGGGTACATGCAATTCACCGCAAGGATTTTACGACTCCATCGAAGTACAGTAAAGTATGTGAATTACATTTTACTAAAGATGATATTATTACTTCATCTACTGCAACCGATTCAAAAACTGGCAAAACTGTAACAATAGATTTGAGAATTCCTAGGCTCAAACGAGATGTTATTTCCACTCAATTTCCCAACGTCCATCTTATTTATCGAAAGATGTAAAATTACGCACAAGTCGTGATGAAAAACTTGAGATACTAGAGACTAAAAATTTGGCACAAGCACTTACCAAAAGTAAAACTGAATTCGAAAATAACCAAAAATCATTTTGCTACACAGAATTTCAAGAATTTCTAGTTGTATTAGAGTCTTTTCAGTTGCCCGAAAAGTGGTTCAAAATTATCGATTTGCAAAAAGTCACATTATTCAAATTGTCTTATTCTCCAGGCCCGTAATTACATATTCGGTTGTGATTGATTCTGTTTTGAATGTGGAATCATTTTTGTATGACCTAGCGATACAAACATCTCTAAAAGCCAATCTGAAAACACCTTTTATCTCTAATAATATCAATCAAATCAAGGAATTACTAAATGAAATAGATAAAAATGAGATACATAATTCGAGAAAATGTCTTGATAATCAGAAAAAGAGTGTTTTGAAACATATTTCGAATGCATTGCATGGTTTCTGACTCAATACATTCTCAAATTTCTTTCTGAAAACGGTCATTTGCCTCGTGGCAATGAATGCAGAATGATCACATTGCAACTATTATATTAACATGTACTACAAACACTTCACTTAAAAATTACTGTTTCAAGTCTAACGACCAATTGGGTAAAAAATCCAACAACAGGAAATTGAAAACACTCACTGGCTAATTTTTTAGGTAATAGGAATTCTCCAAGATAAATATAGGTAATTAGGTATAACAAACGGCATGTCTATCAAACTAAAATACATTTTCCCCAATTTTCTTTCGATCAATCTCATGATAAGTTTATGTTCTGTGGGCCCTGTATAAGTAGGTGTGAAGTTTACCTCTTATGAGATTGAATCACTACAATTTTTGCCAATATATTTAATTCGAATGGGTTGCTGTAGGTGGGTATTTGTGTTTTATTCTGGTTTTTGCTTTGTAACTTCGTTTTTCCATAATAAAATCGAATGGGATGCGAAGAAGGCCTCAGTTGACGGCTGGCATCCTCTTTCAACCAAAAGCCCTTCAAAAAAAAAAAGCAAAATCGGCTCAATAATGATCTAAAACTAAAATCGGCGGTCGCCTTATAGCGCTATAAATAAGCGCTTGTCGTTTCGAGCCGCTGGTTAGGCCTGACTAAGTGACGTAACCCACGGAGCATGCAGGCCTTGTTTTATCGGTGGTAACGCTCTGGCTCGTGATTGGTCAGATTATGTGATGAGTGAAATAGTCAATTTTATTCATGCCACATTCCATATTTTGCTAAAAACTTCTGGGTGGAATGACGAAAACTTATTTTTATAGTGAAAAATGGAACATTCAATCTCTACTGATATTTTCTCTTTCGAAAATGATATGAAATAACTGTTTTGGCTCCCATTGAAATTAAAGATTTTTATGAATGAATCATACTTAGTGTTTTCTTAACATTGGTAGAATATTCGTGGGGTGATTATTGAGGTATTCTCATGAAAAAAAGTATTTTTGGGAGCTACACGCCCCTTCAAAGAATGCACTCTGAATGGAACGGTTCTTCCTCAATATTTCTGAAACCGTGAATTTCGAAATTTTGATCAGGAGCGTATCTTACTGGAGGAGTAAACAGTAAAAACAATCCCACTCCTTTATGGTAATTTTCATCACATTCTAATTGAATTCTTCAATAAATTCTTATTCTAGGGTCATCGTTCTACCCAACCACATTAGATTCATATAATTTTGCATGCGATTTTGACGGAGATTGTCGAAACAAGGATTCCTGGACCATTAAAACAAACTGGAACTCAATAACTTCAATGGATGGCCCTGTCAATGAATATGTGACTGACAGACGTTGGGAAGGTAAAATTAGAATAAGTAACTTTTACAAATGAATACTCTCGATATCTTATTATTTAATCCCATTTTTGATGATATCAGTGATCACGTGACGTACGCAAATATTCCAAGCCAGCTAATATGAAAGTGTATGAAACTCTCTGTGATTCTCATTGTCACTTCACTGGTTGTTTACGTATCTCCTAGTACCCAATGACGGGTGGTGCTGATATACAGGGTGTTCCATAGATGTTGTATAAGTCACTGTTTTGTTCCGATCAATAGTGCTGCTCCTAAGGCGGCCTATGTAGTCAGTAACAGAGCCTACACACACACAGAACACACAAGGGCTGAAGGACCTCTTGTAAGGTCGGTACCCATACTCGCCAACATTATAAATATTCTGGCATAGTCATTAGATATGGTCTTTGATTGTGTTTTTGATAATTGGAAATGATATTCTTTTCACATCAACATTGACGTATAAGCCAGTATCTACAGATGATCATTTGACACCACGCGAAGTAATAACTAGTCTATTTCATTACACCCAAATTAAATAGCTATAGGTCTGCATATTATTTTTTTTTAACCTAACGTTGAAAACAAGATGCGTAAAGTATCAAGCATTTATCTGTAGATACTTCTTTAGGTGTACCTATATAAATACTATTGTTGTGATTATTGATATTCTTATGTTTATTCTGGTTATTGTTATCATTATCAACATGAACATTATAATTATAAATACCATTGTAGTCACATTTAATTATTTCATTATGTTAGAGTGGAAAAAGTTCTCTCAGCCTCAGCAATTCTTGTAGGAAGTGTTATAAGGATTCGCAAGAGAAAATGAATTTACGGATGAGTTTCCTTACAACAAAAGTTCAATGACAAAAAATGCGCAGGGAGTTTCACAAATTCAAAAATTACAAGACTCACCATTTTTTTGTTGACTGAACTATTTCAACTTCACAAAACTCAAGATTTTATATATATATATATATATAGAGAGAGAGAAGGGAAGTCGTTGCTGACAAGTTAGAGATGAAACTTAGTAGTGGGGAAGCAGCAAGTAAAAGTGAAACTCATGCAAGTTCGTCCAAGCTTTCGGAAAGTTATATTTCCATCATCAGGGCCAGACTACAAAATGTTATAACAATTATAAGCAAAGCTAGTTGACTAAGTGGTGCAGTACTTAACAACTCATTGAGGTTGGTTACATTGATGTTACTAACAAGGTATGTATAAATAAAAAAACGTTTTTATAACATATCTGGAACATGACAAATTCAAAAAATTAAAATATTAGGTCAATATCAAAAACGTTGTTGATTTAAAATCATGATGAAACTTTTCTTTTCACAACGTGTGTCAGAATAAAAATCTTTGGTTAGGAAAACTGAACCTTATTCTTCCAATTCACTGGTGACATGGAGCTTAAGTGTGATGACCTTGGTCTAATGGTACCTAGTGCTATTGTGTGTTAGTCACAAGAGTATTGGAAGGAGAAAGTTTTTGAGTTACTAGTAAAACTGGTAAGATTCTTGCAGGCAATATGTGCATCACATCAAGATTATTAGAAAGTTGTTTATTGTTGGTTATGTTGAGTTGTTATTATTTAACACCGTATTGGGGTTATCAATTGATAAAAGATATGAATAAATTTCACTAAGATGGTTAATGTCCGATCTTTTGTTGATACAATTTGGTTCTTGGGCAATGAAAGACATTTCCAAAAAAGTTCTTTTTTTGTGGTTACTTTCTGTAGCTAAAATTCTTGCTGATTGAAAATCCATTTTGTGATCAGAGGAATTAACATGGTCCGCCAAAGCACATCTTTCTGGATGAAGCCTACAGTCGCTCCTGTGGGATGTGATTCTGTTGGCTAATGATCTCTTTGATTGCCCGATGTATATTTTATCACAATCCTGACAGGGGATGCTGTACACCACATTCGTCTGTGCAGTAAGAGGTACTTTGTCTTTGACTTTGGTGTAAATTGATCTAATTGTTAAAACTGTTTTATTGGCAATTTTTAGGTTGGAATTTTTCTTCCAAATCCCAGCCAGCTTCAACAAAACCTCATTTTCCGTAAGTGTTTTATAATCGATAACAAGGATTTAATTTCCATATCAATTTTAATTGTTTTATAAAGTTCCTGATGAAGAGCCAATAAAGACTCGAAAGCTTGAATAGAAACAAGAGTACACTTTATTTTTCTCTTTGACTGCATACCCGAAGGAAATCAACAGTTTCATCCTTTACTTAGACAGTCGTCTAATCCTCTCCTCTATATATATATATATATATTTGAATCACGAGCTTGATGAGGTTTTATGTGGAATTTATAAGATGAGAGAAATCGTGTGTAAAGAGTGAAAAAAGGATTGAATAGGAAACCTAAATCTGATTTTATGCGATTTCTATCAGCTTCCATATTACTCAGGGCTTCCATATTACTCAGGGTTTTCTTTATGATGTATGTTTCAGAAATTCCAAATTGGAAAAAATAACTAGCATAATTTGACACGAATCCTATATAAGTGTGTGAATAGGAATATATAAGTTTTTTATCTGAATGGTATTTCAAACACACATCAATTTTTTCACAGTTCACGAGAAGAAAAATTATGTCTCCTGAAAACCATCCTATATCAGTAAAGAGATTCAAAATGAAAAATGTATCTGTACCTTAACAACACCAGTAAATCCTAAGGACTTCCCATGGACGTCCCTGATTTTATACTAGGACCTCCCAGGGATGTCTTTTGTCGGGACAACGTACATACTAGGGATGTCCCAGGGAAATCCGCTGGCCGCTTAAAAAGGCATCCAAGGGATGTCCTTCTGGTACGTCCCTGGGATGTACCAAGTACGATGAAAGGATATCCCAGGGACATCCTTTCGACAAAAGAAAAAAAGATGCAGATTTATAAACAGGACTTAACTACAGAAACCTGAATAAATACAACTTTATTAGGAATTGGGTATAATTATTATCATTCTTGGGTGTTTAAAAATGAGGGGCATTATGCATGTACGATTTCTGTCTGCGAAAAATGGTAATTTCTTAATAAGTTCTTAGACTTTATTCTTTATTTTCATTACAATCATTTTCCGTAAGAGAAACAAACATTTCCAAAAAAATTCAACTCAATAATTTGATGAAATTCGATGACTCTGTTGTGAATGGATATCAGATACTCCAGGGACACGAATGGGATAACCTAGGGATGTACCGGGCGGGATGTCCACTGGACAACCACTGCAGGACATCCCCTGGATGTCCCAATCATGTCCTTGTACCGCGGGACATGAAAGGGACGTAGGTACCTAGGACATCCCTGTGTTGTTAGGGTAGAGTTGTGTTCTTGAAATTGCTATCACCAACGAATGAATGATCTTGCAAAATACAAACATATCGAACTCATGAATGTCTCAGTATTTTTTTGTAGATTTGCCATAAATACCTGATGATAAACGTATTCGCTTAGAAAACTGCCATCAGAAACAGATTGCAAATACATTTCAAACTAATGATAAGCGATAGCGATAAGGAATTGAATGTATCAGCAGAACACATTTCAAACACACAAATGCCACGGTATTTCAATAAGATATTATTAGAAACTGATTATTAATTCATTTGCATTTTGAAGTTCGTGAGGAATTGCTATGAGGAACTGATTAATAATACATATATATCTGTAGAACACAGTTTATACCCATCATAGAGTTATGTATAGACTATTTCATTTTCGATGTTTCTACGGGATATCTTACTTATTTTCGAAGATAAAGATTTGCGGATTTTGAGAACGTTGTCTACTTTTTATTGAAACTCACGATACCGCAAATGAAATTTTCATAACTCGCTTCGTTTCAAATATACAGGGCAAAATTGAAAATCTTGTGTTCTGGGTCCACCCCTGTATCTCAGTTATGTTTCAATCTATTGAAAAGTAAAAACTCGCCTTTTTTACATTTTCTCACGAAGAAACCAGTGGTGTAGTCAAATTTTCAAACTAAACTGTTATTATTCAATTACGTTGTTTTCAAATGGAACACCCTGTTTATTTTTTCATAATGTGAACATCAAGGCTTTTCAATTTCCAAAAATATATAACACATAAGTGATATTTTGAGTAGTAGGCATGAATTTGAAAAATGTCTAGTTTTTCAGTAGATTTTTCAGCGATGGGCCTTGTAAATATGTGGCAACATGCATTTTCCATATCACAAATTTTCATATTGACCTTACTGCTGACACAATGTTTTCTCATACACTAGTTTCAATTCCACCAACATCAAAGATCTACCAATATTCAGCAATATTTATTGTCTCTAAAAGATGTGGACCTCATTAGTAGGTGGCTATGAAAACAGAGCGGGTGTAGAATGTTTTTAAATCCTTGCCACCTCCCTGCCGAATTCACAAATTTTTCATACGATAGCGAATACTAATCCAGGATACGAAAATTAGAAATGGTTGTGATATAAAATAAGTTGGTTTCAAATTTTTATGGTTCTGATATCCTGGATTATTATTCGCCGCTGTATAAAAAAATTGTAAATTCTACAGGTATGTGACAAATATTATAAAACATTCTGCACTCGCTTTTTTTTCATAGCCACCTACTCATTAGGTCCACAGCTATATATTCAATAAATACTGCTGAATATTGGTGAATGTTTGATGTTGGTAAAAATTTAATCTAGTGTGTGAAGAAACACTGTATCAGCAACAAGCAAATATGAAAATTTATGATATGGACAATGTTGCCAGATATTTACAAGTTCAATCGATGAAAAGTCTACTGGGAAACTAGAATTTATCAGAATGTTGGGCTAAGACTAGAAATATCTCATAATTTGTATATTTTTGAAAAGCAAAAAGCATCAATGTTTCAAATGAGGAAAAATATACGTGATGTTCCATTTGAAAAAACATAACTTTGGATTGATTATATCTAAATAATAACAGCTTATTCTGAAATTCTGATTACGCCACTGGATTCTACGTGAAAAAATGTAGGACAAACAATTTCGACTTTCGATGAATTGGAAGATGGTTGAGATAAAAGAAGGGTCCCGAAATGCAGCATTTTCAATTTCGCCCTGTATCTCAAAAAGGCAGCGGGCTACAAAAACTTGGTTGAGGGTATCGTGAGTTTCATTAAAAAGAAGCCCACGTTTGCGGAAATGGAAAATCTCTATTTTAGAAAATAAATGAGATACCTATCCCGTTAGGACATCGAAAATGGGACAGCCTGTACAGGGTATTCACGAATATTTTGAACCCCTACTCAACTTCTTTATGTATTGTCAATTTTATTTTTTCAAGAAACTTTCTTCAATACTCTTCCTTCAAATTTTATATATGCCAATAGAAAAACTGACTATTTTTCGAGAAGTTCAACTGTTTTTCTGTTGGTATATACAGAAAAAAAATGGAAGATCGTTCTTGGAAAAAAAAATCGAATGATACATGAAAAAATAAGCAGGGGTTCAGTACAAAATACTGACGAACTGTCAATAGTAACTCTTTATGAATAGATATGTTGTACTCATTTCAAACTAATCAATGCCACGCTGTTTCAATTAAGACTTCCAATTAGGAACTGATGATGAGTGTTTGTGCAAAACAGAGTTATACTCATAGTATTCGTGAGAAATTGCTATCAGGAATTGATCATGAATGTACCTGCAGAACGCATTTCAAACTCATAGATACCACTGTAGTACAATGAGATACTCTGATCAGGAACTGATCATGAATGTATCTGCAGAACACAGTTCATACTCATAGAGTTAATATGGAATTTCTATGAGAAACTGATTATGAAAGTATCTGCAATAAACATTTCAAACTCATAAATGCCACTGCATTTCGATAAGGAGTTCTGATCAGGAACTGATTATAAATCTATCTGCAAATCAGAGTTCATATGGAATTGCTATGATGAACCCATTATGAATGCATGTATCTACAATACACATTTTGAACTCATAAATACCACGGTATTTTAGTGATAAATTCCGATCAGTGACTGATTATGAAATGTATCTGCAAAACAGAATTCATACTCGTAGATTTCATATAGCTGTGCTATAATAAGCTATCTATGAATGTATCTGCAATACACACTTTGAACTCATAAATGCCACGGTATTCCAATAAGAAATTATAATAAGGAACTTATTGTGAATGTATCTCGAAAACAGTTTATACTCAAAAATTCCTATGAAATTGCTATTACGAACTCATTATAAATGTATCTACAATACACATTTCCAACTCATGAATGCCACGGTATTTCAATGAGAAATTCCAATCAGGAACTGATTATACATGTATCAGCAGAACAGAGTTCATACTCAAAGACTTCGAAAAAAATTGCTATTAAGAACTGATTATTAATGTATCTGTGAGACACAGATGATACTCATTGAGTACATGAAGAACTGTCAATAGAAACTCATCATGAATGTACCTGTCAAACACATTTCGAACTGATAAATGCTACGGTGTTCCAATGGGGAATTTCAATTTGGAACTGATGATGATTGCTATAAGGGACTCATTATGAATGTATCTGCAATACACATTTCAAACTCATAAATGCCACGTTAATTCAATAAGAAATTGCAATTAGGGACTGATTTCAAATGTATCTGCAAAACAGAGTTCATACTCATAGAGTTGCTATTAGAAACTCATCATGAATGTATATGCAGAACACAATCCATTCTCATGAATGCCACAGTGTTTCAATGAGGAATTGCCATCAGAATCTGATTATAAATGTATCTGTAAAACATAGTTCATACTCAAAGACTTCATTGGAAATTGCTATTTGAAACCTGTCATGAATGTACATGCAGAACTCATTTCAAAATCATAAATTACGATGTTTCAATGAGAAATTGCCATTCAGAACCGATTATGAATGTATCTGTGAATTACAGTTCAAACTCATCGACTCCATTGGGGATTGCCATTAGGAACTTTTTTTTTTTTTTATCGATTGGAGCGCACGAAAGGGAATCCCTATAATGTTCAAAGAACATCGTGCGTTCCTAGGGAGGATAGGGACAGGAGGTAGGTATTGGAATTTTTTTTGAATTTTTGGAGATTATATGTTGTTGGAAATACTTCCACAGGCAATGAATTCCAGAGCCTAGCCGTTCTATGGATGAAGGAGTCTTGATAAAGTGCTGTTCGACATCTTTCGAGGCTGACAACGAAAGGATGTGCTGACTGGGCTTGTCTAGTTCGTCTGATTGGTATTGCTAGTGAAGGGATGATTGCAGAGATTTCCGAAGAACATTTCCCGTGGAAGTATCGATAGAAAAGTGTAAGGTCGCCGACCTTTCTACGGTGTTCCAAAGATGTCAAAGAGTGAGTGAGTGTGGCGTCACCCACCAGGCGAATGGCTCTTCTCTGGATGGAATCTAAGAGCATCAGCGTATGTTTTGGTGCTGAACCCCATATGTGGGAACAGTATTCTAGAACAGGCCGTATCTGCGCTTTGTAGATCATGAGAAGCTGTTGAGGTGTAAAGTAGCTTTTCGCACGGAACAAGAATCCGAGTTTTTGTGAAGCAGCTTTTGCGATGGATCTGACATGATTATCCCATGAAAGAGTGTTGCTGATGGAAATACCGAGCATAGATATGGTGGGCTTGGTGGGGATGGTGGAGCCAGACATTACAATATCGGGCATACTGAGTTCCGCCTTTCTAGAGAAAATGCAGGCTTGAGTTTTGGTGGCGTTGAATTCAACTAGGTTGTTCGTTCCCCAGGTTGTGATTTCAGCAAGATCTTCATTGACAGCATTGACCTGCCTGCGCCGTGAGTTCTTAGTTTCCTGAGAAGAAATGGGAATTCTGGAAGAGAACGCAGTATGGAGAGTACTATCATCTGCAAAGCTGTGGATGGGGCAAGTTGTTACTCCCAACAGATCGTTGATATGAAGCAGGAATAATGTTGGTGCCAAAATTGATCCTTGTGGAACGCCGGAATTGATGCCAATGGTATCAGACGATACACCGTCAACCACCACGTGAAGCAATCTGCCTGAAAGAAAACTCGATAAGAGATGGCATAGCTGAGGTGGTAAGCCGTATGATGGTAGTTTGTGGAGGAGTCCTTCGTGCCAAACACGGTCGAATGCTTTCGATATGTCCAACGCGACAGCTAGAGATTCCCCGTGTTTTTCTATTGAAGATTGCCATAAATGGGTGACGTAGGCAAGTAGATCTCCAGTAGATCTTCGGTGGCGAAAGCCGTATTGTCTATCATTGATGATTCCTGAGCTCTCCAGATATTTGATAAGCTCAATATTGATGGCTTTCTCCATCACTTTGGAGATAACTGATAACAGGGCAATGGGCCTGTAGTTGTTGGGCAGGTTCTTGTTCCCTTTTTTGGGGATTGGTTGGACTCTAGCTGTCTTCCAGCATGATGGAAAAATACCTGACCTGTACGAGATGGTGAACAACTTGCAGAGAATCGGTGTTAATTCTGGTGCACATTTTTTGAGGATAATGGGTGGAATTCCATCAGGACCGTTAGCCTTATTCGTTTTGAGACCAAGCAAAATTCGTCTGATAGTGCGTTGACGGAAGACGATTTCGGGCATTCGACTCTCAACGGGTGGAATGTCTGGCGGCAGTTTTCCTTGGGATTCTAACGTAGAGTTTGCTGCGAACATCTCTGCAAAAATATTCGCTTTCTCCTGCGATGTTGTTGCTAATGTGCCGTCGGATTTGGACAGTGGTGGAAATTTATTTATTTATTTATTTATTTCAAGTTCGGGATACAAACAGGTAAAACCCATACAAGCATCCACTAATAGTTACAATAACAATAGATCCTTCGGTAGTCTAAGAGGTACAGGAATAAACTGAATTGTATTCATTATAAGATTAAAAATTGAAAATATGTCTTACAGTTATTTTGAAAGAATTAAATGTCATGGAGAATATATCTAAATTATTACAATATTTGTTGAAACAGTAACACATTCTGGTGATTGGAGAATTTTTTCCCAAATTTGTGTTGTAACTAGGACTAGTAAGTAATTGTCTATTTCTAGTATATCTTTGAGGAACATGATAAAAAATCATAGACACTAAATTAGGAGAATCGTAACAATTTTTTATGATTTTGTACATAAAGAGTAAATCCGTAATTATTCGTCGTTGTTCAAGAAGCTGTATTTTATAAAGAGAACGAATTTCACTGATGCCAACAGTTATGTAAACCTTCGTTATTTTGAAGTGGAGAAACCTTACAAATCTATTCTGGAGTCTTTCTAATCGTAATTTATAAACATTATAATGTGGGTTCCATACTACACTGGCGAAATTTAGTTTGCTGTGAACAAAAGCAAAATAAACAGATTTGATAGCTGCCTCATTATCAAAGTCCTTGCATGTTCTGCAAAAAAATCCCAAAGCTCTATTACAAGAATTAAGTAGGTACTCAAAATGTGGGTTGAAAGTCATTTTTGTATCGAAGTATACACCAAGATCCTTGATTCGGTCCGTTCTTTTGACTATACTATCATTCAGTAGATATTGGAATTCTATAGGGACAATGTTTTTACTGAAAGATATACTCGCACATTTGCTGACATTGAGTTTCATTTTGTTACGGTTACAATATTCAGTGAACCTATTTAGATCTTCTTGAATCTTTGAGCAGTCCCTAATTGTCAGCACTTTTCTGAATATCTTCAAATCGTCAGCATATAACAGTATCTGTGAATTTTTGAAACAGCTGTTCAGATCGTTAATAAACACTGAAAACAGTAAAGGACCCAGATGTGAGCCCTGAGGGACTCCTGAAGTTACCACGAAAGAGGCAGACCTATATCCATTTATGTTCACAAGTTGACTTCGATTATAAAGATATGACGAGAGCCATCTCAGGAGATTTCCCTGTATACCAATTCCAGAAAGTTTCGATATAAGGAGGTTGTGATCGACTTTATCGAACGCTTTGCTGAAATCAGTATACAGTGAATCCATCTGCGCTTGATTGTCTAAGGCATTCGAGATGTATTCAGAATATATAACCAAGTTTGTTTCAATCCCTCGTTTGGAGAAAAATCCGTGTTGGCATTCTAAAATCGATGATTTAAGACTATGAAACATAATGTCATAAATTAAGCTTTCAAAGTTTCTATTGCCGGAATTTTTGTATATTGGAACCAAAAGAGCAGTTTTCCAGGCATCTGGGAAGGTACCAGACTGCATGGATTTGTTGAAAATAACACAGAGTGGAAAGCATAAACTGGGAGCACAGTATCTAACAAAATATGAGGGATAGCCGTCTATTCCGGCTCCCTTGTTAACATCTAAAGAGTTAATTTTAGCGAGTATCATTTCTGGAGTGAATTCTATTGAGTTCAGTAGATTATTTGTGCTGGATTGAGGAGAAAAATGATGGGTTTGCTGATGGGGCTCGTATACGCTTCGAAAATAGGTAGCGAATAAATCACATATTTGTTTGCCGTTTTCAGCGGATGTGTCGTTGTAAGACATTTTATTAGGAATACCAACCTCATTTTTGCAACAATTTATATATTTCCAGAATTTTTTGGGATATGTTATAATTTCATTTTGAATATTGTTTGTGTACATTTTGTAGTCATTAGATATAAGATTTTTACTTCTGCGTCTCAGAAGTTTGAATTCTTCATAATAGTATTGATTATTATATTTTTTCCACTTTTTGTGCATCTGATTTTTTTGTTTTATACATTTTATTGTATCGATAGAAAAGTATACAGGAAATTTTTTATTTTTTATGGTTACTTTAGGAACATGCAGAATGGTACCTTCCTGTAAAATATTGTAGAATACAGAAATTCCTTGATCAACTGATAAGTTAGAGAGCTGCTCGTCCCAATCATAATTGAGAAAAAAATTGTTGAGCTCGTTGTAGTTACCTTTTCTGAAATTATAAAAAATTTGATCTGTTTTGTCAATAACTTTGATATTGAGACAACTAATGTAAAACTCAATAGGTGGATGATAAGAATCAGGATATACTAAGGGAATGTCACTCTTTTCTTATTTTGATAAGTGAATTTTAGTGCAAAAAACCAAATCTAATATTCTATCATCTACGTTTTTTATATCATTGTGCTGTGAAAATTCACCAAATGTTAAGAGATCGATCAATGAAGAGTTAGAGTTATCAGTGTTCGTTGGAATAAAGAAAGTTTTACATTCACTGGGAATCCAACTAATGTGTGGAAAATTGGAATCACCAAATATGATGATAGGTTCACCTGTGAGTTCATCGAGGTTTGCTTGTAGTTTTGAAGTGAAACATAATCTGGCATAGTCATCCCTGGGAGGAAGATAAACGCAGCATACATGGATCTTCAAATTGTTGTCATTGTGGATGGTTATCCATAAGTCTTCTGCGTCGCTCTGAAAGTGCTCTCGAAGCGTAACACCAATTGTATTTTTAACACCTATTAGTACACCTCCCCCGGATTTTTTGTTATCGGCACACGGAGCACTTTCGCGGTCGCAACGATAAACATTATAATGTGAAATGAACTATTAGTGAAATTTCTTTCGACCGCTTTAGCAAGGGACCAAAACGAACGGGAGCCATTGGGGCAATCTATGAGTTTCGATCTTATCTTGGCATTGTATGTTTCTTTCGAAGCATCTATTGTTTGGCTGCAGTTATTCCTGGCATCAACGTATTCTGCTCTAGTCGCGAGGTTAGGGTTTTTGCGCCAGCGATGGTAGGCTGTTTGTTTCAAGGCAACAGTTCTAGAACAGTTTTTGTTGAACCAGGGTTTCGAAGGTGATGATCTTTTCGAAAAATGAGGTATGTATGTGTCCATTCCGAGCATGATGATCTCGGATATTTCCACAGCACACTGTGAAGGGTCCTCAGAGTCAAAGCTTACTCTATGCCAAGGAAACTCGGAGAAAAACATGCGGAGACCGTCCCAATCTCCTGAATTGTAATGCCATATAAGACGTGGGGGTGCCGGAGCAGTTGATGGAATGAAAAATGGGCAGGTTGTGGAGATGAGTGTGTGGTCAGAATTGCCAAGTGGAGCTCGTACATCTATGGTGTAGGGTGCTGAATTATTAGTGAGGAATAAGTCAAGTATGTTAGCTGAATGGTTATTGGCATCGGGAATTCGTGTGGGTTCTTTGATAAGCTGCTCTAAGCCGTGAGTGATGGCGAAAGCTTCGGCTTGTCGCCCAGCTTCATCCGTTCTGTTAGAGTGTACGAGCCAAGCAGTGTTGTGTACTGATTATGCATGTAACTGCAGAACACATTTCGAGCTTATAAATTACTGTTTCACTATCCAACTTGACTCTGATATATTCTCATATGTAAATAATCAGGAATTACTATTAGGAACTGATTATGAATATATCTGCGAAAAACAGTTCATACTCATAAGAGAAAGGAAGAGAATCGCCATTAGAAACTGATTATAAATGTATCTGCAAAATACATAGGATTATACGGAATTACTGTTTCACTATCCAACTTCATTCTCATAAATTCTCATATATATTTTTTTATGAGTTTCTATGAGACATTTTTGGCAGGGTATGTGGATAATGATAGTAGGTAACAGAACGACACATTATTGGTAGGTTGTCACATACTAACCTATTAAGTAACCTCCAAACCTCTACTCAAGGCGGGTTTCCAATAGGCAGGAAATCCGAAGCGGATTTTCCGTGTCACAATTCTATTGGATGACTCGAAACTGAAAGATTTTACCGCCAATTTCTTTGCAGATATGCATATAAGTTGACGTAGTTTCAACATTTCGCGGATTTCACTAGGATTATAACCTCAGAATATAATTATGATTTAATAATCCCAGAAATAAATATGAGTATTTGGTAACTATTCTTCATACCTCTTCTTGCATGAACAGTGATTGTTACGAATCTGTTCCCTCTAATATTCAATGTCCTGTGGTATCTGTAGATATCGTCAGCGTGAATCTCTTGCAAGTAATACCTTCGTTAACATCTTACTTTTATATGTACCATCAGGCACTTCTATTAGTGATTATGATGTATTATTTGACTTTCTAGAAAACCTCCCTGATATCAGCCGATCGATTATCATATAGGAGATTTCAATATTACAGAGTTTCAAAATCATGTAACTAATAGACGCACAACCAATTTAGTCAGTAGATTCCTAATGTTTATTAATTTTTGTGATCTCTCTCAAAAAAACCTAGTAAGTAACCAAAATGATAGAATTCTCGATTTAGTATTATCGCCTTGAAATATTAAGTGTGATGTTGCACTAGAATTAGAGTCTTTCGTTCGAGTAGACCCACATCACCCTACTCTTGCTATAAGTCTAGAAATGAACTGTAAAAAGACAAGAAACTTTTTACTCTCAGCCAAATGTTTTGACTACAATAAAATGGATCATAAAAAATTTTCGCAATCACTTAACAATATTAATTGGGACATTTTGTAGGAGTACGGTGATGTGAACTTAGCAATTAATACCTTCAACGATATTATTCAATCTATAATTCCAGAGTGGAGACCACTAGCAAAGAAAAAATCAAAAAAATTTCCATCATGGTATACAAAAGATCTCACTAACAAGATCAATATAAAAACCCAATATCTGAAAATGTACAGGAAGCGTAAATGCATGTATTATCTTGAGAAGTACAAAAACTTGAGAAAAATTGTCAAAAAAGAAATAAACATAGCTTATAAGAATTTCATTACTAACTCTGAAAGCAATCTGAGGTCTAATCCCAAAGGTTTTTGGTCGTTCATCAATTCCAAAAAAAGTAGGACACGAATTCCTGGGGAGATGATTTACAATTATACAAATTTATCATCACCTAACGACATTGTAAACGCTTTTGCCACCCACTTCAGTAGTGTTTATACGCCTATCACTGCAAATTATCAGAATATATCACATCAAGCATTATCTAATCCAAGCCTGTATTTAGACCTACCTGTAATATCAATTCAACAAATAATCATTGCTTCCAGGAAACTTAAAAACGAGCTAACATGCGGCCCTGACAACGTGCCTGTTAAAATTGTGAAGAAAAACATCGACTGCTTCCTTCGTCCCTTGTATATAATTTATAATCTTATTCTCAAGCATTCGACTTTTCCAGACATCTGGAAAATTTCACGAGTATGCCCCATTCACAAAAATGGTAGTGTATCGGACATAACAAATTACAGACCAATAGCTCTGATATCTGTTTTTTCTTAACTTATTGAAATCATTTTAGCAGACGTCATATATGAACATGTAAGAACAACATTGTCCGAATTTCAACACGGGTTTGTTGAAAAACGTGGTACGACCTCAAACTTATGCACGTTTACTAAGTTTGTGTCAGATGCCTAGGATAATAAAGTAATGGTCGATGTGGTATACACTGATTTCAGCAAGGCATTTGATAAAGAATCCCATCAACACCTCCTACAAAAATTTTCAGATTATGGGTTTTCCACAAGAGTTCAGATTACCTTGTAATCATATTTTTCCAATAGGCAACTGCACGTTGAATATGAGGGAGAAAAAAGTTTCAATTTTGTGGCAACGTCTGGGATTCCTCAAGGATCAAACCTTGGACCTCTATTGTTTTTGTTATTCGTCAACGATATCTGTAACTCAATTAGCTCTGACATACTACTCTTTGCTGATGATCTGAAAATATTTGAAATCATACGTGATGAACATGATGTTAATATTCAGCAAAAAGACCTCAACACTTTGACTGAATGGTGCACCTCTAACAATTTACCACTAAACGTGAACAAATGCAAAGTTATGACCTATGCAAGAATTTTGTCTTTTGTCGCCGGTGGAATACAGTTATTCGTTGAATAATAGCGTTATCGATCGGGTTAATGAATGTAAGGATCTGGGAATAATCTTCGACAAGAAATTGACATTTGCACCACATATAGAAAATATTACATCGAAGTCTGCTCGGCCCTCAGGCTTCGTTATTCGCAACAGCAAAGAATTTTCTTGTATTGAAACAATGAAAGCTGTTTATTTCTCTTTAGTACGTTCTGAGCTTGAATACTGCAGCACTGTTTGGAATATCCATACCAGAAAAATATATCGACTCAATAGAGAAAATTCAGCATAAGTTTCTGAAGTTCCTTATATTTTAAAAAACACCATACATACCCAGTACTTCATTATGATCACCATCAGCTACTATCAGACGAATTCAAGCTGACAACTTTGAGGAAGCGTAGAGAGATCTCCGCCCTTACATTCCTTCACAAAATCGTCCACAATCTCATCGACTCATCAGAATTACTCTCATTGATTAATTTCTATGTACCGCGAATTACTTCGAGATCGAACATAACTTTCCAAATAGATGTACCGAATTACTTCCATCATTTTCATAGTCCTTTGTTTAATATATGTAGACAGTTGAATAAGTTAGAAAACGTAGACATTTTTTCCGTTTCGCTAGCACAATTTAGAAAAATTCTGTTTCTACAAACTTCGAATTAATTATTAGGAAGTGAACATTTGCACACCAATATTATCACAAAACTCAATATGTTATATACTCCAGCAAAGTGGATTTTCAATCTGTTTGGATGTATTATCAATAAATAAATAAATAAATAAATAAATGAATGAATGAATAAATAAATGATTTTAATATTTTATTTCTGGGGTTCTGATTCTGAATTTTATTAATTAAAGTATCCAGTCCAACATTATTTTGAGGTTGATACTGTTACCAACTGTTGATGATGAGAAATCTTTTTCAGGTAGCATTAAAAGTCCCAAGAAATTGTATCTGATAAGAAGCTGGTAATGAAAACCTTGGCGTATAATTATATATGACTTCAGAATTCAGCGTTACAATTTGAAGAAATAAATTAATGTGGCATGATATCGAAATAAACTTGCTATTTTTCAGATTTACCGTTAACCATAACTGTTCCTGCCAATGGAAGACAATCAGATCTCTTCTTTTATCAAATGGACATTTCCATTAGAAATGGTTCTTCTTTCACGATACCACTCTCTGTACGTGGCAAACAGGATGGACACATTTTTTTGTGTGATGATGAAACTAAGCATCCATCAGCTTCCAATTGTTACTGGATAATGCTAGCTGCATTCAATGGTGAAAGATCCGCCATTCGAAAATGCACCAGATATCAAATACCGCATAAGAATAATATTTGGACCCAAGACGCTTCATGCAAAAAATTACGAGTTGTAAACGTAAGCATTTATAGTTAGTAAATAAACACGGTGTTTCATAACTGATTTGATTGGAAATTTTTCAACTATTCAACTACACTGGAAAAAATACTCATTAAATTTTCTTGTCATGTCTGAGTTGATGAATGTTATTCAATTTCTAATTAACTCGTGGTTTTCGAAATAGACTTTTTAAAAACAATTTTATTTATTCCGGCATAGATTAAGTTTATACAATGAGCTTTATTTCAAGACTGACTTTTTGATACAATATAAAATGAATTTATATTAAAAATAATGCTGATGCCAGCGTCAGCAGATATTATATTCCATTTCTACGGATGCTGACTTCAAGGTCAAGATCATGTTCTGAGGAATTGTTATCGCTGGTAAGTTGATCCTACTGAGAACAATGGGAACTGATTTTAGCATATAACAACTCCCCATCATAATAAAAAGTTGGTGCTTATTGCAGCGACTTTTAATGAAGGTCTTTCGAGGTGGATGATGTCAGCTCGAAGTCGTCTTCTTGGTCTCGGATGTTGACGCTTGGGCGTCTTCTGGGGATGAACCTGGTAAGGGATGATCTGAAGGGTGTCCTTGATGTTCCTGGTGGAGCTGGGGGTGAATTGTCTGAAGCCATGATGCTTATTCTTGCTGGTCTTCTACGTCTGCACTTACAGTAGAAGTAGAGTACAATCAGGAGGATTATCAGGGTGATCGTAAGATACGTAAACCAAGAAATGTGTTTGGTCACGTATGGTTGATTGATTAACTTGTCCAAATCATCGGAATATTGACTCAATTTGTGCTGGGCAATATTCAGGTCTTCAGTATCCAATTTGCTTAGTTTCAGTGGTTTTAGCTCTGGAACATTCTGTTTTTCAGGTAGGTGTTTGCAGCATTCGTATGGGATGATGACTGGTTGATTTCTGTAGGTCACATTCTTGTAAGAACTGACCAAGTACTTAGCGTGTACTCTCGTGCTTCCTATAAATGCATTGCATTCTGGTTGTAGTGTGAGGATCGAATTGGTATTGGCTATTTTCGTGATTGTTTCTCTATTGGAACACTTGATCGTTATTGGTAGTGGATCTGACAAAGCGATCAACCACACATTGGAGGCAATTTCTTGTACATTATAGTCTCTTGCAAAGATGACTGAGGACTGGCATGTCTTCGGTACTTCGAATTGCTGTCGAAGAAGTTGAGCTTCGCAGATAGCGTTGTTATCGATTGGATATGGCAGAACATCTGAACAGATTTGTATTCGGCTCTCCAGGTATTTGCATCTGTCCAAGTTTTTGAATGCTGCGTACAACATTGAATCGTCATCTCTCGCGATATATTTTTGATTTGTCAACAAAATGTGATGAAAACCTGTTCTATTATCCAATATTGGTATTGGGAATAATCGGAATAGGGTATAGGTTTCTGGTTCAACTAGTGGGATTCTTAACAAGAAAACTATTTTTGAATCAGTTTGGTAGGCTTCAAGTTCCATAATTTCTAAATATTGAGCTACTGTTGATAGATAGATTGGTAGAGGCAAATTATTTTTGGATAATGACTGAGATATTTCCTGAAGGGAATTAACTAAATCTCTAGGTGTTATGATTGACGTATGTATTATTCTTAGTCGAGAAAAGGTGATTGAGTTGAGCATATCATCTAATGTTGCTTCGAGAAACATATAGCTCTCCATTAGTGATTCGCAAAATTCTAAGGTTTCTAATTGAGCTTCAACATATGCTACATCGTCAGAAATATCATATATTGATTTCTCGATTGATTTTAGGTTATTGTTGAAAGTAGCTTCGTCTATTTGTAATTTTTGAATTGTGTTATTGAAACTTTTGATAACGGAAGTAGTTACAGATATTTGGTTTTTCATCAGGTTTTCAAGCTGATATTCGTCTTTAGATATCTTATTAATACAGTCATTGAAATATTCTCCATCGGAAGCATCCAAATTTCCAGTGATGACTTTCCGAAAGGAACCTGCACCATTGAATATTCCTCTTTTTGTTCTATGGCCGGGTTTTGTATCTGCGAATATTTCACGATACTTCAGGCCTAGTGAATCGGAGATTTGTGAGAGAAGACTCATATGAGTTTTTACTTCGGCTTTGAAGGATACCATACGAGGGTTCGGTGTATCGAATAAATCGAGCATCGATTCTAATATTCGGTTATTTTTCTCGAGAGCACCTTTGATGGGTTCGAGGTCTTTGTAAACTATTAGTGTCCATTCATCGTTAGAGAATTTAACTGTTGATTCTTCGTGGTAATATATTCCGATTGTATTGTTTATTGATTTGAGCGTGTGTTGGGCGTCAGCTGCTGAAAACAGCAGAATGGACCTGTAAAGAGATTCACTAATCAAAATAAGGTTTAAGTCTGTCGAAGTTTACTTTAGTCTTTTGTTTTGTTTGCCAATTTACGAGCATTGCTGAATTTTGATATATTTCAATTATTTCAAAAGGACCGTTAAATTTGTTCTGGAGTTTGTCTTTAATTTGGGACTCTTTAACATACACTTTATCGCCTACTTGATAATTTGGTAAGTTTTCATTTACTCGTTTGTCAAATCGAATTTTGGCTTGCTCTTTTCTATTTTGTGTTCTTTCGCGTGCAATATTGTAGTAGTAAGAAATCCTATTATTGAGGTCACGAACGTATTTTGAGATTAATTGTTTTTCATTGTAGAGAGTATCGGGCGCTCTGGAGGCGGTATGTCCAAATACTAGTTCATATGGAGTAAAACCGTGTGTTTTATTCTTCATGGTATTATAGCACATGACTGCATATGGAAGTACGTTGAAAGGATGTTCATTCGGATTTTCGGCTAAGTTTACTCTAATCATTTCAATAAGTGTCGCATGAAATCTCTCAAGTGAACCGTTCGATTGTGGATGGTTAACACGGATTTGTCTTCTATTGCATAGGCTTGCGTGAATTTTGTAAGTTCGTCTCTGATTGTTAGTGCGTAATTTCTTGTCGGTACTTCAAATAGGTCAATATTGATTCTCTCGAATGGTGATTTTGGGGTTTCGGTAATAACTAATGGGGTACTTAAGTTTTTTCTACAAATTTTAGTCTTTTGACAAATTTCACAGTTCTTGACAAAATTTTCAACGTCTTTGCTCATTCCTTGCCAAGTGTATTTTACTTTGATTCTTCTTGCAGTTTCATTTATTCCACGATGAAGATTATTTTTGCCTGAATGGAATTGGTCTAATATGATTGGTATTTGATCAGGATCGGGTGTTCTGGTGATATTTTGGCAGATTTTGATTTTGATATCTTTGTCATTAAATATGAAGCAAAACATTTCTAGAATTGGTAGTTCCAAATTGTTTTCAACGACGTATGTTTTTGAGAGGTCCAATTGATTTCTATTTTTGTACAATATATAGAATAATCTTTCTATGACTGCTTCGGGATCGAAGGGGAGAATGATTACAAAATATTTGCGATCTTTGACTGATTTGCTGTTGAAAATATTGATAATATCAGAGTGGAAATCGGCATCCTGTTCAAAAATATCCTCATAGATAGTATGATGGAAACCTTGCAGTTTATTTTGCCAGAAAAAGATAATTAGGTTTTTATTAGATTTATCGAGTAATTGAGAATTGACAAATTCTATCTTTGAATAGTCTATGAGTGATTTTGTTCTGTATAGGTCAACAAAGGTATAAAATTCTTCTTGAATTTTTTCGGGTGTTGCTTCGTTAGTTTGTTCGTCTAGTACGGGATTGTCTGATGTATCGGGGTTGTCTTCGGAATCTGAAATTTCTATAGGGTCTTCAATATGATGAATTTTTGTTTGAAATTTTGCGCATTGATCGAAATGATTGATTTTAATACGAGAGAGTGCGTCTGCATTTTTATTAGTTTTGCCTGGTTTGAAGATTATCTCATAATCGTATTCTTCTAGTTTCAAGCGCCATCGAGCTAACCTGCTACCAGGGTCTTTAATTTAAAAGAGCCAGGTCAGGGGGCGATGATCTGTAACCAATTTAAATTTGTGCCCGAAAAGATATGGGCGAAAGTGCTTTACTGCCCATACAATTGCCAAAAGTTCTCTCTCTATCGTAGAGTACTTTGTTTCGGCTGCACACAAGGTTCTTGATGCATAAGAAATCGGAAGATCTTTTCCTATTGGTCCTTGAGATAGGACTGCGCCTATCGCGAATGCACTAGCGTCGGTTGTTAGAAGAAAAGGTTCGTCAAAATTTGGGTATATTAGTATTGGAGATGTAGTGAGTGCTTCTTTGAGTGTTTCGAAAGAGTTTATACAGTCTGCGTTGAAATTGAAAGGGATGTCTTTTTGTAAAAGTCTTGTCAAGGGTTTTGAAGTCTTTGCGAAATTTGGGATGAATCGCCTATAGTAGCCGGAGAGGCCAAGGAAAGATTTGATGTCTTTCGGATTTTTGGGTTGAGGAAAATTTCTTATACACTCGACTTTAGAGGGGTTTGGCTTCACACCATCTTGGGTGATGAGATGTCCTAAATATGCTACTTCCTTGCGAAGGAACTCACATTTGTCGGGTTGTATTTTTAGGTTTGTTTCCGTAACCGTTTGAAAACTTCTGTAATCCGGGCGATATGTTCATGAATAGTAGGGGAATAGACGATAATATCGTCCATATAGACAAGGCAACGTTCATTCTGAATTCCCATTAAGATGTTGTCCATTACGCGTTGAAAGGTGAAAGGGGCGTTCTTCAATCCAAATGGCATACGAACGAATTCATAATGCCCATTTTCCACAGAAAATGCGGTTTTCTGGATATCTTCGGGATCAATCTCAATTTGGTGGAATCCGGAAGCCAAATCGAGGGTGGTGAAATATTGGCACTTGCCTAATTGGTCGAGAAGATCGGAGATGTTCGGAAGTGGGTACTTGTCGTCGATAGTCACTTCATTCAGTTTTCGGTAGTCGATGACTACTCGCCACTTCTGTTTACCAGAAGCATCAAGCTTCTTTGGTACGACCCAAACGGGGGAAGACCATGGTGAAACTGAAGGCTGAATGATACCTTGATTGAGCATTTTCGATATTTGTGTCTTTACCTCTTCTTTATGTACTTGAGGGTACCGATAAGATTTGGTAAATGTAGGTCTACTGTCTTTCGTGTCGATGGGGTGTTTAATTTCGTTTGTGAACGTCAGGTTGTCACCTTCAAGATATAAAATGTCTGAGAAATCTAAACAAAGTTCTGTTATGAGATTTTGTTCTTCTTCATTGAGATGATCGAGACGTAATTGATTTTTAATTTCGAATTTTTGGTCAATTGGTACATCTGTATCTGATACTTGCATATCCAAGTTATTTATTGAGAAATCCTGAAATGGTTCTAACACAAGATCGGAAAAATCTACTGTTTTTGGAATAGCATTAACGTTCAAAACTGAAGTTAGAAATTCTCCATTCTCGTCAATTTTGACAATCGAATTTGGTATTTTGACTTTTTCGATTTCCTGACCTATCAGTATAGCGTCGGTATTTAAAAAGTTGCATTTCAACTTGAACACTTGTTCGGTTCGAGGTTCGATATTTATTTTATTATGATATTCTCTAGAGGGTGGTGTATCAACTGAAGGTTGAGTTTTTTCGTCGTCGGTTACTTTAAAAAGAGGGACAGTTTTGAAGTCAGTAATCAGTTTTTTATTTTTGAGGTCTGCTATGCAATTATAATGTTCTAGAAAATCAGAGCCAAGGAGTCCGTCAAATTTTATTTCTAAGTTGTGAATGTAAATTTTATGTGGGTCTTCAGGTTTGAATGGAATTAAAGTTGATTCGTTTATAATTATTTTCTGGTCGGTTATGCCTTGAATGGAAATGTTTTCTGGAGAACGTTTTCGGTATTTTTCGCAAGTCTTTGGTTTAAAAATCGAAAGTCCTGCACCAGTATCTATCAGAATTTTGAAGGTATTAGTGATGTCTTTGATGTAGTATAAGTTTTTCGAATTAACAGGCAATAGAGGTTTTAAATGAACCGTTGTTCCGGGAAATTCACATTCGGGTCGAAACTGTCTACGTTCATTGTTTGGATTTGGGCTTGAAGTTCGTCCATAGTATTATGTTGTGGTTTGTTCGGTGGGTCGCCAGGGTTCAGCCCTGACTGAAAATCCTGAATATCCGAATTTTGGGGTAGATTGTCATAGTCCGGGTACTGTGTCGAAAATTGATCATATTCAAATTGTCTTTCAGCGGTATGATAATCAAATTGTTGGATTCTGCTATCAGCAGTATGATAGACTTGATCGTAATTTTGAGTTTCACTAGCTGTATAGTGATCATCTTGATAAAAATCATTCTCATAATATTGGTCATATTGTTGGTAATTCAAATGATGTGTCTGTTGATTATTTGGTATGTTAAAATTTGGATTCGATTGAATGGTAGGTTGTCTTTGATTGTTGAAGTTCGGGTTAGGTCTTATGATTGATGGTCGGTTTTGTTGAAATTGATTGGGTGGTTGATATTGATTGAATTGAGGAGGTCGCTGTACTGGATTTGGGGTTTGGAATGGTCTTGAAGGCCCAGCTTGATTGAAATTTTGTTGGTTTGGTCTTGGAGGGTATTGTGGTCTATTTTGGGAATTCTGTTTTGCGCGGCATTCATGAATCAAATGTCCGGTACGTCCACAATATGAACATTGTTTTATTTGTTGAGATGAAATCGGTTTCCGAACAGAAACTGCATTCGGATTTCGATAGCTTTGTGAGTTAGGCAATTTTTGATTTTCGAAATAACTCAACTGCATTTCTCGTCTGATACGAGTAATTGCGGTTAACATATCGGTTGGGGTGCCTGCTCGAATTATTTGACCAAGTTTTGGATCTAATCCAGTCAACAGGGTGTTCAAACTCATAGTTTCTATAAGCCTGGACTGCGCGCCTCTTTGGTCTGGTGGTAAAATTTGTTTATTTACAGCGGCGTGCATTTTGGCATTATGCGTTTGCAATCGTTGAACGAATGTCATTGCATTTTCGCCGGGAAGTTGACGAAGTCTTTGGAGATCTTGAATTAATGAAGTCAAGTCTCTGGAATCGCCAAAGTGGGTATCTAAAAGATGTCTAACTTCTTCCCAAGTAAGTGGGTTTCATTATTCCAAATTTTTTGGGATTTTCTCTCCTCGTTTCTATAAAATAATTATTTTATAGAAACGAGGAGAGAAAATCCCAAAAAATTTGGAATAATGAATATACCACCTCCTCGATTAACCTACAGACAGTATTTAAGTGGGTTTCTCGAATTCACTAGCTCTGCAGCACGTCCACGTAATTTATTTTTTATGTGAAGTGTTACTAGTAGTCGTTGTTCGTCGACTGCCATTCTGTAAGCGGTATTACAGGCTTGTAAGAAGGTGGTTAAAAATATTGGATTGCCATCATATTCCGGTATGATGGAAAATATTTCATTGAGTCTGTATGGCTCAATTTCTGCAGGTGCTCGTGGTGGTGCCACGTTTACGTTATCGTCATTCATTGCAATTGGTTTTTTGTTGAAATGTGACAAAAAGGGGAAACAATTGGATAATGGAACAGTTACTTGGTTGTTTCAAATTTGAAATGCGGTACGATTCAATATAGTACTTACAGGATCAGTATCATTGAGTTCGTCGTATTCTCGTCGATTCTGCCAGGGGCTCCACCAGGTGTTCCTTCCACAGCTCTTCGAGTGATGACTCCCTCAGGTTGGTTCTTTGATTTCGGCAAAGGATTGGGATCCACCGTCACTAGTTAGGTCGTTTCCGCGTTCTAGCAACGTCACGAAATCCGTACGACTGCGCCAATTTGTTATCTCGTGGTTTTCGAAATAGACTCTTTAAAAACAATTTTATTTATTCCGGCATAGATTAAGTTTATACAATGAGCTTTATTTCAAGACTGACTTTTTGATACAATATAAAATGAATTTATATTAAAAATAATGCTGATGCCAGCGTCAGCAGATATTATATTCCATTTCTGCGGATGCTGACTTCAAGGTCAAGATCATGTTCTGAGGAATTGTTATCGCTGGTAAGTTGATACTACTGAGAACAATGGGAACTGATTTTAGCATATAACATATATATTCACTCATGTTACGTATAAAAATAACGCCAACGACTTGTTGTCATAACCGTAGACGTTTTATTGGAAGTATATCAATTTACTTCATTGGTCTTCTTGTGATGATAATAATGTCCCAACCTATGCAGACGAGTGAATTTAAATCATTAAACCGTAACTTGTTATCGAAATACTCTTATAGGTGAGATGAATAACGATCGTTGACGAATGTATCTCGAGTACAAACGAACAAGAATTTTTCCGGCAAATTGGCACACTCCGCGTGCATCTCGTGACAGTTATCAGAATTGAGTCGATCCATTCGATCTGTGAACTCGTGCGTCGTGCATTTCCCTTGTTGAATACGGTTGTGAGTGTGATCGAGTGGAGTTTTGAAAAACTAATGATTAGAAGTGTGCAAAAACTGGGGATGACCGAGACATTCAGGAGTGATATTTTAATTTGATATGTTGGAGTCATTTCATTTGAAATAACCAATGAGTACTCCGAATGTGAGGTATATTTTCATTATTTGTCTATCATTAAACTTGCACAGTTCAGTTCAGTTTTTCTCTTCTCTTACTTTATGACAGCATTCATATTTTTGTTGCAGCAATTTATCGTTACCTAGACGTTAGGTATATTGGTCAGATTGATTATCAAATAATAGGCGAGTGGACTATTTCTTTTAATTTCACAAAAATGAATCATCACTCAAAAACCTTTCACTTTCAAATTTTTTCAGAATCTTTCTGTCGATTTCCAGGTACTAAAATCATCAATAATGCCACGGTAATTTTCAAACAGATAGAAATTCACCGCGAGTCAAAACTGACGTCACGATTTCGTGAGTAGGGGCAGACCATAGCACAGTTGCCAAGTGTTGGAATACGATTGGGAACTTCAGAAATATTAGTTATTCAAATATTCATAAATTCTCAATTATGTATTGGTAATTTCCATATTTAGCTATAAAAAGTCAATTGTCTCAAAGTGTTGCTTTTTGCTTATGATACATTTGTGTCAATAGTAATTATATTAATTCACACTAGAGGACATTTGAAGCGGTGAACGTGACAACACGGCGCGCACAACATGTGGGCGTGGTCTTATCCCTTCTCAGCATTCAGCACAATGTTGCTCACTCTTCAACATTCAAACGATTCTTTGTTGTGGAGTATAGAAAATATTTGGACATGCTGGCTGCTCGAAAAAGTCGAGAATGAACTATAATATCATGGGTTCCTCAAATTATGTTTTATTCAACGACAGGACTCCCTTACATCTTTTTGATAACTCGAAACAGCATTAAAGCTGACGTCACCTTTCATTCGATGTATCGCCGAATGGTATGGCCATGAGTCCGAAATTTCGAACAACGCGTACACTCATTATTGACATAAAAAAAATGAGAAGTGTTGCTAAAATCAGTTTAGGTCTCTAACGACACAGTGGAATAATTGAATGCCAATAATTCTTCATCAATCCACTCGCCCATTATTTGAAATCAATACAAAAAATAGCATCTATTGGCATACAACCTTTGTATTGGAATATATAATGAATCTAGATATTTTAAGTTGATAATTGGATGTTTTTATCAAATAATTTTCCTGGATAGAAAACATCTATATTTGGCACATTGCAATGAAAAAATCGGAAATTATTATATATGATATAAAAAAAGTGTATTTTCAACATATTTTTATCTCGATATTTCATTTCCAAGAGTATTCCGAAAATATTTTATATGGATGTAATTTTTACAGAGCTCCAAAAAATAAATGTGTCGAATAGATTTTTTTCTATTCTGGAGAATACTCGATAAAATATTATTCGATTATCAACTCGAAATAGCTAGTCATCAATTATTCCAATTACTTTATGCCTGTTATAGGTTCCGGAGAATAACAGCGAATGTACTCTTTAATTATAGTAACACAAATTGATGAATGACCGTAATTCGTCCACGGTGTAGCCTACTACTAGTCATGCTTTATTAAATTATCTAGTAACTGCAGTATTGGGTCGTCATAGCAAAATTAATTGAATAGCATCAATAAAACAGCTAGGGTCTCCCCCATTCAATAGATTTTTTTTATGAAGATCATTCAGTTTTTAATAACCGTTATTCGTTTTTTTTTCTCAGTGATAGATAAATGTGTCTATTTGCTGAGTTACGAGGTGTTTTCCTTTCCAGAAATTTCGATTAAATACTATGTTCAATACTGTCTATAGGTTAATCACTGAGGTGGGATATTCAATTTTCCAGATTTTTTGGGATTTTCTCCTCTTTTTTATAAAATAAAAATATCAGTATCATTTCAATACATGTATAACGTGTAGTGAGGACAAATAAGATGATTTGCTCCAAAATGTCACTGCGTTCGATTATTTTTTCATCACAGAGCCTGGAAGTAGAATTCAATCGATTGTCAGTGACACTTCATTTTGAAAAATGTTTGAAGAAGAGGAATATAAATATACAGGTTATACCTTCAAGACTTAACGCGATCTATATATGAAGAACTGAATGTACCATGATTCTGAAAACTTGCAGGGACGGTGAAGGAAACATGGAGAATTCAACCAAAATATTTTTGTCATTGTGAAGCTTCCGGTTTCTTCGGAAGTAACGTCATTTTTGTTAGTGATATGCAATGATTAAATCGTTAATATCGAAGGTAAAATGGATCACTCATCATAATCACAACCACTGAATAATTTACAGGGTGCGCAGAAAAGTGGGTTCGAAAAGTATATGTGAAACTTTGAATATCTCGAGTTTTCTCAAAGGAAAGCCCCATTTTTTTGGATGTATGATAAATTCTGATTGCAACAAACATGACAAAAATGTTGCGGAATCATTTCTGAATTTACTAACATATTCGGAAACTTGTTTTACTAGAGTCTTTAAATCATTATCGCTCTGGTATAAAACATGAACCGGTATCAAGCTGTTGATATCTACTATTTTGAAAAGTTCTGAATTGAAACGAAACTCGAGGTCTTGGGATATATTTTCTAAAAGATGTATAAAAACTGACACTCTATAATATTCTTCGGGGTTTTTTGTTTCAATGTTACTGCGATGAATTTGTCTGACATTGATCCTTGTTATTAATATATGAAAATCTAGTTCTTGATGAACTTTCGTTACTTCTTCAAAAATATCTTTGAACACATTTTCAGTGCCCTCTCTCTTTTCACGAAATACTGACAATATATTATTTACTAAAGATTGAGCAGAAATTTTGTTCAAACTTTCAGCCTGCAAAGTTTTACTCAAACTTACAGTTATATTTAGAAAATGGGACCAGCAATGAAGAGCAACTACAAAATTTGTTTTCAGCATTGCATCCAATACTCTTTGAGCTTTTGAAGATGATTCAGAATCTTTCCACTGTGTTATCAGTTGTGAAGTTTCCACGATATTTTCGAAAGAAACTTTGGACCTAAGAATAGCTGTATGGCGTTCTGTCCATCTGAATGAATTTCAAAACGTTATGTCTTTTAGACGAAGCGTTGAAGAAAGCAATGGTTTCTTTAATGGTACCTGCCGCGTTACGAATATCTTGGACATTGCTAGATTTTGATATGGATAAATTAAGTGAATGGCTTTAGCAAGGACATTTACAAGCATTTTTCAATGATTTTTGAATTTCGGCAACTGCCCCTTTCTGGTCAGACAACATAACACTGCACGTGTCTGTACCAATCCCAACGCAATCCTCAAACGGTAATCCGATCTTATTCAAAAATGAACCAACTGTTTTTCCTGATGGTATTTCACCCGATAAAACTGGCTTTTTTGTCAACGAAACCTAGAAAGTCTTCGCGAAGATTATTCTCACGGACTAAATATATATCTCACTAAAATTGACATTTGCGATACTTTGCTAATGTCAGTTGTTTCATCGAAAATTTCACACCAGACATTTTCGATCAATTCAGAGCCTGTTTTGCATATCGTTACCATAGCAACTGAACAAATTCCTAGGAAATTTTTTCCTCCTCCTTGGGGGACGCAGCATAAAATTACACTGAAAATTTTTTTACGTTTATAGATTAAATGACATTTACATTGAACTTCAGATTATTTCGAGTTCATTCTATAATATAATATAATATTATGTAGGTATACTTGCAAATTCGAAATTTACAAAGAACATGTTGCTACCTATATCTTAGTTCTTACAATTCATCACAAACAACCATTATTTTTAACTGAATTATCTAAGTGTTGTTGAAATTCCTTTGAATTGATCGAAAATGTTTGGTGTGAAATTTTCTTACCGAAAACCACTTTAGCTTCAATTAATATCCGGGAATTTTTTCTCGAAAACGAATATTTAGATTGTTCTCCCTCGTCTTCGACTCTGGAGAAGAAATTTCCGGAAATAATTGAAGCTCTCGTGATATAATAAGTGAAAATTACACTATGAAACTTATTGTACGAAATTTTCGGAATAATTGAATTGAAGAGTTCTTCCCCACAACACCTAATTGATTCATTTTGTATGGTAGGACTAATGTACTCAGTTCGGGAAGTTGCGGTTTCAAAATGAGATTTTAATTTCAAATCATCGCCACATGTCTGAATACGGTGGCGGATGATTTCTCTTAAATTACCTTCATTTACTTCCGAGAATTCCGACAATTTTGACTCAGTTCTATAACCACGAAATGCTATAGGTACATTGTTTTCCCAAGACAACGATGCTGTTCGTGATAGGTTTCAATTTTGCCCTGTTCTCTTTTACTTGGACCAATCGTCCAGAACTAAGATTGTTTGATATTTCCGTTTCAGAATTATTAAAAACTATCTCCAATTGAAACAGCATCTTTGTGATATTTATTCCCGGCCGCATGTGATAACAAATCGCCATCTTCTCCAAATAACTTCAAAAATTTGTTGATAGGAAGAGTTTCCAAACTTTTGAGATTAATAATTTTATGCATTCCTCCTGTTTTCGCAAAAAAACACAATATTTACAGAATAATTCCCCCTTTGACTCCGAATAGACCAGCCAGTTGAATGATTTGAAATAGTTAAAAAATAAATAACATTATTTTCCTTTTTGGTTTTTCACATGCAATGAAAATGGATAGTTGAATTTATGGTCTGGAACGAATGAGTTCTTTAATATATTCGCTTTTTCTAGGTCGTTCATATATGTTTGGTTGACATACTGTCCAATATCTACTTCTCCTCCAAATTAAGCTGCTTCAGGATTTTCTCTACTTGGCCCCGGTTCCTATTCAATTTCTGGTTGTTTAGATTTCTTAACAAAAAAAAAAAGTCCAAGGAAGGCTGGTTCTTTCGCTTGCTCATTTTCAGGGAACTAAATGAGTATCTGCAGATCCTGTTAAACATATAAAAAACCGCAATTACTTCCGATTTGAAGAAAGAAATCAAACAATAACGTACTTACAACAATAATCCATGATATGGCTCGTGTAGGGTAGAATTTGTAGGAATGAATAGGTTTCCGGGTTAATGTGTTTCACAAATTTCAGACCACAAATGTAAAATTTCAGAGTAATTCACTCACGAACACATAGGCATAGACCTTAGGCATCAACCATTATTAAATTGAACAATGAGAATCTTTTGCTCGACTAGTTCGAACCTGCATGATTGGCACGCGACAAGCTACAACCCACAACGAGAGAATACGATCATGCGCGACATGGGTAATTCCGAAACCAGTGGCGGGTTGCGGTGACGTTATAGTTCAAATTTCAAAACTTAAGAATAATGTAATTGGTTTCTAAGCGAATAAGATCGAACAAAATCATAATGATGAACGTAAGTATATTATCGATTGTTCCTACATCTTTCACTATTTCACTATTTTTGTGCTTCCAGGGGGGGGGTACTGTCCCCCAGTACCCCTCCTCCTTATCTACGCTAGTAGAAGTGTGGATCTCTAATTCATTGCTCGATAGATTGGTATATTACACAGCCAAATCCAAAATTACAGGCAGTTATTGCAGAGGTATATATGGAATATCTCTCAAATTATGGGTTTTGCATGGGTATAGGCAAAAGTTAATTGGAACTGGGGCTCATTCTTATTATAGAATTGCATTATAAAATGAGAAAATGGGGTTCCCATTCAAAATAAAAGAGATTTCCAATGATTTCATTCACTTTTTGGACCCACAAGGAAAGAAATTGATCAAGTGCTTTGCTGAAACCATATGTATTGGATTCGATTGATTCCATGCTATAGCAGAAAAATAATTTTTTGCCCCGAAACTATGAGCGAACAAATACATAGTCATTTCGCTAAGACAAATAGGAATCCATCTACTGTAACAGGTTGACTTTGCTAAGAACGCACCTATTAGAATTGGATAGATCGTCTATTCGGTCTGGAGTCAAACCATCTCAGCACTAATCGGTAGCCTATTTAATTTTTTGAGAAGCGCATGCGCTATATAATCCCCACCTGATTATTCATGTTCGGTGTGATAGAGTTTGATGCAATCAATCATTCATGACTATTGGATGTTGATGCCAATTCGAAGTTGGCGATTTTCAATCGAAAACCTCTTCGTCTTCAATAATGATCTACGAATCTAGTGTAGTGTGTCGTGTGTCTACATTGGAGTGGATTATAAAAGTTTTGACTTCCGATTTGATGCTGTATAGAGCGATTTAATTTGATTGTAATCGAAGGATATGGATATCTCTGTTGATATATCTGCGCTATGATAAAACAACGAATACACATCGCTTTCTCATTTTTTTAGGACAAATGTGAAGATAGTTATTTTCAAATTCGTCAAATTCTGACATCTGTTTCAGATTACAGCCTACTTTTTAATTTTTGTCAGTATTGACGAAGGCTTGAAAAGTCTGTTGACGCTGAGATAAATGAAAATTATTGGTGAAACTCAATGGTGCTTATCGTTGCTAGTCCAGTGTTGTCACAAATGAGAATATGGGGATGTGTGTTTCGTTTCTCCCAGTGTCAAATATCATCAAGAAACCATAATGCGAACGATCAATTCGGAACAGCCTGTACAGAATAGTCGGAATAACGGTCTGTTTTTGAAGAAACCTATACTGTTTCAATCGATCAGTTCACGTTTACCTTATCTATTGAAGCATTATCGGGTAGGGACTCTGCAATTGACATAATATAGTTCATAATCAGTGAACGAGAAGTAATGATATTATTCAATTTATTATATACAGTGTGTGCGAATCCAACCCGCAACACCCTTCTAAATTGGAACCCGTCGACCGATTTACAAAAACAAAAATTCCATAATATAGTACTCAACGAGCTCTGATTGAAAATGTGAACAAATTTGAAATATTCAGATTCTCAAGGCTTACTTTGGTTTGTTGAAGGGATCAAACTTTCAAAAAAGACTATCATGAAATTTTTTGTCGAAACTGTGACTAGTCTATTCGATTCAGGCATAGCTGAAATACCCATATACGAAATTTGAACGCAAAATCTCATATAGGGTGCTAGTTATTCAGTGGAAAATTTTGATATTTTCGATTTTTTGATTCACCCTGTGTCAAAATCTAAGGAGTTGATATAACCGCTAGAGTAGTAATTCAATGGAGGAACACATCGAATACTAAAATACGAAGTTTCATCATTGTGACTTTTACAGGAAGATCTTTCTTGGTCAGCCAAAAATTGATGAAATTGAAGTTTACAAACTTTTCATTATTGTCCAGATATTTTTCCTGGAAATATAAATAATGGTAACTCATTCGAGGAGATATTTTCTATACATAACAATTTCTATTGTCACCTCAAATTATCCTATCATTCCGCCAAAATCGGTATATTATTTTAATCACTTTAAGTATCAGAAAATCTTCTTGCAGTCTTAGTTGAGTGTTTGCCTGTTATTCTATTTGAGTTATATTCGACAACTCTTTATCAATCGAGACGATTTTCAAACTTACTGTGTGATGGCTGTTATGAAATGCGTGAAAAAAGGTTTACTTGAGTTTTCAAAATGGTGAACCTAAACTTCAATTTTATTGATTTTTGGTTGACCTAGAGATATCTTCCTGTAGAAGTTACAACGATGAAACTTCGTCTTCAAGTATTCGATGTATTCCTGAGTTTTCAAAATGGTGAACCTAAACTTCAATTTTATTGATTTTTGGTTGACCTAGAGATATCTTCCTGTAGAAGTTACAACGATGAAACTTCTTCTTCAAGTATTCGATGTATTCCTCCATTGAATGACTACTTCAGCAGATATATCAATTTTTCAGATTTTGATACGGAGTGTTATGTAATGTTATGTAGCGGGGACTAGGTTGAAGTTGCAAACATCTAGGAAGTCAAGAAGACGGCTAAACTTGGCCTACCTGGTATTCCTTTTATGGTCTCTCCAACTTGTAGCAGGTCTTCTGGGGTTGCAACCACCGTCCTCCAAGGGGGAATGAGTGGACTGTATGTTGGTGGGAGATAGCACACTAGGGGTTACTCACGAGAGATGAGTTTACGAGTCACCAAAAATGGGGTTTGGCACGTCGAACAATGTATATTTTTAAATACATGCGCGTATACCGAAGAGTCAATTGGTACTGCCGGATATCTATTCGATATCTTCGCGATAGGCCGGTCTGAATCGCCGAGTCTTGACTTCCACAAAAAACAAAAAAGGTCAAGCCCAGCATAAACAAAATAATGTTTTCAGATAAAAAAAACTGAAGGGATTCCCAATGAAGGACAGTAATTGAACCTAGATATTTTTGATACCTTATAAAATAAACTATAACTATATATTATCAACATAACTAATATACAGGGCGTTAATTTACGCGTGGCGTAAACATACCCCACCCCAAAATACATAGTATTTTAGGCAAGTTGAGCAGAAGGTAAAACGCAAAGTTTCACAGGGGGCCTCTTGAACTCCCCTTGAGATGTCCGAACAGTTGCCACCCGGACTGTTCCATCCGCTCCGGGATGTACTTTTACTACCCTTCCTAACCGCCAATGAAGAGGCGATGTTAATTCATTTTTTATCAACACCAATTCGCCAATATGTGATGGGGTTTCATTCTTCAGCCATTTCGTACGTTGTTGAAGTGTATTTAGATACTCATCGTGCCAACGCCTCCAAATATCTTGGTGTAGACGCTGTAATAGTTGCCATCGATTTAGATGGCTCATTTTCAGATGAGTTAAATCGGGTTCAGGTAGGGTAGTGAGAGGCTCAAGGGTCAGAAAGTGACCAGGTGTCAAAACGGACAAGTCTGAGGGGTCAGAACTCTGAGCACATAGAGGGCGAGAGTTGAGAATAGCCTCAATTTGAACGAAGAGGGTATTAAATTCCTCGTAGGTTAAAACTTGACTGCCCACAACTCTGTATAAATGAGTTTTCACGGATTTAATGCCCGCTTCACTGAGTCCATTGAAATGGGGGCTAGAGGGAGCATGAAATGAAAAAAATTTTTTTTCCCTTTCGGAAGCTTCTTTCATGTGCTGCGAAAGGACCTTTTTCGCTCCGACGAAATTGGTCCCGCAGTCGGAGGTAATACGGTTACATCGACCACGACGACCGATGAAACGGCGTAAGGCCGCGAGAAATGCTTCGGTAGAAAGCTCTGAAGCCAATTCCAAATGAATTGCTTTCGTGGCAAAGCAAACAAATAGGCAAATATAGGCTTTCTGCGATTTGGTGCCACGACTTTTACCTAAGGTAACATTGAAAGGGCCTCCATAATCCACTCCAACGCATTGGAAAGGCTTGATCTGATTGACCCTTAAAGCAGGTAAATCACCCATAAAGGGTTGAAGCGGGACTGGATGAGCCCTAAAACACTTCAAACACTGCGAAAGCACCTGCCGTATAGCTCTCTTTGGAGAAAGAATCCAGAAATGCTGAACAAGTAAAAAATGCAAAGTTTGGAGCTCAGGGTGCAGGTTTTCAGTGTGAAAAGATTGAATAATGAGGAAAGTCAAACGACTCTTTCGGGGTAAAAGAGCGGGATGTTTACGGTCATAAGATAAGCCCGAATGTGACAAACGACCACCCACTCTCAGTAGACCGTCATCTCCAATGAAGGGGTTCAATTTTCTGAATGGTTTAGAAAGCGGAGAATTACTTTCTAAATTAGTGATTTCTTGCTGGAACTCTAAATGTTGAGTTCTTTTTACTAACACTAATAAAGCCGAATGTAGCTCAGCTTGAGAGAAAGAACCCAGTCTCTTATCGTGAGGATTTCTCAAATTATTTATAAAACGTAAACAATACGCCACTATGCGTTTCATTTTATTGAGGGAAGAAAACTTTTCTAGAAGAGAGTCTATCGTATCCAACGAAACGAATGAACTCAAGACAATCGTTTTCTCCTCCTGAGCTGCTTCTGGAGAGGGGACAATACTGAGAGGAGCAGGCCATTTTTCACATGGAAGATCAAAGAACCAGGGGCCGGTGAACCACAGAGGGTGCTCTACTAATTCCGAGGGGAGTAAGCCTCGCGATGCACAGTCAGCGGGGTTTTCAGCACTGCGAACATGATGCCAGAGTTCAGGAGATATTTGATCTTGAATTTGACTCACTTTATTACTAACGAAAGTATGCCACCGGTGAGCTGAGGATTTTATCCATTGAAGAGTGGTCATTGAATCAGACCACGCAGAAATACGCTGAAACTTGATTCGTGTGGAGTAAGTATCCAGAATGAACCTCATCAGCTTTGCCAAAAGTGCAGCAGCACAAAGTTCCAGACGGGGCACAGACAAAGTTCTTAGAGGAGCCACTTTTGACTCGCCGGCAATGAGAAAAGTTTGGAATTCATTTTCTGAATGCAAGACTCGAATGTACACGACTGTGGCGTAGCCACGTTCGGAACTATCTGCAAAACCGTGGAGTTCAGAATACTGAGAGGATGTTGGGAAATACCGAGATATAGTTAATTTAGAGAGGAGTGGTAATTCCATCTGAAAGTACGTCCACTTTTCAACAACGTTTGAGGGTGGAGTTTCGTCCCATTCCAGACCTAAACTCCAGATATATTGCATCAAATGTTTAGCTGAAAACACAACGGGGGTAAGAAAACCAAGGGGGTCAAACACCCTGGCAATCTGAGATAAAATTGTTCGTTTAGTGCATACTTTGTCCAGGGGTATGACATTATACGAGAAATAATCTTGAGAGGGAAACCACTTTAATCCTAGAATTTTTATTACACAATCTTGAGAGTCGAAAGAATGGTCCTGTTGACATTCTTCGAGAGGAAATTTTTCCAAAAGGCTGGGGTGATTACTTGACCACTTGCGGAGCTTGAACCCACCCCTACCGAGCAACTTAATTAACTGACATTGTAGTTCATTGGCATCTGCTAACGTGCTAGATCCAGTGACGAGATCATCAACATAAATATCAGTCGTCAATACTGATGAGGCTAAGGGGAAATCCTTTTCTTCATCTTGGGCTAGCTGACAGAGGGTTCTTATCGCGAGAAAGGGTGATGAGTTCACTCCAAAAGTGACGGTGTTGAGCCGATAATCGCGCACCTCCTCGGAGGGTGAAAATCGCCACAGAATGCGTTGATAATCTCGGTGACATTCATTTACGAGTATTTGACGATACATACCTTTGATGTCAGCCGTAAATACATAAAGATGTGTACGAAAATTCAGTAAGAGGGCTACAATATCTTGTTGGAGTTTTTTTCCAACAAGTAAATGATCATTTGAAGAAAGACCCGAGGATGAGCGAGAGCTAGCATTGAAAACAACCCTCAATATTGTAGTCGAGCTATTTGGGTGATCACACAATGGTGAGGAATATAACAAACTTGTGGTGAAGATTGTATAGAGGGCACAAGTTCCATATGATTGCTATCCAGATAATCTCTCATGAACTTGCAATATTCTAAATACAGCGGAGGATCTTTTGTTAAGCGACGTTCCATTGAGTTTAGTAATCGAAGAGCGTGTTTACGAGTGTCGTGGAAGTGAGGTTCAATGTCATCTTTGAACGGGAGGGATACCACATATCTGTCAGTAGGGGTACGAAAATGAGTTTTATTGAAATTATCCTCACATTGGATTTCTTCAGCTGAACAAATCTTAGCTTGTGGACTTTCTTCGACTGTCCAAAACTGTTTAAGAGTAGTGTCTAAATCACAGCAGGTCATCAGAGAGGTTAATGGGGAGAGTTTTGGGATCGACGACATTTTTCCCATTAGGATCCATCCAAATATGGTATTGAAAGCGATGGGATTTTCTTTAAGAACAACCACTTGTCCATTCCTTGAAATCAAGGAGAAAATGTCAGCTCCTAGGAGCATATCAATGGGGCCAGATACATTGAAACTGTTATCAGCGAGTTTGAGATTGGCTATATATGACCATTCGGCAATAAAGAAAGTGTATGCTGGCATATCCGCACATATTCGGGGAAGCACTGCGGCTTCCACGGTAAAAACGGGAATTGGTGAATGGAGCGGAGCGATATGGCAAGTAACAACATTTGAAGCTACAGACTGCATCTGATCTAACCCATTAATGGAAAGGGGAAGATTCGATTTTTTCAAACCTAACCTATGACAGCATTTCTCAGTAATGAAGCTGGCTTGACTTGCAGAATCCGAGAGAACTCTTATAGTTTGAAAATTGTTACGAATATCCAGCACTTGGAGTTGAACCGTAGAGAGGAGTACCGTTGAGGAGGTGGGCAGAACATTTGTCATGGATGTAATTTGAATTTCAGGGTTTATAGCCGAACTTTCCGAGGAGGTTTCCGCATTGCTAGACTGAGCAATGTGATGAGGAGGCTGGGGCACATCAGAGGAGTTAGAACCGAAATGTAGTAATGTGTGGTGACAGGAACTATTACAGATCCTACAATGGGAGGCAGAGTTACAATGTCTCGCAGTATGTTTGGAACCCAGACAGTGGGTACACCAATTATCTTGTTTTACTAGGTCGTACCTCTCTTTTGGAGATTTAGCAGAGAACGTAGGGCAGTGGTAAATTGTGTGTAGAGCTTTACATAGGGCACATCGATTAACATTCGACTTAGTCTCTACCAAAAGAGAGGACGAAGAAAATGGAGGAGCAAATTTATTCAATGTTACAGGTTTCTTATTTTGTATATTTGAATTGTATTTCATACTACTTTTGACCAATCCCATTGAATCGAATGCTTTACATTGCTTACTCAGAAACTCATGAAGACTTTCATAAGTTGGCACGTCTGAAGATGAATTGTCCAATTCGAAACGTTTTAGAGATTCTGAATCAATCTTTTTACTCAATAAATGAAACAATACAAAGTCCCAGCTCTCAACCGGGAATTGTAAATTTTTCAGAGCTTGTAAATTATCACTAAATATGTCTAATAAATGTTTCAGATTACGGGAAGCTTCTGAGGTTATCTTTTGAGCATTAACTATTTCTTCCCAATAAAAGTTGGCTAATAATCTTTTATTTTGGAATCGATGTCAGTGTATTATATGCTATTGAGTAGTTATTATTGGTGAGCGGGAGATTTTTGAGTGAAGAAAGAGCTTCTCCCGACACAAATGATAAGAGGTATTGGAACTTTTCTATGTTCGATAAGGAGTCGTTTTCGTGAATCAATGAATTAAATAAATCTATAAACGTCGGCCAAGCTTTCAAATTCCCATTGAAATTAGGAACATTCAATTTCGGCAGCCTGACACTTGAGACTTTTGGGAAAGTAAGTTGATTCGCTTCGAAGAGATCATAACAAATAGTTTTGATGCGGAAATATTCATCGTCGGCATCTTTCCGAAACTCATTTTCTTCCTCCAAAATCCCCGCTGCTTCCTCTTGGACACATAACAACTGAATAATTGAGTTATGACATGAGTTAAATTCCGCATAGATATTTCCTAATTCAGAGAACCGGACTTTAAGGGAACTGTGTTGTGACTGATCATCTAAAGCAGCGATAGCTAATTCAAAAGTTTCATGAATTCTATTGCGATGAATTTCTCTAGCAGCGCGGTACTGCTTGAGTTGTTTTGCCGCCATAATAATGAAAATATTCACTTTAGCGGCTTCGGCTACACAGCTATCAACAGAACGAGAGAAACCCGAAAGAAATGGATGTTGACAAACTAATCCTACGATATTTCAATCGGTTTATCAGAGAACTACGTATTACTTTATCGATAAAGGTGTAAAACAATTGCACTGAAAAAAAAAAGTACAATATATTTCGCACGAGTAGGCGAGAATATAAAATTGTCAAAATACCTCCGAGAGCGGTTAGAAAAACATCCGTAGCAACTGTTCAAAAACGGAGAACCCACGAGACACAAAAACTGGTATATCAACCACGTCGATACCTGAAATGATTTAGTGAATTGATTTTCAGAGCTAAATTTGCTTTGAAAATATTGAAATATTTTCATTGAGAATACCCCCAGTCTACTCGATCTGGCTTTCAAGGACCAAAAATGTTATGTAATGTTATGTAGCGGGGACTAGGTTGAAGTTGCAAACATCTAGGAAGTCAAGAAGACGGCTAAACTTGGCCTACCTGGTATTCCTTTTATGGTCTCTCCAACTTGTAGCAGGTCTTCTGGGGTTGCAACCACCGTCCTCCAAGGGGGAATGAGTGGACTGTATGTTGGTGGGAGATAGCACACTAGGGGTTACTCACGAGAGATGAGTTTACGAGTCACCAAAAATGGGGTTTGGCACGTCAAACAATGTATATTTTTAAATACATGCGCGTATACCGAAGAGTCAATTGGTACTGCCGGATATCTATTCGATATCTTCGCGATAGGCCGGTCTGAATCGCCGAGTCTTGACTTCCACAAAAAACAAAAAAGGTCAAGCCCAGCATAAACAAAATAATGTTTTCAGATAAAAAAAACTGAAGGGATTCCCAATGAAGGACAGTAATTGAACCTAGATATTTTTGATACCTTATAAAATAAACTATAACTATATATTATCAACATAACTAATATACAGGGCGTTAATTTACGCGTGGCGTAAACACGGAGTGAATCGAAAAATCGAATATATCAAAATTTGCCATCGAATAACTAATACCCTATATATTATTTTGAGTTCCTATTTTGTATAGGAGTATTTGAGATATGCCTGAATCGAATGGGCTAGTCACTGTTTCGACAAAGAATTGCCTAATAGTCCTTTTTCAAATTTGACCGATTCAACAATCAAAAGTAGGCCTTGAAATTCTGAATATTCCACATCTGTCAACATTTTCGAATATATCTCGTTTGGTACTATATTATGAAATTTTTGTTTCTGAAAATCCGGCGACGGGTTCCGAATTGATGGGAGAGTGCGTTGCGGGTTGAAATCGCACACACTGTATATATATATTCAGATATCTTCTCTTAATCATGATTGTTGATTATAATTCTGAATTATTCACACGACCCTACTAAATCTGTTAGAAAATCTATTCATGTCAATGAACTAATCTATCTAGAATAATAATAATAAATTTTCAGCAGCTATTAGTAGTAACAAAGTATCAGAGTAGTGTAAATCAGTCAACCTATTTGATACGAGTCAGTACGACCTATTACCTACTTTCATCCACATCTCTACATGTGCCAGGCAGGTGTTGAACAATGCAAAATTCTATTAGTATCTAATAGAGTTCTTTTAGCAAAATCAATCTATTCAGTTCAGCAAATGAATTGCTTTGGCGCCTATTGAATGCAGACATTTTGCTGTGGCTATGCAATTTCTTATAACTGCTAATAGAAACTTCTCTCAGTGCACTTTTCTGCGCACCCTGTAAATTATTCACTGGTTGTGATTATAGTCAGTGATCTGTTAACCTTCGATATTCAACATTTGATCAATGCATTTCACTAAAAATTGCAATTCACATAAAAATGGCGTCCTTATGTTTGATGAATGCCTTCGTCATTCGTTACTTTTTCTAGAAAAACTCGAATAACTCAAAAATCATTTCATACAGGGTGTAATTTAATTGATAGGATAGGATATGGTTCCTGAGCTCCTACATGAACATATTTTTCGAGATATAGGGTGTTGAAATTTTATTTTTTCATTATTATGAATATGTTCTTGTCGAAATAAGACTGCAACGAAATCGATCGAATTTTAAATATGAAATAGGACACCAGCGTACTAGTTTTCGTTATACCACGAATGTATGAAAATGGTTTTCAATTTTTTTATGCGATAACGGTGCGTTGGAGGAAAGAAATTCATGGAGTCAAATTGTTGCGAAATGTATAGGGATTCCAACAATCATTTTTATTTTTGGAAAAAGCGAGGGCGTACAGTATTTTTTCAGAAAAATCTTCAATATTCATCACATACGGACACCACTGGTAGGAATATTGAAAAATCTCCTGCATTAATAAATGCCTATTACTGCTTAGTAGGTACATGTCAAAGGTATGATAAGAAAACGCATATTTTCTTGAAATTTTAACACCCTCTAGCTCAAAATTCAAGAGGTTCAAGGCATATGTTCATATAAACTGATGCTCTTCTCAGAATTAGCTAAAAGGAACCATATCCTATATTACTAGCCATCAATTGAATTACACCTTGTATATAGGATGAAACATGCAATTGAATCAGAATCATAAAAGGAATTCGAAAATGTTGTAAATTGCAGGGTGTCCTATTGAAAATAATAAAGATAACGTCACTTCCAGCCCAGAGAATTTTCAGAGTCGTGCTAGTACTTTTAGTTTTCCATAATATAGATTGCGTTAACTTATGAAGATATACCCTGTATACTTATAAATTAACACATTGAAATACGAAGACAATTTGTGCAAGAATAATGTTTTTTAATTTCAATATTTTCCACTTCGTTGAATGGACAAGTTGCCGAATGGTCAAGTCGTCGGATTTTTGGCCAAAACGCCTAAACAGATCGGTAATCATTTTGCCGAAAGTGGTCATTATGCCGAAACAGCAATTAGGACATTTCCGCCGAATGTGGTCAAAACGCCGTAATGACCGATTGGATTTTTCTCATTTCTCTCTTCGTATTTGAAAATCATTTCTCGGAAAACTACTTGAGAGTACAAGGAAGACTTCTTTTTTTGAAATATCTGACCTAACTTGGCCTGAATGAACATTTTCTCTAGTAGGCATATTTTTTAGAAAAGAAAATAAAAAAGTCCTCATAAACAAAAGTCGTAGAAGGTTCCGATTGCGAGATACAGGGTGTCAAAGTTGAAAAAAAAATCTGATTTCTAGATTACCGCTTAACAAAAATTTTTTTATATTTTTGTGCATAACTAAGTACCTGAAAATACCGACTTTGAACGTTCATGTTCGGTGCTGAGAGTGATTGATTGGGTAGCATTATTTGACTCACAGTGGCACTATTGAAGGGTATTGAAATATTATTCGAAAATATGAAAGAGGATGCAATTTTGTAGGAAAACCCAATAACCAAATTCAACTCCAAAATTTGATGAAGATATCCGTGGATGTTGGATAGTCCATTCGAGACAACTATGATAGATATCAATCTGTTATTGTGACACTATTCCAGTCACATAACAGACAAAATTTTGCCACCACGATAAGCCATACAAGGTGGACATAAGAACATTCTATAAATATTTTCAACTACGACTTCTTTTATTTCTTTGAGACGCCCTTTCACCTCTCGAAATGCGTCCCACATATTACGATTCACCCTGTATATCTATATTCCTCATCAAAAATTTTTCAAAACGAAGTGTCACTAACAATCGAATGAATTTTTCATTTGGGCTCACTGATAGAGAAAGTTCTGAACGCAATGACATTTTGGGGCAGATCATCTCACTTTTCGTCACCACAAGTATATTGAAATAGCACTCATACATATTTTCATTTTACCATATTTACGTAGAAAATATTGGAGAATCGAAAATTTTCTGGTAGACATTAAAATTTATAATACGAATTATTCTGGAGTCATCACATCTATGTTATGTTATTGATATATTGTTCATATAATATGTTCTTCTGTCCTTAATCTGGGAGAAAGAAAGCAAATCTGAGAAATCTAAACTCCTCGATTAACCTACATACAGTGTTTCGAAAAAGTTAATCCATTCGTTTTGTTCACTTTTTGAATTGATTTCTACGAGACGAATAACTCGAATACATTTTCCATACTACTTAGTTCAGCACATTTGAGTCAGTTCATAATCAACTTCGAACTTGTTTTGTAAAAAAGAGGATTACATTTTTTATCAATTCGAACTGACTTGTACTTCTAGGATAGAATTGGTGCTTTGGATGAAAATATCTGGAGACACTTCAAAATTATGAAACATGGATTCATATTGAAGGTGTTGAGAGGCAATGATGATTTCTTGGAGTTCCATGATAACGAAAGCAATCCTTTTAATCCAAAAAAAATGTGGGTTCATTCGAAAGCAGTCAATGTCTTATGGAAAGTACACCAATGTGAGTATGAATGAGATCAGTTCTGACAAAACGTTGAAATAACGAGAATATTAATAAAGTATAAAGTATCAAGAGGATACTTGTCAGGGTCTTGAAAACTAGGGATGTGACATAAGTTTGCTTTTCGATGTCAGACAATTGGAAAAAATTTTATGTGAAAACATATTGTTGACCCTGAAGGATGGTCAATCGAGCCGTTATCAATGAAAAGGATGAATGATATGACGTCACGCCATTGTTATTTCATCAATATTTGTAAAGCTCCGAGAAATATACCTTCATTTAATTTTATTGAAATGAATGCGGTTATATCACGGTCTATGGAGTTCCTATGGAGGAATAGTTGGTTTGATTGCTTCGTGATGTATGCACCATCCTGTTGAGTTAACATCCTTGACAAAACTCAGATAAGGAAGACATAAGTCGACATTTATAACTTTTTCTACTCGTCATACTATAGCTCTGGATTTTTCCGCACTGAATGTTTTTTATCTGAAGAAAATTTGTTTGTTCTGAAATTTGTTCTATCCGTCTTTCGGTTGCCCCCTTACGAGCAACCCTCAAAAGTCTTCGAAAGTCTTGTGCGAGCAAGGAATGACGGGGGCCTTACCTTTCAACGTGTGATCCCAAACACTTTCTTGGGCCATCAGAAAAATTTCTGCAGTCGACGGGGATCGAACCCACGACCGGCAAGCGAATGCGAATTAGAACATAGACACTCTGTCCGCACGGCTACCTGGCCACCTATTCACCGATTGAAATTTCCAGTCTAGTAGAAAACGGCATTATACTTCACGTTTCCAGGGTTAAGAATGATGTTTTCTTGTTTTCAGACAAATATCTCTACTCTGATTCGAAGGGTACTGATCAGTTAGGTCCTTCCTTCCGAATACAACAAAACACACTCTGTATTTCAATGTTCATGGCACTTTGTGATACATGTTCATTGACACTGACAATCAAAATAAACAAGAAGGAGACTTTATTAAAAGAAACATTTAATACCACGGTAAGTTGAAGATAAAGGAATGAGAATAGTGAAAGAGTATTCTCTTCAAGAGAGAAAATTTACTTGTATCTATTCTGTCCACATAGTATGGAAAAGCTCTGTAGCTTCATTGCAATAAGAGATACTTATACAATATTCTTTTGAGAATATAGGTAGTACAATATCGTGAAGTCTGAAAATTAAAATCATTATAATCTCTACAGGATGTTCTTTGAACATGGGGCCACAAGAATTACGAATTTTTAAATGGAACATTTTGTATTTTCTCACGTTCTAATTTGTCGTTATCTTCCCACATAACTATGTCTTATATTTGCAACTCTTTTGCGGCATTGCCAAAGCACAAAATTATGTTGAATCCAATATATGCCTGCAGATCTATGTTTTCATAATTTCCATCCAAAATTATGCATTAACTTCGATGAATACTCAAGAAGATTTTGTCGAACTCTTATAGCAATGGAGAAAGGAACAATAGAGCTTTTCCACATTACGAGAACACCCGATATACAAGTACTGAATACATTATTTTACAGCCAAATTATCATTTTCGGAGGAATCTCCTGCAACAATTCGATTTCTATTCTCATTTTGACAAATTCAAAAGGGAAAATTGAATATATATATACACCCTATATTATTTTTCAATTTCTAGAATATCTATGGAAAGTTGAACTCAAAAAGATATCACACATATAGAATTCCTATACAGTGCGTCCGGCAAATTCAAGGCTTTCGTAAAGAGGAGAATAAATTCGTAAATAATCAGAGGAACGATTTCTGGAAAGAACCCACTGAGTCGAATTATACTTCATTCGAGCCATGCTTAAAGATTACAAAAATTCGATGATATTTGGGGTGATGAAAAAAAAGTCTGGGTCGTCATACTAGAACGTGGATCGCCCTGTATATCCAATATAGGAAATTGAGAATGAAAATCGAACCGTTTCAGAAGATTCCTCATATATCAATGTGATAATATTGAATAATATTGCTATTGAGATATAATTGATGGCTATGGTTTTGACCTGTTTCAGAATGAAGTGTGGAAGCCAATCAAAGTAATTTATGACAACTCGAAATTGATAGGTGAGGAATTAATCATGTTTCCTAGCCGGATACAGAATGCACCAGACACTGATAAAGGAATGTGGGCTTTAGATGATGTCAGATTGTGTAATAAAGATGGTGAGTAAATACACACTTATCAGATGACCATGCAGTTAATCCAAAAGAAAGAATCTCATTTTCACATTGGATGATTTTGGAAAAAAATGAGGTATAACTCATTTCAAACAATATTCAAGGTTTTATAGTGGATTACACCAAATTACTGATGAATCAGTATGAACTTTGTTTACTTACCATTAGTAGGAGTGCCGGTTGCAAATTTCTACACTGAGAGAACAGTTTGTCAGCAATAAAGACATTTTCTTCAATGTTAATAAATTATGCTTTTGAATATGGCCAAACTGATGTGATTTAACCACAAACAAATGGTTGATTCAGAAATTTCAAATAAATAATTAGTTTAATACTAATTTTATGATTTTCGACACAATGAAGGAATCTATGAGTTCAATATTAACTAATATTTCTTGATATCAACTGTTTAGAAGTTTATTATTAGAAAACATTCATTAATGATCAAATTAAATAAGTTCAAATATAATATAATTGATATTATTATTCAAGTATATATATCTTACAGTTACTCAAATATATATATTATATGATAAGAAATGTGTGACTTGAATGTTAATTGATTCAATATTATTAAATAATGTTCTGTTAGTTAATATAAATATAATTGATATCCAAAATGTAGTTGAAGAAGGCTCTTTCAGTTCATCAGAAGATAACATGTCCGGATCTGTAATAGAAAAAAAAAACAATTCACTAACAGAAAAAAAAATTGAATAATTACCTCCTCACTACCAATTCAATCAATTTATTTCTCTACTATTTCATCACATTTGGAGAGACAATTGATAATAATAAAGAAGTATAGTTTTCCATGTGAAATATACAGGATTGTTCACGTTATTCGACACGAAACATTTTGGCTTCAGCATTACATTTTTTTAAAGTAATTTTCATCAGATGAATAAAGCGCTACATTTCGAAAATATTTTTATGTTGTACTGGGTGTGCCGAAAACAAGAAATGTATCAAAGTTGCTATTTTTGTAATGGAATGAACTGTATATTATTTTTTTAGATTACCCATGAAGAGTTGATTTCTTGAATGCATCAAACTTAGGGTCTAGCGGGAATTATCACAGAGATATAGAGTTTTCGAAATGGAGACTTTTCTACTTTAGAATTATTTTGTGCTGAAACTATTCATTATTGCGTCAAAACACACACCAAGTATGATGTATTGATAGAATCAGCTCTTCAGGGAGAATCTGAGAATGCAATAATATGAAGGGCATTCCATATGAAAAAAAGCGACTTAGATAAATTTCGTGTTTTTGGCACACCCTGTACAACATGATCATATTTTCGAAATGTTTCACTGATAGGTCCCTATATAATCATCCGAAAAAAAAAAAATTCTAATAATTCAAATGCTTTAGTCACAATGCATGCTTCGTGTCGTATAACGGGAATAACCCTGTATGCTAGGTAGGTATACTCACCCTATGAATTCCATTAGTTCCATCGCTTTCCACCGTCATCTGAGAACGAGATGATATATATGTCCAAAACGAATGTAAAAATATTGTAGTTCATCGAACGGTACTTGTGCCAATCACTATCCTGAGCAAAATGATAAAAAAATAGCACGTGTTTGTGCGGAAATTTGCACTTGATATCACGATTTGATAACGAGATAAGAATCAGTCCGAGCCAAATCCACGGCACAGAAATTCATTTGCTCCTATTTTTCCAGACAAACTTCTGTCATGTGATAACGAGTTGAAACAAGAAGCAAATGAAAGGGAGAAATGTCCCTTTCGCGAATATCCAAACGTGTCGCGATTCAAACTGATCTAAGTTTGTGGATATTTCGCCCTCGTCGAAAGATAATATCCGATGGACCAGCGTGAAACTGATGTGATGATCACACTACAATGAGTATTCTAAACCACTTGTTGAGTTTCACACTGTTTCCATGGATATTATCTTCAGAGGAAGGCGAAATATTCTGGCAAGTATTGACGCTCTGCCACTAACTAAGATCAGTTATAGAAACGCGGCACGTTTGGATATTCGCAAACGCGACATCATCTGCTCTCATTTGCTTCTTGTTTCAACTCGTTATCACATGACGGAAATATGTCCGGAATAATAACAGAAAATAAATCGCTGTGCCATGGATTTGGTTTAGACTGAGGGGTGGTACAAGTGAGTTTTTGAAATCTACCATTCAATTGGTATCGGATGGCATAATTCCTATCTCGTTATCAAATCGCGGATTCTAGTGGAAATTTTCGCACAAGGAAGTGCGATTTCTCAATCATTTTGCTCAGGGTATAGTGAATGGCACGGGTGCCGTTCGATAAACCACAATGTTTTTACATGCCTCTGGAACATATATCATTTCGTTATTAGATGACGGTCGAAATTTGCAGCAGGCTCTTGGAGTATACACTCTTCTTCAGAAAACATGGCGATCATGGACGGTATCAGCCAATGAACTCAATATAGGTGTTTATATTGAGTTCTTTGGTATCAGAGCTCCCTTAATCGACGCTGCAATAAGAGCGCTCACACCGTTTTATCGCGACATATTGTTATCTGAAGGCTAGTGTACTTTTCAATATTCAATGAATATTGAGATGAACAGGAAAATGGTATACATATATTACACCAAGTCCTAATTACGAGTTATTCTAGAATGTGTTTTATATCATGCAATCATATCAGGAGATACCTATTTCACTACTTATTACTTTTTTTATATCAGAATATAGGTATTTGAAATCTGAAGAAACGAATACTCCTTGTCAAACGATTGCGATTCAAGAAGAAACACTTCTGATTACTGACGGAAATGATGAAATAAAAACTCATGGTAAGTCCATGAAGAATAATATACTGAATATGATATTGAAGGGATTCTGAATTGGGATGTTCAACTTCAGCACTATACTAACACTAAAATTTGATGAAAATATTGTTTCATATGGAGTTGAATATCGTACTTTAACTAAATATGAAAAAATGTCAACATTCTCATATACGATTGAAGAAAATATTAATTAGAATTCGTTCAAATAACATCTGGACGAAAGAAGGGGCCATGCACAAGTTTTAGTTTGATCCCTATATTCATCCTTTCAAAGTTACCATTCGATATCATTCTTTGAGCGTTTCCAGGGTTCTAATTATATGAGTTTATTTAAATGGCACCCTGTATACCCGAGTTATCACAAAAAACTATTTAGAGTTGATAATAGCTTTGAAAGACAGTACAAAATAAAAGTATGGAGAAAATCACAGAATGAACTTTATTAGGTATAAAATGTCCAGAAAATTCATTTGGCAAACGGTGTATACCGTGTGCAATTTTTGGGACGGATTACTGTTCGAATTTTGAATACTGCGAATATATCGATGGTCAAAAAGAATGTCATTGCACACCTGGATATGAAGATAGTTGCAGTAAAGGTATGTTTCTTAATCGATAATAACGAAAAAATGAAGATTCGAATGTTCTAGAATGTAAACTTGGCACCTATGGTCATGGATGTCAAGAAAAATGCTCTCCATATTGTTCAGATACGAGTTGTCGTCATATAGATGGATACTGTATGGAGGATTGCAAGTATTCTTTCACAGGACAGAAGTGTGAAAAACGTAAGTGAGGCATATCAGCTTGAATTTTCGTTCTTATATTCACGATGAGATTCATTTGAAAATACGTATAAATCTCAGAGTAAGTAATGAGAGATATATAGAGTGCCTTCTCTACGTGAAGCTAACAAGAAGGGTTTGTTTATTCACGACATTTTTTACTTATTTCCACAATTTTTTACTATTAGTATGTGAACAGGGTGATTGTTTATATTTTATTCAATAGATATTCCAGTTAATATTGGTCTTACAGAAAGTTTCAGACAGGCAATAATCATCGGAGTATATATATATTTTATGGTCGTTTAGAATCTAGTTCTAGATAATGCAAAAAAGCTTCGTAAACCTCAAAATTTTACATAAACTGGTATTTTTCAAATGGAACACTCTGTTTTTTGTTTTCCTAATCGGTAGAGCTCTCTCTTCTGATCTCAAATAAATATATATACATTATTGAGGTATCCTTTGTGTTTTCGAAAAGTGTACAATCTAAGGCATCTGTATATATTTTTCAAGAACTGACAATATATACTGTCTGTAGGTTGATCGAGGAGGTGGTACATTCATTATTCCAGTTTTTTTTTTTTAATTTTTTCTCCTCGTTTCTATAAAATGAGAATATGAATATTATTTCAATATAATACGTGTAGTAAAGATAATTTGCCCCAAAATGTCACTGCGTTCGAAGAATTTCCCTATCAGAGAGCCTGAAAGAAATATTCACTAGCTTGTCAGTGACAATTTGTATAGAAAAAGGTTTGGAGAAGAGAAATGAAGGTATATAGAAAAAATATCAGATTTTCACTAAGATTTGGACGATTCGGGAACGAATCTGCTCCCGTTTTCAACATAAAAAAAATGATATTTGAATAGCAATTTGTTATTTGTCTTGACACTTTTCAGTTCTCAGTGACAATTGGTGACGTTGGCAATCAAATGAGTCACAGGATGTTTTTATTAATTAATCTTGAATTTACCAATTTTATTTTCAGATTTCAGTAGTGAATACCATGTTCTATCTATATCAACTGAACAGAGAGCAATGCTATTGTCTCCGTTCAGAAGAATGCAAGCAGATTCCTTGATTTTTCCGTAATTTACTCTTCTGGTTGTTATCTTCTTTTCCAATGATTTTAATATCATTCCATTCTGCCATATGTTGTCCATCTTCAGTAAGGATATGTTCAGCTAGTTTCGATATGTCGATGTGTCTTGTCTTTATATTGTTCTTATGTTCCTTCGTCCTTTTTGAAAGAGGTCTTTTGGTTCCACCTGTATTAAACTTTCCACAAACATAGCCAAAGGGGAATAGGGAAATATATTATATATTATAGTATATAAGAAAGGGAAGTCTTTGCTGACCAGTTAGAGATAAAACTAGTTTATAGTTTAGTGGGGATGCAGCAAAAGTAAATGTGTACTCATTCAAGTTTGTCCGAGCTTTCGGAAATGTATATTTCCATCATCAGGGTAGACAACAAAAATTGGAAGTATTAAAATTAATTCACAATAATGAAAAAACTTTGTCACTTACACTTATTGGGAATGGTTACTCTGTTGTAAAATTTGTAAAATTGTTAACATTAACATACTGATGAGACGAAAAACAAGTTAAAAGAAATTATTTAGTTATAATCATGATTAGATAAGAGGCTACTTATTACCTCATGAATAAGTTTGAATTTTCAAATCCAACGTGGTTGAAACGATTCCAACGAATCTGCAGAATATAGGTTAGAATGTTTCTTGCTGCCTTTCTCACAGATATACTAATCAGAGCATATGATTTTGATAATCAATACTATATCAAGGATTCTTTTGAAGTTTCAACAAGATTTAATAAAATGCAATCGCGTGACAATTATGTTCTTGCTAGCTTGGATGTAGTTTCACTCTTTAGTAATGTTTACTTAGATGCTTGTCTGAGAGCTGTGGACAAAAATTGGGATCGTATCAGTAACCATTGTCAATTAACGAAAGAGTCATTCTTAGAACTGTTAACTTTTCTATTCGATAGCACATATTTCTCTTTCAACAGTAAATTTTACAAACAAACTTTTGGTACACCAATGGGTGCTTCCATATCTCCAATTCTGGCTACTTTATGTGATGAATGACTTACTAGATACCGTCAGTACCTGTCCTTTCTTTTGATTTGGCATTTATCAATAAATATGTAAATCTCTGGTAGTAGTCCATGCTCAAATTGGAGGTGATGAGATAATTAAGAGAACAAACTCAAAGTCTCGCTCCAAGTAAATTATTTACTTGGAGCGAGACTTTGAGTTTGTTCTCTTAATTAATAAATATGTAGATGACATTATTCTATCCTTGCCACAGAATGGTATTGAGGAGATTCTTCAGACTTTCAACAGTTATGACCCTTCAATACAGTTCACAATTGAAACAGAAGATGCGGACAGAGCTGTCCCATTTCTAGACACAAAATTCATCAGATCTGTGGATAACACAATTCTCATTGACTGGTATAGAAAACCATGCAGCTCAGGAAGGTATCTGAATTACCATTCCTACCACAGACACAAAATGAAGGTCAACTTGGTTAAGCAGATGAAAAACCGCATTACAAGAATCTCTGATATATCTTTCCACAGTAAGAATTTAAAAATACTTCATAACTTATTTGTTGATAATTCCTATCCAACTAAACTAATTAAAAAAATATTATACAGTTCTCCTAGACCAGCTCCTGTCATTGAAAACTTAATGAACATAGAACAGAATACAGTGGTTTCTAATACTGAACCAATCAGAATAATTTTTGCTTCAATTCCTTATTTCAGTGAACTAACTCCCAAGTTAACCAGAATCTTCAAACTCAACAATAACATTAAACTAGCTAACAAAACCGTGTTAACAATTGAATCAATTTATTCAAAAGTGAAAGATAAAATTCCCGCAAAGGCACAAACCAATGTGATCTACAGTATCCCCTGTCAGGAGTGTGACAAAATCTATATAGGCCAATCAGAAAGATCCCTGGCCAACAGAATCACCTCCCACAGGAGCGACTCTAGATTACATCCAGAAAGTTGTGCTCTTGCAGATCATGTCAATAAAATGAATCATCGTATGGACTATGACTCAGCATGAATTTTAGCAATTGAAAGTAACCTCACTAAAAGATCCTTCCTAGAAATGGCATTCATCTCACAAAATCCCAATTGCATTAATAAAAGAACTGATATTCAACATTTAAGTGAAATATACTCATTTCTCTTAGCTTTAGACAAACAATCTCGATTTCCTCATAGCATTTTGAACATCAACAATTCCGAATAACAACATACAGTCTTTTTTTTTAAATTCCTCACATCAAACCTTTTCCAGTTGAACTTGTTGTATTTCATGGTCTGCCAACTATGTAATTAATATGTTCCCCCTTTTTCTGTTCCATTGGGTTGAGATTTGGAGGATTACTAACATTAGTATGTACCATAAGGGTTAAGAATTCAGACTTACGACCTACTCATGTCAACCTAACGAAGAGAAGAAGAAGATTCGTTAAAATCGTTTCAACCACGTTGGATTTGAAAATTCAAACTTATTCATGAGGTAATAAGTAGCCTCTTATCTAATCATGATTATAACTAAATAATTTCTTTTAACTTGTTTTTCGTCTCATCAGTATGTTAATGTTAACAATTTTACAAATTTTACAACAGAGTAACCATTCTCAATAAGTGTAAGTGACAAAGTTTTTTCAATATTGTGAATTAATTTTAATATTTCCAATTTTTGTAGTCTACCCTGATGATGGAAATATACATTTCCGGAAGCTCGGACAAACTTGAATGAGTACACACACAGTAAAAAACCGCTTCGAGTGAAATCCGTAGAGTATGTTTTTAGAGTTGAAATACTCTGACAAACTCACTCTAATACTGCAATCAACTCTATTACTACACTTCTCGCAGATTATCTCCTTCGAAACTAATTCTAGATTGAATTTTCACTATTCTCGTATTGAATTCACTCTATATTCCTGAAATATCAATAAAATATCAACTCAGATAACTCAATTCACAAACAATTGAAATTGAATTCATACTAGTGTTTACTGACACTAGTGAACTTGAATATTCCTCTGTTGTCGATTGAATTGACACTATCATTGTTCAATTCAATCTATATACGATGAAATATCAATCTATACAGTTTCAGATCGTTCAGTCTACTAGATAGTGAAATAAGTAATACAGATTATAGTGTCGAAGATATAATGATCATGATATTAGCTTCAAGTAGCTTTTTTACTATACCCGCGTAGTGAGAAATTTTTTTCAACATTGAGTTATGAACGTATTTCCGTATACCTATCTCAGTTATTTTCCGTCTTTTTTGTTTCGAATTATTATTTCGAACAATTTATGAAACAGATATAGGTTAACTAATTAGTCTAGTTGGACTCGAGTCATTTTTCAAATATCAAACGATCAAAAAATTATACAGTCACACTACTTCTCATCCGTCAATTCTCGCCACTGCATAAAGGTGGCGCTGCGGAGACTTCGCCGCTGAACGTCTGTCGGAAGCCTATAAATACTGTGACATGTGGAAGAATGGTTAATTCAACTTGGATGAAATCTCAACAGGAAGTAGTGACTATTTTACTCAACTAGTGTACTATATCAATCTAAAATGAAGAATAAATGATAACTCCTTATTAGCACCTGAACAAATAGTAGTGTTAATTTGAACAATGCAGGAGCAATTTGACATCCACGTAGAGTGAATAATTCAATCAAGTTCCGGTGGATCCGACACTGTTCATAGTGTAGAATCTACTCTCTACTATTGTATTACAAATCTTAAACTTTTGTGACTATGTAATATTCGGTTATTGAATTTCACTCTAGAGTGATGATATTGACACTAGCTTGGGTCTTGAGTGGAATATTCACTCTCGTAATTGTTTCTTTCAACTCTATTTTTGTGTTTATCCAATATATTCAGAGAAATAAATAGAGTAAGTTTCAATGTGCTTGCATTGAAAATTTACACTAATTGAATTGAAAAAATCACACTATAGTATACTAAACTATAGAGTTAAATCATCTATACTCTAAAGCTTAGTGGTCCTCCTGGGAACAGGTAAAGTGTTGAATTTCACTCTATTTTTTTTACTGTGCATGTACTTTTGCTGCATCTCCACTAAACTACTAGTTTTATTATAGTATATATATGCACAGGGTGTTTCCTAAGTACGTGTAGAAAATTCGGGAGCATGTTGCTGACGTCAAAAGAAGGAGAAAAGTTCATATAAATATATGTCCGAAAACTATTCGTTTCTGAGATATAGTGTCAAAGTTGAATTCTTATTTTTGTTTTTTGTTGATAAATTTCAAAATAATTGTGATACTCGAATGGAGTTTGGTATCTCGGGATATTTTTATAAACATTATTTCTAGAAAGAAATTTTGTAGATGAATATTTATCATAGAACTTTTATTATTTCATCTCAACTTCTTTCTAGTTCGGATATCCAAAAAAGCAGGATAATTTCTTCAGACTACTCTTTATTTTCTACTTATTTCTTTTTAGTTTGGCTATCTATAAAAACGTGTGTCATTAGTTTTCCAAACTATTTATTACAATAGCTGATACCCGGCAAACGCTGTTTTGCTATATACATTAGTATATCAAACTACTATTTTTATTTCCTACTTCTTTTTAGTTCGACAATCTATCTCGTTTTCCAAACTATACTATCAATTTTCTACTTCTATCCAGTTTTGCCTCGAGTTCGGCTATTATATCCATAAAAGCGTGTTTCATTATAGATTTACGAACTACTATTTATTATAGAGCTCTTCCGCCATATCGGATCCGTCATCTTTAATTTCCCAATTTTAAAGAATACAATCATAATGTCCGACCCCGGAAACCCCCAGATACAAATTTTGAATAGAATTTGATCATAATTACAAAACTCGTAGACAATATTGGATCCTCCATCTTTGATTTCCTAATTTTATTGAAAGAATAATAATCTTCATCCCCAGAATCCCCCAGATACAGATTTTGAATAGAATTAGATCATCGTTACAAAATTCGTTCGCCATATTGGATCTGTCATCTTGGCTTTCCAAATTTTGATGAGAAAATCATTATCTCCGACTCCAAAAACCCCGAGATACCAATTTTGAATAGAGTCTGATAATAATTGAAACACTCGTCCGTCATATTGGATCCGCCATTTTGACGAATAAATCATAAGCCCCGATCCCGAAAACCCCCTGATACCAGATCTGAATTGAATCGGACTATAATTACAAAACTTGTCTGTCATATTGGATCCGCCATCTCTAAATTTCGATCTAAAAAATAGATAACGACCGATTCTCAGACTAACTGAAAATGAATAAAAAATTTCATCAGAATCGGTCAAGCCGTTTTGGAGCAGTATAGGAACGAACATTGTAACACGAGAATTTTATACAGGGTGTCCAGAAATTATGCGCAAAATATCAAGCGGATGATTCAACATGATGAAATAAGTAATTCAGTTAATATGTACGTGGGTCCGAAAAAACATCGTTTTTATACGAATATCTCAAATATCATTCTACCGATTTTCTTGAAATTTGGCGATGATATTTCGTGTCATGAGGGGCTGATATAGCTATAATTCAATCGGAATTATGGAATCCAGTGGCGTCCCGGAGAGCAACCTACCGAATATTATTGTCAATAAAATGTGCGTCATTAATTTCTTTGAACTTTGTATCTTTATAACCTATTGACCAACTGAAAATACAACATTCAGGTCTCTTGAATTGTTCTGATAAATCGAATTTTTTCTATGGAAAAAAATAAATACCAATTTATTGCATCAATTTGTGCCAAAAAATTCCTTAAAAAACTGGGGTGAAAATATAAATGCGTGTTCAATGTCCATAGACGTAGAATAAGCTACTGTTGAAGTCCATGTTGTCTCAAAGTGGAGTGAAGTAGTTCATATAGTAATATCATCAATCATCAAATCATAAATAGAAACGGGACATGTTTCGGATCTATAGAGTATCCATCATCAGCCGATTAAGAAAGTTATTCTACAAAGAACAAACCAACAATAATAGAGTATCAATGGTAAAACATGGTAGTACTCACGTGGAGCAGAAAAAAAGGTTCTTGGAATCACATGGAGTTACAAAAAAATTATATTATGAAAATTTAAACTTTCGCTAATATAACAGGTTTTCTAAACAGGGACAGTGGAATCGCCACATTAGGAGGCCGAAAGACATCCAAAAATGAAAAAAAAAAAACGTTATTATCTTGATCTCACTGAATTAACTTGAAACCATGTGACCAAATGTCAATGTCAAATCCAACTTTGACAGACAACTGTAATTTCAGCTGTCAACGGTGATGCAAGACAAGAGACAATTGGATCCATGAACATCATGACAAACTTGTGGATAGTGACATTATAATATAAAGATAGAAGGAGGAACAACCTAAGGTTAACAATGCTATGAGAATTTTGAAAAGGAAACTTACACTGGGGACCAAAGCAAAAGGGAACAATAACACAAACATCAGGAACTCAAGGCATTGAAGAGATTTTGGCAATCGAAATGGATATATTCATTGAGCGAAAGAATATTTTTGTTCTTTGAAGATGAATTGATCTCAAAAATTTCCAACAAATTCAGCAAACTATGCCCTTTTGGCAAATATGTAAAATTTCCAAATCAGTATCAATGTTACATTTTACATGTATAGAAAAATTTTTAAATACTATTATTGATGAAGATTTTCATTTTTGGATGTCTTCGGGCCTCCTAATTTGGCGATTCCACTGTCTCATCGGGGCACAGGGCCCCTGTTTAGAAAACCTGTTATATTAACAAAAGTTGAGATTTTCATTATATTGTAATTTTTTTGTAACTTCATGTGTTTCCAAAAACATTTTTTTCTGCTCCACGTGAGTACTATCATGTTTTACCATTGATACCCTATTGTTGGTTTGTTCTTTGTAGAATAATTGTCTCAATCGGCTGATGATGGATACTCTGTAGATCCGAAACATGTCCCCTTTCTATTTATGATTTGATGATTGATGGTATTAAACGTTGTGGAGACGACTTGGAGTATTATCACAATATGGACATAGAATAAATATTCATGTTTTTCAAATATTTGTTGATACGTGTTTGACACACTCTACACTCTGTATATTGGGAACTATGTATTCTCAAAATACTCTCCATTTTCTACTCATTTCTTTTTAGTTTGGCTAGTGTGTCATTTGTTTTCCAAACTATTTATTACAATAGCTGATACCCAGCAAACGCTGTTTTGCTGTATACATTAGTATATCAAACTACTATTTTTATTTTCCACTTCTTTTTAGTTCGATAATCTATCTCGTTCTTTAAACTATACTATCAATTTTCTACTTCTATCCAGTTTGGCCTCGAGTTCGGCTTTCCATAAAAGCGTGTTTCATCATAGTTTTACCCATGGTTTTACGAACTTCTATTAATTATAGAGCTGTTTCGCCATATTGGAACCGCCATCTCGAATTTCCCAATTTTAAACAATACAATCATGATCTATGACCCCGAAAACCCCAAAATACAAATTTTGAATAGAATTTATCATAATTACAAGTATGAAGATTCATTATTTTCAAATATTTGTTGATACGTGTTCGACACACTCTACACTCTGTATATTGGGAACTATGTATTCTCAAACTACTCTCCATTTTCTACCAATTCATTTTTAGTTTGGCTAGTGTGTCATTAGTTTTCCAAACTATTCATTACAATAGCTGATACCCGGCAAACGCTGTTTTGCTATACAGGCTGATTCACGGTGGATGGCACATTAGATGTTTCTGGTGCACCAGACAACGGATCATTTTGAAAATTCAATGGAGGGCATATTCAGACATTCTCTAACCAACTAAAATATTTTCGACAATGCGGTGTTGCCGCTTCTATTAGAAAGCAGTAGCAACTTTGATTTTTCAAACTAACACTCTGTATTTTATTGCATTTTTAGATTCTCCCTGAAGAGCTGATTTCATCGATGTATCACACTTAGGGTCTAGCGGAAATGATTACAAAGATATAAGGTGTGAAAAATCGACATTTTTCAACTTTAGGATTTTTTTGTGTCGAAACTATTCATCATTGGTCAAAACGGCTCACATGTCCCTATCTCAACTTCTGATCAACTATCTACTTATATTTAATTGGGACATATACCGGGTGATCAAGATTCTGAATTCTGCACCAACCTGTATTTGTTTCAATTAAATGTTAGTAGATAGTTGATCAAAAGTTGAGATAGGGATATGTGAGCCGTTTTGACCAATAATGCATAGTTTCGACAAAAAAATTCCTAATGTTGAAAAATGTCGATTTTTCACACCCTATATCTCTGTAATCATTTCCGCTAGACCCCAAGTGTGATACATCGATGGAATCTGCTCTTCAGGAAGAATCTGAAAATGTAATAAAATACAGAGTGTTCCATTTGAAAAATCAAAGTTGCTACTGCTTTCTAATAGAAGCGGCAACACCGCATTGTCGAAGATATTTTAGTTGGCTAGAAAATGTCCGAATATTGCCTCCATTGAATTTTCAAAATTATCCGTTGTCTGGTTCACCAGAAACGTCTAATGTGCCATCCACCGTGAATCAGCCTGAATACATTAGTATATCAAACAACTATTTTTATTTTCTACTTCTTCTTAGTTCGACAATCTATCTCGTTCTTCAAACTATACTATCAATTTTCTACTTCTATCCAGTTTGGCCTCGAGTTCGGCTATCCATAAAAGCGTGTTTCATTATAGTTTTACGAACTTCTATTAATTATAGAGCTGTTTCGCCATATTGGACCGCCATCAAGAATTTCCCAATTTCAAATAATACAATCATGATCTATGACCCCGGAAACCACCAGATACAAATTTTGAATAGAATTTGATCATAATTACAAGTATGAAGATTCATTATTTTCAAATATTTGTTGATACGTGTTCGACACACTCTACACTCTGTATATTGGGAACTATGTATTCTCAAACTACTCTCCATTTTTTACCAATTCATTTTCAGTTTGGCTAGTGTGTCATTAGTTTTCCAAACTATTTATTACAATAGCTGATACCCGGCAAACGCTGTTTTGCTATATACATTAGTATATCAAACTACTATTTTTAATTCCTACTTCTTCTTAGTTCGACAATCTATCTCGTTCTTTAAACTATACTATCAATTTTCTACTTCTATCCAGTTTGGCCTCGAGTTCGGCTATCCATAAAAGCGTGTTTCATTATAGTTTTACGAACTACTATTAATTATAGAGCTCTTTCGCCATATTGGATCCGCCATCTCGAATTTCCCGATTATAAAGAATACAATCATAATCTGTGACCCCGAAATCCCCCAGATACACATTTTGAATAGAATTTGATCATAATTACAAGGATGAAGATTCATTTTTTTCAAATATTTTGTTGATACGTGTTTGGCACACTCTACACTCTGTATATTGGGAACTATGTATTTTTAGTCCAGGAAGGTGTACTTTTCGATCAAACAAAGTGTTTCAAACATGTATTATGGAATATTTTGAGAAAATGGAACTTCATTCTTATTCTACGTCTATGGACATGGATCACACATTTAATGTCACCCCTGTTTTTGAAGCAATGTTTCGCACAAATTTATACAATGAATTGGTATTTATTTTCTTCCACGGAAGCGCAGCGGAATAGCAGAACAATTCACGAAACTGAAATGTTGTAAAGAAAAAACAATGAAAATCCCAAAGTCTGTCGACCACAAAATCATTTAATAAGCGACGTGTTACTAGTTTCGGCCACAGGCCATCATCAGACACAAAATTGATGTAATATATGAGTACCTATAACATATTGAGAAAAATTTAAATTCAAAAGCCAGGTCCAAAAAATTCAGTTGACAGTCCAGCATATTCAAGTGGTTTTTAATCTGGAGAATGTCCAGTAAAACCAAATTAAAATTGGGTTATTGGCGAAGTACATCAGAAAATTATTATTCAAAAATTCTCTCACGTGAGATTCATCAAGAAATGCACATTGAATATGCTGGACTGTCAACTGAATTTTTTTGACTTAGCTTTTGAATTTTAATTTTTCTCAATATGTTATAGGTACTCATATATTACATCAATTTTGTGTCTGATGATGGCCTGTGGCCGAAACTAGTAACACGTCGCTTATTAAATGATTTTGTGGTCGACAGACTTTGGGATTTTCATTGTTTTTTCTTTAATATCAATTGGACCACTTTGAGAAAAATGGATGATTTCTATGATTTGAAATGTTGTATTTTCAGTTAATCATTAGGATATAGAGATATAAAATATGGAAAAATCAGTGGCGCACATTTTATTGACAATAAAATTCTGTAGGGTGCCCCCAGGACGCCACTGCATTTCACAATTTCGATTTGATCATGGCTGAATCAGCCCCTCATGACAAAGAATATCATTGCCAAATTTCAAGAGAATCTGCGGAAGGATATTTGACACGATTTTTTCTAAAAAGTTCAACACACTGTATCTATGCATTTCCGGACCCACGTATATAGAACAAATTTCGTGTTTTCTCATGCAGAATCAACCCCTCGATTTTTTGCGCATAATTTGCGGACACCCTGTATATTAGATATATGAAATATTTGTTTGACACTGCATAACGAAGATATTTTAGAAATGTTTCATCGTAGTTTGCAGAAATTTGTCAGCGACGTTTTTCTAATGAATTGTTCTAAAAGTGCAACTATATATATTATTATTAAAAAAAAACTAGATCCGGACTTGGGAAAAATGTATGTTATATTGTTATGTCAAAAAAGTTTACTTTGTGACAACTTTTCTCGAAAAATTTCATCAGATTCAGAAAGATCAAACAAAAAGCCATAAGAAATGTTCTTCAATATGCACAGCGCACATTTTGTATGTGTAATATGAAACAAAATCGGTCGAATGAATTTTCAATTTCGAACTGGCTGATAATTTTTAACTCCCAGCTGGGTTGATTCTTCGTACATTTTTGTTGGATAGAAATTGACAGGTGAGTAGTTGAGAAAAAAACATGTTATTTTTTTATCGAAATTCTAGATAGATATTAAAGTAATAATGAAATATTTAGTCGGCCCGGTTCTTCATTGTGTGATGTGACGTTTGTTGACAATCCGAACTGATAGGTGGGTACCACCTGATCAAATTATTACATGAGGATTTTCATGTGCCCATATGGTGATTCATCAAATTAGTTATGCGATGACCATTGAACTGAGCTCCATTTTTTGCAAGTGATATGAGGATGCATCTGTTTTTTCGCAATATTCCCTATGTTCACTCTCGTGAAGGTTTCTACTACGTATTCTTGGTTATGGAAATCTTGTTTGGTATTAAAATTAAACATTGCAGCATTCGAATTTTCGCCTTGTTCAGCCTTTATTATATGAAGTGGCATCTTGAGTGCAATGATATTTCCATTACCATTGATTAACTGTCCACAAACGCCATGTCACATATTGAAATTAGAACAGGACCTACTTCATAAAAAATTCATAAGATAGAATCGAGACTAATCATATCTATCTAGAATTTCAATCAAAAACTAACATTTCTGTTGCTGCTTCCTCATATCTATTAAAATGACCCTGTATTTGAATTATTGTATTACCCTGTACTCGTTCAAAAGAAAAAAGTCATAGTGACATTAAAGAAGACTGACGACATTGAAAAAGTCAAACGTTAGAATATTTTACAATTATTCCGAAAAGACGACGAAATATTGGTCTTTCGAGCCGGATATTCTAGTTCTTGGAGCTGACAGTATCCACAAGAATAAGAGAAAACGAAAATGCAGAGAAAAAGTATCAGTTCATGTGATCTATATCCTCGGACTAAGAGAACAACTGCTGGTATTCATAGTAGACTAGACAACGACTATGAAAAAGGGAAAGATGAGCTAGACAATATTATGCCGAATCATCAGGTAGAAGCTTCAGAAATTAATGAGGAAAGTGATATTTTATGTTGCCAAACCATAAATACTGACAATCGTGACCCATCAAATGGCAAAAAATCTGAAACTTTGAAATCTAATCAATCGAAGAAAACCATGTCGAATATATCTTGTCCTACTACTAGTCGTACTGCGAAGTCTACAATAGAAAGAAAAAAGCGTGCATTAGAAATTGAGAAGGCGAAGTTGAAAATTTTGGAATTGGAAAACGAAATCCATGAGTCTGAAACAGCAAGTAGCCGTGGTCAAAAATTTCTCCACTCTTCAATTATAAATCCTTCAAAGTATGATGATAATATGACGGTCTCAAAGAGTGAGTCTTCTGATGACCCTTTAGCCAGAACTGAAAAGTGGGTAAATGAATCAGATACATTCGACTGCAACGAAAATATGGGTAGAAATACCGAAATCAAAATGCTATGCAATACTAAAAATTGTTCAATTATAAATCCTTCAAAGTATGATGATAATATGACGGTCTCAAAGAGTGAGTCTTCTGATGACCCTTTAGCCAGAACTGAAAAGTGGGTAAATGAATCAGATACATTCGACTGCAACGAAAATATGGGTAGAAATACCGAAATCAAAATGCTATGCAATACTATTAGTGAAGCCATCAAATCTGTGGGTGGTACTGCTTCCAGACAAAATACATTCAGTGCCAGACAAATAGTCGAAAGAGACTTCCCATATTTTGATGGTAATCCAGAAGAATGGCCAACTTTTATTTCTCAGTTCACACGAATTTCATCATTGTGTCAATACTCATCTGAAGAACAGTTGATCAAATTAAGTAAATGCCTGAAAGGTGATGCCAAGTTCGCAGTTTCTGGGATGATGATGTCGCCGAAGAATATTGACCTGGTGTTAAAGACATTGGAAAGAAGATTCGGTCGTCCTGATCAAATCATCGAGAGACTTATTGCCAAAGTTCATGCTATTTCACCTATCAAAGAGCATCATATGGATAGTATTGTCACGATATAGTTGAGTGGTTAATCCACCCATATAGATATATATGTCACAACAGAAGAGTTGTCACGATAAAATAGTTGTGTTTCCACCATGTCACAACAAAAGGGTTGGTTTCCCACCATGAATTAATATTAATTAATAACCATTATGAATAAGGGGTAATGCTTGGCTTAATATTTTGCGAGAGGTAATGTTCAAATAGGCACTAATAGTTTAGGGGTAACTGAAAGTACGAGACTACATTCAAACATAACAATATTTATAATAGCATGAAACATTATGGGTGAAGTGATTATAAATATGAATAAACAACAATGAATATAAAGACTGAATAACAACTTACATTTTAACGACCATTACGACGAGCTCTTGTCAAGTCAAGAGTAGCCCCAGACCAGACTAACTTCGGAACCCTCAAATCCAATATTTATATACATCATTTTATTAGAAATGCACGTTTCTCATGAGAGTTCCTTGGTCAGTTTTTATAATTCGCTGTCAACGGATGATTTGATTTACTTTATGTTTATAAAACCCTCATGGTTAGAAATTACTGATATACCGTATGTTCTACTCGTGACATGACCCCTCTCTCCGAGAAAACTGGACCCCAGTTTTGAAATTACTACCTAACTCAAATATATCGAGGAGAACATTTAAAATTCATTTAAATATACAAACAATTTCAGAAAAAAAATATCCACAAACATCAAAATTTAGTGTCTACAATGCACACTCACACCTTTACTAAGTCCGGCACTGGCTATTCAACAAAAGCATTTCAATCAGACTCTTCTCGGTGAGACTCCTGGCAGCTTGGGGGTAGGGAATGACGATTGGGCATGGCATCCTCCAATCGTCATGGAAATTTCGGCAGGATCCTTTTGGGCTCGAAGGTATCCTTGTCCTGGGCATCGGGAAGAAATCTTTTGGGCTTTAAGATTTCCTAGACTGTCATTCGAGGTAGTTGGCAGATGAACGAAGGAAACTGCTGGCTTCTTGGGGTAGCGACTGACGACTGATGGTCAAGGCATCCTTCAATCATCATGGGAATTTTGGCGGGATCCTTTTTGGGCTCGAAAAGTATCCTCGTCCTGGGCATAGGGAGGGAATCTTTTTGGGCATCAAAGATTAGTGAGCTTCTCTCGTTCTGGGCTGATACTCTGAAGTAGGGATCCTTTGGGCTTCAAGATATCCTGGCTTCTAGTATTGGCCTGTCTCTTGAGGGTAGTTGGCAGCTGAGTGAGAAGAATTGCCAGCTATCTTGGCAGTTGCTGTGATACCTGGTAGACGACTTGGTCCATGGAAGGAACGATGAATTCCCGTCATTCCAGTGGTTCGTCAGGCTATCCACAACTCGTGGCGACTCGTGGCACTCCTACGTTTATCCTCTCCGTTGGGCTACTCAGCAGCTACCATCGAATCATGCTGTACAGTCAAACAGCGCTTGATTTGTCCATTCATCTGCGTGGCTGCATCCCCCTGGGTGTCTGATATGTTGATGCTGTTTGTCTGCCGGTGCTCAGTGTGCGTGCATTGTTTTGTGTGGGTTCGTTGATACATGTGAAGAAAAAAAATATCCAGTAGATATCTATTTACAATGGGATATAATATAATAGTCCCTTCATAAGCCTATATATCAGTAAATGGAGTTGAAGTGTCACAGGGGGGGGAGGGGGGATAGAACAAATATGGTATATCTATGAGAATAACAATATTTCATATTGTATCAATAAATGATTAACCTATGCTGGGATCCGCTGTATATCTAATTCAAACTTCTAGTAGATTTCTTAATGATTATTCTATTTGTTTAGTGAAACATTCATACTTATGATTTCGAATATAGTGAATACGCGGTATTAGAACTAATCTATGGATTTTCTGCTTAACCTTCTACCCTAATAACTATTTTATTCAAAGAAAAGAATAATATCTATTATAATATATGTTGAAACTATTTTTATCATAACTGGTTGATTTTCATAATAGTATATATATTTATACGTGCTTTATTCATGCGTAATTATTATCATAATTTTTCCAAATAAAGATTCATCGAAAACAAATTCCTAACAATGTATACCTATATATGAAATTACACTCGAGGTTCAAGTTCATGACTATTTACATTAGCGAGTTTGTCAAAATGCCTGGTTTAGTTTTTATTACTAATATGCGATATTACAATGTATACGTATTGCAGAAAAGTTCTCGTTGATTATCAGAGACATCTGAAAATCGTATTAACTTTTCTTGGAAAGCAAAAAACAAAATGAATCATAAGAAGAAGTTTTATGATTGAAAAAAGAAATAGGTAGTTGATTGAATAATCAAAAAATAAATTATGAGTTACCTATATACCTAATTTCTTACATATGCGGTATTATGATGAATTTCTTATAGGTTTCTATTCGATTTAAAATCTCAATGGATTTGAATGCTTTTTCTTTAATAAAAAATATTTTCTCAAACACGAGATTGAAATGAATTGCCAATACTGCCAATTGAAAATTATTCATATATTAACAGGTGAATTGAAATAATGGAAAAAAAAAGAATAATCAGAATCATGTTGAAAAACCAACGTGCCTTTTCATTGAAAAGTTTCATTAAAAAAAATTACCTATTTGATAAAAAGTTAATCGAAAATGTTTTCATGTTATTTCATACATATTGATCATTTTTGACATTCCAGGTCCAATCCGTAAGATTTAAAAGGATATTCATCTGACAACTCATTATTGGCAGCTTGAATAAACTGATGAAACGTCCGAGAATTGGTACTTTCATGTACTTTGAGCAATATTTTGACACAAGAGCCCTTGTGATTATTTTTTGTGCAATATGAAATATTATCAGAACTTTATTCGATTTATTTATTCACCTTTGGTGTACACAATGAATTGGCGTTTATTCAATTTGGAAAAAAAAAACAATTCCCTAATTTTCGTTGTTTCGATGAATTCAAGTAGTAGATAGTTTATTATAATGAAATTTGTGATATTTCATCACTTCTACATTATTGAACTGATTGAAAATACTCCTTAAATACCGCATGCTCATTCCTCCAATTTTTTTGTTAGAACTAGACCGTACATTTCTTTGTCTAACAACTCGCAAATATTTTCCATCTTTGGAAAATCATCCCCGGGGGTAAATATCATTATAATCATCTTCATAATTCATAAATATACATAATCATCATATACGAGCTCATTATTTCACATTAAATCATCATTTCATGTCCTATCAATTCGAGGACAAAATATCTTCAGTAAGGTTAATCCTTCATGCCTTAATGTGGCACATCTTCCAGGATTCCCTCCTATTTACTGTTATAGTGCATAATTCCAACTATAACACTTCGTACTTTTTAGAATATCAACCAAACAGCGACTTCTCTGGATGTGGTTTGGCTAGGACCACGGGAGACGCTGTGATTATTCTGTACGGAAACGGTTTCCACTTGAAACCAAGTAACAATCTCTTCATTGAGAGTTTACATACACTTCATTATTCTTGAGCTCAAATAATTCATTTCATATCATATTTCCATAACATAATAATATAATATTTGCGTATAATTCATTTCAGGAGGAATGACAAAAAATGGTAAACGATACCAACGTTTGAGAGTATTTTCAATGTTTGAAAGGTCATATATATACTGACTAAGATATTTTAATCGAAACATTCTCAACTATTACTCGAATTATTAATTATTTGCATTCGTACTAATATTGAAATTTATTATGAATTATATCGAGCACGATGATTTGTTATTGTTTTGATTTCGCATTGTTATAAAACTATAGACACGTTGTGAATGACTTCTATTATATATTATATTTTTAATTGATATAGGTGTTCATGGCAATGGCATTGCATTTCTTGAATGATTTTATCAACTACAAATAAAAATATTTGAAATTATCTTGATATGAAAAATACAAAACTGGCAAGAATTAGATATAGGAAAAACTTGTTCACAAATTCAAAAATTACGAGTATAGAAATAAAAATAACAAAGTTCAGAGATAAGCTCCAAACTTTGTGAGTCTGGTCCGGTGCTTTATATAATGTCTTTGAATAGAAATGGAATGATTGTAATTCAACTTTTCAAGCTTACTGGTATTTAAAATATTGAAAAAATTTGGATTTCTAATTTAAATGACTTTCTTACTTTGTTATCACCCATAATTCATGCTGCTATACTTAATTACTTTCAAGTAACCCTTTCTACTAGTGCCTTTGTATGAAATATAAAATTGACATGAATCAATGAATGCAAAAAAAATTGATGAGTCCATTATGAGGAATGAGACTCAAGGAAAGAAGCTTAGGCGCCACCACCATGTCACGATATAGTTGAGTGGTTAATCCACCCATATAGATATATATGTCACAACAGAAGAGTTGTCACGATAAAATAGTTGTGTTTCCACCATGTCACAACAAAAGGGTTGGTTTCCCACCATGAATTAATATTAATTAATAACCATTATGAATAAGGGGTGATGCTTGGCCTAATATTTTGCGAGAGGTAATGTTCAAATAGGCACTAATAGTTTAGGGGTAACTGAAAGTACGAGACTACATTCAAACATAACAATATTTATAATAGCATGAAACATTATGGGTGAAGTGATTATAAATATGAATAAACAACAATGAATATAAAGACTGAATAACAACTTACATTTTAACGACCATTACGACGAGCTCTTGTCAAGTCAAGAGTAGCCCCAGACCAGACTAACTTCGGAACCCTCAAATCCAATATTTATATACATCATTTTATTAGAAATGCACGTTTCTCATGAGAGTTCCTTGGTCAGTTTTTATAATTCAATGTCAACGGATGATTTGATTTACTTTATGTTTATAAAACCCTCATGGTTAGGAATTACTGATATACCGTATGTTCTACTCGTGACAGTATCATTCAATTTTCCAATCATATCCGCTGTTTAGTGGCAACAATCAAATCCTCAGAATGTGAAGATCATTTGAAGAACCCTCAAGTTTTGAAAGATGCTGTTCAAAAACTGCCTGATATGTTGAGACTGAGATGGGGCGAAGAAGTGGCAAAATACAATGGTAATTCTGACATAGAAAAGTTTTCAAATTGGATTGATAGTTTAGCTATGGCAGCTTGCTATGTTACTCCAATGAAAACCAGTGTCAAACCAGAAACTCGAACAGATTTCAGATCAAAACCGACGAACCAATATTATACAAAGAAACATGAAACTTCTTTGATTGCTTCTGAAATCAAGACTAAAACAGAACATTGTATATATTGTACATATTGTAAATCTAATGATCATGCCATAAGAAGTTGTTCAAAGTTCATTGATGAAGACGTAGAAAATCGGTGGAAATTCGCCACAGACAATAAGTTGTGTTTTTCGTGTTTTAAGAAAAACCATCAAACGTCTAAATGCAAAGGTAGACATTCTTGTGGGGTAAATGATTGTGAGAGACCACATCACCGACTACTCCATGAAGAAGAAAGACAGCCTAGACAAGAAGACATTTCTGCGATTCCATCACTTGCACAAGATAGCATGCAAAATGATCAAACCATCAACCAAAATGTACTTGCGGTTGGTCATGGTAGTTCAAATGTTTTGCTTCGAATAGTCAAAGTCAAATTATACGCAAATAATTCTTTTCTGGAGACCACTGCACTCTGCGATGAAGGATCGTCAGTTACACTTATAGACAAGAGTATTACTGATGAACTGGGACTACAAGGTAGGAAAGAACCTCTCTGTGTACAATGGACGAATAATCTATCAACTAGTCATCAGAATTCAAGTTGCGTCAACATCGACATCTCAGGTGTTTTTCAAGGAGCAAAACTCTTCAATATGAGGAACATACGAACTATTGAAAATCTGTCCCTACCTCTTCAAGTTATTGAAAGATGCGACTGGGAGAAATATTCACATCTTCGAAATCTTCCACTACAAGAAATCAGAGAGCGACCAATGATTTTATTGGGCCAAGATCAGATAAGACTGACAGTTGCAAGGAAAATCGTGACCTCAGGACGAGATTATGAACCTATTGCAACTAAGACTAATCTTGGATGGATAATGCATGGTGCTTCTTCCGACGACCAATCTATTGTAGACCGGAATTTCTCGTTTCATATTTGCAGTAACAAGGTTTCCAATGAAGCTTTACATCAGCTGGTGAAACAATCGTTTACGACAGATGCCTTTGGAGTTCATTCAATTCAAAGTCCAGAGCTTCCAAAGACGAAGAAAGAGCAATGCAAATCATGGAAACAACTGCCAAACGTGTGAAAGACAGATTCGAGATAGGGCTGTTTTGGAAATCTGATGAAATAGTTCTACCTGAAAGTAAGCCGATGGCAATAAAACGTTTGTACTGTGTAGAAAAACAAATGTTAAAAGATGAAAATTTCAAAAATCATTATTGCCAGAAAATTCAGAGTTATCTGGACAAAGGATATGCCAAGAAGCTGTCGGATGCAGAGGCCAATATGGAGGGACCAAGATGTTGGTATTTACCACATTTCGGCGTGATTAATCCAAAGAAACCCAAAAAATTCCGCCTTATTTTCGATGCGGCAGCTAGGTCGAATGGTACCAGTTTGAACGACAACCTACTTCCAGGACCCGACCTATTACAATCTCTAGTTGAATACTCAAATTTAGACAGCGAAAGATAGCTTTTTGTGCCGACGTGAGAGAAATGTTCCATCAAGTCGTCATACGGCCAGAAGATCGAAATTCACAAAGATTCTTATGGCGAGAAGGAAATACTGATGCACCTTTTGAAGTCTATGAAATGCAGGTGATGATATTTGGGGCAACCTGTTCGCCGGCATCAGCACAGTTCATCAAAAATCTTAATGTCGACCAGCAAACGACAAGACCAGATATTCTGGAGGCGATAAAGAAGAAACATTACGTTGATGACTATTTGGATTGTTCCGATACCGTCGAAGAAGCATTGTTCAAAATTTCCGAGGTTCGACGAATTCAGAAATTAGCTGGTTTTGAACTTGTTAGCTGGACTTCCAATTCCGAACTTGTCATGAACAGTCTGCCAGATAATGACTCAGTCGTAAATAAGGAAATAAATCAAAATTGCGATTTCAATATACAAAGAGTTTTGGGAATTTCATGGAATCCTAAAACTGATGAGTTTTGTTATCAACTTCAACTTGTAAATACTGATGAGGATGAATATAATAGACCAACTAAGCGAAAGATATTGAAGTGTGTTATGTCAATTTTTCATCCACTGGGGCTCATAACAAATATCACTATCAGAGCCAAAATATTGATTCAAGAAATCTGGAAATCCAGAATTGGCTGGGATGATGCAATTGATGAGGAGCTAGGTCTACAATGGAAATCTTGGCTTGTTGATATTAAAAGACTGGACGAATTGACAATTCCAAGATGCTATTCATCCAATTTAGCTGTAGGTGAGAGAGTTGAGCTCCACATATTCTGCGATGCCAGCAAGAAAGCCTTTGCAGCCGCGTCATATTTGCGAGTACTCAGTAGAGACAATATTGACGTTTCTCTGATTTTTGCTAAAGCTAGAGTAGCCCCCACCAAACCAATATCCATACCCAGGCTGGAACTACAAGCTGCGCTGATGGGAAGTAGGATAATGAACACGATAACCAATATTTTGGAGATCCATATTGACAAAATTTACATGTGGTCTGATTCAATGACAGTCTTATATTGGATCAAAGGTGATGGAGGTAAACTGGGACAATTTGAGTCGCACCGTATAGGAGAAATCCAGGAAATCACGAATACTTCAGATTGGCATTGGATTCCTTCAAAACTGAATGCTGCAGACCAGGCAACGAGAACAGGCTCTAAAGAACGAAATTATGACTTCGGACAATGGTATAATGGACCCGACTTTCTATATCTGAGAGACGAATCTTTTTGGCCTATCAGAAATCCCAATACTGAAGTCTTCGAGAGTACCTCTACAGTTTTATCATCTGATATAATCACAATCATTATTGAATATGATTCCTGTTTACCTGACATAAGTAGATTTTCAAAATGGCTCAAATTAATCAGAGCTACGGCTTGGGTTCTGAAGTTTTGTAAAAATCTACTTACTAAAATTCGAGATAAAAATGTATCCCAACAGCAATTGACCCCAACAGATATTCAAGAGGCCGAATGGAGATGGATACGACAGTGCCAGCGAGAAATTTTCCAGGAAGAAATTAACGCTTTGAAGAACAAAAGCCCCCTCAAAAGTCAAAGCCGACTAAGAAATCTATCGCCAGTTTTGAACGATGAAGAGATAATAGTACTTGGTGGACGAACAGATTTGGCAGAACATTTAGAAATGACCACGCGAAGACTTATAATCTTGCCACCTAGACATCCGTATACAAGACTTCTACTACATCACTACCATAGAAAGTTTGCTCATCAGGGAATGGAAACCGTTTTGAATGAAGTACGACAGATATACTGGATTATCGATGGCAGATCTGCTGTTAGATCAGTTTTCGCTGAATGTAGAAGATGTGGAATTCTGAAATCTAAACCAAATGTTCCTGAAATGGGCCAACTTCCTAATATCAGACTAACACCGACGGGCAGAGCATTTACTTACACTGGAGTAGATTATTTTGGACCCCTCTACGTAACAGTTGGTCGCAAACAAGAAAAAAGATGGGGAGTTCTATTTACCTGTTTATCTGTCAGAGCTGTCCATTTAGAGGTAGCTCATTCTCTGACTACCGACTCAGCTATAATGGCTGTAAGAAGAATGGCTGCAAGACGTGGACAACCTGAGGCAATTTACTCAGATAATGGGACAAACTTTCGAGGAGATTCAGAAGAATTGAAACGTGCGATTCAAGAACTCGACCAACAAAAGATGAATCAGAAATTACTTGACAATGGAACAGAATGGAAATTTTTACCGACATCTTCACCTCATATGGCAGGAGTTTGGGAGCGATTAGTACGTTCAGTCAAGAATACCTTCAATATCATTCTGAACAAGCAGATACTAAAAGACGAACTCTTACTCACCTTATTCTCAGAATGTGAGAATATCATCAATTCCAGACCGATAACAAAGGTTTCAACAGATTCAAAAGATTTGGAATCACTAACACCAAATCATTTTCTTTTGGGTGGAACGAATATAATGACTCCATACGAGGAACTAGATGCTGAAAACCTACGTTCTAATTGGAGAAAGTCACAAGCTCTGAAAAATTGTTTCTGGAAAAGATGGACGAAAGAATATTTACCAACACTAACTAGAAGGACGAAATGGAATAGAGATGGTAAACCCATCAACATCAATGATATTGTTATCATTGTCGAGGACAAATACCCCAGAAAATTTTGGAAACTGGGAAGAGTGGAAACGGTTTTTCCTGGACCCGATGGAAAAATACGAGTGGTTCAAGTGAAGACTGCAAATGGACTCTTTGAACGACCAGTATCGAAGCTTTGCAGGGTGGATGTTGAAGTTTGTGAACGAAGATAGAAACCTTCGTCACAGGGGGGAGAATGTTGCTGCTTCCTCATATCTATTAAAATGACCCTGTATTTGAATTATTGTATTACCCTGTACTCGTTCAAAAGAAAAAAGTCATAGTGACATTAAAGAAGACTGACGACATTGAAAAAGTCAAACGTTAGAATATTTTACAATTATTCCGAAAAGACGACGAAATAATTTCAAATTATTGAAAAATCAGACCTACTATCTCTTCTGTCAATTTCTATGCAAAAATATACAAAATAGTAATTTACGTAACAAGTCCGGAGAATACTGTTTTTTGAACGAGTATAGACAAAATTCCAGGCTGAGCCGTAGGCGAGTCCTGAAAGTCTGTGAGTCCAAAAAATTGTTTTTGGACGTGTTGCGTAAAAAATTTTTTTGGCAACCATATGTATAATAACAAGTGAGGTACGTAGTTTTTGAAAGGTATCAAATTAGTATAAAGGTCAGATGATTTATACGACGTTATAAAAGCAGATGATATTTTATCATTGCTCATGTGAGATGGAAGTTGAGGCCATGGCACCATATCATGAGCATATTTTCATATTGAAACTATCATTGGGCACCAATGATGTGTATACGACGCTATGAGAGTTCAGAGAACTGGAGATTTTTCGTACAAACTACGTACTTAGCCCGTACCTAGTTTATTGGCAAAAATAAAGACAGTCGAGTGACTAGTGAGCTAGGTACGTAGTTTATGGGGAAAAATCAAGACAGTCGAGTGTGCTTTTTCTACTTTCTTTTGTTTTTTGTTTCGTTTTCCATTGGCAAGTGATTATCTAGGAACTTGTAAATTTTTTAGTTTTTTCATCGTATCTCCCGAACTATTAAATTCAGAAAAAAATGTTATGAGGATTTTTTGTGGATTTTATCAAGAGGAATAATTTTGGTTCTATAACATTTTCAGATATTTTCAGTTGTTTTCGAGATATTTGGAATTATCTGAGAATAAAATTTTCAACACTATTGTTCCATCTTCCAATCAACAAAATGAAAAAATATTCCATGCCTCAGTGGAGGTAGATGAGCTTCATCTATCGATAATCTATGTTTTTCAATATACAGGGTGTTTCATAGGTAAAGGGAAATATTTCAATGGTAGATAGGGGTCACCAAGGTGGTTCTGAAAATACCATATTTGATACGTCTTAGAGTCTTCATAACGGAGATACAGGGCGATTTATCGATTTCGAATAATTATCCATTCGTCTATATGTATTGACCTACCCAGTATATTTTTCTCAAATTTGGTAAGGAGCTCATATTTGGGGCGTTAAATTCATTCACCTAACGGGCGGAGGGAAAATCCAGGTTCGGCTTCAGGAAAAATTTACATTTATTCGAAATATTAAAATAACACACTGTATTCAATAATTAACACAGTACATCAAAAGAATTGTGAAGAGGAGGAAAAACTAAATTGTGTGTGATGCTTTTTGTTTTCCCGCCACCAATTCTCATCGTAACAAGCATAAACAGAAAGTTGAAAGTATTTCAATTTGAAGAGTATTGGAATTATGAAACCAGTGTCAATTATGATTATTTGATATTTCAGTCAAAAAATCTCTCGAAAGAACTCACTGAGTCTCACAGTCTCCATAAGTCTTAAACTACCCAGTAACATTTTCTTAAATTTGGTAGGTATGTGGCTTACTTGGGACGATGGATTCATTAACCTATCAGGCGGAATGGAAATAATACCAAATAATTATAATTCGATAATTCACCCTGTATCTCTGTTATAAAGACTATCAGACTTTTCCTGAAGCTGAACCTGTATTTTCATTCTGCCTGATAGGTCAATGAATCCATCGTCCCAAGTAAGCTCAATACCAAATTTGAGAAAATATTACTGCGATGGGTAGTCTAATACTTATATGGACGAGTGAATAATAATTATTCGAAACCGATAATTCACCCTGTATCTCTGTTATAAAGACTGTGAGACTGAGTAAGTTCTTTTGAACGATCATTTAACAAGAATATATCAAATAATCATGATTGAAAGTGGTTTCATAATTTCAATACTCTTCAAATTGACATACTTTTAGCTTTCTGTTTATGATTGTTACGATGAGAATTGGTGGCGGGAAAACAAAAATCATCAAATCCAGTTCAGTTTTTCCTCCTCTTCACGATTCCTTTGATGAACTCTGTCAATTATTACATACAGTGTGTTATTTTTATATTTCGAATAAATGTAAATTTTTCCTGAAGCCGAACCTGGATTTTCACTTCACCCGATAGGTGAATGAATTCAACGTCCCAAGTATAAGCTCCATACCAAATTTTAGAAAAATATACTGGGTAGTTCAATACTTATAGACGAATGAATAATTATTTGAAATCGATAAATCGCCCTGTATCTCCGTTATGAAGACTCTAAGACCTATCAAATATGGTATTTTCATAACCACCTTGGTGACCCCTATCTACCATTGAAATATTTCCCTTTACCTATGAAACACCCTGTATCTTCATAGTACCCTATGGGTCGTTAAAATTTTTTTTTTCATATTTTTCACTTTATTTCCTGTACTATTGGGTTTACAGAAAAAATTATGGAAAATGATTTGTAGGGAATGTTCCAGTGGATAACATTGCACTCTTGATAATTTTCGATTTTTCCATTTGTTTTCGATATATATTGAATTAAAAGGATTTCAAATTTTGATGTTTGGGTTTTCATTTGTTTTTCCAGTTTCCGATGGATGCACGAAAAAATTATTGAATGATAATTTGTTGCGTCATCAAAGAGGCATACGGTGCATTTCTCAAATTTGGATTTAGTCTATTTGTTCACGAGATATGTCGTTTTAAAGCGAACCGTGTTTTTCGGAAAATCTCCTTGAAAAACCCACTTGGAATTTTCCGACCCTGCTCAATTTCAATAGGCTTCGTCTCTTCCTGATAGAGGTGTTTTTCACAAAAAATGAAATCGATCGGACCACTTTTGCGATTTGTAGAGTGGTTACAAGGAACTTCCGGTGAAAAATCGAAAAAACCCGGAAAAACCACCTTAGAGTTTTCCGATTTCCTTCATATTTCAATGACATAATATTGTTTTGAGTACAATAAGATGGCAAAATTTCAAGTCGATATGTCAAAGGGTTCCGGAGATATATCGATTTATGATTAACACAGAGTACAGACAGACAGACAGACAGACCACACACAAAAACCAAAGTTGCTCAAAATTCGATGGGGATCATTTTCTCCAAAGCAACTATACCTTTATCTCGCTTAGTTTCCGAGATAGCATTTTTGGCACGGCCGTAGTATACTCCACTATGTATAGCGTCGTATAACAAGTGAGGTACGTAGTTTTTGAAAGGTATCAGATTAGTATAAGTAGATGTAGTTTTCAATAGGTATTAGATTAGGTTAGGGGTCAGATAATTTATACGACGCTATAAAAGCAGATGATATTTTATCATTGCTCATGTAAGATGGAAGTAGAGGCCATGGCACCATATCATGAGCATATTTTTATATTGAAACTATCATTGGGCACCAACGATGTGTATACGACGCTATGAAAGTTCAGAGAACTGGAGATTTTTCCCACAAACTACGTACTTAGTCCCCTCGACTGTCTTGGTTTTTCCACACAAACTACGTACCTAGCCCACTCGACTGCCAATAGGGACTGAAAAAACGAAAACAAAAGAAAGTTAAAACAATGCCGACATATATCTTCTTTGTGGAAAATCAAGACAGTCGAGTGAGCTATGTACGTAATTTATTGGCGAAAAATCAAGGCAGTCGAGTGAGCTAGGTACGTAGTTCATGGGCAAAAAATTAAGACAGTCGAGTGAGCTAGGTACCTAGTTTATTGGCGAAAAATGAAGACAGTCGAGTGAGCTAGGTATGTAGTTTATGGGAAAAAAATCAAGACAGTCGAGTGTGCTTTTTTTTACTTTGTTTTGTTTTTTGTTTTGTTTTCTATTGGCAAGTGATTATCTAGGAACTTGTGAATTTTTTAGTTTTTTCATCGTATCTCCCGAACCATTGAATTCAGAGAAAAATGTTATACAGATTTTTTGTAGATTCTATCAAAAGGAATAATTTTGGTTTCATAACATTTTCAGATATTTTCAGTTGTTTTCGAGATATTTGGAATTATCTGAGAATAAAATTTTCAACACTTTTGTTCCATCTTCCAATCAACAAAAGGAAGAAATATTTCATGGTTCAGTGGAAGTCGATGAGCTTCATCTATCGGTAATCTTTGTTTTTCAATATATCATGGTACCCTATGGGTCGTTCAAATAATTTTTTTTCATATTTTTCACTCTATTTCGTATGGACATTTCCAAACTCACTATCGCGGCTACTTTCGAAAGTTTATTCCAATAATTGTAACCAAACTTTCAAAAATTCAAATGTCAACTAATTTCATGTCAAATAGCTGTCAGCCGATATTTCGCTGCTATGGTAATTATCATCTGCATTCATCAAAACCTTATCTACCAAGATTTTTATAGTTACAGTGACAACAACGATGTGATATTTCCCTTCTTAGTCCCGGAAGTACTCACTTCCCGGAGTAGGCCGGAAAAATGCTACTTTCTCAAAGAAAGAGCGTCCGGGAAGTCAGCAGTTCACATCACATTCTATTACAATAAAAAATGACATACAAATGGAATACAAATGGAAAACACATCAATTGTTACTGACGAAAAAACTATGTCAATTGAATGCATCTGATAGGCTGATGGTCCATTATTGTCATTTCGTTGATGACTTCATGGCATTGTGTGGAACCTAAACATCCTCCATTCATTTTTCAACCAGTACCGTTCCAGTGATCTTTGTGGAATAGACTTTACCCATTGATTTCCCAATGCCGTAAAAATAGTGTAATCTTGATTCACATGAATTCATATCAAAAATATACTATTGTACCAGCGAAATGAAAGTGCAACATACGTCTCATATGAAAAATAGTGCCAGCAGTATGCCATCGATTTATTCAATGAGCCATTGAATCGCCAGCTCTGTCGTGTTTGTTGGGTTATGTGTAGAAAAGAATTTGGATACGGAGAGCATCTCAATATCTTTCATCGTTCTAAGGGAAAAAAGAAAAACACATTATTATTATATACTCTTCAGATTATTCTGGCAAGGAAAATGGATTAATAAAAATCATCTTCGAAATTGAAATATATCATTTCAGACGTTTCGTATTTTTTTTGTCTTGGTTGTATGTATTGAACTATCAAACTAACTGAGCTCATTTCGTATTTCCAGCACCTGAACCATTCTTTGTTCATCAACCGATTGTGTCTGACATCACATTTTCTTCGACCGAAGTGAAAATGGAAAATTTTGAAGTGGTAGGATATGATGACAGGTATCCTTCCTATGTTTTTCAGTACATCGAAGACCCTAATCAATTTTCGAATGAAGAGCAAAGCTCACTTAAGGTATATCTTTAGTTAATCGAGTTAATGAGAGACATGTTTATTCAGAAGTTTAGGAATCAATCGTTATTTGCAGAATGATCGGAACTCGTGGATTCGTGTTGGTGATAAGTTAACCATCAACGAAACAAAAATCGTTTTGATAACAAATTTGAAACCAGATACATATTACAGAGTGAGAGCCGTGATGAATATCACTAGAAATGGTAAAAAATTGAAAGAAGATAAGGATTTCGTGAAGTCTACCAGATGGAAAACTGCATGCAATGGTGAGTGAAAATTAGAAACGCGGACAATTTGAAACATCATCGAAATCAGAACAGTGGTGTAGCTTTTGTGAATATTTCAAATCAACTGATGGTGTTCTGTTATGAAAATAAATTAGTTCATTCCAAAATAATTCAATAAAATTCATTCCTCATTCATTGTATGATGATTATGAAACAGATCATAATGAAATAGATTTAATATAATGAGACTATAATAGATAAATGAATCAATTATACCGGGTGTAACAGGATCATGGTGCACCCCCATTATCACCTTTAGTTTTGGAGATAAGTGAAAATTTGGAATAATCTATCAATTTGATTAACGTCATGTTTTGACATGAATATGTCTTATTTTCCATTTCTGATTTCACCGGTAATGATTTTACCTTTTGATTTTTGATTTTCGATTGGAACATTCTGTATATCATTGCATTTGCGAATTCTGATTCAAATGATACCATATAATAATTGGCATTTCAAACTTCAATATTGATTTCAACTCCATTTCTGATTCTCCATCTGAGTGTGCCTTTACTTTTCTGATCGAGTCTGGTGTACTCAAATCGAAAGGTGTAGTGCTGAGAAAAATTGGATCCTGGCAATAAAGTTCCCGATTTATCCTCGAATTCATCGCCAAATTGAGTTCATCAAAATGGTTTGGTAACCTATGATCCTGTTACACACAGTAAAAGATACAACATTTCATATAAATGAGCATATTTTCATTTATTATCAATTTTTTTAGAAATAAGTGATTCTGACATCAACATTGAACCTCATAATATCACTGCATCAGTAACTGTGAAGGTAAGTTTTGGGACATTCGAAGAAACACATACAGACGCGGTATTTTTCTAGAAAAAAGTTGATAGTTGTAGACTGAAAAACTATCATTATGAAATAGAAAATCATCAGGAAACGTTTGTCGAAGAATTGTTCATCATACCGTCATTAGAGCCCTACAAAGAGTACAGTCTAACAATCAAGAATCGGATAAATGGAAAAAAATTCTCAATTCGTTTCAAAACTCGCGAAGGAGGTGAGTTATTTTTTTTTCTCTTCTGAACAATTATTGAATTTGTTGAAAAGGAATATTCTCAGATAAATTATGAACATACAAAAATGGATATATATTTATATAAAGCAATACATTGAGAATTCGCATTCTCTATGTGATGAGAATATTTACTCTTTTTCAGTTAATTCAATAGAAAACAACTACTTTCCTGGCTATATGCCACGACGAACATTGAATTATATCTATTGAACAAACACGATAAGAGTTTGAAAATAAAATATAAAAATTTCTGAAATTGAGAATTTGCATTCTCCTTCAGACAAAAATATGTATATACACACATCATTCTGAATATTCAACAGAAAACAACTACTTTCCTGGCTATTTTCAAACTCTTATCGTGTTTGTTCAATAGATATAATTCAATGTTCGTCGTGGCATATAGCCAGGAAAGTAGTTGTTTTCTATTGAATTAACTGAAAAAGAGTAAATATTCTCATCACATAGAGAATGCGAATTCTCAATGTATTGCTTTATATAAATATATATCCATTTTTGTATGTTCATAATTCATCTGAGAATATTCCTTTTCAACACTTTCATACCCAATCAGGGGGTTCAAACTTGAACGATGGAAACTTGTGATTTTTATAGACTTCTAATCGCAGATTCGTGATAGAGTCTCAATTCAGAATTCATTTCCACGCCCTGTATGATGAATGTCAATTTATCATACACCCAAAAGCAAATTATTGAATTGTTTCTTTTTCTATTGAAAATGTTAATAATGAATCATCAACCAACGATATATTATGAGATTCTGCATCACAACCAATCAACGCAGTTCAAATTCAACACAAATAAAATAAATAGTCTATGTATACATTGTGCCCACTGTAATTCAATATAAACTGATTGACAAATGAAATGGTCCACTTCTGAATATTTCACCCAATTTCGAAATCCAATATTATTAGGAATACTAGTGCGTTTCTGGGAAGGTTCGTTCCATGTTGTGTAATAATCGTTCGAGAATTAGATGGTTCCCAGTAAACACATACTCGTTAATGAAACCTTGAATCACGGTTGGAGTTGTGGAAATAAAGATGCTGGTTGAAAACTTCAATAAGTAGTGGAAAACACGTTTGCGTACTGGTTAAAAAAATTTAACCGACTACGTTATTTCGTGTGTTTACTGGGTTTACCTACTCTGGCCATGATGTGTGTGTTTTCAGATTCACACGTAGAAACATAGACCCATTATAATAAACGAAGAGCCTGGTCGATTTATATACCTTGAACCCTTGGACGATAATTGAGTTTTCTACAGGGTCGGTCATGAAAACATATATCACAAAACTGCAACTGTGTCGGAGCAAATATTGTCGAAAGTATGTATTTTATGAATTGATAACCAGTCGCGTATTTTTCAATATTCTCCTCATTCCCCCAGACACATTAAAAATCACTAGATGTGCATTTCAATAAGTACGACTAGGAGAACTCAGTGTGCCACGTCTGATCCTGCCGCAACCCATGGCACAGTGGCGCTACAGGGGTATAGCAATAACGCGTCAACTACCTTTTCACCCCGGAAAAAAAACTCATAAAGAAATTGTAGATGAGCACTAGATGAACACGAAAAAACAACTGTTCCTTCCATGATGCCGGAAATCCCTGGCACAGTGGGGCGAATCAACAAGTGTTCGAGACAATTTTTTGCATCACTAAGCCTCTATTTTCCCACAGAAATCGAATCGTTCATCATGTCGCGGTTTTATTCGATGCAGTTACAACTACCAAAAGCGAATGATCACAATATCAAACGAACTCACCTGAGTGAAGTTCGATCTTGATTATATGAACCGCCTCGTTTGAAGAGCTCACAAGTGTAGTACCCCAACTTCGCACCAGGTGGCGTCATAAATTTCAAAGCATCTAAAACTTTTCTCCCATCTCTAGATGCTCTCTGCCCTATCGATCTTCGTCTCGGATCTAGTCATTCTTTAAAGCACATTGTCACAACACATCATCGGGTATTTGGGATTATTCCTTGCCTTCTTTTTTGGCCCTGTGACCTTCGATATGAATTTATTTTCTGTCCGCCTTGACGAGGAGGTACAGGAACTTGTCGGGACGTACCCTTGAAGTCCTAATGTTTTCAAATAGGATTTGTTGAACCTTTTGATGTGCTCAGCATCATTTCTGAACTCTATAAACTGTAGGTTACTATCCCCCCCCCCCCATTTTTCACTATTTTACTAATCAACATATATAGTGAGTGGCTGGACTATAGCATTTATATTTATACTTATCTGATTTGATTTTATATGCCAGTGACACGTTCATCTTGCCTCACTACTAACAAATTCAAGGAGGCCTTTACTGGATTATTCCGTTTCGCGGAGTTCGATCAACTGGCTGACTGTTGGAAACAACAGGTTATTGTCGGCAAACTAGATCCAGCCTCACGTTCTAAACTATTCTTCAGAATGGACGCGTCTACCCTTTCAGTATGTTCTAAAGTATGTCCAACCTTATTTATTGTTGATTCCTCTTTCCCAATACTTGAAGAACATATGTTGGTAACATAAGGATTCATTTTGTAATAAGAAGGTTATTATTATTATCTTGCATGCACCAAGATGTCTGGCAATGAAGGATCTGGAGAAATAAAAGAAGATATTGTCAACTGTCAACAATGTTTTTCTGTTCCTTCATTGTCAAATGCTGACTAAGTGAATATATTCATTAAATTTGTGATGTTCACTTGGTTAAAAATGTATCACCACATCAGTTGAAGACTTCAAACTTTCAAAAATATATCTATCTAATAACATTATCAATATCCACTCTGGTTTAGTATGGAAAAGGTATCAACATTATTATAAATATCATTTCCTGCTAAAGAATACTAAGGATTATCTTCATGAAGCTACTTGTCTTGTACAGTCATTCTTCATTATCGACCTCTCTTGTCATGTCATGTCGACTCAAGGTTATGTCGACTGACATCCGTCAGTCCCTTGTCAAGTGTCACAAGTTACCAACTATGTAACAGTATGTTTGTCTGAAAAAACTGAAAAAACAGTTTGAGATGTCAAATTCCGTGAAATATTTCTATCTAATTAATTACAAACTCTGGTTTAGTATAAAGGAGCATCAAAAGTTCATATTTCTTGCTATACTTTGTCTGATGAAACAGTTCTGGATGTCAAACTCTGACGAATTTCTTTGGTTGAGTATGAAAAGATATCAGATTATACAGTGTGACCCAGTTTTGATGGAAACATCACTTACAACATCTTACGTAATCGTTGTGTAAGGATCATGAAATTTGCTGGAGCGAGAGATATACCAAAAATGCACTCTATGACCAAGTGGGGCCATCTTCAGTGATATACACTGCTCGCCAACAGCCATGGAACCACCCCAATTTCCGGAAAATGATATTAGGAGTCAGAATAAGTTGAAAATCACTTCGGATTCGGAATCAGGACGCCCAATTCACTAACTATACATAGTTTTTTCAAAAAAATTTCAATTCAGAAGAATTACATTTTTTCTCACTTCTCATGGAAGCATCCCCGTATCCCACGTGATTATTGTGGTTGTGTTCTGAAATTAGCAGGAGGAAGGGAAGGTACGGAGATGAAGTCGATTACGTAGGATACGGAGGTGCTTTCGTAAAAAGTGAGACAAAAAATTCAATTTTTCAGAACTGAAAATTTTCCAGGAAAAAATATGAATTTTCCAAAAATTGGGTGATTTCATGGCTGTTGGCAAGCAGTGTGTATCACTGAAGATGACCCAACTTGGTCATAGAGTGCATTTTCGCTATAGATACAAGGGTGATCAGAATGCTGAATCTTGAACCACCTTGTATTTGTTCCAATTAAATGTCAGTAGATAGTAAATCAAAAGTTGGGATGGGGACATGGAAGCCGTTTTGACCTATAATGAATAGTTTCGACGCAAAAAAATCCTGAAGTTGATAAATCTCGAATTTGAACACCCTATATCTCTGTAATCATTTCCGCTAGACCCCAAGTGTGATGCATTGATGGAATCAGCTCACAACGGAGAATGTGAAAATGCAATGAAATACAGGGTGTCCTGTATGAAAAAGTATAACTTTGATACGCCACGGATTTCTGAGTCACCCTGTATAAAGCGAAATAATTTGGAGAAGTGCTGCTTATAATCCTAGATCATCTCTGAAATTTTTGTTCATCTATATCAAACAGTGAAGCAGTTATCTCACTTTGCCGCACTAATGACTCACCCTGTATACTCAAAATATGCCGATGACTCATAATTATCAAATACTGGACCCCCAAGGAGTTTTGCAACAAGAAGTCCTCTCATTTCAACAAGAATAAATGATCAGATATAAACAAACAACCAAAAATGACCAATAAAAACCGAAAACAAAATAAACTGCTCCACATTTGAAGTGAGACAAGCGAACATTTTGTTTGTTTTCGAATCGTGATAACTTTGGATGAGATCAACCGATCTTTGATTAGTTTTGAGATTGTGATTGCCCAGTTGATTGGCTATAACATATTTTTTTTACGTTTCTCCACCATTTCGGAATTATGACCTACAGGAATCAGTCACTGGAAAGGGCCCCGCGGTATCCATGGCAATCATCTCGAAAGGGCTTCCAACATTGTTCTGTCTAATGTGTGCTCTCACGATGAGGCCCATTGCTGGCAAAGCACACGGTGCATTTACGGTACCACTCCCTGACGTCGTCACTGCAGTTCACGCAGTAGAACCGCTCTCGTACCCACTGCAGTGTCTTCCTCACTCCTAGATATCCCCCTGAAGTTCCCTCATGTACATATCCAAGTACTTTCGATACTCGGCTCCTAGGAATGACCAACTGCATCCGATTATTCGACCCATCATCGCTCTCGAGATTCCTCTTGAGCAGGTCATCTTCTAATACCAAGGAGTCCCACTGACTCCAGTACGCCTTCAAAGTCTGTGAAGATGGTGCTACTTCTTGCCAAGAAGGGCGGCGATTCGCTTTCTTTCATTCTCGAAGCTCCCGAAGTTCTGGGTCCTTTTCTTGCTCTTGCTTGATTGCCGCAGGTAACCAATCTTTATTGACAACGGTGATTCTGCAGAGGGATGCTTCCTTATCCTCCAAGCGACTACAATGTGAGCATTCAGGTGGACATGGCCTTCTGGACAATGCATCTGCATTCTTATGGCTCGTCCCCACTCGGTGCGCTATCTAGAAGTCATATTCCTGGAGCCTCTCGATCCGACGAGCTACTTGGCCTTCGACGTTCTTGAAATTCAGGAGCCACTTCAATGCTGCGTGGTCCGTCCTGAGTTGGAATTTTCGTCCATAGAGGTACATTTACAGGGTGTAAATTTGAAAACTTTCAATGCGAATATCTCGCGAAATAAAAAAGTTAGAAAAACGCTGCTTGCCACGAATGCTAAAGAGTTAAGGGCAACTAGAACCACCATATTTCGGTCAAGGGATGCGTCACCCCGTCGGCGCGACATACCCCAACTTTGAAATGTCAAATGGCACTACCTCTTTTGTGATACCTCAAATGAACGGTCTCAGTCAGTGGTATTCACCTGTACAAGACTTTTTTTCCACCCACTACAGGATGTACGAAAAACATGAAGTCGAGGGTCTAAATTTGAAAACTTTCAATGCGAATATCTCGCTAAATAAAAAAGTTAGGAAAACGCCGCTTGGCACAAATGCTACAAAGTTAGGGGGAACTAGAAACACCATACTTCAGTGAAAGGATGAGTCACCCCGTCGGCGCGACACACTCCATCTTTGAAATGTCAAATGGCACTACCTCTTTCGTGATACCTCAAATGAACGGTCTCAGTCAGTAGTATTCACCTGTGAAAGACTTATTTTCCACCCACTACAGGGTGAACGGAAAACATAAAGTCGAATAAAATAAAATGCAGAATGCCGATATATTCCAAGAGATGTGTTCCAAAATGTTAGAATGGCATTTGAACATCGATTATACTATTGCTTACAACAGAATGGAATGCATTTTGATCATCTGATCAAATAAAATTTCCTTTTAACACAATTAATTTTATTTTATTCGACTTTATATTTTTCGTACACCCTGTAGTGGGTGGAAAAAAAGTCTTGTACAGGTGAATACTACTGACTGAGACTGTTTATTTGAGGCATCACAAAGAGGTAGTGCCATTTGACATTTCAAAGTTGGGGTGTGTCGCGCCGACGGGGTGACTCATCCCTTGACCGAAATATGGTGGTTCTAGTTCCCCTTAACTCTTAAGCATTTTTGCCAAACGGCGTTTTTCCAACTTTTTTCTTTCGCGAGATATTCGCATTGGAAGTTTTCAAATTCACACCCTGTAGAAGTGCTCTACTGATTTCACCATGGCCAATAGTTTCCTCCTGGTAACGCAGTAGTTACGTTCTGCCTTTGATAGCACCTTGCTGAAGTAACCGATGACTCGCTCTCGACCATCTTGATACTGCGAAAGGACTCCACCAATGCCGATATTACTGGCATCTGTGGCAAGAATGATTGTCCTTGTGGAAGTGGATACCCAGGAATCGGTGTCGTGGTCAAGCGTTCCTTCAGAGCATCGAAGGCGGCTTGGCATTCTGGATCCCAGTGGAAGGAACGTGCTTCCTCGGTGAGACGAGTCAGGGGCTTTGCGATATCCGAAAACATTCGAACGTAACGTCGGTAATAAGTGCCGAGCCCAAGAAAGCTCCTGAGTTGATGCTCATCTCTTGGTTGGCCATTGCTTCACTGCTCGTACCTTCTCAAGGTCGACTTCCACACCGTGCCTTCCTACGACGTGTCCCAAGTTGTTAACCCGTTTCTGCAGCAGATGGCATTCCTTCATATTGAGTGTGAGGTTTGCAACCTGAAGTCTCTTGGAAACTCCCTCTAGGTTTGCCAGATGTTCTTCAAAAGTTTTACCGATCACGATGATGTCATCCAGATGAACCAGGCATGTCTTCCAGGAGAGTCCCCTCAACACTTTCTCCATGATTCGTTCGAAAGTGGCCGGAGCATTGCAGAGTCCGAAAGGCATAACCCTGAATTGTCATAATCCAGTGCCGATGGTGAAAGCTGTCTTTTCCTTATCTGCCGGATCCATTTCCACCTGCCAGGTCCAGTGTGGAGAAAAGATTCGATTCCGCCAACGTGTCGTGTGTGTCGTCAATTCGAGGCAAAATATAGCTGTCCTTCTCCGTCACGCTGTTCAATCGGCGATAGTCCACGCAGTAACGAGTATTTTCATCTTTCTTCTTCACTAGTACCACTGGTGAAGCCCAAGGACTATTGTATGGCTCGATCACCCCGTCTTGTTCCATATCCTGGATGATTTTTTCTGCAATTTCTCTCTTGGCCTGTGGTAATCTTCGGGCTGGTTGACGAATCGGTCTGGTATCCCCCGTATCGATTTTGTGACTGACGATGTTGGTTCTACCTGTTTTTCCATTGGCAGGTATGAAAATGGATCTATACCTCTGCAGTAATTCGGTTAACATACTTGCCGGCCCCATCAGTGGTTGCTGTCACCTGGTGAATTATGGAGGCTGCCGGGACACAGGTTTCAATCTTCGTTCCTTTGGCAATCGTCACAGGGTAATTATTTATGTTGATAAATCGAACAGGGACATGGTCTTCTGCTGACAGTGAAGCCTTGCCGACTGAGATCCCACTTCTGACACCAATTGTTACGTTATGCAGAAGGTGCAGAAGCGAACACAACACTATTTATTTTCGAACGGATTAAATTGATCCAAATAAGAAACACTAATTTATATCGAACTTATAACTACTATTTATGTAAAAATTGTATCATGCGGTATATAACTGTCTATCTGACACTCGCTGCTCAACTGACTGACGGCAGTTGTTCGGCCGTTTATATATAAGATCCCTTTTGGAAGGCTCTGGTTCGAGAAAGTTCTCGAATGATCTTCCGTCTCCTTCTTTCTACTCTAGAAGCTTCTTGGAACAAAACCTCTCTCTCTCTCTAATTGTTCCATCGATTGTTTCCAGAACATTCGAGAATCTTCTGTCACGTTATTTGGGATGCGTGTTACAGGATGATCGTTGTACTCCTGTCTTACTGATGATGTTTCTAGAGCCCCTCTAGAGAAAATATCATTACAATATATAATACCTAATTATTCAATACAATATTCAATATAGTTCTCATAATATCAAAAGACCCACAACTGGAACATGAGTAATAAAACGTTCATTGGCCTTTACCTATAGGGAATTACCGCGAAATCGTTAATACGGGGAAAAGAGCTAGGTATAATACAAATATAATTTTTACGCTCTCTTTATTTCTTATTCATTTCGGACTCATTGTAGGTAGATCAATAATTTTCTCACTATTCAATTGATGTTTTATTCTAGTTTGACATACCCAGTCACTTTCATTGCAAACCGATTCCAAATTGGCAAAATTTAGTATTCCGTAGTACAATGTCCTGATTTTCATTAAAATTGAAATTCTTCACAACATCATAAATCGGTACTGGTTCATCCTAATGAATTTATTTTTTTACCGAAAGTTCATCAGGGGTCAATTCGTCTCGATTGAGTGTACTTCTAATTTTTAAAGTAAATGAGCTATAACCTTTCAATTTCGAACGCACTGATATGAAATGATGTGAAATCTCAACCAACTACTACGTGAGTTTTCCCAGTCGAACTCATTGACAGGCCCGGATTCCCAGAAGGCCAACCTTTAGCCTTCAGGCCATGGCCTAGGGCGCACGTTTGCGGGGGGCGCAGGATTCGGGAAAATCCGACGTCACCTGACGAATACGATCACGTGTCTGCCGCAGACTGCCGCCATTTCGATATATTTCTCAATATGTTTTTTTGTTGATAGGTAATATCTGTTATCTGCTCACTCGTATTGAAAATTCCAGGTGTCCCAACTTTATTTTTACACTAATTTTCTCGAAAATGGGTGACATCATCAACATTGTTATACTTCGTTTTTGCCTAACGAAAATACTGCTAGAAATCAAATCGAGATGGTTTTGTTCACGTACTCTTCTCTCAGATCTTCATTTGTTCATGAGTGTGTTATTCATCTATTGTCGTTGATATCTCCTATTTGCAATCTCAAATAGTTTATACAATCTATTGTCGTGAATAAGTATGTTATTTGGCTCCTGAAAACAAAATAGTCTTTCGAGTTCCTATTAGACAAGGTCTGTTGTCAGTGCTTACCGTGGTCAGCGATTCTGGTCTTGAATATTTATCCACAGTGTTATTTTTGTGGAATGAAAGCCAGCCTCCTTCGATATGTTCGAGCGTACGGATATTTCAAAGTTTTAACGATGAAGATTTCACTGTTTCAGTTCTCATCCGATTCATCAGATTGTTATCGTCATTATATTGTTTACATTCTTGATCAATAATATTGAGCGAAGACGTCACTGTCAGATTGTTGACTGTTGACAGATGAACGATACTTGCGAGCTGTTCTGCTTCCTTTTGAAGGACAATATCTTTCTTCTCATGATTCTTCGTACTTCAAGCGATGGTCAACGCACCTATCATTGACAGTGGTTATTTTTCTTGTTGCTATTAAATAGCCGCAAAATCGATGGATTATGGTAGGACTAAGCCTAGCACGATATCTGGATCTTTAAAAATTGTGCATTGTTCTAGAATACTATTCCCACATATGGGGTTCAGCATCAAAACATACGCTGATGCTCTTAGATTAGAGAAGAGCCATTCGATCGAATTATACCATTTATGAGTTATATAATATAATTATGATCACCTCGAATATTCTGTAAACCAACGTGCACTGGGGACATGCTTTATTACCTTGTCTATAAATAATGTAACCATTATTTTCTTTATCGCTTGGAGCGCACGAAAGAAAATCCCTATAATGTTCAAAGAACATCGTGTGTTCCTAGAGAGGATAGGGACATGAAGTTGGTATTGGATTTTTATTGAACTTCTGGAATCTATATATGTTGTTGGGAATACTTTCTCAGGCAATGAATTCCAGAGTTTAGCCGTTCTATGCATGAAGGAGTTTTGATAAAGTGCTGTTCAACATCTTTCGAGGTTGACAACGAGAGGATGTGCTGACTGGGCTTGTCTGACTGGAATTGCTAGTGAAGGGATGATAGCAGAGATTTCCGAAGAACATTTCCCGTGGAAGTATCGATAGAAAAGTGAAAGGTCGCCGACCATTCTACGGTGTTCCAATGATGTCAAAGAGTGAGTTAGTGTGGCGGCACCCACCAGGCGAATGGCTCTTCTCTGGACGGAAATAAAGAGCATCAGCGTATGTTTTGGTGCTGGTGGTGGGAACAGTATTCTAGAACAGGCCGTATCTGCGCTTTGTAGATCATGAGAAGTTGTTGAGGTGTGAAGTAGCTTTTCGCACGGAACAAGAATCCGAGTTTTTATGAAGCAGCTTTTGCGATGGATCTGACATGATCATCTCCTGAAAGAGTGTTGCTGATGGAAATACCGAGAATAGGTATGGTGAGCTTGGTGGGGATGGTTGTGCCTGACATTTCAATATCGGGCATACTGAGTTCCGCCTTTCTAGAAAAAATTCAGGCTTGAGTTTTGGTGGCGTTGAATTCAACTGGGTTGTTGGTTCCCCAGGCTGTGCTTTCAGCAAGGTCTTCATTGACAGCATTGCCGTGAGTTCTTAGTTTCCTGGAAAGGAATCGGAATTCTGAAAGAGAACGCAGTATGAAGGGTACTATCATCTGCAAAGCTGTGGATGGGAAAAGGTGTTACTCCCAAAAGATCATTGATATGGAGAAGGAATAATGTTGGTGCCAAAATTAATCCTTGTGGAACACCGTCCACCACCACGTGAAGCGATCTGCCTGAAAGAAAACTCGATGAGAGATGGCATAGCTGAGGTGGTAAGCCGTATGATGGTAGTTTGTGGAGGAGTCCTTCGTGCCAAACACGGTCGAATGCTTTCGATATGTCCAACGCGACAGCTAGAGATTTCCCGTGCTTGCCATAAATGGGTGACGTAGGCAAGTAAATCTCCAGTAGATCTTCGGGGGCGAAAGCCGTATTGTCTATCATTGATGATTCCTGAGCTCTCCAGGTATTTGATAAGCTTATCATTGATGTCTTTCTCCATCACTTTGGAGATTACTGATAACAGGGCAATGGGCCTGTAGTTGTTAGACAGGTTCTTGTTCCCTTTTTTTGGATTGGTTGGACTCTAGCTGTCTTCCAGCATGATGGAAAAATATCCGACCTGTACGAGATAGTAAACAACTTGCAGCGAATCGGTATTAATTTTGGTGCACAGTTTTTGAGGATAATGGGTGGAATTTTATCAGGACCGTTAGCCTCATTCGTTTCGAGACCAAGCAAAATTCGTCTGATAGTGCGTTGACGGAAGACGACTTCTGACATTCGACTCTCAACGGGTGGAATGTCTGGCGGCACTTTTCCTTGGGAATTTGAAGCGGAGTTTGCTGCGAACATCTCTGCAAAAATATTTGCTTTCTCCTGCGATGTTGTTGCTAATGTGTCGTCAAATTTGGACAGTGGTGGAAATGAACTATTTGTGAAATTTCTTCCGACCGCTTTAGCAAGGGACCAAAACGGACGGGAGCCATTGGGACAATCTATGAGTTCCGATCTCATCTTGGCATTGTATGTTTCTTTCGAAGCATCTATTGTTTGGCTGTAGTTATTCCTGGCATCAACGTATTCTGCTCTTGTCGCGATGTTAGGTTTTTTGCGCCAGCGATGGTAGGCTGTTTGTTTCAAGGCAACAGTTCTAGAACAGTTTTTATTAAACCAGGGTTTCGATGGTGATGATCTTTTGGAAGAAGGGTCCTCAGAGTCAAAGCGGGGGGATGTGGGAGAGGTGGGAAATTTGTCAGAAATTGATTTTTCTCCTTTTAAGTATTGGACATTTTTCTTTATGAAAAATTATGTAACATACCTTGATTCATAGGGCAACTTTTTGCAAAATTACTATTTTTTCACTGATTGAATATTAGTGTTGAAGGAAAGAGAATTTTTTTTCTTACATAAAACAAAATGAGAAACAGAAAAAAATTAATAATGGAGAAAATTTAAACATTTCAGCCTTTTTGGTACGAGTAAGGAACATAAAATCAAATTTCACAATGTTATTGAAGGAAGTTAAATCAAATATTAACGAAAGTCTATAATTTTCCTCAAATTTTTACTAGGAAACTCCACCATGTTTTGTGTACGTGCAGTACCGTATTTGTGAATCAGAGGAGGTTATTTCCGTTCTATGTCGGAAATTTCAACAACACTTTTCTCTTGTACAAGTGGAAAAACAAATTTATTGGTTTGCCGTTTTCTTCGCAGAAATTCCACTTCCAGTCCATCCTCCAAGATAGATAATAATTAACCAACATGAAAGATTGTTTTTTTCTTAGTGGAAAACCTGATGAGGAGAGAGTCCGATATGCAATAGTTTTGTTCAAGATCTGTATCAGAATTATCACTCTCTAAATCGGAAAAACTTTCATCCATATCAGATTCTCCTGATTCAGCGTATGGGATCACACCAGCTTCATCTTCACTTGAAGAGGACGCTATTTTCCTTTTGATATTCCTGATTTTCTTGTCACGAATTCCTTGCTTTTCGTTCTCACGAGCTTCGATTTCTGCAATGATGCCATCTTTTATTGGTGTATGTGTCAGAATTCGTGATTTGGCAGGCTTACGACCTCTTCTGACTTGTTTTCTAGCTGCTGCTTTGACATGTGGTCGAATATGTTCAGGAGTTGAAATTGTTTTTGTTTGTTGATTTGGATCTTTGGGATCTTGGGTAGACGTGGAGGGAGTCGGTTCCAACCGAACATCTACCTCTTTGAATGATGAGGTACGACTTGCATCATCAGGTTGATGATGATCAGTTCCTGCATATAATGTAGGATCTGGACTATCTGTAACGGCTGCTGACAAAAAATCTGCGTCGGTAAAAACATTTCGGTCGAATGGGAAAATACCAAGCTTCTTGAACGCAGCTTGGATAGTTGGTGTCAGTGCTTTAACCATGGCATGAGAAGACATTGAAGCAATCTCGTAAATGCTGATAGTTTTTCTAGGATTCCTCTTCATCCACGAATCACATTCATCATTGTAATATGGCGGAAATGTTAATAGGACAATATTGTTCTGCTTGCAGAAGTTCAGTGACTCAATGGATATGTGGCTATCGTGATTGTCTAATAGTAGGAGAACTGGCCGATCTGCGAGAGGTTTTGCGAATTGGAAGAAATGCTTTAGGTATAAGGCGAAGTTGATATCCGTCATCCAACCGGATGGATGAGCAGCTCCCGCAATTCCTGCTGTGGCACCATTGAGCATATACTCCTTGAAATTCACCCTTGGGAGAATATAAAATGGCGGAATAGTCTTACAAGCTGCATTAATCGCGAATAAACTCGTCACTAAACTTTCCCTCTCTGCTGAAACGACTTGGCCGACTTGTCTGACGCCTGTCTCAGCAACTACTTTCCGCGGATTCTGAACTGTCGTGAGGCCTGTTTCGTCAGTTATAAATATCATGTGCCGCAAAGTTATATTTCGTCATCACCTCATTCAAATTATCGAAGAATTCAATCACGTTTTTACGGTTGAAACTAGTGCAGCGTGAAAGACTTGTTGCCTCTGGTTTCCTGATAGATATAGTAGGATTTCGTGTTTTGAATGCTTTCCACCAGTCCTCCCCAGCTTTTCCATTTTTCTGCCAGTTTTTAGGAAATCCCTTTCTATTGGCTATGGCGAAATGAAATGCAAATTCACGAACTTGCAGTTTGCTAAGACCATTATGCATTCTGGACGCAGTTAAAATGTATTCAACGAGCATCAGTTCTTGAGAGCGAAGTCTTTGGTACACCAAATTTTGCAGCAACTTTTCGCAAGCCACCATTATTTTTGTATTCGGCAACGGCTTCTTCCATGATTTGATTTGGGATCACTGGGTTATCTGATTTTTTTTTATAGCGTAATGGTATGACTGAAAATATGAAAATAATATATAAAACATACCTTGATAATTGAAATAAAGGAGACATGGGACGTCTCAACTCTCCCTTGAAATAGTGTCCCAACTCTCCCATGTTGTTGTATTACACTTCCAGTGGCCATATTGTTTTCTAAGTTGAAGTGAATCATGAAATCACTACTACATTTCATATGGCTTAATCATTGGCCATCATATGTATAATCAACTTTCAGATCTAACTTACATTGCGAAGATATAATTCGGATTATTTGATGAATCAAAATGATAAGTTTCGAGTCGAATAAATAGTAATAGTTATCTGGTATTTCGATGAAACAACACACGCGTCTGCTACTGAGGTTTATTCACGTCTGCCTCGGATGTGCTTAACCTGTATTGACAACAATACAATTCTACCAACCAAACTCGAGAAAAATTCGCTGTCCCAACTCACCCGCGGTACCAACTCTCCCACATTCCCTACTCTATGCGAAGGAAACTCGGAGAAAAACATGCGGAAACCGTCCCAATCCCCTGAATTGTAATGTCATATAAGACGTGGGGGTGCCGGAGCAATTGATGGAATAAAAAATGGGCAGGTTGTGGAGATGAGTGTGTGGTCAGAATTGCCAAGTGGAGCTCGTACATCTGTGGTGTAGGGTGCTGAATTATTAGTGAGTTATAAGTCAAGTATGTTAGCTGAATGGTTATTGGCATAGGGAATTCGTGTGGGTTCTTTGATAAGCTGCTTTAAGCCGTGAGTGATGGCGAAAGCTTCGGCTTGTCGCCCAGCTTCATCCGTTCTGTTAGACTGTACGAGCCAAGCAGTGTTGTGTACATTGAAATCGCCCATGATGATGATTTCTGCTGCTGGATGGTTCTGTTTAATTTGGTCAAGCTTCAGAGACAAGAATTCGAAGAGCTCTTTATAGGATGGATCATTTGGTGATAAGTATATAAAGACAACAAAGGTATTTGGTCTGTTTCTGGCTATCGAGTTTGAACCACATGACATCAAACTTATTTGGTTCCAAAGTTTTTTCTCGTTGACATGAGAGATTCGTTTAAGAGTAGAGGCAGATAACTGCCTTGAATCTGGAACGTGTGTGGAGTTCGTACCCAGGACAGAACAGATAAGTCGTATTGGTGGATGAATAGACCTGTGTCTCAGTTAGAGCCAATATGTCTGGCTTTTCAATTTGAAGATGTCGATGGACATCGTCGATGTTCTTACTTAGACCTCGGATGTTACATATCTTGAGGACTTTTTCAGTTGATGGTGAACCCCCTTTAGCACCTCTCGCCCGGAAATCCGAACGGAGAGGTATTTTACTTCCGGAAAATTTTACTTGAGGAGATCTAGTCATCGCTAATTCTGTATGCTCAGACACGTTAACTTTCATGACTTCTGAGACATTATATTGACTTGAATTTCTAACATGATATTGTAGACATCTTGTGAAAATTTTTTCAGTGAATGACATCATAATATGACCGTGAGCCATTCAATCCGTTTTCCCGCGATGAATAATTTTTTGTTACATTCAGAATATTCTTTCGATTAATCTGAAATATAAGGGGAACATTTGGAATTGAAAACAACGAATTATTCCGTTGACTTACCTAGGATATTTTGACCAATTTTATTGCCACAGCCATTTTTGGTGAAAAAAATTCTGATTCCATTTTTTTTCTTACTTTCTGCACCCAGTAGCTCAAATGCATTTTATCAAATACATTGATAGGAACTTTTCTACTTGAAAAAGCTAAGGACTCATAATTTGTGTTGGTATGATAAATTTCTTCAAAGCTAATATACATATTATCAATCAATCCAATATTTTTTGGAAATCTGGTCATCAATAGAGATTTTTGGCTTGATTTCTGTATTTTTCCCGAAAAACCTATGAAATTTTTCTTTGCAACTTCTGCTATTCGTTTCTACAATCTACTCATTTGAATTGTATTGATTGCCAACTATTATAATGATATCACGATGTTCTGGATATTTGAAATGATATTCTATTGCTTTGTTAACGTTATTGTGTTGTCGAGCAACACGAGGAGTCCGTCAGGACGAGTGGTATTGCTATACTGCGACACAATTGGAGTTGATGATGAAAGCCACAATCATGAGAAGATATTCAGAAAAGAGTGATATTCCTCTAGACTATTTCATTTATTACATTTATAATAAATTAACAAGCCATATAACCAAAGCGATTCATTCTGACATCTACAGCTATAAATATCTTATTTTTCTTCCTTATTCTTGGATACATCGTTGAAATCACCAACGCTGATAGACCAATCATAATTGAAAGACGGCAAGTGTTTCCACGTCAATACGAGTTTCTTTGAGATAAGTGAAATAGTCACCATAAAGGGTGGTCCTACGGGGGATTATAGGGGGTAAACACCCCCTCTCCTCTAGAGCATAACAAGAGAACTTCATTTCATTTAATATTCCAAAAAATAATTGGAATAAAATCTACAAGAGAATTACCATGCAAGAATGCAAAATAACTAGCTGCAACAGCTCGTAATTTTCCATGAAAATTGCAGCAATTTTCATTGCGTGCCTACTGACTAGTGACATTTAGGAGAGCTGTCGTTATGTTGGATTCTCGGTGTTTAGCATTATTGATTATGCATCTCCAGATTCAAATTGATTGTTACTGTTTCCATGGCTTCTTTTTCCGAACTCGAAAAATAAGAAGCAGAACAATTATTCTTTATAAGAAAAAATTGCATGTCGGTCTTTCCGATTCAGGGTAAAAACGTAGAAATATGACAGCAGCAATCGATCACCTTGCAAATGAAAATTGAAAACTGTAAAGCGGCTCTAGAGATAATGAGAAAAAAAAACAGAAAGCACAATTAATATGATGTTCTGAAGGAGTACCAAGGCTGAAGAACATCATGAAACGACTGTTACCCTCCCTTATTGATAGTCACTAATCAGGAAAGTAGTTGTTTTTCTCCCGTCATCTACCATTGTTGTTCATTTCCTGAGCATATGTGGAAATTACTTCGGGTTTTGCATCTATGTATTCAACATTTCATTCAACTTTGAGCATTTTGGCTTCTTCTCAGTTGATAAGTATACAACAGCCTACCAGTTATAAACTTCAAATTAGTATTATTATTAAATCGTCGGTAATCTCATCACAGAAACAGATAGTTTATTATAAGTACACGGTGAAAAAATCAAATTTTAGCTCTCGAGCTAAAATCTGATACTTTTTTCAATTGTATAATAAATTACTATTTCAACAAATTACTCATTCGCATTTGAATACAGATTTCTATGTTGATTTATCAAATATACGTAGTATCAAAATGAGTTCGAGTATTTCAAAATAACAATGGAACCGAGACCTACACGTGACGGGACAATCGGTATACTTGATATAATCGCCGCCCATTCGCCGCTCTCGAGGCTTTCGCGTGCCATTCGGTATGTACGCATATCCGATCTTCCAGAGGGAGTTATTCGCGGCGCCGCCGTGAGTGAGCCTTCTTGTCTGAAAGTTAATGTTCGATGACAAAATTCAGTATATTGGCAAGTTGACTTCGCCTGTCACTTTGAAGTATCCGTCAAACAATAATATGGCCACAAATCAGCTACAAAAATCACGAAATAGACTCATTTAATATCTTCATGAGTGGAAAATAGCTGATACAAATTCAGATTTCCGAAGAAGCACAATATCCACTATTCTCTTCGTCAATCCATATTTATATTACGTAACTCGTGTTTAAATGAATATTTCATCATCAGTCATGTATTTTTGCGCTTTGATCAGTCTGCCGAGTGAAAACATTACGTAATCGTTTCGACGAAACAAATGGAGTAATTATACTAGAAAAAATTCCGAAAATGTTTCCATATGATTGAAAAACTTTGAAAATATTAATTTTTAAATGATTCTATATTTCTCTCTGTAGATCTGAAGATATAAATGTTGCGGGTGAGTGAGTAAGCCATCTCATTCTTGCACAATCATTACATTACATGGAAAAAAGCATTCCAGAATATTCAGGTGGACCACTACATTTGTGAAGCAGTTAATGAGAGGAATTCTCAAACTCACAATTTGTTTTGTTTTTCAGTACCTTCCGAGGTTAGGAATATAACATATTCGAATTCAGTTCATGGGCTGGATATTTCTTGGATCGAACCAAAACATAAAAATGGAAATATTCAATACAAAATAGAGACGAAGGTAAGATTTCTTGAGTATATTCAAAATATATGGTGATATTTACAGTGCCCCGCAATTTAAATGGGATATCTGAAATTTTCGCTCAGATACGTAAGATGAAAACTTCAGAAAAATCAATGGATTTCAATTCGGTTTCCAGATTCCAGAAGACCGTTTTGTTGACTCCAGAATCATGAATTCGAATAATGAAAAAATTTGAGAATAAAAATTTCACATGGCGATGAATGGCACACTGCAAACTTGTATCGAATTTGGAGTGATCCCATTCCGTCCAAACAACTGTTTTTTGGTTTTCTCATATTGAATCATAGAGTTTGATGTCATAATTGGAATGCTTTTTCATTTTCATTCAGAAAAAAAAATTCTTGGGCGGAATAAGATCTTTCCCAATTCGATGCAAGTTTGCAGTGTGCCTTTCATCGCCCTGTGAAATATTTATTCACGCGTTCTTTCGTTCTCCTAATGAATAATTCGGAAACCAATGAAACAAGCTTCTGAAATCTGGAAATTGAATTGAAATCGGTTAGTTTGTTTGGAAGTTAGAAACTCATGAATCTGAGCGAAAATGCAGGTGTTCGACTTCAATTCAGGGGCACTTCATAGTTATTTCCATTCAATATTGACATGAAAAAACTATCACGAAGTATTCTGTCACCATTGATCCGCTTTTATATCTATGATAGAAACAGAGTGTCACAGAATAACGTGCTATAAATTCTATACGAAAAACCAAAATATAGGCCGATTGAAATCGACTCACCAATGCGCAGTGAGAGAATGATCATTTTACTTGATTATTTGGGATCTTCTCTTCTCGTATCTTCAATATAAATATATGAGTAACATTTCAATATATGTGTAGTAGGACAAATCAGATGATTTGCGTTTAACAAATTTTTTTATCAGGAATCCTAAAAGAAATATCCAATAGCTTGTCAGTGACAATCTGTTTGGAAGAAAGTTTGAAGATAAGAAATATAGACATACCTATTGGAAGAATATCGATTTTTTACTCAGCTTTGGACATTTCAGGAACTATATTTATTCAATATATCTACATTTCTTCTCTTCAAATTTTTTTTCAAACAAAGTGTCACTGACAAGCTATTGGATTTTTCCTTTAGATAGAAGAAATTGTTAAACGCAGTGACATTTTGGGGCAAATCATCTGATTTGTCCTACTACACATATATTGAAATAATACTCATATTCTTATTTTGTAGAAACGAGGAGAGAAAATCCCAGATAATCAAGTGAAACGAATGTAACCGAATGTAACACCTCCTCGATTAAACTACGAACAGTATTTTTATTCTTCAATATTTCGAAATCCACTACTCTGAAATTCGAAGGGCGATTTACTATCGTGAATTTGCTCGTAAGACATGTCATACCAATTCAATAATCTCTAATAGAAATCAACGTCCTTAGGACGTCCCTATTTGGTACAATTGCCGAACCTAAAATAGGTGTCCTTGGGACGTCCCATACCGTAAATCTTATGCAATTTCCGACCAAGGTAGTCCATGGCATGTCCTAGCTGGTACATCATTTCAAATGTCCTAAAAATAGCATCCCTTAGACGTTTCACGTGGTACATTATTGTAGAGTGTCTATGAAAGGGCGACCTTGGCATGTTCCTGATCGGATATAATTTCAAACTTTCCTTTAGGGACATCCAGCGAATTTCTCAAGTGGTACATATTCTGGCATGACTTCAGATCTCATATAATGTCACTTCTAAACAACCCAGAAATGTCCCAAACTGTATCGGGTGGTCACAAAAAAACCGGATCATCATTTCTCAACCGAATTCGAATTTCTTGGCGTCGTTTCATAGCTAAAGGGCTATAGTATACAGTGGAATATTTGAAAATTTCATAATGAACAAAAACAAAATGGCGAATTTTACCAAAGTATTGTCATTTACAAAAACCGCTGGAGAAAAAGAAAATCAGATTTTTTCCAACCTGTACCGATGTCATCATAGGCTATCCATTTCTGAAGAGAATGAGTACTCGAACATCGACATCGAACAAATATTCCAGTAGATACACTCATTTCTACGCAATTTGTTATGGAGTGAATGTGCTAATCTCGAATGAACAATTATTATTATTTTGCTTCACGCTTCATGAGAATTCAATCGAATTTGGATATCTTAGAGTTATTTCAAAGATAAAGAACTGTAGTACCAACACAATGGAACATTTGAAAATCCAATAATTGAAAGAAACAAAATGGTGGAGAATCCAGAATTTTTATGATTTTCAAAAATCTCTGGCGCATAAAAGGATGTTTATTCTTCCAATCAGGGCCGATACAATTTTAGATCATTGATTTCTTGAAAGAATGAGCAGTCGAACATCTGAATCGAACAATTAGTCCAGGAGAAACACGTTCTTTTTGGCAAAGTGTTATGGAGCGAATGTGCCAATCTCGTGATAAGAATTACTTCCAGTTTGCTCCTGGCTTTATCAAAATTCAATCGAATTTGTATTAATTAGTACACAGTGGAACATCTGTAAATTCCATGATCGCAAGAAAAATGGAGTATCCCTAATTTGACTGATTTTCAAAAACCGCTAGCGAATAGAAAAATGTTAATTCCTCAATTCAGAACCGGAGTAATTTTATATCATTAATTTCCAAAGAGAATGAGAACATGAACATCTGGATTTAACAAATAGTCCAGAACTTGTATGCACTTTTTTGCAATGTTATGGAGTGAATGTGTCGAAAAACGAACTTCTAAAAATATATTTCCATCTGATCACCACATACTAACAGCAACAACAACATAACATAATTCATTATTTAAATGTATAGAATGGTTCTCCTGTGCATACGGCACGCGCAACTATTGATTATCTCTCAACAGAGTTCCTTATCTAATCGAACCAACAATATGGCCTCCAAATAACCCGGACTTGAACTCTTTAGATTTTAATGTCTGGGGTACCTTACAGGAACGGGTATTCACAAATGAAAGAAACTTCTAGAACTTGGAAAATTTGAAGCAAATAATTGATTATTGCGTGAAAATTGCGATGCTTGAGTTAGAAATAGCCCGGTCGATACAGAGCTGGCTCAGTTTCGTAGTTGAAGCAAAAGGGAGACACATTCAGGTCATTTCAAAATTCGTTTTGACTACAACTAGTATAAAGTTTTATATATTTTCAGTGTTTCACGCAATCTTCATGGACTTAAATGTCGATGTCAATATCAAATTTTTTTTATTTGCTAGCGGTTTTTGTAAATCACGAAAGTTAGGGCTACTCCACCATTTCGGTTTTTTTTTTTCAATTATGGAATTTTCAGATGTTCCACTGTGTACTACAGCTATTCAGCTTTAGAATGGCATTAAGAAAACCAAATTCGATTGAATTCTGATAAAGCCAGAAGCAAACTAAAAGTAATTCTTATCACGGGATTGGCACATTCACTCCATAACACTTCGCCAAAAAGAAAGTGTTTCTCCTGGACTAATTGTTCGATTCAGATGTTCGAGCGCTCATTCTTTTTAGAAATCAATGATCTAAAATTGTATCGGTCCTGATTGGTAGAATAATCATTTTTTTATTCGCCAGAGATTTTTGAAAATCACAAAAATTCTGGATACTCCACCATTTTGTTTCTTTCAATTATTGGATTTTCAAAAGTTCCATTAATTGTGTACTACAGTTCTTTATCTCTGAAATAACTCTGAGAAATCCAAATTCAATTGAATTTTCATGAAGCCTGTAGCAAAATAATAATAATCGTTTATACGAGATTAGCACATTCACTCCATAACAAATTGCAAAGAAATGAGTGTATCTACTGGACTATTTTTTCGTTTTTGATGTTCGAGTACTCATTCTCTTCAGGAATGAATAGCCTATAATGACATCGGTACAGGTTGGAAAAAATCTGATTTTCTTTTTCTCCAGCGGTTTTTGTAAATGACAATACTTTGGTAGAATGCGCCATTTTGTTTTTGTTCATTATGAAATTTTCAAATATTCCACTGTATATTATAGCCCTTTAGCTATGAAACGACGTCAAGAAATTCGAATTCAGTTGAGAAATGATGAAACCACGAGGAAAATAAAAACTTCCGGTTTTTTTGTGACCACCCGATACATTCCTTCAAATATATCTCACGGATGGATTCAGGATCGTATATTATTCGAAATGTCTCATAGGGACATCCATCGAATGTCCCTTGAGGATATCCGTCGGATGTCCCAATTGGTACAAGTACGACACTTGAGTAATAAGTACAAATATATGTTTCGGAGAATATAATTTAATGAGACATCATGAGTACAACGTCTTATGTACGTCTCAAGGACGTTCTCAGTATAACCTGGATATACAATATATTAGGAGTGTGTCCTAAGGGACATCATCTCAGGGACATCCATTGGTGGTATACATTGACATCAGGACTTCAGATATACATCCTATATAAATGTCCGTCACGCAAGCAAATGATCATCTTTTTCTCCCAATATCCTAGAAATAACCTCCTTCGGATGTCCCAATCGTTACATTCAATATGTTTCCCTGTGAGGATGTTAACTTACACCACGCCGACGAATGACTGCTCGTAGGCTATAAATACTCCCCGTCAATGTCCTTTACGTGAGTCCATTGGACATCCTTGGCAAACTTCTCTGATGGGACTTCTTGAAAACCTTCTCCAGGATCTATTGGGGACCATCTACGGAACATCAACTCAACAGAATGTCCTCATCATCAAGATCTGGTCCTATGAAGACCCAAAAAAATCGAATAATGTGTACGTTCCTCGGACATCCAATGAACTTCCGAATAATATCACTCAGCGTTGCAGATAGGTTGTCCTACGGATGTCCTAGGGATGTCCTCCGTAGTGCTTGGTGAGAAATACTGTAGGATTTTAGTATCCGATAGTGTCCCATTGACATCCCTCAAGACCGTCCCTATTTGGTCCTCAAGTCGTACATTCGTGCATCCCACAGACGTCCAATGGACATCCGCGGTACCAAATTCGAACGTCCTATAGACGTCCTGAATGTCTCGAAAGGAACTCCTGAATATACCTATCGGACATAATTGTGCTATCAGGGAATATGTAGATATTCTGCATTCTCTTTGAAGAAAATTGATTCAACTTTTTTCAGTTTTCCAGTGATCATATTGTACGTTATTATTCTGGGACACCCTATAAAACATCTCTCTTATATTCCTTCATAATCATTTTCCCTTTTATTTCAGTTACTTCATAGAGTTCCTTGTACTATTGAAAGAAATACCATCGTCCATCCAGGAGAAGAAAAAGTTGTCGCGACGCCAATGATAAGCTTAGATAGTTTGGAATCATATTCTACATATGGAATAACTATTCGAGCTTTCACAAGCTTTGGATCAGGAGACCCATTGACAGTTAATGCTAGTACTTTGCCATCTGGTATACTATTTTTGTGACTAATATTTTCTTGTTTTCACGTATCAGTAGTCGAAACGTAATCAAAAATTTACGATTTATTCATCTTCTTCATTTGGTAGGTATACGAACCTATGGATTTCGATTAATTTCTCAATATTTTGTTCAATTCCAATATTATCATTCTATTCCAGTTGCTAAAAGTCAATCTAGGTTGTCTTCATAAAAGTCTTCTGCAAATCTGGGAATACTTTGTTCATTCGCTTTTGATTTAGCATGAAAGTCTATGTTCTCATTTGAAATTCTAACTCACCTATACCAAACTCACATATCAACCTGAATAAATGAGGAAATGATTTTTTTATCTCTTGGAGCACACGACAGGAAATTCTTATAATTTTCGACGAACATCGTGCGTGCATGGCTTGGGAGGATAATGAGTGGAGGTATAGGTATGGATTTTTTTCTTCAACTTCTGGGGGTTATAAGTTCATGGGAATACTTCCATTTGAGAATAATTTCAAAGCTTTGCGGTTCTATAGACGAACGAGTGTTGGTAAAGTGTTGTTCGACATAGTTCAAGGTTGGCACCGCATGGATGTGCTGGAGGTTTGAATATGCATATATAGGCGTTTCACAATAGGTCAAGAGCCGAGGCAAAACAACTCCCAAAAACATATGTATACGTTCTGTTCCTTATGAAAAAATGACTACTAATTCATTATATGTACAAGGTGACCCAGAACGACTTACTATACATTCTTCAGGTTGAACTAGAGACCAAAATAGACCGATTGAATTCAACTTACCTCTATAAGAAAATGCACCGTTGAGCCGTGAGAGGGCAATGAAAAATAATTGTATTTCCAGATTTTTTAAATATTTCAAAATACATGGGAGGTACTACTCTCAAATTCGTAGGACAATTCAGTAGTGTGAATGTGCATGAAAAACATGTCATACCAATTTAATCAATATACAGAAATATAGATATTTCGGATTCTATTTGATGAAAATTGATGTAACTTTTTTGGAGTACGCCACTGACCACATTTAGATATCTCAATTAACGACAGAATCAATTTTATAACTTTTCACTCTCTGCAGTTATTTTGAAATTCCTCTTGGTTTTCGAGATATCAAACAAAATTGATTTTGTTACTTCTCCATACTTTCCTATAATGTCAGGATTATCTACCATGTTTCGCGAATTTTAACCTCATTTTTGTTGAGTTATTGACCAAAATATGCATGTTCACCATTTCATAAGCTCGTCATCATATGATGATAGGAACTGGTCGTTTCCTTTCATTTTCTCTTTCCGCCAAAAAACTTATCGAGAAAAACAAAAAAATTTGAAGATGAACAATAACTTTATCATATGCTCAAATAGTTCATAAGTATTATTATTGTCGTCAATAACTCGACACGAATGAGGTTAACACTTGCAGTACATGATCCTGACACATCATGAACATCATAACAAACATCATAAACAAGTATGGGGAAGCACCAAAATGAATTAATGTCAAATATCTCGAAAACCAAGAAAAATTATAAAAAAATTGCAGTTAGATGAAACTCAGATAATTGATTTTGTCATTATTTGAAATATCAAATTGTGGTCAGTGGCGGACTCTCAAAAAATGACATGAATTTTCATCAAAGGGAATGCGAAATACATTTCTCCCTGTATATTGATTGAATTGAGCAGTACCTTTCAAAGATTTCGGAATACATGCATCGAAGTCACTGATAAGGCCTGTTCGTTTGTGCTTGCTCTACCTAAACTTGATTTTTTTTATGACTTTCTCTGTTTAAAATTATTATTGAAAATTGAATTCGAAATTCAGATTTTATAGCAGAAAAATTTACTTTGAATTCCTAGGGATTCGAAGGGTACTTTGAATCTCTGTTTTAGGGGAAAAAATGATACTTCCGATACCTAGGGATTTAAAGTACATTTCACATCCCAAGTGATTTGTAGTACAACTCTTTTTCTGAAAATAGGGATTTAAAGAACCTTTCGAATCCCTGGAGTGCTTGAATGTACATCATACACCTAGGGAATTTTAAATCCGGAGACATAAAGTTGATATATAATTCGTCGAGAGATTTAAGTGCTGATGAGGTGTTTATACTATTTCATACACTCTAGGATAGATAAAACGACAGAAATAACGAGAAAAGAATCAAATACCACTAAACGGTAAATTCTTTTACTTAAACGTCATCGAAGGGGCTGATTGTCACCGTATCAACGACCTCGATGATCCAGATTTCGGGTAAACCAGTGGTATTTTTGCTCCCTATAGAGATTTAGAATGTACATCAAATCCCAAGGAATATAAAGTACCAATGGTATCGCAGAAAATATGGATTTAAAATACCCTTTGAATCCCTGAAGTGCATAATAGATATTTATGCAACATGTTCAAAAAGTAAGTGTTTATTGCACGCGACGTAAATTTGTGCAATGAGGCCGTTAGGCCGAGTTAGACAATACGTAATGCGCAATAAACACTTATTTGCACAAGTTGCATACAATTTTTTTTTGCGTTCATGCACAAAAAAAACATATTTCATTGATGTGACACTAATTGGTGTAGAAGAATTAAAAAAGTAATTGAATAGCAAAATATTTAGTAATTAATTATCACTATCGATTTGCATTGGGAAAGAAGAACTAATACATTAGGAACAATTTGACTCGAGAATTATTTTTACCGCTAATGTTTAAAGTAATGTACAATTTGTACAATTTTCAATACCTATTTATATTTCTTAGCGATTCATTTTTTAATTCTACTTCTTGATTTGCGACCTCTCTGAACGTACTATAATAAGTACTTGGTCTGCATCTGTTCATTGTCATCGTCTTCAGGCTGAGATATATGTTTTGCAATATTGATGAGTTTGTTTGCAAGTGATTCCTCTACGTAGTATCCCTGCGCTACTCTCGACGATTTATTTGTTTCTTCTTGTCTCTAGAATCTAGTGACAAAACATGTCGCGAGTTAGCTGAACGTTTACGTGAGTCATGTCAAGATCAGCTGTAGTAAAATGACAGATGAGTGCAATAAAAATGTCATTGCACTAGTGCAATGAAGAACCACTTTTTCTAATGAAAAAAGTTCAATAATGGTTTGTTTCTTGCATAAATGTAGAAAATAGTGACTAAAGTGGTATTTAAAATCTCGAGACAAAAAATGTATAGCTCGCCAACGGGATGGCTATGAATTGTCGAGGGATTCGAAAACACTTTAGTCCTGAGGTGTATATACTATTTTATGCACTTTAGGATAGGTTAAACGTTAAAAATAACGAAAAAAAATTTAATGTCACTATAAACGGTAGATATTCTATTTCTGAAACGTCATCAAAGGGGGTGCTAGTTACTATATAAACGACCCCAGTAATTATGGTGATCTATATTTCGGTGAAAAAAGTGGTACTCCAAATTCCTATGGATATGAAATGTACTTTCAATCCCCAGGGATTTAAATTAGTACCACTTGTTTCCTTTAAAATAGGGATTTAAAGTACCCTTTGAATCCCTGAAGGGCATACAAGATGTTAATAATGGTTTTTAGAGCAATTAACAGATAAAGAGAAGATGTCCATAGCTTCACTGGAACCATACCATGAGAGTGCTAGCATCAGGCTAAATGAAGTGAGCTGTGAGGATCTGGAGGGTCAGATATATATCAGGCTTCAGGCTTCTTGTGGTCACGAATGGTGTGTTACAACAGCAGTGCAAGATTACACTTATAATTTCAACGGCCCACATTATATTCTGAATGGGTTGTTACCATTTTCGAATTATACGGTATTCTTGGAGGGTTCGAGAAATCTTGAAGCGAAGGATTGGATCGGAATGGAATCTAAAACTTTTCGAACTAAAGCGACCGGTAAGTGGCACGAAATGAATTAGATTGAATTGAATTAAAAATATGCGTATACTGAAAAAAGTGATCAGATGAGAAGAATAAATATATCAATGATCTCAAGATGTTCGCTCGAAAGTCAGAAGGTTGCGATTGGAATAGTTCTTGTCTTGTGGTTATTTGGGATCTCTGTAAGGGTACGAAAACGATATGGTGTATAATTCTACCATCTCTGAGAAAGTATACCTACAAAGTTCCTGAACAATCCGAGTGAATTCGTGACATTTATTCAAACTTAGACCTGCGGTGAAACGCGCCATTGAACAATTTCTATATAGATTTCCTGACGCGTTCGATGAAAAAATAACGGGGTTCCAGATAGCCAGAGTCACCTGCAATGCCCACTAAACATTGAAACATATAACTCAAACATAAATGTCATATTACGATATTATTTTGTGATATTATTCAGAGAGATGCTTGATGTCAAAAGAAACGTTGCGGCAATGGGCCTTTGTGCCTCTTTTGAATATAACAATGTGATGTCAATAGTAATTGTTATATGAATATATCAGGAATTACATAAAATCAATGTTACTCCATAACGTATATACAATGTTACTCAAAACATCGAAACAATATTATATATTAACAACATAATTGTTTTCTAGGTGTTTTCACGTTATGTCTATTTTTTATGGAATCATCAGGAGAATCATCTGAATGATCATTAGAAAAGACAGAGAAAATTATCTATCCCTGAATATAACTGTGTTAATGAATTGATCTTGCCGTAGTCGTGAAAGACGGATGATCCAGTTACACAGTGATATTTTGAGACAGATTAACCACTATCTATAAGTATCATTTTAGTTATTTCGTTTCACTAATTCAGTCTTGCCTAACCATGCAACAAACATTCATTTGCGGTGAAATAAATGCCGAATACATTGCTCCCATAGCCAGATGTTGCGGAAAAATAACTTGCATTGATACGAGGCCATCGAGAAAAGGACACTCCGGGCGACGAGAACGTTAATTTCTATGAGAACATGACTATAGCTACTCGTATTGTTATCTAATCTCATGAAGTCACTATCGGTAGGATGTAAACGGATCGAAACGGATAAGAGAATATTCCAAACTAATATATTCGGATAATAATATTTCAACTAACACTTTGATATTCTGAGAGAAATAATTCATTGTATAATTCCATTCGGATAATTTTGGATCATTCTAGGAATGAATACAGTATATGTCTGAAGAAGTTGGTGACAAATGGAAAACTCTCTCATTATTAGCTTTAGGAAGATAGTGATTCTTCATAAAAAGTTCTGCAAGGCCTAAAAACAAAACCGCGAATATCTTATAACTATCGCATTTTTATGTCGAGGTAAGTATGTCAAAAAATATACAATTTGCTCAACAGTAGAGTACCCTTATTTTTGACAATATAGAAAATTATCATATAGAAAAGTTGACTAGAATTGAATGCTATGTTCAAATATCTGATAAGATTCTACCTACATTGAAAATCATGTTTCATCATTTCTTACAATAATTTCTTATCGATTCATATGTTGAACTTTTTATTATTGATTTTATGAAAGAAATCGAAAAAAAAAGCATTTCTCATAAAAAGTTCTGCAAGGTCAAAAATCAAGGATGCAGACATCAGATATCTTTTTTTTTTTCAGTCATATTCATATATCTACAAATCTTTAAGAATTTGTATGAAATAATAAAACCTGATTTCCATGCATCGTAGATAAGACATTTTATTAGATATTTGAACGTAGTTTTCAATATTCTAGTCAACTTTATTCGATAATGATATCTAATTGGTATTGTAGGAAATATAAAAAGAATTATTTACTCTTGAGCAAAATTAATGTTCATCTGGAACATATAGGCATGGTTGAATGCCCAACATTGGCCTTCTTGAAGATTGAGTAAACAAATTTGTTGTCTATCCCGGCAAAACCAAACTCAATAAAAGATTGAAGGCTCAATACTTATCTGCTCCACTGGCAAAGTGACTACAAGAATGTGAAAGGCCAACAGATTTTTGCCGTTGGAGTCATTTTCCCAGCGAAGAAAGCAATGGGCCAATAATTTATTTCCGGTAGTTCTGCATAATCCAGTGATCTCTCACTGGACCATATTTTCTTGAATTCTCCCAGATAACACACATACATCCATTGGATGTCCATTTTGAATCCATTAGGTAGCCGGATGTCCATGGATGTCCAATGGACATCCATTGTGTATATGTACAATGGACATAGAGATTTGTACATACAATGGACATCCATTTTGTAGTTGTACAATGGACAACGAAATTTTTACAGCCAATGGATATCCATCATACTTATCCAATGGAAATCGTTTCGCAAAGTATATATGTGTCATTCATGACTCTTCTATTTCAATTGAAATATTTTTACCAATAATATATAATATATATATGAACATTAATCACGGACAACTTCGCACTCGGTACTATTTTTCAAGATTTTATACGTCTCATAATTTTTGTAGGTTACGTACCTATATAGAGGTAGAGGTACTTATTTTAAAGTTGATTTTCATCCAATTTCAATTTTAAACCATTTAGGCCGTGCAAATAAGATCGATATGGGCAAATATTATACGGCGAGGTTTCTTTCGAAAAAGATGAATCACCCTGTAACACTTCTGATAAGGGCCGTGTAAAAGCTTTATTGCGGCACTAAACTTCAGCAAATTGCATTTTCTCTCGATGTGAAATACCGTGAATACGGAATACTTGCTATAATATTTATAACAGCTCAGTGGTCCAGAGGTTAGCGTTGTGATCCACGAGAGCGGGGTCGGGAGTTCAATCCCCCCTCAAAGGACAACTTTTTTTTAATATTTACGTTCTGGCTGGACAAAATTTGAATATCCAATGGAAATCCAATGTATTCCTGATGAGTATCCAATAGACTTATCATTGGAATGGACATAAGTTGGATTTTTGGTAGACATCCATTAGAGTTCTGATGTGTATACAATGGTATTTCAAATGTAATGGACATACAATGGATCTTCATTGGGAATCCATCGGATGTCTGATGAGTATCCAATAGACTTCCAATGGAAAGGACAAATATTGGATGTCCAATGGAAATCCATCAGATGTCTAATGGAAAGCCAATGGACTTCCAATGTATGTCCAAACTGTTGGACATGTATTATCCAATGGATGTCCATTGGACAAATACTGGACAATGCCGTCCATCCAATGGATGTCCAGGGTATCCATAGCTGGACATCCATTGGTTGTCCAATGGATTCACTTGTGTTGTCTGGGCTGATAAGTACCTAGATATCAATCCTTTGGACTGTCCACGGTTACCAGCCGAGTAGTGCTTCGGATGACACTTAAAAAGCTAAGGTCCCCGTCTTCTTAACTCACACAAGTCTCTGACTTTCGAGGGTTGCTTTGCAACTAAGCTGGCGGTTAAAAACACTTTTAAACACTTTTTTTTTAATAGGTAAATATATATACGAGTTTCTGGAAGTATCTTTTCTGCTTCTGGCAATGATTTCCCTCCTACTTTTTCACATATCATGGAAAACAGATACAGATTGGTTGTATATTTATAGTCCAGCAGAGCAAACCTGGAATCTAAGTAGGTATCATGATGAGCAATTCATATTTTCATTCGAATTTGTTTGAGTCCAAGATTTGTTTAGTTCTTAACTTAGTTTCGATAACTAAAAATAATAGCTTAAAATCAATATTTTCACTGATCAAACTGATTGACCTGTTCACCATGTATGGCTGGAATGGAATCGAATTGACTTTTGACAGTTGACAAGGTTATAGTTTATCCTGTATACATGTACGCTACGTTATAGGGGGTGACACGAAAACTTTGCACACATAATATAACAACTCTGTGTGAGATATCTGAATAGCCTAGAATCAACATATATATCACAATATCATCTAATAATATTGATTTCTTCATTGATGCAACGTCTCTTTAACGTTTTACTTCATATTATTATGTTGGATACTTCAGAAGGTCATTATCGCGATGTTATTTTAACAATATCATGAAACTTATATCTGAATAATATTACTGTTATGTATCATGTTGAGTGGGTTGTAACCGAGGTTGGAACTGTATTTTGTGATATTTAGTGGGTATAGCCACGTGCGGGTCCAGTGTGCAACGTTAGGGGTTGAGGACGTTTTATCGTCTCAATATTTCGTGTTCATCGGAAATCGCGCGAATTTGATATTGTTCAAACTCTATTATATACAGGATTCTATATTCCACTTCCGATGATTCTCGAAGTAGCAGAAAGTGACGTTTGATGAGCATGAAAGTTGATTTAAATTTCATTTTCTCATCTGCATCTGAAGAAAAAAAAGTGCACGAGTGCATCTGATGGACCGTTTATCTCGGACCATGATCCTGATATACCCGGTATCTAGTGTCTCAATATTCGTCGTCTGCCTTCCTTTTTTGTGATTTCTTGATGCAATAAATTCATTAAATGCGCGAGTTTTGTGTACTCACCAAGGTTATCATTTTTCAGAGAACATTATATGTAATTTTTCATAGTACCTAGCTAATGACAGGTAATGAATAAGTCACTTATATGAAAAGTGAATAAGCCACCGACGACGAGTAAATAAAACACTAATGTCATGTGATCAGATCACTAACGAAAAGTGAAGAATTCACTAGTGACAAGTGAATAAGTCACTAATCGCAAATGAATATGTCACTGATGACAATTGAATTAGTCACTTATGACAAGTGAATAAGTCACTAAAACATGTGCTATATGTTCACTAACGGTAATCAATCTAAAATTCAATGGAACAGGTTGATAGTGGTAGGTGAACATTTTCAGGAACACAAATATTCTTGTGGCTATTAACTTCTACTTCTTTGTCTCCAATAGTATACAAGTTTTTACTTGCCACCATTAAATATTCACCTAGAGTTAGTACCTACTTTTTTTTCTCCGTGTATTTGGTATAGACAACCCAATGACTGTTTCTTTGTATTCATACATAGAGATCACCTTGTATTGTACCATTTGTACCTTGGAATATTTGATTCTTAATAAATTTCTCTCTTCATATTGTCAGTAGAATATAAGTACACCAAAATATTCCGGTTAAACGTCGATAACTTGTTGCATAATTACAAAGAGTGTCAGCTTAATAGTTGAAGTAATCCGACTGCGAAGTGGGAGGTGTAAAATCATACGAAGAAAATAATCGAATCAACCACTTATCTGATACCTATACTAGATGGGCTTTCACTTCAGATTACTGATTGTTTGCTTTTGTTGATGTTTTCAGTTCCATATAAGGTAACAAAAATTGAAGCTTACTCAAAAGAGATGAATTCAGTTTCTCTTCGATGGCGATCCCCTTACCCCCCGACTGGTGATATAGAAAAGTATAGGATTCAATATGGATACACAACATATTGGCGAAATTACCAGTACGAAATTGAATCTGATCCAACCCCTTGCAGGTTATGGCCTGACTTCCATTGTGCAGATATAAGCAATAACATACAGGAGAATCATAAATACTATATTACGGCAAGTATATGTATACACAAGTGTAGAAGACAAAATCCTACATTGTTCGTAAATTGTCCAATAAGTTTCAGAAGATTCAATATGTCGATCAGGCTAGAGAAATGGTTGAAATAAGCTGGAATTAAAGTATTTATCATATCGAATCTACAGGGTGTCCAGAGATAAAACCGACGAAACTCATGCTGCTTTAGGGACCGCCAATATGATTGTAAAATGCACACAAATGTTCAAAACCGCTTCGTTATTGACATACAGAGTGATTTTGTGGATTTTGACAAAAATTCGATCTGCCATATTAAGTACAGGAATTACTCAATTGAATTCAGATTTGGTACATAAATTGAACTCAAAGGCTTCAACAAGTAGCCTTCTGAACGAAACGAATATCAGCACCGGAATATAATATCTTTCGAATGTTGAGTTATGGTGAGAATATCTCACCCGGTATAATGATTATCGAAAATATGAAGTCATATTAAGAATCTACTGGAAAAATACTATAGGAACTTGTTGAGAAAGTTTTTGGCACAATTTCAGTTATTCCATTTGATGCAATATTATTTGAATTTTTTTCATTAATTGTCTGAAGCAATATCGGCAAAAATGGAAATATAATGAAGACATCACTGTTGTTATTGTTATCGATAACCTCATATATAGTAACGTTTTATAAACTACTCTCGTAACCTAAAAACCGGAGAATAAGTTGGTATCAGGGGTGGAATTAGTATTTTTGTTCTTGTAAGTACCGACCCAGTATAACAATAATTATTGATCTGATCCTAGATTCAGAATAACTGGAAAAATCATATAGGACTACCTATATTGTATTTCAATACTAGTTAAAGTTTTCCTCGAATTGATTGTTTCTTGAAACGGAATATAATGTGCATATACATATGTTTATATATTTTTTTTTTCATGTTCTGGTTCCCACGAAAGGGATATCCTATTTTTATGTTCATAATTTTTTCTGAGAATATTCCTTCTCAATAATTTCACCCAATCAAGGGGTTCAAACTTGTACGATGAAAACTTGTTATTCTTATAGACCTTCAATCGCAGATTCGTGATTAGATTTTTTTCAATTCGGAATTTCTTTCCACGTCCTGTATGATGAATTTGTCATACACCCAAAAATTATTTCTTCTTGTTTATTTATTACGAAAAACTATTGTTCGTTGTGTTGTATTTTCATAAATTCAAATTCATTAGTTGAAACAAATAAAATTCACGAAAAATTTAGTACATCCCGTTTTCAACAAGTAATATATTGTTTTAAGTTGATTCCGAATCTACGATCAGATTGAAGTTAATTATTATACAAGGTCAGTTACTTCCTGAAAGGTCTGTACAAAATCTTAGGACATATAGGTCAAAATCAGCCGATGTGAAGCAACTTACTTTTGTCCGAAATTGCTCCGTTTCCGAGATAAAGGGTGGTAAATTTAATAAATCAAAATCAAGAAGTTTTCCCTAATGAAGTATTTTGGGAAATGAGTTTTTATACTGCTGATTCACTGACCAAATTACATTCACAAACATAACAGTAAACATGCATTTTTCATTCAAAATAATTATTCAAATATTCCGGTGCGGCACCGAAATATCTCGAAATCGGATCACTTTAGCGAATTGTCACAGGAGTACCTTCTTGATAAAAAATATTTGAAAAATCATTTCATCAACAAAAAGAGTTCAATAGTACATTGAGAAGAAAACTATGGCCCTTCTTAACTATAAGAAGTGCATTGGTAAGCGCCCTCTATTAACCACAGTGGAAATGTGTCCGTATTCGGGTTCCGTATCCCAGAGATTTCCCTGCTAAAAATTTTTGAAGTGATACGTTCAAAACTGTTCATAAATTTTGAAAAAATTCGATTTTTATTTTTTTTTTAATTTACTACCTACCCTGTATCTCGGAAATGGAGCAGTTCTGGACTGAGAAGAGTTGCTCCAAATCGGCATATATTCAGACCTCAGGAATATGTGCTGCTGCACTTACAAGAACATGAGAAAGAGTCATTTCGGTCCTGATACGAATGTATTTTTCAGTTTTTTTTAGGTTACGAGAGTAAATCATGGATTATTCCTACGAAGTAATCAAAGAGAATGACGAATATTATGTTTTGGTTTCGTAAACATTCATCATATTTCCATTTCTGATGAAATTTAAGTCGACAATTGATGAAAAATATTGAAAAAATAATTCATTACGGAATGACTGAAACTGTGTTCCTATAGTATTTTCTCCGTAGATTTATGATATGACCTCAGATTCTTCATGAATATTATACAGGATGAGTTATTCCCACAATAACTCAAAAAAGGTAAAAACATATGTTCCGGTTCTGATATTGGTTTCGCTCAGGAGGCTTCTTGTTGAATCCTTTGAGTTCAATTCATGTACCAAATTCGAACCCAATCGGGTACCTAATCTCTGTATTTAATATGGCAGATTGAATTTTTGTCAAAATCCTCAAATCACTCTGGGTATCAGTAATGAAGCGGTTTTGGACTTTTGTATATTATGACATTCTGCAATCATATTGGCAGGCCCTATATAAGTTTTGTAAGTTTTATCTCTGGACACCAAGTATTCAACTGACCTCTTCAGAGTAATTGATTCAACTCTGGTTTTCACTGAATGTATTTTGAGAATTTGCATTCCCTTTTGTAGGATATTTTGAGCTCCTCTGTTACAGATTTCATGGAGCTACGAGTGACTGGCATTCGTCGGAGATCATCCTGTATATATTCTTTACATAATTTGGATTTCAATTGCGTGTTATGTTTTGTTGACTTGATGGAAGTTTATTTATTCAGTTTATTTTGAAAATATTCAGGTGAAATGTCAAACAAGTTGTTAGGTTCAAAATTGTAATTTTGATCCTTCTTTTTCTTATTTCATTGTCTCGTGTAGCATTAACCAGTAGTTCAGCGTTCAGCCCTTCAACAAACAGGATCGCGACATTAACATATCAGGGATGATTGACTTCTATAAAGCCTCAACATAATATCTAAGTAGTATGCCGTCAGCGTTTTCTTAGTGTTATTGATCTGTATTGATCATTCATTTGAACCTGGTATCGGTTATTGCAACGGTTGGATCGATTCTGGCTATTTGGTTACTATGATTTTTTGACTTTTATGACATGGACACTTGAATTTTTAACTAGAAGAGAAAGAAAAATTGAAAATCGTTTCTTTCTGCATCTGGCCACCATTGAATGAACTCGTATGTGGATGTCCACTGAATTACATTTTTGATCATCCACAATTTTTCGTTAATAACATCTAACTAGAGTTCTGCCAGACTTCTATCTTACTTTAGCTTTACTTGTACTTCTACTCTTGCTTCTGCTTCTACTTTTCAACTATTTTGCTGAATTCTTATTATAGACTCGAAAGAGTATGCATTTCTGATGATTTGAGGAAACAATCTTCATGGAGAGATTTTCCTGGCTATTAGAGCCGATTTATTGTTCCTGTTAACACTGGAAAGTTATTGTTGTAAATTTCAAGAAGATATAGATAATTTCGAACTTGATGTCATGAATTCAACGTATTGGCTGGACTAAGCATACATATAGGTCACCTGACGTCTCACCAGACTCGTATGCCCATGAAATCTAGAACCTGGAGCCCAAAATGATGATGAAATTGACCAGGATGTAATTTGGAAGCCGGAAATTTCAATAAGCTCTAGTCTAACAACATTTTCTGTTTTATTCACAGTCTTGCTGACAGAACGTTTATTTTACACCCTGTGTAATATATGCATACCTAATTGCATTTCAGTTGCATTCAATATCATTTGTGACACATATTACAAATGTTTGTAATGCAGATTTAATACTCCTTCGAATATCCTTTTTAGTCAGTAAATGTAAATTTTATTTGTTTGATTTGTTTTCATATCCTTCAGCACAGGCAATATCTTTCTACAGGGATTGGCTTAAGAAAGAGGTTTGTTGAACTTTATTTTCTGTAGATGGCATCCAAATAAAGTCTTATCTGGTGGAACTATCTTTCTTATGCCAATTGTTGTATTTTTGACAAAGTTACATGATATGATAAGTAAATGAACCACGACCCATTTGCCCCGACTATATGAGCTGACCGTTCGCACAGTATAACCTGAAATTTCTGAATTCCTCACGTTCAAGAGGGTTATAGGCTGAAGGACTAAGATCGATGGCCAATTGATTGTTTTGTACTGTACATTTATTTACATTTACATATGATCAATGAAGTAGTTAGGTATGTCATTATTATTAAAATTATTATAGGTAGGTATGTGTGTAAAAAATCATTTCAATATTGTCTATATCAGAGGCTACGATAATACAATACATAATTACTTATATCACCCAAAATTACAACGCAATACAATCAGATCCAAGGATAAAACTCACCTACTCAGGACTATATATATATGCTTTATTCCAAAGTGATAGGATATCGTTATGGATGATATAATATTCCTCAAAGTTCACAATATTCATTGTAGATCGAAGCTAAAAATAAGGGAATTAATAAATATGGAAAAAGTTCGAACGGAATAACAGTAGGCATTAGGGCAGAAGGTATGAATTCTATATATACTTTTATATGAGGTACATCAAAACTGATATATTTTTGTAGCACCCCAACCACCCTATCAAGTTCATCTTTCGTGTGAAGAAAATAATGATTTGAACATTTCATGGTACCATCCCAATGTGACCAATGGACTGTTGAAGAGTTTTGAAGTTCAGTTGAAACCCGCAAACCAGAAAGAAATAACAAGTTATTACCAATTAACATCACAAGAAAACTACAAACTGGTCTACTTCTATATGGTGAGTCGAGTCGATTTCCATGAATGAATATTTTTGTATATTAACAATTTCGATAAACACTGTGTCCAAGATATGGAGAGGTCTATCATGGGGATCGTTTTCATTTTTTTCTGATGTTGTTCAAAGAGATATATTGGGACAAAAGGCATTTTCTCATTGCCACTTTTTGAACTTTTCAAAACAGCGTTGATTTTCCGAATGACGTTTTGTTTCGGAGAAACCATCATCAACTTTACCCCATGATATAGACATCCTTATCTTGGACACTCTTACACCCCGTATGAATCACGTATTACCACGAAAGATTACAGTATAGTAGGGATATTCGAGTCCGAGTAAAAATATCTCAAACTCAAAATAGGCCATCCAACTATGCACATACAGTGGGCTCTGGATTCTGCATTCTGGACTACAGTTTTCAGGTGGATCTATCAATGCCATATATCACGAGTTTGCTCATCTCTTGTAGTCTTACTCTTCTGATGAAGACTAGAATATTCTTGATAGTTGTTCTTTCCACTTCTGGATATGTTATACAATGTGTTCTCGAAGGTAAGGTATTTTTTTGAACAGGAACTCATCAAAATAGACAATATCACCTAAAATTGCCCATTAATTCATTGAAAAATATCGATGTTCAAAAACCCACCGACGGTTGGCCCAATAACGGTCCTAGTATACAGTGTGTCCCACTTACCATGCTCACCATGGGTATCTTTTTAACGGTGAGAGATACGAGGTCGGATAAATGACACCAAATGTGTGACTCAGTTACAAATAACTTTTTTTGGTCTCACAGATAATATGTCGCAGTAATAGTTTTGTGTTGATATCAACGGAGTTATCGTCTTTTATAAAAAACAAAAAATCATTTGGAAGCCGCCATCCTGAATTTTCAAATTTTAACGAAAAAATCATGATCTCCGACCTCAAAAACCCCCACTTACCAATTTTGAATGGAATCGGACCAAATCTTGTCCGCCATCTTGGAGCAGCCATTTTTTTTAATTTCAACAAAACTTCCATAATGTATTGTCACCGAAATTATGAACACCTGCCAAATTTCAAGTTAATCGGAGTTATGAAATTTTTGTTGAAATTAAAAAAATGGCTGCTCCAAGATGGCGGACAAGATTTGGTCCGATTCCATTCAAAATTGGTGAGTTGGGGTTTTTGAGGTCGGAGATCATGATTTTTTTGTTAAAATTCAAAAATTCAAGATGGCAGCTTCCAAATGATTTTTTGTTTTTTATAAAAGACGATAACTCCGTTGTTATCAACACAAAACTATTACTGCGACTTATCATCTGTGAGACAAAAAAGAGTTATTTGCTACTAAGTCATAGTGAGCTATGACCTACATTTGAAAAACTAAAGTTGGTGCTGATATCTCAAATTCTAGAAGAGTTGGTATAAATTTCATATTTTTTTCGAAATCACTTTGAAAAACTGCCATTAGAATGTGAAATTCCTATTTGAATATTCTCATAAATAAAGAAGTTACGGAGGAGACATGAAAATGATCAAAATCTGTTTTTTGCGTATAAAACAAAAACGAATAGATTTTATCGAAATACATTTTCACATTATAGTTGGCCTTGATAAACTCCACATTTGGTGTCATTTAACCGACCTCGTATCTCTCACCGTTAAAAAGATACCCATGATTGGTGAACGATGCCCATGGTGAGCATGGTAAGTGGGACACACTGCATGTATACACAAAAATTGTTTCAAGTTATCACCATTCGTGTGATAAGCGCTCTGTGTTGCTCGGCTCAACAATGAGTCACTATAGATACAAAATAACTTTCTCTCTACCTGCGAATAACGTCACATCTTTTCCATTCGCTATCTCAATTCGTTCACGGTATCCATTCCTTCGGATTCGTGCGGAAAAGTCACTTTACGCACGTGTTAGGTACACTATTTTTTCTACTAGCGTGCGGAAAAAAAAACAAGTTTCAACATGAAGAAACATTCATTATTAAATACATAGTTCGCAAATACATTATTATTAATATTAATTTTTAACGTGCAATTTGTTGCATCCTGCAAAGTAATTGCAGAAGCTAAAGTTTTTTCTAATGAAGTAATATTACGGATTTCAATTGCTTTGTCAGCAACCGTGGCCATCGGAACTTGGCTGGAAGAGGTCATTTCGGAAGGCTTCACTGGTAACAGCTACTGACTAGTGGACGGGCCAGCGACAGCGTCACTGAAGTTCAATATTTTATTCGATAGGCCCTTTTGGAAACTTGGTGAGCTTTCTACATAACCTTCTGCGACGCTGGGAGATTTCCAACCTCCGAGGCGTTTAATATTTGTTTTTCCTTCTCCGGAATTTGCAAGCATTGTGGCGACGGAACGTCGGAAACTGTGGCCCGTATATAATTCAGGATTTGGAAGATTCAGATAACTTGCAATTTCTGATGGCATTTTTCCGATGGTGTTTATTCTAATACATTGTGAAGTGCAAGTTCCGTTCTTATAGTTCACGAAAAATCGCTTATGTTCGGTTTCAGGATTTCTTAAACTCATATACCTACTGAACAAATTGAGCAATTTTCCATTTTCAGCTTCCTCAGAAATCGCAAAGCTTCTGGAAGAATGGTTCTTTGTGTCTGGGATATGTATCAATATAATATTCCCTTTGGCATCAATATGATCTAAAGACATCTTTGTTAATTCTTCTCGTCTACATCATGCGCCCGCCAAACCAAAAATCGTAGCGACTTTCATATGAAGATGAATTTTGTCAGGTGCTTGATTTATAAACTGGAATATTTCTATTTCCAAGAAGATGTTTGCCTTTTTTGGCCTAAATCCAATGTTTGGTTTTTTATATATGCTGTGACCTTAAAAAACTTGCTCAAATCAAGGTTTTTTTTTTTAAGTTTGATTACACTTTTCAACATTGAGTACCTGGACCAAAGAGTGTTTGGCTTGCATGTTTTGGAAATTTCAGCGAAATAAGTCAAAAAAACGTCTTCTTTCAAACTTTTGATTCCCTTATTCTGGAACCAGTTTTCAAACAAATTATATTTCTTTTCATACCTGTGACGGGATTTTGATGGTAGTAGATCCAAGTTTGCAGTTCTAGCCGCTTCCAAAACTCTCTGGCAAATCTTCGTCTGAAGAATCCATGGAGACTGGCAACAGTAAAATTGGTTTTGACAAGGTAGTGTTTTGAGTGGTAGGTTTATTTTTCTATTGTTGCTACGATGATTCAAAATGACAAATAAAAAATGTCAGATTTTTATTTTCATTTGACATTCATTTGATGAGGCTCATACCAGTGCCATTCAAAAATTATTGAAACATACGTTCCTTTTTATCAAAAATTATAGCAGAATTCTAATAAAATTCCCCATTTATGTCATTATGTAAATTACAACCATACAAATGGGTGATTCTACAAATAACGGGTAACTCACTGTCATTGGTCAATAGTTACTGAGTGCTATCACATTTCATTGATGTTTCATTATATTTTAATACAATTAGAAGTATTTCATTTGGTCACCCAATTTTAGTCATCTATTTGGAATAGAAGTTTGTAAAACCCCACAATATATTCTAAAAACGTCAGTTCTCTGTCATGTCATAACGTTAAAAACCCGCGATCAAGTGGCGGTGTATTGAATATTACCTTCAATACAAACAAAATTACTGTTTCACCATAATCTGTCATGTACTTTTTGATGTATATCAAAACTTTCGTAGAATAAAATGCTCATTATTGTCGTAAAAAAAAATTGAAACTTTGTGTTCAGTTTTATTCGTCAGTCCGTTGTTTGTTGTTCGAATTTGAAATTCCCGCTAAATATCACTGACTCAAGGTCGAACTCCTGTCAAATTTCAACGTTGGTAGTGAAGCTAGCTGCAGACCGCGTCATTCGATGACCGCCTTTATTGTGTTGGTGCTAGAGTTGTGTTTGTCCCGTGCCGATCCAGTGAAAATATCAGTACTGTGGTGTGTCGTTATTTTCATGTGAATATGTGCTATATTCCAATTTATACATAGTTAATTTGGATTTCTCAAAATGTAGCTTGTTGATATTCGAAAATACCAAAAGAAACATTGGTTCTAATATAACCTCAAATTAATGGCTTTTTCGTCAGTCCGTTGGCGTCAGTACTTTGTCAGATATTGCGCCAGAGGACTGACGTGTTTTCAGGGTACTGATATGATTTGTTTTATATCACTTTTATCCCAACTATTAGCGTGTGTAGGTATTTTTTCCTACAAGCGTGCCGAAAATTAATTTTTTCGGACGATTTTTCGTTTTGAAAGTTGTACTTTTCCGTGCGATTTTAGTTTTCTTCACGAATTTAACTTAACCGCACTATTTTCACTTTTCCGCACGATGAATCGATGAAATAGTGCGGAAAAGTTACTTTATCGCACTAGTGCTGGAAAGTTACTTTATCGCACTAGTGCTGAAAAGTTACTTCTTCGCACGATTTTTGAGTTGTGACATTTTGAGGCAAATCATCTGATTTGTCCCTCTACAAATATATTGGAATAATACGAATACTTTTATTTTATAGAAACGAGGAGAGAAAATCCCAAAGAATCAAGTAAAATGAATCAGGATATTTAGGACTAACTAAATGATCAATGTTACTATTTTGTCTTATGTGTCATTTTGTAGCATTATTATAAAATCTCGTTCATATAAAAAAAAATTGTGTCATAAATAATATGGACAAAACCACTCTTAAAAAAACATTGTACCTAACTTTTGATAATTTTATTTTGAACTTTTGAAGGTTATTAGTTCTTGGAAAAACTTCCTCTGGCAATAAAAACTTGGCCGTTCTATAGACAAACGGGTTTGGGAAAAGAGTTGTTCGATTGAAGTCGAAATTGACGACAAAATGATGTGAATATACTTGTGTCTAACAGTATTTCTCAAAAAATCCGATTTTTTCTAATTCTTCAAATTACCTACAAAACATCATAAAAAAGAATAAGTATAGTGTTTTACCAATTCTAGGAAGATATTGAAGTTTTCGAAAAGTAATAATTAATGTGCAACTATTTTGAAGAATTATTTTAATTTTTTGTAGAGAAGATCATTTATAATAGTGTCATGTTGATGACTTTGAGGCATAGATTGAAATATTTTAGTTCCTATATTTCGTAAATTTCTTAGATGATGTATACCTTCAAGTAGAACTTAATTGAAGTAATATAATTCAAGTAATATAACGTTAATAAAAATGACAAAAGGATGTTGTGACGACTAATAGTTTTCTTCCCATAGTATTACTTGAAAATTGTTATAAATTCTCCTGTAATACAATATCTATAGTTTTAGGACTGAAAAGATGTGCCAAAATTATATTTGAATACATTTGTTTCAAATCTCAATAAATTCCATACATTATATACTTATGAAATTGTGTATTTTATCATTACTGTGTTACCCTCATCAGTTCCCTGGCAGGCAAATTCAGAAAAATCAAAATATCTCAGAATCTATACAAAAAAGTGACTGGCCCGATCACAAGTGAAATCTTCATTATATTAGCTATTTCAAAGATACAAATTCGTAAAAATATGATTCGAAGACTATAGTAAACAAAATTTCCCTGTAAGTTACCCGTTATTTGTAGATTCACCCAAATATAAATCTTGAGTTTTCAAATTTCAGTATATTTCCTTAAAACTTAACGAATTCACTTTCCACTTTTTTCCGTAATCGTGCGCAATCAATCAACAAAACAAATGAGAAATCGGATCCGATGACTAGTGCTAGAAGAAATAAAATCTACTGCGGTCGGTAGTAGGGGGATAGGGGCTCAGTCGGGTAATCACCTTTCAAAATTCATGAAATGTTCAATTGATATATTATCTCCGTTATTATGCAACTTCTTTCCAGGCAATATCTGGTAGATCAATCTATTTCAATGAATTCTACATGGCTCACCTTAGAGAACACCCTGTATATGTCTGATCTGAATAAATTATGGACGATCCAGTACTTTGCCCATTTTGTTGAAGTATAGTTCCCCACTCTGTGGATTTTCCTCGAAGAAAACTTGTGATGAGCAATATTCCGAACTGGTTTATTGAGGTCGAGTCGATGTTTCGTCTGGGATTTTCTTCAGTAGAAAGTCTTTCATATTTCTTCCAATAGTTCCAATCAATGCCATGAAGGAGTTTCAACCAACCTTGCTAAACAATTCACTTCCTTCAGTCACACGACCAGTCACATATCTTTATTATTTTCCTGTGATTTAAATCATTGACTTCATTGTTTTCTCCCAGTCGGAGCAACTTTTTCAAGTTACAATCATTTGATTTGGAATACATTATTTTCATTGTTGGCATACCTGAAAAGGCATTTCTTATACCAGCGAGAGCAGTAGAGGATTTTTGTGCTTTGACTAAGATTGTTCTACTCATTTCAAAATGTTCTTGATTTTGATTGGTTGGAATATCTGTTTTGGTAACAGAAAACAATGTTTTCGTTTTTTGAAATTCGGCTATTGATTGAATACGGGAAAACTATATGCTGTTTCTTCAATTTTGTATTTCGCTCTTTCATTGATTGTTCAAAATCAAAAATTTTAAAATATGACTCATCAGTAGGCTGTCATGGAAGTCATGATATTTCCATATTCAGGAATGGGTAACACCTTACTTCAGCCAATATCATGATAAGCACTCACTATTAATTCACTATTACTATCAATTTTCTTTTTCAAAAGAAATAATCATATTGCGCGTTATATGCTCGTGTGTTATCCAAGCATCATAATTATTTTCTCAATATAAAAGAGATTCGTATTTCGAAAATTATCAATTCACTCGTTGTATTACCTATATACGCTAATCCTATGACTCCACATTCAGGAGTAGGAGAAGAATCATCGTTTAGTGGAGAAATTATTATTTTCAGATTGAAGCAGCTTCACTCGTGATGTGTACAAAGTATAAAGTGGCAATAAGATCTCACAACGATTATTTCCACAGCATCTTCACACCTTCACATGACATCATTACGCCTCCAGCATTGCCTACAGACATTCCCAAAGAAAACATACACTACAACAGTACCAACACCACCATAACCATCAGAATGGAGTTTCGAGTATACGAAGACAGGTTTCACAACGAAACCATTTATATCATTGTATCCAAGTATGGTGAAACAGAAGACTTACTAGAATTCACCAAGAGCTTGCAGGATGGAAGGGAACCCGTCTTGCAAAGGTCCAAACTAGTATTGAAATCAAAAGGAATGGACTATCCAAGCATTTTCGTGATTGGCGAACAATTTATGAATTCTACTAGTCGTTCTAACGCGCCTTTGGAGCCTGCTACCAATTACAGTGTTGCTTTGATATTCGTAAACGAGTGTTACAATGTGAGGAGGCTGAAAATGATACAGAAATTCATGATAACGATGGGTGATCCAAAATTGTATGATCCTGACAGAGATATTGGGAATATTATCAATGATGAGGACAAAGGGGATAGGAGCCTCTGGGCTCTGATTCTTCTCTTGTTCATTCCATTAGCAGCATTTGGATTCTGGTAATTCCCTCTTATCATTCATTTTATAAATGTTGTCTTACTCTCCTATGTTCTAGGTATAAAAAACATAAGCTATCATATGTCGGAACTACATTAGGACCAAGTAGGTATTAGCGTATAGCAAGTAGAGATGTTAAATTCAAATTAGTTTCGAAATTGACAGTCATACTTGTTGAAGACCAGAGTATATTTTGAATTCTATGCTGGGCTATTATTCATCAGAGAAATTTTCATTTTCAGGAAGGGAGTCGCACGTGGATGAAGTACCATTAACTGAGCAAATTACTGGAACTCCTTCTAGAATCAATGTAGTTAAACCAAAGAGATCCGTACCCACGGTAAGTAAGGATATATTTCAGAATGTAATATATCTATGGTAATATACAGTTCAGTAGAGCAGATTAGGGTCCCTTGATGGAAACTGACGTTAAAGTCATCTTAACAGGGTACGGACAGATCATAGCTACGACTATTCCAGAACACGTGATTTTGACCTGCTTTCTTGAGGGGGCACACAAACTATCTGTTAAGTTACCTTTGATGAGCATAGCCCTGGCCATCCCTGCCACATCCAAAATATAATAACAGTTTCACCAAACAAAATTATGGAATTCTTTCTGGTTCCAACTCGGATTCCAAGGAAAACGATCCCACTGATTCTGGTTTTATATGACAAATCTTGACAAAATACAATGTTTGTCCCTCAGCAACCTGTCAAATGACGTGATTCTGGAATGATTATTTCTTTTTCAATGATCTAGATTCTAGAGACTTCAGTTTTGCCTACTGGCATCCCTGAAAATGCTGTCACGTCACGTCCATGGGCGCTACAGAAAATCATTCAAAATTTCAATAATAGGAATGTACAGGGTATTTACTAGTTTAGGAAGATCATATGGGGATCGAGTTTTGTAATTATAATCCGATTCTATTCAAAATTGGTATCTGGGGGTATTGGGGGTAGGAGATAATGATTGTTTCGGGAAAATGGTAAAATTCAGGATGACGGATCGAGTATGGCGAAGGACATTTCTAATTATGATCTGATTCTATCAAAGTTCGGTATCTGGGGGTTTTCGGGGTCGAATTTTATGATTTTTTGTCAAAATTGAGATATTCAAGATGGCGGATCCAATATGGCGAACGAGCTTTGTAATAAATAGTTTAAAAAATCTATTGAACATGCGTTCGTAGATACTCAGTCGAATTAAGAAGAAGTAGAACATAGATAGTAGTTAAAAAAACTGAAGAGATAGATTGCCGAGCTGAAAACGAGTATAAAATGAATAGTATCTTAAAAAACTGAAGAAACACGCTTTTATGAATAGCCGAACTGAAAAGAAGTAGAAAATGAAATAAATAAAGTGTGCTGGTAAATATTTAACTAAAAGAATATTTTCTAGAAATATTGTGCATAGCAAAACAACGTTTGCCAAGTCAGCTAGTAATCTAATGATGATATTTTTTATTCGTTCCCAATACTCTTCGTATTTTGTTGAAAAAAGAGAATATCGACAGTGTCAAATGATTTCTGAATGTTAATGATCATAAAATTCAAGAAAATAAAAACATTTTATAATTAAAAAAGGACATTTTTTACTGAATACGATATTTTTCTATTCTCTTTTGAAAAAAATTGAGAATTGTGCTCTGTTAGGCTGTGCCAATCAGTTAGATGGCAAATTTCAATTTTTAAGCTTTCCAACAGATGAAGATAAACTAAAAACATGGAAAGTAAACATGAAGAGACCGAACTCGAAAATCGGTAAATTGAGCAGAATATGCGACGTAAAACTGATAAAAAATCACGTATACTTTTTCATTGTGCTTATCACCCTACAATTAGATGCACACGTGTGGGAAAAACTTTTTCCGCCTACCTCTATCCTAAGTGAACATTTCCTTGCCTCAATGTAGGGAGCAACGTCGTACTTTTCCTTCCTAGGGAGGCAAAGTACTTGTTCTCCCTAACTTCTTCTCCCATGGGAGAAAAAGTGAAACCGACGTCATATGGTATTCAATAGTGAATATACCAGACACGTTTATTTGTCTGCTATAGAGCAGGAAAATGTATCTAAAAAATGGTTGAAAAGAATTCTATTGCTGAAATTCCTAAAGAAAATTGCAGAATTTTTGAAACTGTCTGATATCATAAATTATACCGGGCATAATTTCAAAAGAACCTCGGCAAGTTTACTCGCAAATTCTGGAGGAGACATTCTTGCTGGGAACTCTACGAATATCGCTGAAGGGTATGTACAGCAATCTCTCACAAAATAGCTAAATATTCCGAACCAAATTGTGGCCACTGAAGTTTTTTTATGAAAATATCACGAAAACTGCATTGGCTCCAGATCTCACTTCTAGTTGTATTCAAATAACCACTGCTCAAAACTGCACGAAAATATGTGGGATGCAAGAGTGAAAATAACGTGCCCATATGAGTTATACTGTATATGATATGTATGTTGGCAACAATGCCTACTGAAGTCACAGGACTAACTGTTTCGGGTTGGGGATGAACTAGCGAGTCTCAGTCTACGATACGCCTCCTACTGATACGCTGGCTGCGCCATTTTGGTGTACTTCTACGAATATGAGTAAATAAAATGCCATGTTAAATTCGGTGTTTTATTGAAAGTAATCAACAGAGTTGTAAGGATACAACAGTATACCTACTTCTTTCTCACTTTCATCAATAAATTATTTGGGAATGACTTTTTAATCAAGGGAGACGAAAAAATCATATCTATAACATGGGGGTGAAGTATATTCTATTCTTAATTTTTGTGCAATTTCACGTATTACTTTTTATAAGCCTACTTTTCGTCCTAGAATTAGTCACTCCATAAATTTTCCTCCGAGTTCTCCGAAAATATATTTAGCACACATGACATGAGTACAGTAGTTCAGATACCCACATCGAGGTTTTCACCATTTCTCAATCATAAGGCTCAGCTCATTCAGCTCATAGTTGAACTACCGCTCAGCTTGAAATCAGAATTCATTCAGTCAATTCAGTCAACCCTGGTATACATTCTAAGAACAGTCTCTTCTGGTGAAATATATTGAGCTTTCAGTACAAATTGCATGTTCCTTACCTTGCAAAGATTATGCTGGAGTAGTAAACTCTAAAACTAGAGGATTGTTCAACTATATCTTGGTATAGTTGAATCAGGAATTCTATATGGAAATTACGTATGATACGTCAATGACCTCAATATAACCTAAAAAACAACAAATGTCAAAAATCTAGTGTTTATCCCCCGAATTGAATAAGGATGGAAATATAACTGTTTCACAAACACTTAGGAGTGAGAGGAGACGAGGATCTGTCCGTACCCTGTTAAGAAGACTTTAACGTCAATTTCCATCGAGGGACTCTTCAGCAGATTAGCTAAACTATAGTGCACTTTTTGATAAAGGCACCAAATCTGGTGACCGTGGTGGCCATTTTCCAGAATGACCTCCTGAATGACATCAGAAGTTAAATAAAGTTTGCTGCTGAAGGTTTGTGAATGATCATCGAATGTTTTGAATGAACTTATGTATTTTCGTAAGCTATATACCGGATATCCACGTAGTGGTGAGAAATTTATATGACTAAATTCCAATAAGAGATAGGGACAATGTTTTTTGAAGATATAGTACAGTATCGGTGGCAAATGTGTTCCAGAGCCTCGCTGTCATATCGAATTTTTATTGTTTCCCCAAAAACTAAGCAAGATACAAAAGTGACACCAAGGGATAAGGAAGTTGTTGGATATACACAGTCCACTGTACAGATGAGAGACTGCTTACTCAGCATATACTCATATATACTTTATAGAGACGTTTTTTATATGTTGATTCTTACAGAAATTATTGTCATTTCTATTGTTCAATCTAATGAAAATATAAAGATGAAATACGTACAAAATTATATTCACCTTAATTATCAATAAATTAACCCAACGTGACGCCACTGGAAATATTATTTCGAATCTGTTTACACTAAAATAATAAACTCCATGTTACTATCAACACAAACTGATTTTTCATGGGAATATTATTAACCTGTATCTCGAAAACCCAGCAAGTTAGGACACATGTTAATTTGAAATTTATTTCCGAAAACATCACAAGGAATCACCTCCTGAAGTTTGTCGAACTTATACGCGAACACCCTGTATACATAGAAATAAATAATTATTGTAACGAGGAAATTTTGATGAATTTCATGAGAAATATGTCTTGTCTTCCCTAGTGTGATATAACTAATTACACATACATATAAATGCCCATCAATTTGATTCATACATTCCAGAATTTACATTTTGACTATGTCCCTAGGAATATCCAAATATCGTCCAAAGATATTCCAAAATGATTTGGACGTCAATAGGACATCCGGTGTTGTGAGGGTATCGGTAGATCATGGAAGCAGAATTATTCTCATCTCTGCAAGGTGTTTTTCAAACGCGGCGCAACAAGATTGATTTTTTTTGATGAAAGATTGGTGGGAAGGATTAATTAATTTCAAATGAACTATCATTGGGAAAATTAAGGAAAATATCGAAAATGTGTTGTACAGGGCTAGTTTGATTAATGTAAACCCCCCCCTTCATCTTCTTTGTTTTCTATCCATTCAAAAAGATTTAAAACTAATTTTTTCACAATATTTCATATTGATTTCAATCATATTGAGAGAGTGTTACAATATCTCTTCAAATATACAGGGTATACAAAAATATACTGTTTTTTTCTATGAAATGCGCTGTATATTTTGATAGATGAAGATCCTTTTATATATATGTTTGAAATCAAAATGATTCAGGGAATTCAAATTTATCGAAATATACAGGGTGTGCCATTTTAAAAATCTATTTATTTCTGTATACTCTGTATATTTGAATAGATATTGCATCATTGTCAAAATGAGTGAAATCTGTGCAAAAAATTGTATAAAATCAATTTTGGAATTTCTTGAATGGGTGGAAAACGAAAAAGATAGAGGATGGTTCACATTAATAAAACTGGCCCTGTACATATCTAGTACACTATCAGTTCAAAACATGCGTTTTAGGACTGCCACTTCTGTCCACAGAGCACTCCCCGTCGCAAGCACATAGAGGAGAACTACCTATGATGGCACCCCTAACGAATAATCTCGATATCAAAGTAACAAATTGATATTCGAATGATTTTTTTTCATCAGTCTCTAGTTTTCTATTACTATATAATTGAACAGCATTGCGAAGAAGTGAGTTTTCAAAAGATTTTCTCTGAAAAACGAAAACATTTGTTTACCCATTATAGGCACTTGATATGAGGATATCATTTGATGGCATACTTGATTTCCCATGATGGCATGCTCAATTTGTTTGCCTTGTTCATGTCCACTCCACTCCATTGATGTCTGTTCTGAGTTTCCGCGATTACTTTCTGAAAAAACAGATAGTTGAACAGCACAGGACCATCTAGTCCTATGATGACATAGTATGCTATCACCTAGTCGTATGATGGCATACTATGCCATCAAAGGTCAATGTTAGGTATGCCAACATACGGAAACTGCATAATTTTAGAATGGATCTTGTATGCAATATTCGATGCATCATATGGGATGCAAGGTAATGGTTATCGAACTCTTATGGACGAATATGAATAGAAGAAAAACAAGCAGGACTTGATATATCACTACAATAATGCAAAAATTTCTCATATCAGTACTCACGAAATATAGTTTATTCTCGTAAAAATTTTAAGAGGCCACATATACCCTTCAACATTCAGAGGACAACTGAAACATTCGTTATGCCGACGTGGAACAGCACGGCTCTTCAAAATATCCGATGGAAGGAAAAATATTGCGACTATGCCTACTTGGGAACTATGCATAGTTAAGCGGTTCTCCCCTAGTTGTGTCCATTCCAGACGAGCCTTCTTGCACTTGTACTCTTTTATAGTCTTCACAAGTCATTATAGATAAACCTGTGAGATAACTTTCAATCATGACTTCATTGAAGTGATAGTCGAAGTATCATAGGATTGGATGGATATTTTGAAACCGAAGATCAACAAGCACGTTGGAATCAACATCTGCGTATTATAATTTTCCGAAATAATGTCAATTGACTGCCGCAAACGAATTGCGAAAATGAGATAGAGGCAAGGTATAATCATAAATCAGAATATGTGAGAAAGTACAAGGTGTACATTTTAAAAGAATGATCAATCTTGTAGCTCCGCGTTTGAAAGACAATAATTGTAGACCTCTAACGGTATTGTACGATATCCCCAAATAGATTTTCTATACCTCTTGATGCAATGGACCCGGTAAATAACTAATAAAAGGCATGAATCAATTCGAAACATTCAATAAACATTCATAATCCTTCAGCAGCAAACTTTATCTAACTGCTGATGTCTTTCTGGTGGCCATTTTGAAAAATGCCCACCAGGGGGCAGTTGGCATTGGCTCCACATCTTCCTCTGTTCTTATCATATTGGTATATTCATTGAAATATTCTAGCTTAACCGCTGCACTATATTGAATATATTTGATATGGTCTCAGAATTTTTTATCGACCTTTAGCAAATTTGTTTGAACTGAGATATGAAAATGAAAAATAATGCATTCTCAATATTTCTGGAATACGCATATTATTAATGATTCATGTTTAATTTTTCAGCAAGTGTTGCCACCTCTGCAAACAAAATACTCGAAAAAGATAAAATTAGTTGATTTTGTGGATTATGTTAAAGCAGCAGTAGAGAGTGGGGAATTGGAAAATCAGCATGATGTGAGTTTCCTTTGACTTATTGGTTGTTTAAACAATCTACACGTTTGCACTTCTGCAGGGTATATCTCAGTCTTGAGATTCTAGGTTTTCAAGAATATTTTAATTAATCCACTCATATCTACTAATTGATGATAGATAGAGATACATATATCGATATTATTGCAACTAAGGTACCAAGTTTTGCATGATTTCTTAGGAAAAGCAGTTACTCGTCGCATTAAAGTTTGCCTTTTTGAACCTATGGGGTTTAATAATTTTTTAAATAATATAATCAATACTTTTTAGTTATACCTATACTAGAGAAGGGACTATCTGTAATCAATAAGAACTCCGAACCAACCTTCGTGACTAGAAATAGACAAGAGGTGCTAGATTTAACTATCAGCTCAAGCTTTCTGAGCAACAAGATATGACACTGGGCAGTATCTCCTGATGGTTCAGATCATAGACACATACTATTCAACATTGCAACCAGTCCAAGACCAGTGGTGGTATATCGTGACCCAAAAGCTACTAACTGGAGTGGATACTAGAGATCCCTCCAATCGCACTTTGGGGATGGATATTCTGCATTACACAGGTGTAAGATACTGTAGCGAAACAAATTCGCGAAGCAGTGATCTCCTATCACGAAAACTGTCCACTGAGGAAACAAAAAAAATGATCGGAACTGTTCTTGGTGGAACAAAAGGCCTTGAAAAGTTAAGAAGAGAAGGTAAAGAGTCAGGTGACTGGGAGCTTTATAGAACTACTCTAACGAAGTATAATCAAGAAATCAGAAAGATAAACCGGGAGTCCAGAAGGAAGTTCTGTGAGACTATATCTGACATGCCTCACAGTACAAGAATTCACGAGATTCTCTCTAGATAGTCGATTTTTTTTTCCTTTTTGTCGCTTGGAGCGCACGAAAGGGAATCCGATAAAACGACCAGACGGCACATTCGAGACCTCTAGAAAAAAAACGTTAGAGCTTTTGATAGAAAACTGCTTTCCTTGAAGTCTGAATCTTGATAACAATCGACCTCCTCTCTTCCCAAACGTCCTAAGAAGAACGATTGGGAGGTCGCCAAGGAAGTTATCGCAGCACCGGCAGTTGAATATTCAATTTCAGCCCTTCAAATCTCATGGAGAGGATGGTTTGTTTCCAGCTCTTCTGCAAAACGGACTGAAAGTACTTTTACCCATACTCATCAAACTGTATACAGTTAGTCTGGCGTGGAATTACATACCACCCAGTTGGTTAGCGGCAAGGGTGGTATACCGAAAGTGGGCCGCAGCCTATATCCCAAATCCTGTTGAAAGGACTTGAAAGGGAGCTGGATGGATATATCAGACGGGTCGCTTCATGCACATTCCCCCTGAACAACCACCAGAATGCCTATCAAACAGACAAATCGACAGATACAGCAATTCATAACCCAGTAGAGAAAATCACCCAACCTCTGAGAAACAGAGGAATTGCGGTCATCATTTTTCTCAATATCGAAGGAGCATTTGACAATGCAGTAACAAACTTTATTGGATCAACCTCAACTGAAAAAGGCATAGAATCAACTATCGCACTGGTTGGATTTACGCCATGCTCATAAAGCACGACAGCTACCATATCTCTTAAGGATGAGGCCATCAGGTTCATGGTCTCTAGAGGGTGCCAACAAGGCGGGGTGCTATCCCCCGTCTGTGGTCACTCCTGATGGACAATTTGCTCATTGTCCTCGACCGAAGAGGGGTGGAGCTGCAAGATTATGCAGACGATCTTGTCAAGTAACACGACTGGAAGGGTAGCCTTCAATATCTTTCATGGTACATTGGATAATGTCTACTGTTGGTGCCAGAGGGAACAGATTTCTGTCAACGCTAGCAAAACTGTAATAGTAACCTTCACCATAAAAAGGAACCTGGAGGATATAACTCCATTTTTCTACAATGGTGAGGTTCGTGGAGGGTGAAGATAAGAAACTCACGTGGAACGTTCATTTGGAAAAGGTTCTTCACAAAGCTAGATTCTCCTTATGGACCTGTCTAAGTATTTGCGGAAAATGTTGGGGTTAAGGGCTCAAACGAATCCACTGCATATACATATGTGATGATTGTCAGGTCAATGATCACATATGGAGTGATTGCTTGGTGTCCGAAAGCCTCACAGCGAACGGCACAAAAAAAGGTCTCTAGCATACAGAGACAGGCTTGTCTGGCAATCACTGAGGCCATCAGCACCACACCGTCAGCAGCAATGGAAATTCTTCTAGACCTACCTCCTCTCCACATTTTTCTGGGGAGAGAGTCTAGATTAACAACATACAGAATTGCGCATATTGCAATTTGCACAAATCAGGCTAACACGGAGCGCAGCAGACTACTGACGGGCACAGAAAGTCACAGCATTCTAGGAATGACCTCCGACATAATGCCTCCAACAGTTACTTACGACCTGCCTTATACCGTCCTAATCACGAATAGAGATGACGTTCCTCCGGAAGGAAAAACTACTAAGGGCAGACAGATGTTGGTTCACAGGTGGTTCAAAAACACCCACAGGCTCTGGTCTGGGTGTATACGGTCGCAAACCTAGGACAGAGATATCAACCTGTCTTGGGTCCCATGCAACCGTATTTCAGGCAAAAATTTCACCATTGATGTGTGTGTGGAGAGATTGGAGGAAACCAACCACACGCATAAAATAATAAACATATTCTGGGATAGCCAAGCGGCTCTGAGAGCACTCAGCTCAAACCGAGCAACGTCTAGACTGGTATTGAAGTGCCGAAGAAGACTATCCGCAATTGGAAGACTGAATAAATTGTTTCTGGTCTGATTCTTGGCCACTTTGGTATGGAAGGTAACGAAACGGCAGATTCCCTTGCAAGGGAGGGTGCCGCAAGTAGTTTCATTGGACCAGAACCCGCCATTGGCATCGCACCAAGAGCTTTGCCTATCATATACTGAACACCTGGACCGCACGAAGAGTTTCAGACTTCTGGCAAAATCTACCAGGATTGGTTCATTCCAAGGTATTTGAACATCCTCCGAAGGATGTTACCAAACAAATATTTTAGAATACAGCAGGGATGACCTTAACATACAATGCCAAGATATGATCGAAACTCATAGATTGCCCCAATGGCTCCCGTTCGTTTCGGTCCCTTGCTAGAGCGGTCGGAAGAAATGTCACTAATAGTTCATTTCCACCACTGTCCAAATCCGACGGCACATTAGCAACAACATCGCAGGAGAGATCGAATATTTTTGCAGAAATGTTCGCAGCAAACTCTACTTTAGATTCCCAAGAAAAAGTGCCGCTAGACATTCCACCCGTTGAGAGTCGAATGCCCGAAATGGTCTTCCGTCAACGCACTATCAGACGAATTTTGCTTGGTCTCAAAACGAATGAGGCTAACGGTTCTGATGAAATTCCACCCATTATCCTCAAAAAATGTGCACCAGAATTAACACCGATTCTCTGCAAGTTGTTTACCGTCTCGTACAGGTCAGGTATTTTTCCATCATGCTGGAATCAACTAGAGTCCAACCAATCCCCAGAAAAGGGAACAAGAACCTGCCCAACACCTACAGGCCCATTACCCTGTTATAAGTAATCTCCAAAGTGATGGAGAAAGCCATCAATATTGAGCTTATCGAATATCTGGAGAGCTCAGGAATCATCAATGATAGACAATACGGCTTTCGCCACCGAAGAGCAGGTCGCTTCACGTGGTGGTGGTGGACGGTCCATGATACCATTGGCATCAATTCCGGCGTTCCACAAGGATCAATTTTGGCACCAACATTATTCCTTCTTCATATCAATGATCTATTGGGAGTACCATCTTGCCCCATCCACAGCTTTGCAGATGATAGTACCCTCCATACTGCGTTCTCTTCCAGAATTCCCATTTCTTCCCAGGAAACTAAGAGCTCACGCCACAGGCAGGTCAATGCTGTCAATGAAGATCTCGCTGAAATCACAGCCTTGGGAACTAACAACCTAGTTGAATTCAACGCCACCAAAACTCAAGCCTGTATTTTCTCTAGAAAGGCGGAACTCAGTATGCCCGATATTGTAATGTCTGGCTCCACCATCCCCACCAAGCCCACCATATCTATGCTCGGTATTTCCATCAGCAACACTCTTTCATGGGATAATCATGTCAAATCCATCGCAAAAGCTGCTTCACAAAAACTCGGATTCTTGTTCCGTGCGAAAAGCTACTTTACACCTCAACAGCTTCTCATGCTCTACGAAGCGCAGATACGGCCTGTTCTAGAACAATGTTCCCACAAATGGAGTTCAGCACCAAAACATACGCTGATGCTTTTAGATTCCATCCAGAGAAGAGCCATTCGCCTGATGGGTGACGCCACACTCATTCACTCTTTGACATCATTGGAACACCGTAGAAAGGTCGGCGACCTTTCACTTTCCTATCGATACTTCCACGGGAAATGTTCTTCGGAAATCTCTGCTATCATTCCTTCACTAGCAATACCAATCAGACGAACTAGATGAGCCCAGTCATCACATCCTTTCGTTGTCAACCTCGAAAGATGTCGAACAGCATTTTATCAAGACTCCTTCATCCATAGAACGGCTAGGCTCTGGAATTCATTGCCTGTGGAAGTATTCTCAACAACATATTATCTCTAAAAGTTCAAAAAAAAAATCCAATAACAACCTCCTGTTCTTATCCTCCCAAGGAACGCACGATTTTCTTTGAACATTATAGGGATTCCCTTTCGTGCGCTACAAGCGATTAAAAAAAAAAGCTCTCCGACAGGCCTTCTCACAGGCCACTGTCCTCTAAATTATGATGTGAAGACTTGGGCTGTCGGATGATCCGACGTGCCGTCTCTGCCTTGAAGATTATGAAACAACAGAGCATGTACTCTGTGCCTACCCCGCCGCGCCTTGAATTAGGTTTTCGTTGTTTGGCAGGATTTTACTCTCGCGTTCTCGGACCTGAAAGATCGCTCACTAGTGATGGTAATCTTTCATAATCATTTCCCCTACACAAGTCTATTAAAATTCCCTACAATACAAAAATTGCACTTGGATCTGTCAGTGTTTCCAGTGCAGTGTCATCAGTGGCGTATCTTCAGGCGGCCTCGACTCGGCCCCCGCTCGCACTTGAAAAAATATTTGAAATTCAGTTCCACGTAAACAAAGTAAACAAAGTGTCGTATACAACTCACTTGAGTAACATCTGCGTACGATCTGTGAGGAACGCATCCCTACGGTCATTTTGTGTGATGATGGGATTTTGCGGGACAAGCTAAGCGAGATCACGCCAAACACAGAAATACACAAAAATCTTTTCCTAACTATAATAATATTCATTCATTTGAATTATAATACAATTATATATATATTTTTTAGATGACTTTGTGAATGAACGGGGGAACCACAGAAACTGAGATTCTCAGCTTGTGCGTGGTATATAGGGAGATCATGAATCTAAGTAATTAGTGAAAATAAACGTATAGATCAACATGCTGAACATAGATTCGAGACAAGAGGTACATAGACTTTTCGGACACCAGATGGTCTGCTAGTGTTGATGCTGTGCGAAGAACATCCAGTACATTTTTGTTATATTTCTCACCTTTGAGGACTTTTATTCCATATTCTGGAAGAACATCGTGAGAACCAAGAAAAAACAGTGTATAAACGTTGCCGCCGACTGCACACACTCGCTGCTGGGTGCTGGGTCCCTTTTGCATTTCGTTGAGAGTAGCGTGATATTAAACAGACGGAGCTGGTCTGACTCCGGGCCCCTCCGGGGCCTGGGTCCTGGTAATTTGTCCCGGCTGGCCCTCCTCTACACGGCCCTGTAGGTGGGCTGGATTTGAAAATTTGGAAGTTTACTTTTGTTAAATACTGTCTGTAGGTTAATCGAGGAGGTGGTACATTCATTTATTTGGTTCTTTGGGATTTTCTCTCCTCGTTTCTATAAAATAAAAGTATTCGTATTATTTCAATATATTTGTAGAGGGACAAATCAGATGATTTGCCCCAAAATGTCACTGCGTTTAACAAAGAAAAATAATTTGCATTTACATGTTGAGAAAGGGAGCAGAATCGGTCCCGAAACGTCCAAAGATAAGTACAAATTCGATATTTTTTCAATATATCTATATTTCTTTCCTTCAAAAATTTTTTCAAACAAATTGTCACTGACAAGCTACTGGATTTTTCTTTTAGATTCCCTGATAGAAAAATTTGTTAAACGCAGTGACATTTTGGGGCAAATCATCTGATTTGTCCCTCTACAAATATATTGAAATAATACGAATACTTTTATTTTATAGAAACGAGGAGAGAAAATCCCAAAGAACCAAGTAAAATGAATTTACTTTTGTTAATAGGTGCTATCCGGCTAAAATATTTTGAAGATTGTGGCACTTCCGGTTTGGAAGTGGACCTCGATTCGTTATTTCGAATCGGATATCCTGTATATGATCAAGGTTTCAGATTTTATGCATGATTCTGAACATGTTTCATGTATAATGTCCTATACCAAAGTCTAACCGTTTTCGAAATATTTAAAATTTCAAGTTGAAAACTGCGTTTGCAGACCGAAAAATGTATTTTTTTTATTTCTGTTTCAGTAGAATTCCGATATCAATTCGATTACAGTTATACAGGGCGTTCACCAGAAAAGGATACAGATCCGGTTGAAAAAATCATTGTAAGTCAATTTTTTCGAATGGAAACCTCCCAATTTTATATTCTCATTCGATTCGGCATCGAAAATGAAGCTAACTTTGAAAGAGGTTTTCTATGCCTATACACTCAACAGTATTCGAAATATTGGCGAATTAACATGTCTCAGTTCCAGAAAATCTCGAATTCTTGAGTTTACTTATTCTTAGTTGGCCATGGCGCCCGCAGTTGCGCTGGAAACAATCAACTGCCACGGAAACGCCCTGTATAACTGTAATCGAATTGATATCGAAATTTGACTGAATTTCCATTTTCAGATCCTCCCTGATCTAATCTGATAACGCCTGGTATCATTAAAATCCTTATAATGATTATTATACACGGTGACATGAAAAATGCAATTAACCAAAAATTGTAACGTTGATACAAAACACCACTTATATAAGATATTGTTCTGAACATAAATATAGGGGTATTTGTGACTAGTCCGAATTGATTGCCATTATCAAAAGGTTTGTGAAAAAATACTTGATTCGTTTTCTTCAATTTTGCTGAAGTTTCTGTGATCGCAATTGGCCAAAAATTTGTTTTTGAGTACTTGTGTCTGCTCGACAATTTTGAGTAGAATTTTTTGAGAGAGAAAAATTTCAAGTCTCTTTATAGGAATACGAAAGTAAAGGGGTGGGGTGGACCAAATTTCAACACACTGTATATTATTATTATTATTATTATTATTACAAAAATGATAAGAGCAGGAGCCAGAGGCTCATAATGCTCAGGATAACAAAGTTATGTAACAATTTGTGCCCTATAGTCTAATAATTGGATGCATTGGATGCTTAGAAAATAGCGAATAAGAGAATAAGAAACCAAGTATGAAAAGTACTCAATATGTCGATATTAGTTATTGTTCATATGGTGGTCCAGGCGGCTTTTGAACGAGTTCAGAGATGGAGCAGACACAACTCCATTGGGTAAAGAGTTCCATTGATTGACGACACGGTTGGAGAAGAAATGTTGTCTTGTCGAAGTGCGAAAATTCTCTTTGCGCAGTTTGTAGACATGCCCACGAAGCCGAGGGTCCGTATCTAGATTGAAGAAATCTTGACCAATGAAGAAATTGCCGTGCAGGATACGGTATGTAGTTATCAGGTCACCACGTTCACGTCTCGATTCTAGGTATGGTAGTTGCAGTCTTCGAAGTCGTTCTTCATAGGGGATGTTCTTGAAACCACGAGGAATTTTGGTGGCTCTTCTTTGAACTCCTTCAAGGCGATTAATGTCCTGTCTGAGTAGGGGGGACCAGATAACCACTGCAAACTCGAGATGGGGCCGGATGTAAGTGTTGTAGATTTTGAGGAATGCCTCGGGGGTCAGGTCCTGGAATGATTTCTTTATCATGTATAATATTTGGTTGACCTTACTGACAACTTTGGTGACGTGCGCACTCCAGCTTAGGTTTTCAGTGATGATGATGCCAAGGTCATTTTGCTGAGTCACTGGTGTTAAGTTAGCGCCGTTGACAGAGTAAGAACGATGAGGGTTTCGTTTTCCAAGATGTAGGACAGAACATTTAGCCTGATTAAGGGGAATCAACCACTTGGAGCACCAATCAGTAATGCCATCTAGGTCATCCTGGAGAGTGGGTGATGGAGCGGAGTATATCTTAAGGTCGTCTGCGTATGCCAGTGCCGTGGACAGGCAATTTTGCGTGAGGTCGGATACATATACCAAGAACAAAATGGGCCCTAAAACAGAACCTTGCGGAACTCCACTCAGAACGACGCGTGATTCAGAATTGCTATCACCTACCCGAACAGAGAAACGTCTATCAGTCAGAAAACACTCGATCCATTTCAAGAGATTATCTCGCACCCCGTAATGTTCTAGCTTATGAATTAGACGAGAAATTGGCACTTTATCAAAAGCTCGCGAAAAGTCCAGGTACACTACATCAGCGTGTTCACTATTGTCAAGATAAGTGGTCCATGAGTTGACAGCAGAGAGTAGATTTGTGACAACGGAACGAGAAGGAAGGAATCCATGCTGATGTGGATCAATAACGTCATTGTTGACTAGGAATTCGATGAGTGCTCTACATATTATTCGTTCCATGACTTTACATGGGACTGAGGTTAGACTGATAGGGCGATAGTTGTTGGTTGATAACTTGTCCCCTTTTTTGAAAATGGGTGTTACTCTAGCCATTTTCCATCCATCGGGAAGAACGCCAGTCTCCATGGATCTATTCATCATTATTGAGAGTGGCTCGCATAGTTGCTCGGCGCATCTAGATAGTAGAAGAGGATGGATGTTGTCGGCCCCGGGTGACGAGTCTGGGCGTAAATAGCGAAGAAATTCACAGACGGTGCCTGGATCGAACTCGATGTTATTAATACTTTCAACTAACCTGGTATCAGCATGCAATTGAGGTGGAGGAGTACTGGGGTCAATCGTATAGGCCTCGAAAAATGAGTCCGCGAATGCCTCCGCCACATCTATGTTGTCCCTGCAGATATTACCTTCGTTATTGCGGACTAAAGGTATGGTCACACGTGTAGACAAACGTGAGCGGGTGTATTTATAGAATGCTTTGGGCCCATCGTTTATCAATATGTATCATTTAAAATTCACGTGATGAACAGGGTTGGAATATGTTGAGGGCGGAAAAAGTTCAGACTCAGACCAGTGCCAAGAGTGGTAATTGGTAAACAATATGAAATAGGTATTAAAAAAGCTAGAGATGAGCGAGATTACGGAAAATTTACGCCTGCTGCGCAATTTGTGTGATCTAGCCTTTTCTAGCTATTTTTCGATAGCTCATTGGCGTTTTTCAACAACTGATCGTTAGCAACACTAGGAATTGATTTGAGCCATAATAGACCTTTTTCGGCAACCGCTCTCCTAATAATACAGGCCATCCAATGGATGTCCATTTCAGGTCCAAAAAAGTTTCGGTTGTCCATGGACAAGAAATGTACATCCATTGGATGTACCAATATGCCTATTCAATGGAATACCACCAAAACTATTCCGAAGGATATCCAAAAAAGTTCCGGATATTGATGGACATGAATTGTACATCCATGGGATAGACATCAATTTTCAACCTATGGATTACTAGTGACACCTTTCCAATGTATATCCATAATGTATCTATTAGCCTGAAAGAATGTAAATGCCATCGCCATCTTTGTTCCGTGTTCTCTATTGTCTGTTCGTCATGTATTCCGTCCCTTGAGTCGTTCGTGTTTACTATTATTGTATGCAGAAGTTTGTATCGTTTGAGGCAGATTCATGCTGCAATATATTAGTGAACTAATTATTCGAGGTCAATTTGAGGTATTATTTCATGAAAAGTGTGTGTGTGTGTGATTCGAAAGTGATTTATTTTTCTCAATTAACCAAATTAAGTGATAATGTGATCAAATAATGAACGTTGTATGAATCAACCATTCAAGCTGTAGAAGTGAATACTATAGATAAATGTCTCATAGCAGGGCTCAAACAGCTATAGTTTAGACTCTTGGGACAACATTATAAAAGAAAGAATATACTCAAATTTCATAGGGGGAGTGTTTTATTTATATTGCCCAAAACGTATACATAAAATGTATAATTCATGTACAATATTTGTACAATAGGTGTACTGTAGCTATCCAATTCATGTCCAGTAGTTGTACAATTTATGTCCAATATTTGTACTATTCATGTTCAATAGGTCTACAATTCATGTTCAATAGGTGTACAATTCATGTCCAATAGTTATTCAATTTATGTCCAATAGTTAAACAATTCATGTACTGTAGTTGTACAGTAGATGTACATGATGCACATTCAATGGACATCCAAACTTGTGGCCTCTGGATTTACAATGGATTTCCATTGGATAGATGCTGGACATTTTGAGCCATCCAATGTACATCCAGCATGTCCATGTACGTCTATCCATTGAATAGCTTTGTGTTATTAGGGCCGCATCCGGGAAGTGCTCACTTCCCGGACGCTTTTTCTTTGAGAAAGTAGAATTTTCCGGGACTAGGCCGGGAAGTATCACATCATTGTTGTCATTGTAACTATGGAGATCTTGGTAAATATGGTTTTGATAATTGCAGATGATAATTACCGTAGCAGCAAAATATCGGCTGACAGCTATTTGACATGAAACTAGTTGACATTTTGACTGTCGAAAGTTTGATTGCAATTATCGCAATGAACTATCGAAAGCAGCTGCGATAGTGAGCTTGAAAATGTCTATACAAAATTTTCAGTGTAACAGTTAGTAGGTATAGGTATTCATCTGTTCAAATTTCAGTATTTGATACAAATGAGAGTTAATCAGGAAGAAATTGTATTCTACAAAGAAATATAATATGGAAATGTCTCTCATTGATTTGTTACTCTACATGGTTGCCGAAAAAATAGTGTACGCAACACGTCCAAGAACAGTTCTTCTGGACTCGCAGACTTCCAGGACTCGCTTACGGCTCGGCCTAGAATTTTGTCTTCTCGTCCAAAAAACAGTATTTTCTGGACTTGTTACGTAATATACTATAACGGGTAGCGGTGGAGGGCTGAATCATTGTCGAACTAAATGAAAACCTAGTAGGCGGCCTAGTTCGCGAGGAGGTATTATAGCTCTCGCCTACAAACTACCATTAACTACCCAACTAGGTTGCCATCTAGAACGACAATGGCTAAATAGACCCACTGACTTGTAACCCAACCTAACCTTAATATATTTTTATCTTCAAGCTGTTTCCCAGAGGACTGTTCCAAAAATATGAACGTGGATCATTGTTAGAAAATAAATCGAAGAATCGATACAAAAATCTTATAGCATGTGAGTTGTTCGTTATGAGACTACTGAAAGTTTGAAATTGACTTCACTATTCACTCTTTTCCAGATGATCACACCAGAGTGAAACTCAGAGAAATTCCTGGAGAAGAATATTCTGACTACATCAACGCAAATTATATAGACGTAAGTTGTGAAGGAATAATTTCGTGTTTTGATATTTTGAGATCACACTATACTGGGTGTTTCCTATCTACGGTACGAAACTTATGAGGGTGATATGTTAGGTCGTTCAAATTAAAGTTTAAATAGTCCAGAGTTGTTTCGTTTCTGAGATACAGGGCGTTGCCCTTTCAGAATAGAATAGAATAGAATATAATAGCTTTAACAGGAGGGGTGAAAGAACTTACAGTCACAACTCCACCACATAAAAATGTTTAATAATGACCAACGGTCATGGACATAAGTAAGGACATGTTTCGAAGGATTGATCCTTCATCATCAGCAAATATGTTAAAAAGAAAATCTGTAAAAAGAAACAATGCCTACGTTGGTTATAATAGCTTTATTCAACCAATGTTCATTTTGTGTTTGGCAAGTCATGTACAGATACAAATTCATTAAAACAACAAAAATTTAGTTTATAAACATATGAAGATAAGAACAGTGAATAAATCACAAACATATATCTTACGTGGATGAGCAAATACTACTAACACGCGCACACACAATGCACTACAAATTGAGATTTAACTTTGTGAATGAAAATTATTAGTACTTAAGTTGTTTCGTTTCCACTCACTTTATAATTTTATTTCAAATATATTTTGTTTATAGTTTAATTGGGTATTTGGTATTAGTCTAAAAAATCTCTTTCTATTCTTTTTAATATAAATTAAATTTACTTATACAATTTGGCGCGTTATTCTGCTGTGATTTTCCACAATCTCGTGGATTCAAACCACGGAAGAGATGACGCGAGTTTTGGTGCGTACCTGCGTACCTCTCATGGTACGATTTGGTGACAGCGAGTACAGTCGAAAAATACACGTTAATGGTACCACTGTGGTGTTGTGCACAATCTCGACCGACTCAAGAATTCTCTCGATCTCGCTCCGGAACATTTTGATCGACCACTCTCTCGATCTACATCAACATCAATCTTCACTAAAGGTTAGTGGTTATATCACAGCTCGTTTTTCTCATGTACCTACTAAAGAATTTGTTTATAAGATATACATATATTCACAGAGTGCAAAACATAGTAAATAATAAATAAATACAGTCCATTGATTCGTAGAAGATAAACATTTCTGGTCCTTCTCGCCAAATTCTTTTAAGATTTTGAACAGCTAATTACTATTTTTTGCAAATCAGTGAATTTGTGAAGAAAGAGATTTTTGGAAATTTCATATCTATTGAATTCAATTATTCAGATAAATTTCAAGCAAATCGTCAAAGACGTATGATAATTATCGTTCTCATTTGTGGTCAGTCCCAGTTTTTTTTTGCTCGTTGTTTTTGCTTCTGCTCGGCGTGGGTCAACTTCTCTTGCCTCTCTTTTAATTCTCGATTATCGATAGGTCGATAGTGATAAAATAATTCAATTATTTATACAGGGTGTCACTCATTTCCAATTTTATTTTTTCTCCTTTGCTCATCGCAATTTACGAATCTCATTTTCGGACTAATAAATAAAATATCACGCTTTCGTCACGTTTTGTTGACCTTGCCACAATGAGTACTACCGCAAATAAATTAAAGCAATTAAAAGCTCTTCTAGCTGTCGCAATTGAAAGAATGACAGATATGAAAGTCATAGCAGAAAGTGCAAAAGTTAATCAAAATTTTATTCTGCAATTCAAAGCACGTGTTACTCAGTTGGAGACACTTCATCACGAATTCAATACTCATCATAGTTCGTTGATTGCACTCGCTTCTACTATTGAAGATTATAATATGGCAGAAGAAGATGCCACTCGTAAAGATTTCGATGAAAATTATTTCACTGTCATCTCTATTCAATATGAATTATTTGATAATTCTGGAAATAATTCTGATAATCAAAATGTTCAAGTTGACTTCAAGAGCCACGTAAAATTACCTCAAATCGAGCTTGTGAAATTCGATGGTGATCCAAAAAAATGGAGAACCTTTATTGATACCTTCGATGCCCTAGTACACAACTCATCGCTGAAAAATATTGAAAAATTCAACTATTTAATCTCAACTCTGACAGGCCCCCCTCTTGCTTTAGTCAAATGCAATCGCTTGAGTGATGCTACCTATGTGATCGCATACGATAGCCTCAAATCACGCTATGAAGATAGACGTGCAATGGCTACAGCTCATTATCTAGAACTTGAAAAGGCTGTGAAAATTCCCGACTCTAATGTCACTTCTCAGGGATTGAGGCACCTTTTGGATATTTATGAAGAGAACTTGGCTGCTTTGAATAATATGAAGTTTCCCACATCTGAATGGGATTTCATAATTTTCAATATGCTCTTAAATCGATTAGATTCGCACACTATCTCGAGATTCGAGATAGAACACAGTTCTATTGACATACCAAAACTAGAGGATTTAACTGCATTTGTTCGGAAACAATGCAATGCTCTAGATAGGGCAGCTGAAATCACTCCTAATAAAACACTTGATAAGCCTGATAGTTTCAGAAATCGAAATTATTCAACAAAGCCTTCTTCAAATCAGCGCCCCAACTCTTCATTTTTCACACAAACCCAAGGTCCTATTACATGTCCCTTTTGCAAAAGAGATCATCTGATTTATAGATGCCCGAAATTCTTAGCCCTCTCTGCCCAAGAAAGATTTAATGCCGCAAAAACAAATAGGTGGTGTATAAATTGTCTTGGTAACAAACATTCATTGAAAGATTGTTCTTCCCTATCTCGATGCGTCAAATGCCATAAAAAACACCACACTCATCTTCATTTTGAACAAGTAGCAATGTCTAGTAATAATACCTCGCCCTCTCACTCTAATGTTCATGACGATAATTCTAATATCACTCCACAAAATGCAACAACACTCACAAGCATGCTTCCAGACAAATCTACGGTTCTTCTTGCCACAGCCGTAGTGGAGGTTTTCGATTCCCTAAATCAAGTGCAAACCGTACGAATTTTGCTTGATTCAGGGAGTCAGGCAAATTTCATAACAGAAAAGTGTTGCAATCGTTTAGGGTTACGTCAAAAACACATATCTCTTTCTATAGTAGGACTGGGACACATGAATTCTAAAGCTTCCAAAAGCGTTTCTCTAACTTGTCGTCCCTGTAAGCTCTCTGAACCAACGTTTTCGATAGATGCGGTTATTCTCCCTCAAATTTGCAATGATATGCCTCAATTTACAATTCCTCACGATTCTTGGACGCATATTTCTCAATTAAATCTAGCTGACCCCAAGTTTCACACTCCCGGTCCTATAGATCTCTTATTAGGAGCTGACTTCTTTCCTCTTATACTTGGTCCGGGACGTCTAGTTGGAAATGAAGATGAACCGGTGGCGATAGAAACAGTTCTTGGTTGGATACTTATGGGCCCCGTTAATATCCCTCTCGCCTCTATCCCTAGCAACTCATTTTTTTGCAATTGTGATGTCTCATTAGAAAAATCTCTAACTCGATTTTGGGAATTAGAAAATATCCCGAAAATCATTTCCTTGAGCTCGGACGAACAACTATGTGAGTCTTTATATATTCAAAATGTCTCTAGGACCATCTCTGGTCGATTTACCGTCGCCCTACCTTTCATAACTCCGGACCCTACTTTTCCCGAATCAAAAAATATTGCTCAAAGGCGGTTTCTCTCTCTCGAACGCAGACTATTGAAAGATCTGCCCCTGTACAAGCAGTATTGCGACTTCATGCAGGATTTTCTTTCTAGTGGCCACATGTCTCTTCTTCAGACGCAAACGCCTTCTGATGATTCTTATTACATTCCCCATCACAGTGTCATAAATCTTAATAGTACAACTACAAAGCTAAGAGTAGTATTCGACGCCAGTTGTAAGTCCACGAATGGGCTGTCATTAAACGATTCTCTCTTGACTGGTCCAAAGCTCCAAAGTGATTTGTTTGATATTTTATTGAAATTCCGAACGTTCCCTATAGCGTTGACAGCCGACATCCGTCAAATGTACCGCCAAATTAACATTATTGAGTCTCATAAAAAATATCAGAGGATCCTTTGGAGGTTTGCACCCCATCAGCCCTTGCAAGAGTTTGTTCTGAATACCGTAACATACGGAGTTTCCTCTGCACCATATCTAGCCATAAAAACTCTTCTGTACTTGGCAGACGCCGATGGGTCAGATTTTCCTCTAGCCGCAAATGCTCTCAAGTCCCACACTTACGTTGATGATTTAGTTATAAGTGTTCAGTCATTGGAAAAGGCCAAAAAGGTGAAGGATCAGCTCATTTCACTTCTCCGAAGAGGAGGATTCGAACTCCATAAATGGGCAAGTAATGACCATTCTCTCGTGTCAGCCCCCCTCACTGATCCCGCATGTCTTTCCTTGAATTTAGATAACGACTCTAATCTCAAGGTGTTAGGTTTGAGGTGGAACTATTCTCGTGACACTTTCTCGTTTCAAGTAAATACAATAGATTCCATCTGTACGAAACGCTCTATTCTCTCCGAGTTGTCAAGGATATTTGATCCTCTTGGATTTCTATCCCCTCTCACCTTTTTCGCTAAAAGGTTGATTCAACATTTGTGGATTTTAGGTCTCGGTTGGGATGACACACCTCCTGTCGATGTTGTTTCCAATTGGAATCAATACAAAATTGAATTATCTCACATATCTAAAATTTCAATTCCTAGGCATATCCTTTGTTTCAACTTTTCATCTTGCGAATTGCACGGGTTCGCAGATGCTTCGCAAAAGGGATATGCAGCCGTCGTTTATCTGAGAGTTCAAGCTCCACATCAAGTATCAATAAGTCTAATTTGTGCAAAATCTAAGGTTTCCCCACTGAAAGTTATATCAGTTCCACGTTTGGAGCTCTGTGCGGCGGTTCTCCTCACGGAATTATTGTCCAAAGTCTTGAACACATACCAGGAGAACATTCAGTTTGATCGAGTTGTCGCCTGGACTGATTCAACCGTTGCTCTATCCTGGATTAGATCTGAACCTTATAAATTTCCCATTTTCGTTGGTAATCGGATCACTCAGATTCAGGAGAAATTTCCTCCAAATATTTGGCGCCACATTCCATCTGCAGATAATCCCGCTGATTGTGCCTCCAGAGGTATATCTTCTTCTTCTCAATTTGTTAACTATTCGTTATGGTGGGCGGGACCATCTTGGCTTTCTGATGATGAGTCTACGTGGCCGAAACTACCAGATTTACCTCCTGATTCACCTTTAGAGGAAGAAAAAAAATGTGCAGTTCTCACAGCGATTCCTGATAGCAATTTTCTTGATACTCTAATTGAAAATCATTCTTCGATGGCCAAAATTCAACGTATTGTTGCATACGTCCGTAGATTCATTTTCAATATTTCTCATCCTACTCAAAAAATTCTCAAATCTCTCACTGACACTGACTTGAATGACGCACTCTATACCCTGATAAAAAACATCCAACAACATGTTTTCTCTAGTGAAATTGCCAACTTAAATAAGAAAAATCCCCTCTCTAAACCCTTTCGAAAACTAAATCCCTTTTTCGATTCAAGAGGCCTGCTAAGAGTAGGCGGAAGGCTCTCATATTCTCGACATTCGTATGATAAACGATTCCCTATTTTTCTTCCTAGTAACCACCGACTTACCACCTTACTGATAGAATCAACTCACAAACAATATTTGCACCCAGGAGTTCAAACACTACACTATATTCTTTCCCAAAGATTTTGGATTTTCTCGGCCAAAAAGGTTATTCGAAAAGTCATCTCAAAGTGCCGAAATTGTTGGAGACTCAATCCTACCCCCTTTCAACCACCTATGGGGAGTCTTCCATCGTTCCGCATATCACAGGTTAAACCCTTCTCAGTTGTGGGTGTTGATTTCTGTGGACCCTATTGGATAACAGCCGCTAAGGTTAAAGCCTCAAAAAAACTGAAAGCTTACATCAGTGTTTTCGTTTGCTTCGCCACAAAAGCTCTACACTTAGAACTTGTATCAGACCTCACTTCCGTCGCCTTCATGGCTGCTCTGCGACGGTTTCTTGCTCGGCGTGGTCGCTGTACATATATATTCAGCGACTGTGGCACTAATTTTGTTGGGGCTGCTAGGGAACTCTCTCAAATGATGCAGGCTGCTGCATGTGAAGAAAATTTGAACTGGCACTTCAACCCCCCTTCCAGCCCTCATTTTGGTGGACTGTGGGAAGCAGGGGTGAAATCAGTCAAAACACATATTTCCAGAGTAATAGGGGAGCAGCTCTTGACATACGAAGAGTTGAACACCCTTCTCATCCAAATAGAGGCAGTCCTCAATTCACGCCCGCTTTGCGCTGTAAGCACAGATCCAAATGATTTGTCGGTTCTCACGCCTGGCCACTTTCTGACTCTCGAGCCATTGAATTCAATACCAGATGAAAATCTTCAGCATTTGAAGTTGAACCGGCTGAGTAGATGGCAACTCATTCAGCGACTCCATCAGGACTTCTGGACTCGTTGGTCCAAAGAATATTTGCATACCCTTCACCAGCGCAGTAAGTGGAATGTCACTCCTGTAACCCCTCTGTTAGGTACTATTGTTCTTATAAAAGAAGAAAATGCTCCTCCGCTGCATTGGCGAATGGGACGCATCATCGAAATCCACCCGGGTCCTGATGGAGTGAGTCGTGTCGCTACCGTCAAGACCTCGAATGGAGAATTTAAACGACCATTGGTCAAGCTATGCGCCTTACCAATGGAGTCCCCAACTTCATAAAAAAAAAAAAATGATTCTCATTTTGGTGGGCGGAATGTTTCGTTTCCACTCACTTTATAATTTTATTTCAAATATATTTTGTTTATAGTTTAATTGGGTATTTGGTATTAGTCTAAAAAATCTCTTTCTATTCTTTTTAATATAAATTAAATTTACTTATACAATTTGGCGCGTTATTCTGCTGTGATTTTCCACAATCTCGTGGATTCAAACCACGGAAGAGATGACGCGAGTTTTGGTGCGTACCTGCGTACCTCTCATGGTACGATTTGGTGACAGCGAGTACAGTCGAAAAATACACGTTAATGGTACCACTGTGGTGTTGTGCACAATCTCGACCGACTCAAGAATTCTCTCGATCTCGCTCCGGAACATTTTGATCGACCACTCTCTCGATCTACATCAACATCAATCTTCACTAAAGGTTAGTGGTTATATCACAGCTCGTTTTTCTCATGTACCTACTAAAGAATTTGTTTATAAGATATACATATATTCACAGAGTGCAAAACATAGTAAATAATAAATAAATACAGTCCATTGATTCGTAGAAGATAAACATAAGTGTTTTCCAATGAGAATTCGAATATAATCATCTGAAGTGTAAGAGCAGTGTATCAAAATATAATTTTTCTGCAACCGACACAAAGGTCGTCCATTTTAATACCAAAAGTAGCTCTTCAATTCACGTTGCTATTGCTGACACAAAAATAGGTGTGTTGCTAGGCAACATATTTAGTTCAACTTCAGCTCCTAGGAACTTTTTTTTTACTGCCAACGGAGGAACAATTGTTGATATTTCAGAAGAGCATCGTCCATGAAAATATCTATAAAATAGAGCCAGATCGCTAACTTTTCTACGGTGTTCCAGAGAAGTGAGTGAGTTTGTGAGCGAGGCATCACTCACGAGACGAATTGCCCTTTTTTGGACAGTGTCCAAAAGTTTCAGGGTATTTTTGGGTGCTGCACTCCAAATATGGGAACAGTATTCCAGGACAGGTCGGATCTGTGCCTTATAGATCATAAGCAGCTGACTGGAAGTGAAATAGCTCCTGGACCGAAACAGAAAATCAAGTTTTTGGGATGCACTTTTGGCATTTGATCTCACGTGATTTTCCCAAGGAAGGTTATTGCTGATAGTTATCCCAAGCATCGAAATGGATGTCTTCAAAGGTATGGTTACTCCTGACGAGCTTATGTTGGTCACAGTGGGATCGGCTTTTCTGGAGAAAAGGCATGCTTGTGTTTTGTTTGCATTGAAATCTACCAAGTTATTGGATCTCCAATCGAGAATTGTTGTCAAGTCCATATTTATGTTGTCAACATTTCTCCCTCGTTCGTTTCTGATTTGCCTGGCTGGAATTGGAGCCCTGGAAGAGAAGGCGGTATGGAGGGTACTATCATCCGCGAAGCTGTGTACTGGACATGGAGTTGCTTCCAACAAATCGTTGATATGGAGTAGAAATAGTGTTGGTGCTAGAATTGATCCTTGCGAAACACCAGCATTCATGAAGAGAGAGTCAGATGAAACTCCATCGACCACTACATGGGGAGACCTGTTTGAGAGAGAACTAGCTAGCAGAGAACATAGCTGGGGAAACAAGCCATAAGATGGAGGCTTGGCGAGGAGTCCGTGGTGCCAGACTCGATCGAATGCCTTGGAGATATCAAGTGCCACGGCTAAGGTTTCACCATACTTTCCAATAGATTGCTGCCATATATGTGAGACGTAAGCGAGCAGGTCACCAGTTGATCTCTGATGACGGAAGCCATATTGCCTATCGTTGATAATACCATATAGTTCTAGGTATTTCATGAGCTCGATGTTGATAGCTCCCTTCATGACTCTCAATAAACTGATTGCACTTTACTAAAGAAACGGAGAGATATTAACGTTTGACAAGTGACGAATAATTGACGATTGACAGATGAAATCCTCAATAATAAATACACCTCATTATAGTTTAGTATTGGAATTATAAATATCTCAGTCAAGTATTTTTGTTTTGATCAGGGAAGCCTTCAAGATTCAAATACTTGCTTGATCTGAAATTGTTCAGCTTCATTTGATTATCAAGTCAAACACAGTGTAGTATGGGGAGGAATAAAAATAATCACTTTTATCATTGTTGATATGCTCACTAACCTAACATTTTCCACGTCTTGTTCCTATAGCTGGCACTGGCGCGGTATTTGCCATTTAGAGCACCTGGTCCATACACAAATATAATATGTCACTCTGTGGTTGTATTTATATTGAAACTACAATTCGAACATCCTAGAAAACCTAACCTGCTGTTAATGCAGGTAGAATATTCTCACCACATGGATTATTTGTCAATATTTGTTGCATTGCATACATATGGCACGGCATTGGTGGTTACTTCACATGTTTATTTGAGTTAATTTTTTCGGTTGCAGAAAATATAGCATGTTTCTTTCGGATCAAAAGTGACTTTGTTCGACTCGCAAATTTTGCTTTCGCTCGGCTTCGCTAAACGCTCCGCCTCGCAAATGCTAAATTCGCTCGTCAAACAAAGTGTCACTTTTGATCCTAATGAAACAATCTACCTACTATTATGGAAACTTCAATTTTTTGAAACGACAAAACGAATCATCCTCTGTAGTTTCGTACCGTAGTCAGGAAACACCTTGTATACATGTTTGCCTCGAGAAAAATAAGTGGAAGTTGTATACCTACGCAAAATATGATTATGAATAAAATGTTTGGTGAATTTTTTATAGGGTTATAAAAAGCCGAGGGTTTATATCGCTACACAAGGACCAAAAAACTCAACTTTGGCTGATTTTTGGAGAATGATATGGCAAGAGAATGTGAAAAATATTGTCATGCTGGCTAGTATAATGGAAAATGGAAAGGTACATCTTCAAGAACATTCTGATTTCAAATAAAAAATAATTCGAAAAACTAATGCTGAATAGAAATTGAATGGAATGAAAGTATTCATAAAAACATTGTATCGCACGACTGTTGTATAAAATATTCATAATACATGTACAAGCTGAACGGTAGCTATTATTCACACCAGTGAATAATAGCAGTGAATATGACCATAATTCACTGGTCTAGAGTTCCTAAGGTACGCGACATAATATATTAGGAACTTTATCTACAACTATGGAGTCATTCATAACATTGCTAACTCGATTTTCAACATTTAATGACAGACATTATTGTGATGAATCGAGTAATATGAAAGTAAAAATGACAGTAGCATGGCGAAATAATCTGACATCCCATCGTCATGTCAAATTCAACTAGGTAAGTATTCGTTCTACTAGTTCTACTAAAGCACGCTACCACAGATTAACAAACTGATTTGTGAAATACACGCAAATTCAAAAGACTCACCTCACATGGTTCTCATAGTTTTGATCACCTTAATTCTACAAATACACGGAAAAATGAGAATTCACTGTTTTTCATTCTCAACAGTGACTAACATCATGAGTAACCATAACCATAAAATAGGACTTGACACTTGACAGTTGCAAATTGGCTCACACTTATGTGCAGGCCTTTCGAATAAATTAGTACAGACCAATCAGAACCATGGAACTTCATTGTTGATAACTAGCGTCTAGAGACAGGGTATTTAAATTAATCATCGCGATGGGGGAATGCTATAGCGGAAGCAAGTTGATGAATGATCTGCAATAGTATGATTCATTTTACAACTGAAAAGTGAAATGGCATATAATACCTGGTAAGATTGACTGATATGTGATTGCACGACTCTTTTCCTGTTAATAAAAATCAGATCCAACATTGTTCATCATATTTTTACAATCAAAATTATTGAAATAGGTTATGAGCTGTTCGTTGATTGAAAATTTTGTCAATAAGTATTCGACGAAATCAATGAGTATTCCAAATCAGATTCAGTGATTTTGCAATATAATAATAACCTTCATTATTTCCAAAGATATATTTCTGAACTCTCTGAGTTGCTTTGATATTCGAATAGTTGTAGATAAAGTATAGTATTCTACTCGTACATAATGACTATTACCCACTCAGATGATTACAGCACTCGCCTTCGGCTCGTACTGCAACTTTCATCTTCGTTTTGCTTGAGAAATTACAATAGTCGTGGAAAAATAATTAATATAACAGGTATCTTAAATTTTTAGTTTCCTTAATGTCAAATAAGTTGTGATAAAACAGTTGTAAAAAATAGATTTATATAACAAAAACAATAGTAGTCGTAGACAGCTTGATCTTCGTGAATAATAGCCCTCCTTATACATATACTCGAATTATTGAATTGAATAATATACTATTGTATGACAGATGAATAAGAGTTCAACTTAAGCAGAGGCAGGCGCGGTCCGAGGTGGGTGGTTACAAGGATTATGACCACCTCCCAGAAATCTGCCAGAATTTTACGGCTCATGGATATTTCGAATGAACTATCAACTAATTCATCAACTTCTGTATATACAATGTACAGGGCTAGTTTTAGTAATGTGAACCCCCCTCTATCTTTTTTGTTTTCCACCCATTAAAAAAATTTCACGACTGAGTTTATACAATTTTTCGCACAGATTTTACTCATTTTGACGATGATGCATTATCTATTCAAATATACAGGGTATACAGAAATAAATATATTTTTCAAATGAAATGCCCTGTATATTTCGATAATTTTGAATTCTCTGAATCATTCTGATTTCAAACATATACAAAGAATAAGGATCTTCATCTATCAAAATATTAGGCGCATTCCATATGAAGAAATCAATATATTTTTGTATACCCTGTAAGAGATTGCAACACTCTCTCAATATGATTGAAACCAATATGGAATATCGTGAAAAAATCAGTTTTGTATGAATAGAAAACAAAGAAGATGAAGGGGGGTTCACATTAATAAAAATGGCCCTGTACAATATGGTATCAAAAATTCGTGTCACGTAAATAACTTCGCAAACGATAAGATTTCTACGAAATTCTTGATCACACGAAATGTTTCGCTAACACAGTAGCTTGTTCAGGTGAAATACTGCGGTAAGATAATAGCTATTTATGTATCAAGGGAGCCAAGGTATCCATTTCCTCCCGCGTGTGAAGATTGACGCGTAGCGGAGGGCATTAAACACACATGAGAGGAAATTAACCTTTGGTCCCAAAATATACAGGGTGTCTCATAAGTCGAGGATCAAAAGGAGTGGGGTGGTAGGGGGGGGGTCATTTCAAATCAAACTAACCGTATATATGTGATTATTCAATTGTTGATGGTTCAAAAGTTATTAATGTTTTTTCATTTCTATAAATAGAATCAATAACGATGAAACTAAATCAAATTTGTGATCTTTTCTATCACAAATTCCATCCACATAGATGCACCTCTCTAACTTCTTATCGATTACCTGAGAAAAATGTTTTTTTCCTTGAATTTTGTCATCGAATAAATATTTAAGTCGAGTATCATTGAGAACTGACAATGTATTACAGAGACGAAAAGGTTGATATTATGTTATTGATATTTAGGGAGTGCAGAAGGAATTTTAGACAGGATTAGTCATTATATATCGAAAGATTTCCAGATAGACGCACCTTGCGCCAAATAATTATTCTGCCAAAATAGAACAGCAGTTCCGAAAAGATGTCAAGAATGAATAATTGTCAAACTAGACATTTTGTGTGAACGCCTACTAAGCGAAATGATACTGGAAATACACTACTTTAGACTTACGAACAAATGTGTTAGGACGATACATCAATTATTACAACAATTCCAGTTCCATATATCCAAAGGGACAATCATATTATGGTTATATGGCAAAAATGAAAGACAAATAGTTTAATCTTTGGAAGAAGTCCATGTTAACTCAAATAGTTTCTTCACAAGTAGCCAAATGGAAAAAACTGAGATTCTATCTTAGTTCTCTCAATATAGTGAGTTATTTTCGGATAATTTTTTTAAACTCAATGAGATTATTGGCAATCTTCTGGGGCCGATTAGGATATGGAAAATATTCTGATAATATCGTCTGAGTAATGATCTTTGGATTTCTAAGCCTATCAATCATCAAAATGTCATTGCATTCGGGCCACAGCCAACTTCATGTATTTCAATAAAATGCAATTTAACACCCAATTGATGAACAAATATCAAATTGTGATAAATTGTTGAACAGAGAAATTTAAGGCGAATAAGAAAGGCTACAGAAATATATAGGGTGCTATTTGGAAAAACAAAGTTGGGTCTATTTCTGATCAAACAGGTGGTTAAATAAAATTGTTATTGGGCTCTAGAGAAACGCCATCATCGATAATACAACCCTTGTGAATTTCAAACTTTTCGATAACTCGAGTCAGATTTCAAAATTGTATAACATATGGGGTTATTCAAAACTGCCTTTTTGTGATTAATTTTTGTCGAATGGGTCGCATTTTTCAGAAAAATTGAATAACTTTTGAACCATCAACAATTGGATAACAACATATACCGTTAGTTTGATTACAAATGACCCCACGTACCACCCTAGTTACAGTCAGTATTTGACAGGTGACACGTCTCTCACATTAGTTGCGTTTTATTTGTTCCCTTCTGGTAGCGGTGGTGGAAACAGAATGACGTTCACAAATAAAACGAGAAACTTCACAACCTTGCTTGAGAGAATTTACTTAAGAGGTTATATTTGTATATGCATGGGGCATCCAAATAATTTTATGATATTAGTAATAGTTAAGAATCTAGGAAATGAATCAACTAATACTTGGAGCAGTGATTGTGGTGATTGAAGAAACTTCTCTGAGGTCGACAGAATTCATTTCATCTGGGAATGAACATATGAAATCTGTCTTACTTGAAAGAATCATAAACTAGTGAAACTCACGCTGAAAATGTCTTCTAAATGTCTTTCACTTTCAAAAAGGTTCGTTTTTTCTTGGTTTTTCCTCAATCTTATTCGATTTTTTGACACCTGTCAACAGTCATTCCACATCATTCCTTGTAGTGAGACGGAATGGAAAGTAGCAACCGGAATCGGAAAAGTTGCAGATAAAACGACACATCAAACTGATTCCGGTGGCGGAATCGGATAAATAAAACGCAACTATTGAATTTGTTCATTGTATAATTGCAGTTTATTATTGCACAGTAGTGATGGAGGCACTGATTAGGTACTTGGGTAGCACATATCTTATACGTACAATATCACTACCAAAAAGCCAATTCATTTTACCTTCCACGGGCGGCAATATTTTTTTTATCCCGTGGGAGTGAATTGACAGGTTTGTGCCCTCAAATGAGGGAGCAGAAGCTTACTTTCGATGCAGTGAGTAGATCAAATAAACTTACATGCATTTGTCTAACTTTTATATCATACTTTCACAACATAATGGATTGAAATACATGTGGAAAGGTTCGATAAACCTCTATTTTCGGAAAGTACGAACAATATCTACATTAAATACGGTGTACCGGATCAACTTAAAAGAACAAAATAATACCTACTAAGAAGACAAATTCAACAGAGGTGGATTATAATGAGGTGTATTTGATTGTTAAGGGATATATTGAAATTTTGCGTTCGTTGATTTCAAATGACTCCAAATTATTGAGTATTATTCCTTTATTTTCTACGTGCAAAATCTCGAGATTATCATCAAAACTATGGTTTTCTAATAATATATGGTTGGCGTGTGTTACATTTGGTTTCTTCTTCAATAAATTCATATTATGTTCATGAATGCGGTGATTAAACGTTCGACCTGTCTGACCGATACCTGAAGAAGCTACTGTGTTAGCGAAACATGTCATGTGGTTGTGAATTTTGTGGATATCTTATCGTTTGTGAAGTTTTTAACATTCAATATATATTTCCATCAAGAAACGGCCAAGTTAATTAAATATTATCGTAATCTTTGATGCGCCTAAAACTTTGCCAAGAGGAAGAATATCAAGAGAGGCTAATGCGATTAGCTCTTTCAAATATACATCTTGAGATCTCCTCTAACGCCTTGAAGATAATCAACCGATTTTCCAAAATCCATTTCCTTTTAGTTTGTATCTGAGGATTCTGTTAACTCGTCCTTTATCATGAATAGATGTTTCCATACTCTACACCAGCGGTCGGCAACCTTTTGGCAGGCAAGGGCCACATATAGTGGCGAATAGAATTGAAGCTGGGCCGTACTTGTGCATAATTCTGATCATATATAGGTACTTGTGATATTGAAAATACAGAAATATTTCATTAGAAATTCATTGAACATGTTAACGAGTTATGCGAGGAGTTGAAACTGTTAGGTATTCTACAAAAATTAGTGTGACGTTTGAGGCTGTATTTGAGTGGCTATTTGTTATATGTTAGCTTCCATCAGGTTTGTAGTTGTAATCCGTAGAATACCTCTCAAATATCCATCTGTGAGACAAGAAGCATATTAATTTTTTCTGTAATTTAGAATCGAAAAGGTTTTTTCGCATAAGTAAGTACTACCAAAAATCGTAATCAGTTGCAGAGGAAATCTTTTCAATTCACGACGTTCAATTATTTTTTGCCATGCTAGAACTTTGGAACATGAAGTTTCCTGGTGGATAATGCAATGAAAAAATGATAGGATATCGCATTCTATCTCTGCCATTTTAGTTTTTATTTTATCCACCAGGCACTTGTTTTGACCACTAATGTTTCTGCCTCCGTCAGTTGTTACACACCAACTTTTTCCATGGTAATTGCATTGATACTAACGCTTGTTCTGATTGTCGAAATAGATCATCCCCTGTAGTCGTTCCATTCAAACTACATAGCTGTAAAAGTTCCTCACATAAATTAAAGTTGTCATCGATTCCACGAACAAATATTAGAAGCTGGGCAGTCTCTGAATCGACGGTACTTTCATCGGTAGCTATTGAGAACCATTCAAATAATTGTACGTTTTCTCGAAGTTGCTCGAATAAATTATCACCCAAATCTTCAGTAGGCCGGATACAATTCCTAGCAGATAAACTTATATTTTCAGATTTCTTTACACTACTACACTGCTATACACTATATATTATTATGTTTTATTTGTTTTGCTAGTTTGGTCAGAGGTCGTACGGACAAGGGGGCAGGCCACCAATATATACCGTGTTTATCATAAGGGCACACGGGACCCGTGTCCAGGGGGCTCCAAAGGACCGACTATTTCTCTCACATTTATATTTTTGACGAGCACAGTACCTATAACCAACAACAGGAAAGAATATTATATGAAATGAATACGAATTCGAATTCATTGAAGACAACACAAAAAAATTACCCAAACCTTTATATAACAATTTATTAAATCCATTGATTTTTTTCCAATGGATGATTTCATAGGGCATTCATTATTTACAGAAAAAAGTAGAGAAATATTGGCCTGACATCAACGAGACTACAAACTATGGCGGAGTTAAGGTCAAATTTGTGTCAGCAAAGGTGTTCGCCAATTTTGACTTACGTATATTCACTGTCATCTATAGAAAGGAGCAACGCGAGGTCAGTAGAAAAGAAGTATTAGGTTCTTCTATTCTTCAAAAGTCGAATGATTTTCGACATTCTTTGTTTTGATTCATGCTATCAGAGTTTGACGTTACTATCATATTATAAGTGAATAATAGTTTTCAATTTTTATGGAGTTCATCATTCGTACTTTTCCTCAGAACATCTTAAGAGGCGTCATCTGATAGCTAATGATTCAGGAGAGAATGTGCTGAATGACAATAAAGAATTTTATCTCTATCAAATTGAAGTTGTACCTCTTTCTTGATTCATCAACACACCACGGAAAGTGATTCAATATAATATGAGTACCTTGTTGCCAACTATTTTTCTCTGTCTTTTTTTAAGTTGGAGCAGTTACATTTCACTACTTGGCCGGATCATGGGGTGCCACTTTATCCACAAAGTCTGGTACCATTTCTTCAAAGAATGTTGAAAATTCCTTATAACCCATTGTCTCCGATTTTAGTGCATTGTAGGTGAGTAAGTTGAATACATAATAGAAGAGATCTCAAAAATATATTGCATTGGTTTTAACAATACCAAACCTAATAACAGCATCAAACGGTACACGCGCTATCTAGTTTCACCAAGAGTACCTTTTTATGTATGAAATTGAATGATTTTTGAGTTAACATAACATGCTAACTATGAAAAATGTGACTCCAGAGAAGAAATGTTTGAAACTACTCGGTACGAAGCGTGTATAACTAGCGCCCTCTTTGAGATTCAGATTCAGATGTTAAAACAAATTCTCTCGATGTGTGAGCTTTCAAAAAGTATTTATACACAATTTTATGATAATGTTGCCAGTAGTCATCGTATAACATTGTGTATGCAAATTCTTCGTATCTCGAATTGAGGATGCCGTTACGAAAATTCTTTACTGCGCAAACTTATTTTGCAGTGTTCTAATGATCCAAAGTAACAGGCCCATCTTTTTAAACACCTTGTATTTGAGAAGAAAATTAATTGATAAGAACTATTGTCCGCTTCTTGTTGGAACTGACATTCAGAAACCATACTTGCATCTCGATATATAACAATATTATAAAATATAAAGGGAAGTTGTCACCCTTCGTAAAGTTTTTACTCTTCAGCACACAAGTTGCGAAGAGGAATTCCAAAAGTTTAGAAATGAGTATAATGTGTACTAAATATAGCTTCAAAATTTTGATTGGTATAAATCATTTGGAATTCTTATTTTCAACTCATGAAGAATGTCTTTAAAAATCTGGAGAATGTACGAATGTAGCCCTTGAAGAGGGTACTTTAATACACTGTATGGGGCACATTTGGACATGAGCTCAAAGCTGTAAACTACCGTACCGTATATTTTAATTCCATATCGAAATGAAAAAACCAAAACAAGTGATATGAGAGAACAAGAAAATGAAAGTTGCGGATTTTGAATATTACTGCACTTTCTTAGAAGTTAGGTTGCTTGGAAAATTTTCTATGTCATACGTTCTAGCTGTAGCAGATGGAGTAGTATAGGATTTGGTAATCCTATCAAAACCACATCTGCTATGGAAACTATAAATTCATCTTTAAGATTTGGGAACACAAAAGTCCATGAACTAGATTTCACGTACGAGTCTGCCCCTATAGATATTATAGGGGAAGATCCCATGAACGCCAGACCTTCGTTATTTAAAAGCTGAAAGTGTCTCAGCGCATGCTCTCAACAGGTAAGAACGATGGGCAAATATGGAGTTTAGGTCATGGTGCCTTTTCGAGGTTACAGGGAGCGACGGTGCTAATAATACCAACTTTTTATTTATGTACCTATGATAAATTGATATTCATCATACAGGCCGAAAGAAATTCTGAATTGATAAAACCTAATAACGAATCTGCGATTAAGGTCTATAAAAATAACAAGTTTCCATCGTTCAAGTTTGAACCCCTTCATTTGGTTGAAGTATTGAAAAGGAATATTCTCAGATTCAATTATCTGAACATAAAAAATTGATATATAAAGAAATACATTGAGAATTCACGTTCTCTATGTGATGAAAATATCAATTCATTCTCGGTTTATTCAACAAAAAACAACTACTTTCCTGGCTCGTCGTGGCATATAGCCAGGACAGTAGTTGTTTTCGGTTGAATAAACCGAGATAGAATTGATATTTTCATCACATATAAAACGTGAATTCACAATGTATTTCTTTACATAAATAATCATATCTGAGGATATTCCTTTTCAATAATGCCAACTTACTTTTGTCATTTATGAAGGGTATTTTTTTAACATTTCATTCGGGATAATATTAGAAACCACGTCATCCATTGTCAGATATGTTACCATGAAGCCTAACCCTTGCCAGACACCCTTAAACCTTGATGAAATGATACTTAACCCTCGTTGAAGTATAAAATCTGAATTTTATACGTGTTACGTGGGTAACAATAAATAGACAGTTGTAACTGTCTAAATAGACAGTTGTAACTGTCTAAATAGACACTTGCAAATGTCTAAATAGATATCTATAGACTAGTGAATACTGACTCCCCTGTCCTCTGTCCGACCTACAATAACAGTACAACATAGGACAAATAAAAACACGTGCTGATAACTATAATTAACTAATACGAGCTGTGTGTATTGCGTGTATAACGATGGTGGTAGTTTTTCTATAGTAAAAGTAAAATGGATGATGGATTAATTAGATTTTATTTCTGTTTGGGTTTCCAACAAACTGAAATTTTGGCCAGTTTGGCTCTCAATCATGATATCAACATTAGTTTAAGCACTCTCAAACGAAAATCATACAAATTGGGATTGTTCAGAAGAAAGAATTTCACGGACATCCTAGAAATTCAACAATTCATTATTTAGACAGTTACAACTGTCTACTTAGACAGTTAGAACTGTCTATTTCGACAGTTGCAACTGTCTATTTGAAAAAAACGTAACGTGAGCCTTCTATACACGCTTTTGTAAGATACAGTGCTCTCGTAAAGTACTGAATGAATTAATGTACAGTCAAACTATGGATTTCTGAAGAATCTCTTGGAATAGGGCGACTTTTAATTCCAATTTGCCACATTCTTACGGTGTTATCGAAATCGAATATACAATAAAGGAATCCATACGTTGGAATTATCTTGTCCGCGTCAATTATTTCAAATGGAACACCCTATATATATTATTCAATTCTTGGAATCTCCATGGGAAGCTGAATTCAAACATACAAGGTGTTCATTTCAGGACTTCCCATCCCAATTTTCTAGAAATGTGTGTATATTTTTTAAAAATCCCGAGACACGTTATTAAATATATCGAAGGAGACAAGTTTTCATCAGAAAATTAACGCGCCCCCTTCCATCCTACTGCAAAATATCACGGAGAGATATCGAGTTATATCTCATTTTGAAGGCGTTTCCAATCTCTTCACGGTTGGTACTCCTTTTTTTTAATTCTTCCATCCGTTGTCGAGATATTTAGGCATTCTGTTTGATGCTGCGTACCATTGAAATAAAAACACTCTAACTGTTTTTTTCTCCTGTTTACTTCCAATGTGCCTTGAAAGATATGCAAAAAAGTGTACTTGTTGAAATAAATAAAAGACATATTGATTAGTTTACTATAATTATCAGTTGTGTGATAGTTGTGATTTGATAAGGCACTGTAGTAAAAATGGTTTACACTGTAGCTGAAAATGTCGAAATATTGTTCTTTTACGGCGCCCAAATTCGATGTGCTCGACGAACTGCCACAATGTTCAACGAGGGGCACCCCAGATAAGATTAGCTCTCATCGTTATGTTCTCAATCTGATCGCCAAATTTAGGGGCACCCCAGATGAGATTAGCTCTCATCGTTATGTTCTCAATCTGATCGCCAAATTTACTCAGACAGGATCTGTTGCAAATTCAAAACATAATCAGCCAAGAGTTCTGACTGAAGCCTCCAAGTTGAAGTATCACGCTATTGTATGAGTCCTACTACTTCGATCGTTACGTACCATTCCTACTGCAACTGATGGAGTTTGCGTAGACTCGGCTCGGTGCTCTGTCCACAAAAATTACTAAAATTAATGATTTCTAATAACCATATGAAATGAAAATCTACCAAGAGTTGAGTGAAGACGTCTTTGACAGACGAATTGAGTTTTGTAAGCAGATGACACAATTATTTATTACAATATAGCATATATTTTTGAATATCTGCTTCTCTTATGATTGTTCTTTTTATTTGAATGGATATGTCAATAATTATTATTGTAGATATTGGAACAATGAGAATGACCATGTGTTATCACAATATCCCCTAAAACTAAATGTATGGACTGGTGTACTAGGAAATCAAGTAATTGGTCCATTGTTCATCAATGGAAATCTTAATGGTGAGGTGTACTTGAATATGCTAGAAAATTCGATGAATCCGCTAATTACTGAAGCACTTGAAAATCAACTAAATAGATAAAGATGGAAACACCTTTCTTGATGAAAACTAGTTGAATTTTCAACAAGATGGAGCTCCCCCATTATGTGCTTCCGGTCCGTCAATGGTTACATAACGTATTTCCTGGTAGATAGTTAGGGCGAAGAGGACCTATATAGGTCAGCCAGGTCACCGGATTCAGCACCATGTGATTTTTTTCTATTGGGACAATTGGAATCAGTTGTTTACACACTCCCGCTGCTATATTCACAAGAGCTCCAACAAAGGATCACTGCAGAATGTCAAGCACTTCGACCAGAAATGTTTGAAAGTGTGCGTCACGCATTTGAACAGCGATTATACCATTGCTTGGGCAATAATGGACAACATTTTGAGCAATTACTGAAGTGACAGTAGTGTGAAATATTGATATTCAGGTTTGAAGTAGAAGGAATGCGAATAAACAGTTACAGTTTTTATTTCAATGGTATAAACGCATCAGAAAACTGATTTTCCTGAATATCTCGGCAGCGGATCGATCAATTTTGATAAAAGGAACACTGACGTGTAGAGATTACAAAGACCTTCAAGACCTTCAAAATGAGGTATGACTCGATACCTTTTCGCATTAGAGATTTTGCAGTTGGTAGCTCCGCCTTGCAAGTGATGAAAGGGGCGCGTTCATTTCCTGATGAGAACTTGTCCCCTTCGATACATTTTGTTGACGTTTCTCGGTATGTTGTGAAAACATACACAAATTTCTAGAAAATTAAGGTGAGAAGTCCTGGAATAAACACCCTGTATATTACACATAGGGTTTGTATACAGCAGTGAGTCAGTTAAATCAAGGATTTTCGTAAATTAGTGGATACATTTATTTCTAGCCACACTATGCATTTCTTTGGAATCTGCTGAAACAGGTCGAATTTTATTTAAATTTCTCCACATTTGTGAGGGAGAATTAGATATACAGGGTTATCCACGTCTGATTCATGACGGCCGCGATGATTTTTTCAAATGGAACATCCTATATACTATTCAATTTTTGGAATCTATATGAAAAGCTGGATACCAAAATACATCACACATAAGATTTGTATACAGTGCTCCTGTTGACTTCCGTGTCCTTTTAAAGTAGGTGAAAAATTCGGAAAAGATTGAAGAAATGATGTTTGGAAAATGAAGCTCGAAGCTGTCGAAGTTTATTATCATTTGGCTTTCTTTCGAATAAATTAAATTCATCACGAATTTATCCACTATACTTTGAGAATTGTTACATTAAATTGAATTGTTACATCATCTCACTAATTTAGCTAAGTAGCTATAGTTGTAGTATAGACTTTCGATTCAAAAGAATTATATTATATTTTTGTTACTAAGGGCGGCCTTGTAATAGGATATCATATGCTATCTGTTGGGCAGCCAAAATACTAAATGAATAAATAAATAAATAAATAAAGAGGGCACTGAATTCAACGGACGCACTGTTTACAAACCCTATGAATGACATGATAATTCCAACATGGATCACCCTGTATATCTGATTTCACCGTAAGAATGTAGCATATTGGAATTGAAAATCGATCTGTTTCCAGAGATTCTTCAGAAATTGATAGTTTGACTAAAAATCAATTTATTCAGTACTTCACGAAAGCACTGTATGTGTCTGGCTAGGGCTTAGCACCACCAGAACGGTCTGGCTACTGAGGAAACATCTTGTTATTGTTACCCAAGTAACATGTATAAAATTCAGCATTAATACTCTAACGAAAGTTAAGCTAAAATTCATCAAGGTTCAAGGTTGTCTGGCAAGGGTAGGCACCATAGAAACGTGTCTGGCAATGGATGACGTGGTTTCTAATATTATCCCGAATAAGATATATAAAAATTACCCTCTATAGTATGACGAAAGTAAGTTGGTTTTTTTTGGTCGAGAAGAAAATATACGCTCACCATCCCGACAAGGAAAGAATGGGAGCGCAATGAGGTTAACTTCATACCAAACAGTCTGATTTGTTATAAAGACGGATCGCGTATGACAGATAAAGCGGTAACGGGAATCTATCTGGAAGGACGCGGAGTGCAAGAGAGTTTTGTTCTCGGGAAGTATCCAACGGTATTCCAGACAGAGGTATTCGCAATCCAGGCGGTAGCAACGCTGAAAGAAGCAATAGAGGGACCGGAACATATATATATAATTATATATACGTATATAAATTCAATAGTCAGGCAGCACTTAAGGCAATATGCTCTCCCAGAACTAGATCAGCTGTAGGTCAGGAGTGCAGAGATGCCCTTGAAGAACTTATTGCAAGAAACAAGGAGGTAACACTGATGTGGGGCCCGGGACATAGGGGAATTCAACCCCTCACAAGAAGAGAAGTGGCTGCTGAGCAAAAGTCGACAAGGAGTCAAACTTCTATTGAAGTCCTAACCGGTCACTGCAAACTCAGCAGACACCTCTCGATAATGGGTATAGTAGAGAACCCAACATGCCAGAGATGCGGGGAAGAACAAATTTTAAAACACAAATTTTTTTAGAAGAAGAAACATCTTTTCACTTCCTAGGAAAATGTGAAGCGTTCAGCAGACTAAGATTCAACATCTTTGGAACTCAAACCACTCTTAGAGAAGAGATGAACTCTCTCGAGTGAGCGGACACCCTAGCTATCATCAGAAGGTCTAGAAGGTTCGTCGAAGTAGCCGAGTAACAGAGGTAAGGTGTAGAAGTTGCCGGGATCGGCAAAGAGGGCCAAGAGTATTTGCCTGGCTTGAGCCACCCCATCATTATTACTACCACTACTACTAATATGTTGATATTTTCAGCACCTTCGCTCCCTGTAACCTCCAAAAAGCACCACGACCTAAACTCCATATTTGCTCATCGTTCTTAGTACCTGTGTTGAAGGCATGCGCTGAGAAACTTCCAGCTTTTATGAAATAACGAGGGTCTGGCGTTCATGCAATCTTGGACTATTATGTATGAATCTGCACCAACAACAAATAAATCTTCATCTCGAAAAACGACGGTTTCACATAGGTTGAAATGATCAGCAATTACGACGAAATACTTATACAGTTAATTCATTCATTCGAAAGCAAATATTTGAGATAGTGAACACTATTCGTAAGGGTGTAAAAGGCCTGATGCTGAATAAGTAATAGCTATTTATATATCAATGTAGTAAAGGTATCCATTTCCTTCCGCGTGTGAAGTGTGATAAACAAGTTGAAAAAATAGCTCAATATGCTGATTGATGCCAAAAATTAAGCAGTAATGCAATTATTTGTCAGTTCGTGACCAACCTTTTTTTCAGTGCCGGCGTCGGCCGCACAGGCACCATCATTCTGTGCGACATTTGTCTGCGCATGGCTGCTGGCGAGAACGCCATGGATTTCTTAGCCAACGTAGAAAATCTGCGAGAGCAGCGTGCAAATATGGTCGACAATGCGGAACAGTATAAATTGGCTCATCTGGTGGTGCTAGAATGCCTATTTGGCATGCGCACCGCAGTACCATGTTCCAAGGTGAGGATTTCGTAGTATAGTTTATGCATAGTCAGTTGGCAAAACACATCACCGGCAAGCCTGTCGGTCTATTTGAAAGTTCAAAGAGTGCGACAGGGCGGCTTGACATTTGTTCAACTGATTTTGCATAAACTTCACTTTCTGATTCATCGAAAACTTTCAACTGCGCGAGTTATGGAATTCGGCTGCGCAAGCTCGAACGTTATTGCTCTAGAAAAAATGTACTGTCCTATACATCTGATTATAGAACCAAAGTTGTTTGCCTTTCTAGTGACCTATTTTAACCTCTGCTAATTCTTTATGCAGTGCTTCAAAGACCATAATGACCTAGCGACGGCCAGACACTTACTATGTGTGTTATAGGCAATGAACTCAATATGGACAATTGAATTCCTTGGTTTATAGGTAACTTATTCGGTGAGAATGGTTTGGGGGTTACGAATCTTCAATACCGGAGCTTCCAACAGATGCCGGGTGTTGAAATACATCATTTCAGCAAAGCTGATCATTTTATATCTTCAATTAGACCCTACCATGGAGTAGAATACACAATTGCCATACACTTTCCACGGGGTGCTACCCCTGCCAGACAACATTAAAAATCGTGAAAATATCTTGTCATTTACGTCATAGCAACAAAGCTGCATTTTATATATTATTATGTTATAAAGAAGGTCATTCCACATCATCATTCAAACAGCCAGACACTTCCGATGGGGCAGACATGCTGCCAGACACCTCTGAACGTCAACCGTGAGTGCAAGCGAAAGCGCATCCTGCGTAGTGTTGCCGTTTTATTTATAATTATACAAATTGCATGTATAATTCGGAGATCTGTGTATAATCGTATCCTTCCTATCGATTTAATGTAAGTATAATTGTGTATAAAATCTGCAGAAACCAATTCTGTTGAATGTAGAAATAACATTTTCGGTCATGGATTGTATAGAAAAAACATTCTGTAATTTGTTCAATTTAATGTAACAGTGACTGTGTGCTGCAACCGCTGGACACAGTACTGAAGAAATGCAAATGTTTCAAGGAATACGTCATACGTCAAACGATTTGTTTTGTTATCATTTTATCATTTCATTCTTCATAAAAATTATTGACATACTCCATAATCATAATCCTGAATGGATAACTGGCTCGATAATTATGCTAGTGCTAGCACTAGTGGCATATATACGGGGTGTCCGGAAATTATGCGCAAAAAATTAAGGGGGTGATTCTGCAGGAGGAAACATGAGATTCATTTTATATATACTCGGGTCCGGAAATGCATATAGTTTTCAAGATACAGTGTCGAACTTTTTAGAAAAAATCGGTTATTTATGAATATCTCAAATATCCTTTCACCGATTCTCTCTAAATTGGGCAATGATTTTTTTTGTCATGAGAGGGTGATAGCCATAATAAATTTCATAATTCCGATTGGATTATCGCTATATCAGCCCCTTATGACAAGAAATATCATTGCCGAATTTCAAGAAAATCGGTGGAAGGACATTTGAGATATTCATAAAAAACCGAACTTCTTTAAAAATTTTTACACACTGTATGTTGAAAACTATGTATTTCCGGACCCACGAACATATAAAATGGAATTCTTATTTTATCATGTAGAATCACCTCCTTGATTTCTTGCGCCTAATTTCCGGACACCCTGTATGTTTCATAAATAGGTATTATTCGAATACATTAAAACAATTATCTCCAAACAGCTGAGGTTATTATCAGCAATATCATGATTGTCTATTACAATTCTGAATGGAAATACGTATAATCAGTTATTTTCTAACCAAAATTGCTCTTAATCGTTGGTGTATAACATTTGAATATATATAAATAATTGTGTATAATTCTTTATAATTTGGGTCGGCGCCATATATAGTATGGTCAAAAGTTTGTGACAACACTGATCCTGCGTGTCCGCGAGTGCGAGAGCATTGTGGCACCAGCTAAAAAGCATTCCGAGTCGGGTTCATACAGTAAGAGAAAAAATAATTGATAGATAGCAGAATTTTTTTCATCAATATAATAATTATGAGTGTATGAGTACAAGTATTGATGAAATTGTATGTATATGAGGGGAAGTATCGACGACGACGGAAATATGTGCTAACGAGTACTCAACATGGTTAAAATATACTATGGTGTGCTACTCAGTACTCACGAGACCAATATTCGTCTATTCTGCTTCTTTTACATCACTGCGAGCCCCTCACTGTCATCATTATTTGAACTTTTGTAATTTTCAAAAAATCATTCAGAACAAACTGTAAAACAGTTCAATTTGTAACATCATAAACTGGTAATAATGCCGATATTGTGCCATTTCTGATCGAATACGAATAGAAGCACTATAAGAGGACTTAAGTATACATTCAATCTTTCTGCTTCCCGAAAAACGATGAGTTGTCAAAATAATAGATAGAATGCTTGCTGTCAGATAGAGATAACATCAATTCAAAGAATGGTTGGTATAATATAATCCCTTCCAACATTCCGAAATGTTCACTATCAACATGCAACACATTCTTCATACAATAGCAACTATCAGTTCAAAACATTCCTACCAAGTTGTTTTCAAACAAGTTTGAAATATCAATCAATGGGCGAACTTCGTTTTACCTAAATATCACAGAAATATAAAAGAGGAGGCCATTTCAACTGGATGAGTATATATCTTCCTGTTGATAATAGTTTGATATACAAGACACGACAACTCAAACTGCGAAACGTTAATGAGGAGAAGAAAATACAACAAGACTATTCACATTGTCTGGCTGCAGTGACGCAATTAGGAGGGGGCTAGTTGGGTCGCAATTAGCCCCACAGAATAAATCAATAAATCATGAACAGCCATCGGTATACTATCGGAATACTATCCTGTATGAAACAGGCATCTTTCCTCGTTTATTTGTTGGTATTGGAAGAGATTCTCACCATACCAAATATGTTATCCCAGTCACTCCCATCAACAACAGCAACATTGCATGGGAGGAGCGGTTGGACTAATAAAAGGCGTAGTAACCACTTTAGAAGCAATGCGTTCTGATGACAGTTATGAGCAGATACATGGCAAAATTGGTGACTTTGCGGCTCAGCTGGACGTGACCTTGGAACCTCCATCAGCCAATAGAAAAAAGGAGGTGTCAGTGAAACTAAAGGATTTTGTGGCTGACTCGACAGTTGGAGCTGCATACGGCGCAGATTCTCCAAATGTTGTCGAATATTGGAGAGTCAATGTTTTCTATAGGATTATTGATTCTGTGGTAGGGTTTTTGTAATCAAGATTCTCTGAGGAGAATCTTCGAATCGCGGCAGCTATAGAGAAATTCTTCGCGCTTGACTACGAAGGATCCAAAGATTTCACCAATCATTATGCAGAGTGTTTTGAGCTTGAAAAAAAGTCATAAAGGCTGAAATGACAGTTCTGAAAAATATTTTAGCAAACAAAGGTCAGGAAGCACAATATGACACTCTCAAAAATGAGCTCAGGTTAGAAGTATTTCCATCATTATATGTGCTTTTTCAAGTAGCTATAACATTGCCAGAATCTTGTGCAACGTGTGAAAGGTCATTCTTCATAATCAGATTGATTTTGAATTGGTTATACGAATTTCAATGGGTCAAGACAGATTCTCGTCACTTGGCCTATTGTTTATACAAAAATACAGTTAAATTGACCTCGATACTGTAGTGGATAGATATGCGGCAAAAATAAGAAACAAAAATTTGTCACGTTAGGTAAGTTAGTTTTAATAATTATTCATTTCATTTATAGTTTGTTGATTATATTAAGCTATCTCTTGTTTATAAAATTATTATTCTGTGGTAGTTCCTTGTGATATTTCAGACTCACTGAATCATTTCTTCTGATAACCTGGGGCAGTATCCGTCCCGAAATGTCCGAGCTAGTTGCGCCCCTGTAGATTTGAATGATGATATATGATGATATGATAAAATTCAGCTTTATTGCTATGACGTAAATAATACGATAATTTGAAGATTTTTAAAGTTGTCTGGCAGGGTCAACATCCTGTTGAAAGTGTCTATAAATTTTATATTCCACTTCATGATAGGATCTGATTGAACATATAAAAAAATCTGCTTTGTTGAAATGACGTTTTTGCCAGTAATTTTTTCGTACTTTCAACACCCGGTATCTCTTGAAAGCCCTGGTATATTGAGGATGTTTAACGCCCAAATCGTTTTTACAGAATAAGTTAAAAAAACCTTGAAATAACGTAAGTCTGGCGGTCGCTAGCTCTTGGTCTATCAGGGATCTGTACCGACCATGATATCAAAATCCTTTGGTGTAACAAAGATATGAAGAAACTGATTGTGCCTCGATATATTACGAGACTCCTTCCTTTAGAGCCAGTATTATAAGACCACGTCATCACGGCATCAACCATGAATCTTAATATAACATCTTGCCATCTGCTTGGTATGACATCGAGAGGACAGTTTGACATAGGTAGTGAAATTGTCTCAATAAATACAATGCTTGTTCACAATACTATCAAAAATTCTGTCAAAAATCTTGGACTCGATCAAATTACTTTGAGATAACACCAATCTTCCTGCGTACTCGTGTTCTTGCCGCAAGCAACTCGATCTCCTTGATTACTGACAGAATAAATATCGATATCATTGCAAGCACTCATGGTATCACCTACCCTTAAAGTTAGCTAGTGTTTTCGCGGTAATACAAGTCATCTTTGATTCGTGTGGTCAGGTTATGTAGGATGAGTGAAATAGACTGGGATGTTCTAGAGTCACTGGATGGTATTAGTAGATATAAGAGCTCGGACACAGCTGAACTTCTGTCCTTTTTTATTTTCTATATCACAATGGTTTGAGTGAGTAATAGTTATTTATGTATTAAGGGAATTATGAGGGCCTTAATTACCGATGGCAAAGTTTGCGTCCCGAGGGCTTCTGGCCCGAGGGACAGCAATTGCCTGAGGTTATTGAGGCTCAGTAATTCCCGTGATACATAGATAATTTTATTTCTGACTGATTTCATTCATTAGATACCTTCCCGATTGGTTAGACATGTTTTTCCGTATAGTTTCAATGTCATCAGAACGTCTATTGAGGCTCAGTAATTCCCGTGATACATAGATAATTTTATTTCTGACTGATTTCATTCATTAGATACCTTCCCGATTGGTTAGACATGTTTTTCCGTATAGTTTCAATGTCATCAGAACGTCAGATGATGATCTTGACTACCGCGAATAGGAGATTCCTTATTGCTACGTTATTGCATGGTTGTTGCTATGCATTTCTTATTTAATTTTAGCTAGAGGGAATTATAGCATCTATAACATCCCGAGGGAGTTATGACCCTCATTATAGATATCGTAACTATGACGATATAAGCTTATAATGTCACTGTCAGAAATAAAAGAATTTTCAGTTTCCCTAATAGCCTGCCCTGTCCCTAATAGATTTCCTGTCAAATCAATCATACCAGTAGATGGAGAATAAAATAGTTATTTTTGTATCTAGAGCGCGACATGCTACTTTGGTGATCGAGATCTGATTTTTTTAACGAGGCGTAGCCGAGTTGAAAAAATAGTCGAGATGACCAAAGTATTTCGCGCTCGAGTTGCAAACAACATTTTTTCTACAAACCCCAAAAAATATTGTTCTAAAGTGGAGAAATGCTCAGCTTGATATAAAAAATAGTGTTGAACAGGCTTTAATGGCCTCCCCCTATCCTCCCTAGGTACGAACGAAGTTCCACGAACATAATAGGAATTTCCATTCGTGCGCTCCAAGAGATAAAACGAAGTTATTTATTGAACATTCAGTAATAAATGATTTCGTGGATGTTTGCTCGATTGTGGACCATTAAGTTGAAATATAAATATCTCATATATTTTACATAACAGTGCGCGAAGTAGGTACAGTCATCTTCAGAAAACATGTCGCACATGGACGATGATAGCATTCTCAATAACTCCTGCAATAAGAGCGCTGACACCGTCCAACCGCGACATGATCTCTGAAGACGACTGTACTTCGCGCACTGTTTTACTTCGCGCATTGTTTTGTGCAAGGTATCATTGTAACGTAGGAAACTGAAAAAAAGGGTCACTTCGCAATTTGTTATCAATGCGCGAACCTTGTCATTTTTTGACGTTTGTAGAAAAATAAAGTTTAAACACCCAATTCAATTTATAGCGATACGGCACCTTTCGCAGAACAACAGTTATAAAAATGAAAAAAGTGCATGTAACAACATGTTAATGACAAAATAGACTCATAAATATGGATAAACTTATACGTTGCATTTTACTTGATTTCCTCAGTTTTGATTCCAAATTTCCAATTGATTCATGTAGTTTCGCAATAAATTCCTCTTTTCCCATGATAGTTTTGTATTCCGTGTGATGATAATAGTGGATTCTCCCCTTTCAAATAGTCTGTTTTCTAATGGATGGAACAGCATAAGATTTTCACGAACGGATCTTGAAATCTTCTCTTCGAAAATGGGCCTGAAATATAGTTTCATTCTAATCTGCTGTTATAAAAAGTGAATTTTGATGTATGTACCTACCTTACAAATTTTGCTTGTCTTCGAATTGATATTCCATCCAGGCCGTTTCATACATTCCTTTCATAAGAGAGTTGGGTTGATGTTGATTTTGACGAATTAAATAAATGAAATCCATTTTCTTCACAATTCCCACAATACATTACACAACAGGACATTCTCATTTATTCTTTCTTCTCAATAGTTTATGAAATTATATTTGAGTTCTGACGTTCATGGTATTTATTGTCAAATTCGAGCAATTTCGAATGGAAAAGCGCAAAACGACTATGGTGCACTTGTCCAAATGCAAGGTGTGTAACTTAATGAATCTAAAAATTCAAAAACACTAACAGTTGTCATTTCTGTGTCCGCACTCTTATGTAACTAATACCATCCAGTGACTCTAGGATGTTCTTGTTTAATACTCGATATTTATTAGAAATGATTATAATGATAAATAAATATTAAGTTATTTCATTGACAACTTTATTTAACTGACATAAACATCAATGTCCTAACCATCATATCACTAAGACCACAGGATGATATATTTCAAACAGTTCTAATAAGTTTGCCATTAACTTTTTTGATTGAACATTCGCAAAAGGACATGGAACATTTGGTGGAAACGGTCCTGCAGAACAACGGGGTGGCTCAGCAAATGAAATACCTCGAAGAGACTCAGTGGCAGGACTCTGTAATGGAAACGATAATGGAGAGAGATACTAGCATTCCAATTTGTGCTGAGAAGAACAGGTTCCAAGATATCGTACCAGGTAAGTGTTGAAAACATATACGACCATGGTTGAAAAGATATGGATGAACTCCAGGAAAATGATGAGATTTTCACAGAGAGAGTGGAAAAGGAAATGAGCGAGAGAGAGAGAGAGAGAGAGAGAGAGAGAGAGAGAGAGAGAGAGAGAGAGAGAGAGGAGAGAGAGAGAGAGAGAGGAGAGAGAGAGAGAGAGAGAGAGAGAGAGAGAGGAAGTGTTGGTTCAATAAAATCTGTCAGTAATAGTGTCTTGTCGTGAAGATCTGAGAGATATGGAGTAGAGAACCTTCAGTTGCCTCATCACCTGCCTCTATCGTCTCGGTGACTATGATTTTTTGATGAATGAATATATTATATCATCACAATATCATGAGAGTTTGTGGGCAACCCTGCACCAGGGTTGCCAGATTAGGGTATTTTCTTCAAAAATGATCGAGGGGATTTTTTCCCAATCAGGTGAAGTAGAGGTACTTTTGCGTTTTCCCGCGGTTTGGCGTCGACGTGATGTATTTAGCAAATTGTCAAACATAATTCTAGGGGGTTCCCAAGTTAATTCTGTTTATAATTTGTTTATTTGAATTTTTTGAAAAAGCTAATATTGTGGGTTAGGTATGTATGTTTAGTAGAATAATATATATTTTTTACCTTGGTATTACTCAAACAATTTTTTAAACTTACGTCACATTGGTTTAAATAATTTTAAGTATTGTTGAAATACTATTGAAATACTAACACATACACGGTCCGATATAATTTGGATCAATCAACTACCACCTTGAGTTAAAATTGAGCCGATATACCGCGCATTCTTATTGGTCTTGAGTAATTTTTCAACTCACACTAGCCCTTTTCGCTAGGGGTACCCGACTTCGGCAACAAACATTTCATACATGAATTCCTATTCCTACCCAATGAGAAACGAAGTCAATATCCGTATTATTCGTAGATTTTGAAGATTTTTTGATAGTCAGCTTATTTAAAGGGAATTTCAAAAAACGGAGACAATATTTTCAATATTTCAATTACATTAATTTGGAATAAAATTAATTATCGAAATTCAAAAAAGTTTCTGGGGATTTTTTCTCCAAACCTGCTTATATTGAGGATTTTTGAAGCTTCGATTGGGGAATTTCGCCCTAGTCATCTGGCAACCCTGCCCTGCACCTGAAGATAATAACTAGAAGAAGATTAAAGTTATCTTTGTTTTAGTCCAACTAGAGGACAAGCTTCAAAGAGACACATTTTCACCTCGGGAATCATCAGACACTTCCTCTTCTCAATCTTTCATCTTCTAATCTTGTTTGCAACCATCCAGTCCAATCTGCTATCAGACGTTATCTTCAAGTGACTGCTTTTACTTTGCAGAACGATACAGAGTGCTCTTGTCGCCTTATCCCGCAAATGATCCGACATCATCTTATATCAATGCAGTTTTGGTAGATGATTTTCGCAACCCAGGCAGGTATATCGTGACCCAACAGCCAATGCCGAACACTCTGGGAGATTTTTGGAGACTCGTGATTGAACGTGGGTGCTCTGTTATCATCAATCTGAACTCAGTGAACCCGAAAGACAAGGTATAACATTCCTCGGAAATGAATCATTGTTTGCTAGATCACTTCCATCGTATTGTCATACCTGTATTTTTTATTGATCATGAATGATGATTCCAGACTTTGTGCAAGTTTTGGCCAACGAAAGACGAGGACATGAGTCCTGTGAATTCCGTGGTTATTCGACATGTCACAACAAAGGAGTTGGAATGTTACAAAATCGTAACAGTCTTGGTTGAAGTAGATCATACTATGGTGAGATGCAATAAAGGAAATGTTTCTGTTGATTCTAACAAAGTTTTTCTCTTCATTATATAGGAGAAGTTTTCAGTAGATATCATATCAATGAAGGGATGGAAACCTGGTAAACTGCTGCCGATCAAAATGGAAGAATTCTTGGCTTTCAGAGATGCTGCAGATGCTATATCGAGGAATTCGAAAAATGTTATTGTAACTTGCTAGTGAGCAGACAGTTATTCCATCAATTGGGGAACAACATCAATTTATTTTTTTTCTAGTGATGGTGCAACTGCTTCCGGCTTATACTTGGCGATGTCATTTTTGATTGAGAGGATGAAACTAGAACAAGAATGTGACGTATGTTTGGCAGTGAGGAGTATTCGACATAGCAGAAAGCATTTCGTTATCACCGAGGTGAGCTACTCAGATTGTGTAATAGCTATTTGTGTATTTAGAGTGCAAAGTGATAGATTGCCGCTCGACAAAAAAAGTTACCGCGCGATGCGGAGCGGAGCGCGGTAATCTTTGGAGAGCGGTAATAACACTTTGTGCTCAAAATACACACAAGATTTTTTCTACTAACGCAGCTTTTGGAAATAACTACTCTGAAAGTATGAGCGATTGAAATAGTTGAAAAAGTTCTTATCCATATTATCCCATATGTCCAAAGGAAACAAACAAGAAAAATTGAAATAACTGACAAGCCAGAAAAAAAATGTTGGGCCCACCAGCGTGGCAACCTGAGCTTCAGACCTCTGAGCCATAGTACGATAAAGTCTGCAATCAAATTGAACATTACTCATTGATGCAATAAAATAAAGATACACTGTCTTTCTGATGACAACGAAGAGTTTAAATATAAAGTATAATTCATCGTTTTCAACAGATATGCTTCATCGGGAGCTTCTTGTAGAAATTTGTTGGTATATTCAGCGGTGAATGTTTTGGATTTTTCTCGCTTTATATCCAATAGATTGTTTCTTGAGAAATACGATAAGTTACAGATACTTATTGATTTCGATATTATCTTTAACATTCAAGCATGTATACGTACCATGGAATATATAGACCAATGAGTTGATGACTTCAAAGTCTTTGATTTTTTACCAAAATAAGCCAGTAAAACGTTTTCTGAATTCATATTCACCATCTCGGAGTGGCACCAATTTATGAATGTATCATATTGTAATTCATAATTCTTTCTTGATTTCTCCGGTATAAGAGATTCAAACTCTTGCGATTTATGCTATATCATCAGGAGGTGTGTTTGATGATTCACTGTCACTATTTTCCATCATGAAAGAATTGGGGGTTTTCAAGAATAGATAAGTATAGGTTACAGAGATGTGCGAGCGTTTTTTCAATATTTCCGCTCACGAGCGCAAATGCTGTCAAAGAATGACATTTCTGGGTAAACGTCAACTTTGTGCTGGAATTTGAAAGCGTCAATGGCTACTTTGTTAAGCGTTTGTAGAAAAACATTATTAGTTTCAGAATTTTCGTTTTATTTGATGATTTGAAAATGTGTTTCTAATTTCACAGGAGCAGTACGAATACCTTTTCAGAGCATCGCTGACGTTCATCAATGGATTCCAGAGTTACGCAAATTTCGATTAGTCTCAGCGAAATGTGAATTTTTCTGTGGCTGGATTCATCAGAATTTCAATATTGCTTCTTGGAAAGCACATGCATCTGAGTAGTAAACATATCTACTCGTATATTGATTTGAGTATTATTCAAAGTATTGTTATATCTCTAGTTCAATCAGTATCATTGGATCGAGTGGCTTTTATGAAATAAAACATAGTGATTATACTATACTATACTATACCCACGCGTACCAAACTAACCATTTTCACGATTCTGCTTATATTATAGTTTTCAGAATATTGTTACTGGATTTGGATAGAAATAAAAAAACTATGAGTATATGAAATCGAATAAATAACAATTCTTTTTTCTTGATAACATCGAAAAATAACATTCCGAAGTATTGAAGCTGGAGACTGTAAGATCAGAGTGGATTATAGTTATTTTCCAAATTCAAAAAAATATTTGAAACGAAGGAAGTATCTCGAATTATGCAGATTGATTCTCCATTGATGTTCGTTGGGTCAGGTATCGTTTCAGCCAGAGATCTTCCAGATCCCTAGTCTAGTGACTGATGGAGGCCGATAGCCCTTCCCACTAAACATGTAATGTTACAAAATTATACCACAATATAGGTATTGTAAAGCTGCTATATTCGTGTTGAGAATGTAACAGAAAAACCAACTGAAAAATGTTTTGTAAGTTACAAAGTGACCCTTCCATTTTAGTTTCAATAGCAATATTGCATCAACTATATATTCTCATTAAAATTGCAACATCACATCGACTAACTACGAACAATATTAGTGCAACGTTACATATGGAACTATCAGTTGTTTTTCAATTGTAGTGTTGCGTTGAAATTGATACTTCACCGAATTTGTGAATAACATAGCAGACTTATGAGATGCAACATATATTTGATTATAAATTGTGTAACAGTTGATTCTGTTAATTTTATATAGATAATGAAAAGATATTCATGTGATGGTTATTCAGAAGGCATACGAGTATGGTTTTATTATTCAAGCAAGTGAATTGTCAACGGATATGATAAATTATGAACGGCTCTTTGATATATATAATATTTAGGACCATAAAATATGTTTCGAATCGATATGTGATGAACAATAATTTGAGTCGAGAACAGACTATAGTTAGTCTGTGCAACCTTGTTTGGGTGATAACTATATAATAGCGAGGGTCGTGAAAGATAAAGTACCAGAGATAGATTTTCAATTTGTCATCAGAATTTCTGAGAGAAACCATATTGGAAATATATTGATGAGTTTTCAGAATAAATAATAATAATATTTATTTCCACGATATATAATATCAATGTAAGTGGAGCCCATTAAATTGGTAACGACTCGTGTGAAAATCCTTTTAAAATTTCGGTTTATGCGCCCGGACTAATATCTATTCCAACCGCCCGCTGTTTCAATGACTAATTTCTTATTGTGGTTTGTGGTACGAGATAGTCTGGTGTATCTCTGAATATTTTTCAAGATTTGGGGTAAAAATTAACATCGCTAGAGTATCTCTGGATTCGATGGTATTTCTATTAATGAAATAAGAACTAATTCTCATCAGCATGCGCGATAAGAAAACGGTATACACCCTATTATCTTGAAACGCGATTATCTACTTCCGGAAATTCTAATTTTTAAGTATAATACTTAGGCTTCGATAGACCGTGCAGATAAATTTGGAGTACAGGGCGATTGATTAGTTTGATGAAGTTCAGTTTCTCTTATCTCCTATATTCACAAAAATATTACTTTGATTCAGAACAGTGTCCTGTCACCCTGTAATACTGTGAATGATTCAAGACATCAAGACTATCCATTGCTAAAATCTCTCAAATTGACAATTTGATATATCAAACGACATTGGAGATACTGCACTTTAGCACACTAATCAATCACTCGGCTTATTAATATTCTTTTCTGATTGGAGAGAAAGTTCCTAGATCAATTACTAGATTATTTTTTCCATTTTTAAAATCACTATAGTATTGAGTGTAATTTCTGGACAATCTGTATGAACAATTTGTCTGCTACCTTCATTCAAGGCGTTTATTGATAGTTTGTCATTGTCACTTAGTCATTCGAAATAATTTTCATAATGTCATTTTTTAAATGAGCTTCACTGCTCGTATTAGATTTATTCTTGATGGAAAAAACGAGGAAATACGTAGGTATATCTCAAATTTACTCAATCTAGATAACACAAATTTATTAAATGTCGCATAAGTAATATGTATATAGTAGGGGTCGCCCCCTCCTTGTATCTTCTTTATTTTACGTATTACAAAAACTGTTGAATGCATAAGCTGTGGGGATTGATTCAATCTATATTCAATGGTTCAAGATTTATTCATATATGGAGTGTCTCAAAAGAGCGCTGCGACAAATGAGTTAATTTTTTTCTATAGGGGCACCTGAAATATTATATTGCATTCTTGGATTTTACGTTGACTGTAGAGAAAGTATGATATATATTTTTATATCACAGAAGTTGACAGTTTTGGGATCATAAATAATAATTAATAATTGATATTCCGACTATTTTTGTACCAGTTCAAGTGAGGAAACATTTGGAATAGTATATACTATATGAAAATACCAAATTCGAATAACCTATAAGATGTTTGTGATGCAGAATTTTCCTATAGTCGATTATCACTCATAAATATAGCCATTTCCATTTGTCACTGTAAACCTACCATACTTATTTAATTTTCTGAGCGGTCATCGATCCGAAAAATACGACGTTTTTGCGGTTTCCAACTGCACACACTGTAATTAGGTATGTAAATTCTAGAAAAAATCAGCAAATCTCATTAGGAATGTTGTCCGAGGAGAATGTGTTTATGATTATATTCATTTCAATAAATGAATGTTGATAATCAAAATATCAAACGTGAGTAGGATGCTGATGTCGTAGAATTAAAATCAAAATTCGTAACGAAACGTAATAATTTTCATCTCTTGGAACGTACTACGAACCTATATTATATTCAATTCGTTCTATATGAACAGTGCATGTTTAAATACTACAACTCTTCATCTCTATTTGTAGTTTCCGAGATCTATTTGTCTATAATATTGGATCTACCCCAAACAGACAAAACAGCAACAAGAGAGAATTTCTGTCGATATCAACAAAATTAGTACTTTTCAGAGACATTTTAGAAACATTTTGAAAACAGGAGTCGCCGGCGACAGTTTTTGTTGATTTCGGAGTCCCAGTCGAAGGCGGTAACTTAAAAGGGAAAAAGGGTTTTTGTACGACTACGGACACAGTCGGCTGGGGGAAAATAGGTCTCGACACGTATCTTGTTTTTTGCAGTTTGCAGTTTGTGCACATTGTGTGTTTATGGTTAGTCTATCTATTTATTTATTCATTATGCATTTGAATATCCAATACCTACCAATATCTTTCAGAATATGACTGAAAAATATAAAAAGTGGGAAACAGAAGAGGTCGGCATTTTGATTGAAGCTTTTACCTCGAACATGCTAATTTATGGAACCCCAGCAAAAACATGGGCTATGAAAACCGAAATGGAAAAATGGATGCGTACAAGCATAGATTAACGACTCTAATCTATGGTACAAGGAAATTGGTTCCTCATTCAACACAACTACACCCGAAAAGATCATATTGTCTCAGTATCAACGCGAAAGACGGAACTATAGAAAAATTTGTAAATCTGGAGCCGGTCATGTTCTTTTTCAGATAATTCATAATAAAACCTCCACCCCAAGATGTGATCAAGAAATCTGCCCAGTGAAAATGAGTGAAAACTTAAATGGAACTAGAAATCTGTTTGAGTCCGTTCAGTTGCAACAACGTTTCTGATATGTTGCTGCTTTGTAGGTTTTGTTGGAGTTTCCATTTTCGGAAACAAAACTGCGACTCGACGTATCTGTTTGGTGGAAATCCGCCATAAATACTTGAATTCGTGAAAAAATAATACATGTCGGTCTGTCGCTTGATACTTCCTGGAAATTAACAAACACTTGTAGACCAGTCCCTTCGAAAGCTTAACTCTAATTCATAGACATTTATGGTTTGTGATTCAATCTATGCCAAATCGATTGAGAAAAGTTATTGTATACACTAATGTATCCTCAACTTCCTATACTAAATACTGACAGTATTCGACCGCAGTCTGAGAACAATGCTCACTCTCATCAGGCACATACTGAGTATCATCTGAATAACAGTTTACGGAATCTGGACTTGATTCAATAGTATCCCACACGTGAATGTTTTGTCCTCGGTTTCTTCAATTTTACTAAGAGGATGAAGGAATTCTCGATTCCTTCTGTAGGTACCTTTGATGGGACTACATACAATATATGGCCGTGGAGAATGGTGTTTGGACTCAACGGTACCGGATTGACGTAAATCGGAAATCCAAACATGTTGGCCTTTTTGAAGTTCTTTTAAATCTTTGGCTCCATGAACAGAATCAAAATTTTGTTTTTGACTCTCCCTTCTTTTTTCCTCTTTTTCAAGGATGGCACAGCGGTCAGGTGTAAAAGAATACAATTCTTTAGATTAAATTGGCACTATTCTTCTCAACTTCCTACCCATCAACAATTCTGCAGGGCTTAAATCATTTGAATGGGAGTTGTTCGTAAGGCTTACAACATTTCATATGGATCTTCACTCTTTTTGAAATGACGTTGAAAATTTTTCACCTCTGGGACTCTATGAACCCATTGCTTTGACTGAATCTGGGACTAGACGTCACTATCTCAAATTCATAATTTCTTGAAAATCGCTGGTATTTTGATCCTGTTATCTGTGCAAACTGTGAACCATTGTCACTTCTAACAACTTGCAAATATTGACTTGAGGTGAGTTATGACACATGATGAAGTCACGTAGTTAAGCAACTTCAATAAACCTTGAATAATCGTCAGATACTTAACAAGTTTCCATCCAGTTTCAGTAAGTCTGTCCCAATAACCTGCCAAGGGTGATCTGGAAATTCAGATGGTAACAAGGAACACAGTTTTTTATCATTTCCTCAATGTGTACGGACTGTCTAGCTAAATATCTACATTTGCTAATTCCTTGATCTCCCACATGCAATTTCGCCAGGACATCCCTTCTTAATTCATGTGGAATTATGATTCGACTATCTTTCATTAAGAGTTCTTCTTGTAAGGTTATTACATATCTCTATGTTGACAGTATGGAACTGCTTCTTGATAAAATTTATGACGTAGTGGCCAACCATCTATACAATATTTGATCAGCTCAGAACATACAGGGTCTTGATAGTCTCTGATCTGTTGAGGGAAAGCTTCTTATAATGTGCTGTACAGGGTGGCCAACTAAGACTCCAGAGTTCGATTTCTCTGTTGTCTTGAGAGATACAAAAAAAATTCATGTTTCAAAATTAAAGTATTAACCGAGCTTCACATTTCAAAATTTCTTTGAAATACACAGGGTGTTCCGTAAGGTCACAGCACATCAAAGCTATGTTTTTTTCATTGGAACACCCTATATTTTATTTCATTTTTGAATTCTCCCTGAAGATCTGATTTCAACGACCCAACATACTTAGGGTCTAGCAGTGAAAGTTATTGACATATAGGGTGTGCAAAATCGAGATTTTCCAAGTTCAGGATTTTTTTCTGTCGAAATTGTTCATTATTCGTCAAAACGGTTTACATGTCCCTATCTCAACTTTTCACTCACTATCAATTAGTGTTCAATTGAAATTGATACAAGGTGGTCAAAAAATCTAAATTTATAATTTGTTTCAATTAAATGTCAATTGAACACCAACTGATAGTGAGTGAAAAGTTGAGATAGGGACATGTAAACCGTTTTGACGAATAATGAACAGTTTCGACAGAAAAAAATCCTGAACTTGAAAAATCTCGATTTTGCACACCGTATATGTCAGTTACTTACACTGCTAGACCCTAAGTATGATACGTCATTGAAATCAGATCTTCAGGGAGAATTCAAAAATGAAATAAAATATAGGGTGTTTCAATGAAAAAAACATAGCTTTGATGTGCTGTGACCTTACGGAACACCCTGTGTATTTCAAAGAAATTTCGAAATGTGGAGCTCGGCTATCACTTTAATTTGGATGCAAAACTTTTTTTTGTATCTCTCAAGACAACAGAGGTATCGAACTCTGGATTCTTAGTTGGCCACCCTGTACATAAGCTGAAATTTCTTCAGTCAACTCTTCACAACCTTCAGAGTTCAATGGGCTCCTGGACAGTATATCATCGATGACTACATCTCTTCCAGGTGTATACTTTATTCCATATGAATATCTCATTAATCGCATCTTAACTTGTTGAAGGCGTGGAGTTAGACTATCCAAATCTTTTTGTCCAAGGATTGACACTAACGGTTTTTGGTCCGTCTCAATACAAATTGTTTCTCCAACAATACAATTTGCAAAATTTTCGCAACCATATGCTTTAGCCACAGCCTCCTTCTCTATCTCGACATAACGTTTCTCACTTGAAGACAAGGTCCGGTAAGCATAGGCTATGGGCTTGAACACATTATCTGATTGACGCTGCACTTGAACTGCTCCTAGTCCATAGGAAGAGCTATCTACAGACAACATAGTATCCTTGGTTACATCATACAATGCTAGAACAGCTGGATTTGCTATGATCTGCTTAATCTTCTAGAAAGCATGCATTTGTACATTTTCCCAGAGTAGAGGGGCTACAGGGCTACCAGCTCAAGCCAATCAGAGGCCAGCATTTGGTTGGAGGCCACGCCCACTAAAAACCAGCGCGAAATTCAAATTATTCATACGGCGTCACGTCGCCATCGTGAATAAATAAATTAAAAAAAGCTGTCACCGCTGGGGGGGGGGGAATTGAACCAGGGACCTTTGCATTATGAGGCAGCGTATATACGCACTGTGGTATTCCGACCTCCGTGATATTTCAATTATTTTAATGCTATTCAAACGGGATATCCATCGCAGGCGCGCGCTTATCTTTGCAACGGATCCATCGAGGTACAGTGAAGCGAGAGATGCATTCCAGAGATAAGAAACTTCGAGTCGAAAATAATATCCATCGCTGGCGCGCGCTTATCTTTGCAACGGATCTATCGAGGTAGAGTAAGGCTCGAGCGCTCGGCGCTGCAACATTGTCGGACGTATGTGTTTGGATGTTAATATTGTTACATTATTGTGTGTGGCAACGCTTTCTCGCTTCATGGCGTTCGAAGATCCAGCAAAGCGAGAGATCCCGTAGAATGATAAGCGCGCGCTCGTATTGGAAACGAATACTTGGATTATTTATTTATTTTAAAGTGGGTGACGTCATGTCGTTACCTTCATGGCGTTCGAAGTTCTAGCAAAGCGAGAGATCCCTTAGAATGATAAGCGCGCGCTCGTATACCCATTCCTCAAACTGTGACTTTAATGACAATAACAAGATTGAATTTTCATATACAGGGCGTTTGAGTTGATTGAAAATTGAAAAAATATATATACAGAGTGTCCCACGGTTCGCAGTCCCATGTTTTAGCATGGAAGAAGTGTTTGAGTTGAAAGAAATATATACAGGGTGTTTGAGTTGATGAAGATTGAAAAAAAATATATATACAGGGCAGCCCATGGGGGTAAAAGAATACGAAAACGAAGATAAATAATCTATTTATTTAAGTAATCCTTTTCTACAAAAATGACATGCCTCTTGAGAAGATGGCGGTCCATCCCAGTGTGTGGTCCAATCGGGACGATTATAATGAACGAAGCATGGCAGTTTGATTTGAAGGTTAAAGTTGCTGCGATATTCTTGAGGAAGTTTGTGCCACACCCTTAATAGGTCACAGGAATCTGCATGTTCAATGATACACTCTACTGGAATATAGTGCAATTCTTGTTCGGTGAATTTTAGCAGAGTGGTAGCAGGAGATTTCAGGAACTCTAAGAGCACAGATATTTCAGATTTATAACAGAGTGTCTCAATACTGGAGAGTGGATTGCTTTCAATATCAATAGAACGTGGGAGAGTTTTAAAGAGTGAAAATTTCGCTATAATCGACACCAAGCATTGTGTGTCGAGAAATGCGGGAAATTCTTGAATAAAACTAATCTATACCACCATATGAGGAATGCCCATAGAGTGGACGCCACCAATTCGAATAACCTAGCTGATTAGCGGATGGCAGTTAATGGATTCAGAAGTCTTCAGATCACACCTATAGAAGTATTCAGAGGTATTCAGAGGTCTTCAGATCACGCATTCAGATGTCTTCAGATGTCTTCAGATGTCTTCAGAGGTCTTCAGATCACGCCTTCAGAGGTATTCAGAAGTCTTCAGAGGTATTCAGAGGTCTTCAGAGGTATTCAGATGTCTTCAGATGTATTCAAAAGTCTTCAGCTGTATATCAGACACCATAGCGTTCACATCATGGAGTCTAAACCACATTCATCAGAGCAAGCATTAGATAAATATCACTGTGCAGATTATGATAATGCTTATGGACTGAAATATGTTGACGGCAGATGGACACTTGGACATAAGAATCTACGCTTTGAGGACCAATACATAGGCGTAGATAATGTCGATTTTAAAAGTACTCTGGGTCTTTTGGAATTATTATTTTCCAAGAACCCTCGAAATTACACGCCTCTGAATCACCAGATGTATAAACAGATGCTAGAAATCAGCTCTATTCATAGAGATCGATTAGGGCGATTACGAGGACAAGCTGATAAGGAGAAATTTGATAAAATTATCAGATCCCTCTTCAAAAATAAGACCAAACCTAAACGTCCAAAGTCGAGCGTGGAGCCTGAAGCCAGTATTGGGAATGAGGAGTACAATATTTTAGATGAATGGACAGATTCGAATATCTTGGTGGATAGACTGAGATATTTAATGGAATCAGATAAAAACAACAACGAGATCGCCTTTATTCTTACTGAACTTGAAAATGTTGGTATAATATCTAAGAAATAAATGATGTCAAAATTATCCGTTTTTTATTCAACACCTGCTAGGCGAGTAGACTCACAATGACTACTCAACTTGGCATACAAAAATATATATTTAAAAACCCTGTATAATGACTGGTAGGTAGTGTGATGAAATCATAAACTTGGTTGACTTGCTGACTGTCTTTGGTCGACTGGCATTTTTACGATGATAATCACTCTAAGAGTCACAAAAATGAAAAACGAGGTAGCGACATTTCTTGCTGACCCGCCCTGTATAGCAGAAATATTTTTTAGTGTGAGATATTGAATATTAGGTCTAAGACTAAAAACCCCACTGTGCAAAAACTCATACTATTAACGTTATTTCATTGTAACCAAGATACGTTGTTACGTTGTGAATTTGGTGCTATTGACATCTTAAAGATTATCTTAGAGTCGTTATATGTCCACCAACAGTACAATATCGCAGGACGTCGCAAGAACGTTGAGTAAGAGTCGAAACTGATACGTGTCATGAAACAGCTTTGTTACAGTGAAAGTACATTCTCAAATAGTATTTGCGATAACGCATTCACGTACCATGTCTTCATTTCGGAATGTAAAAAGTACATATCCCTGGACGATTTCATAACATACCTGTTTCATTATTGTTGACTCTCTTGTAACATTACTAGGATCTTTCGAAATATACAGGGTGATACTCCAAAAATGTGCACCCTTGTAACTTGGTTATTTCTAGACCAATATTCGTGAATTCCGAAAACTAATACTGGTATAATCACATAGCTAGATTTTATCACACTGGGTTTTTCATAATATGTGAAACGCGTCCTCTCATTTCTCCCACTACAGAGAACGATAAATAGGTATAATGAAGCAAACTTGGTTCAATCATCCCAAATGTATCTGAAGAAATAAAAAATGGTAGGTATTTTTAACAACTTGAAAACAAAAGAGTTCTGGTCAATTCTTTGAAGGATCATTTATTATTGTTTTGAGCTGCCCTATCACATCTTGATGTGCGTCCCATATATTTTGAAACACCCAGTATACATTTTCTGGCTAAAAAATATACCAAATAGTTTTTGAATCCTGCGATCGGTCCAGAAATGACTAAATTCACAAGAGGGAACATTCATGTTGGATCACCCTGATATTTACTATAGTCAGCTCCATTGCTGAATACCCAGAGGAGAAAAATAAATTCAGAAATGTATTCAATCAATGTATGTAAGGTAGAAGTACAATTATTGGAAATAAATGGATATTTGATTGACTATAATTATATCCTTCCACGTATGTCACTTCAGTTAGTTCAGTTTTATGATTCTATGGGCGAATCTATTTCAAGGCTGAGGATTTCATGAAATGCACCTGAAACACCAAACAATTGTAATACACAATATCAGCATCAAATATTCATATCATCCTACCTTGATTCTGCCTCGATTAGTTCCCTTCCTGATGGTGTGTTCTTGATTCTCGAAACTTTCACCCTCCTCTTGTGGCAGTGGGTGGATTTTAGAGTGTTCTAGCCCAATGTCAGAGTTGATTTTCATGTTGTCATCATTTTTTCATACGCCTTTCAAGAATAAAGGACTTACTAATTCTTGTGTCCCCCAAATTTCTCTATTTTTGATTGAATGAAATCCCAGATACTTGGATTCTGAAATATATACCATACCTAAGTAATAAATTCACATTACCTACTATATGCATTTCACTTTTTCATACCTGAACTTCCCAGGCAAACAGCAGATGTGTATTCCATCATTTCTACTAAAGTAGGTCAGAGCAGGGTAGGTTTGTCCAGAGCTCACGCATGTTCTAGTAATGTAGGTATCCATCAGGTTCCGAGGAAACTTCATAAGTACTGACCTGTAAACAATGTAGTACTTGAAGACATTGATATATTCCAATGAAAGCTTCCGTGAATGACATGAATCAAACTATTTTGAGGGAGCCTGTTGGTCACTGATATACCTATATAGCTATTTGGTGATACATTTTTCTATATTGCGTATGACTTAACCCCAAAAATCAAATAATATTCCTGAGTTCATTTGAAACAAAGAGAGGAACAATAATAGAGGACTTGTGTGCTTGTAGTTATATTTATCACATAATTATATATTCACTGAGGAAGATACCCGACAATAAATTATGACTGAAGCCATTATGAATCAGACAACTGTGTGCTGATACATAAACAGAAAATTATGATTTTGGTAATTCAACTCACCTATCTCACCATGTTTTCCAAAAAACGCACTTCCACTTGATTTTCTTGACTATTAGTTGCTATTAGTCTACCTCAAAAGTCAAAATTCACACTTTATTGTGAGACACATCAAACACAACACAACACAAACCACGCCGCCCGTCATAACCACGACAGCATCATCTCTCAAAATGGCGAATATTAGCAAAATAGCACAAAGTGAGAAAGATACGTGTCTGATTCGAATCAAGTTCGTGATAATAATCCCACGGAAAATGATAAAAGTACGTCACATAAAATGTTCTGTGGATGAAATAAGAATACTTTGGAGAAGGCGTTGGAATATTGACTCAAATAAGATCACATAGACGTGCATTGGTCAGTTTACTGTTACGAAACAGCGATGTGTATCTGGGGATGTAGCAGAGTCAGCCCAAATAAGAGACGAATTAAAACGTCCCAGAAATATGTTATTATCACTTATAAAAGATGTAATCTCAAAAAGGTCACCAAAGGTACAAGAAATTAACGTTACCAAACACCCCCGGGATGTTCCTTGCTCAGTGGGACAGCTCTTGTTTCAGCTTGAACAGCTGTTTTTTGTGTGATTTCGATAGTTCCTTGTATCTCATATGGAACGATAAGAGAATCAATAATAATAGGATTATTTCCTTTATTATCCGTTAATTTTAGTCTATAACTCAGCTGATTTAATCATCTTTCTAGGCTTTGAAAGAATATGATTTTCTGTATACGCCAAATATAGAACAACCAAGATAACGGCATCCTGTTTGAACGCTCCAACTTGAACAGCTGTTTGATTTCGGTAGTTCGTTGATTTCGTGAAAAGACGATAAGAGAACCCGTGTATGTCTTTTATACCAACTCGTTAATTGTTGTCTATAGCTCATCTATTGTAAGAGTATCAGATTTTGAAATATTCGGCGGATTCAGTGGCAGATAAAATGCATAACAATGCTTGAATATAATATGCACACATGAAGATAAGCCTCTCAATGTATAGGGTGAATCAGTCAGTATAGTCGGACAGTGGACTGAGTTTTACAAAAGAATCATATTATGTGATGCATGAAAGAAATGCTCAATAGATCATATTATCAATAAGCCAAAAAGAAGCAACAAGTTGTGTTCTTCTTTGCCAGTAGTCGGACACTTGTCTTTTATCGTGCAGAGTGAATGAAAGCACTCAAGTATGCTGCATAAGTTAAATCATACGAGCATTCTGTGTGAGTTATATACTACGCGTTTTCTATGACTACAGCAAAACTCTTCAGCTTGCTGATTTTCTCACAACTAATAGTCTGTCATTTCATGAAATTCGATATTGGAACATGGTGTATGTTTATGTGGCAATTTTTGTAGAAAAATCAATTTATATCATAGGTACTTAACTAGAATACATTGGGCTGATAATTGAATAGGGTGTTCTCCTAGGAAAAAACACCTAAAATTCAATCAAAACTGTATTCGTACTTATTCCTATACCAAAGCCGGCGGCTAATTTCATCGATAACAAATTGGAATGATTATACTAAATATTCCTCAATAAGATTACCAAAGAACCTGCTTAACTTCATGAACCATGTAATAAACGACAAAATTTAAATATATCTCTTCAGCATATTCATTGCTGAATTTATTTGTTATACCAGCCGATAGATGGCGGTACAACTACGTTGCTAAGAGTTACTAACAGCCGTCGGCCGATCGCCAACAAATAAATATGAGCCTCAAACAACTGTTATCATCTTCCATTGGTTATTGCACTGCACCGAACTTATATATTTTCGGATTCGAATTGTTACCTTATATCTGCAAATAGGTCGGTCATTCTCAGGATTTCAGAATGAAAATAATTCATACCGTGTCATCCATCACTGTCATCAAATAAAAAACATCCTAAAAGTTTCTTCAAGATGTTCCATATCAAGTACCATGAATGTCTCTGGTACATCCCGTATCATCCCACAAACATTCTGATGGGATGTTTATAAGACATCGCAAATGCTGACAAGAATGTCCCAAGGAAAATAGGGATTTTCCAGAGTTGTTTCTATCATCCCATATGGATGGTTCTACGACGTCTTACTGATGTTATTGTGTTATTAGGGCATGCGCATGGTGAGCGATGCCACACTCACTAATTCTTAGAAAACATCTGAACAAAACGACTAAGTTCATCATAGGAAGTGTTTCCAAGATCTCCAAATGCGAAATCTCTGAAATTTTCTGTGTATCATTGGGATGGGTAGTGAGTGTAAGAGAGAGTGAGAAGGTAAAAAAGTGAGAAGAAGAGAGAGAGAGAGAGAGAGAGATTGGATGGATATCAGTTGAAGGTATGGATGTAAAAAACAGTTGTATCATGTCTTCTGACGAATACAGACGTGCACTAGAAGAATTTGGGTTGAAAGTTAGAAAGCTCAGTGCAGACATCCAATTGTATGAGCAGAAAGTTTGTTTGTTCAAAGATTTCGAGCAATTGAGTGTTTGGGACAAGGTGTTCACAGAACCGAGACGCACAGCTGCACCTACATCGAGAAGAATCCAACCAACACAGCTAGAGATGGCGATACTGAAAGCAAGCTTCATTCTATTGACAGCTCTGAGCAACAACGTCTTTTACACAAACATACCGTACAATACGAGGAATGCAGCCGTATGTTTTGATGTGAATCGTACACAACAGTGTGATTGGAAGCTGATGAGTAGAATGTATGCCAATGATAACAAACTACCTGTATATTCAATCGACATGCCTCGAGTCAATGGGACCACCATCGACTACAAATTGAAATTATCGTTTTCTGATGGCAGTGACGGTGAAACTGGGGACTGGCAGACATTTACATTGAAGAAATCCCCCGCAAAATTAGATGATGATCAAGATTCGGTCAATATCATTGCAATTTTGACACTTTGTTGTACACTAATATGTTCACTCATTTTAATCTCACATGTTATTTTCATTATACTGAGAAATAAGGGATGTGATGAATAAAAACTATGAAACTATTATAAAGTTTTTTATTTTGGCAATAAATTACATAACCAATTATATAAAGTATCGACATTGTGGAGACTGCACTGGAACCTTCCTCCATGGAAATGATGCATGCAAGGTGGAATGGATTGTTGAAACGTTATTGGTTGCCACCAAGAATTGTCAAAATCTTCTAAATTCACAATGTGATTGGTCATCTCCAACTCTGCACATTTTCGCTGCAAGAACTGAATCTTTTGGTGTCCTCTAACGTAGATGATATTTGTTTGCTGCAGGTTATCTCGTAGTATTTGATCCAACTCATTTAAATCCACATAACCACTGGAATATTTTAAACCATGAACGTAACGCTCCACATGATTTGCCATCTTTTTATCTTCTCTGCTCAAACTCGAAAATTCTACAGATGGCTTGAATAGAAAATGACTCGTCTTTTTGCCAATGCGAATGGTCATTTCCTTTGGAATGAATTCGCCATCAACCATGAACCCTTGAATGTCAACCAGTGCGATCTCCATGACTCTTCGGAGCAAACTGACGTCTGACTGATGCAGCAACACCCACCTAGGAAATATTTCGAACAATTTCGCTGAGTGGGAGATGTTCCATGATTTGATCGTGAATGATGATGCAATAGGCTTTGGTGTCGGGAGGGAAGCCTGTAGTCGCTTCAATGTCCAACTTTATGTCAACTGTGGACGACTTTAGACCCAGATGGCGCCTCGAGCAATCGATAACAAACATTGGTCGGGATTTGAATTCGGCAAAGTTTACTAGAGAGCGCTTTTCTTGACAGTTATGGTAGCTCTTGTTGAACTCTGTATAGTTGAAGTGAGCGTCAGCATATTGGTCTCGGGAAAAGTCCAATAGCATTCGTTCTTGCGGATAATAGTCGCTATTCAGAGCCAATCGTATGGATTTGATGTTGGCATTATCGAACAAGGTGACGTCTTCATGCAAATTATCGGCTTTTTTCGTTTGGAAAAATACTATAACATATCTTGGACTGTCCAATGCAGAACATGTCTTGACGGACCAGATTTCTATGGTAGATCCTTGTGTGAGTGCTGGTAGCTCGTGCAATTCCCATCGGCGAAACGGTATCATCATAGACTCATCTGCTTTGATACGTGTCAACAACTGCAACTTTATGTCATCGTTGGGTGTGAGATGTGGCACTTTCAAATTAATGCTTTCTATCGTTATTTTAGCAATACTTTGAGTCTGAGGAGATCCTGGCAAAGCAGTATTCGCTCTCTCGACAACCTTCACACTGTTGGCATCATTGCGAGCTCTCACTAAACGGATTGACTGCTTGCCCCACGTTGCCACTTGATGATCATTGAAGATGGAAAACAAATGTTTCAGTGGAATGTTCATGCTAAACGTACCATCGGTGTTGAGGATCGGAGCATTGGGATAGTTCCAGCCTGCTATGGCTAGATGACGTGAGTCTTCAGGCGTATAACACAAGTATCCTCGCACAGTACTCGTTATTCCAGGATATCTGACAGTGTCCAATTCTTTATTACATAATTCATAGGTGCAGGAATCAAAGAGATAAGCTCCAGCATTGTGGGTTAATGTACCAGTACCACCACCGGTCACCTTCAATTTACCCTTGATGGTAATGATGCCTTCAAACATGGCCAACCACGAATCTGCTTGATTAACCGTTATATCGATGACATCATTGTTCTCGAATGATTTCACATATGGATAATAGGTACGCCATTCCACTTTAGTGATGCTTTCGTCGAATCTGGGTTTGCGGAAAACGTCGAACACGGGTGCTAACAACATTGTAGTCTTTGAGTGATTTCAGAAACAGGACACTGGATAATGTCAATGTTTTTCTGTTGCTGCTCTTCGAAGACACGACTGCTTTGGTGTACGGTGTCGAGAGAACTGGTGCCGATGATGTTGCTGATGATGGTATATTATCTGATTTATAGGAGTAATCAAACACTAGTACCATCTTGCGAGTTTCTTCAATTCCAATCTTATGATGATTTCTTCACCTCTAAAATTCACCTGCCTGAAATCTTGGTCTAGAATCTGGAGTGTAATGTTGGGCAATTCCCGCCTGCTGACTATAGGTAGATAGATTAGATTTCTGGGAGTCTCGTCTATGGCGTAACCAGGATCGACTGCAACTGCAAACTCGTAGATCGTATGTGATGGTCTGTCGTTGTAGAGAGCTCCAGCAGTAACGTTGCTATCAATGTGAATGGTTCTCACTTTGGTTATGCTGACCGGCAAATCGGAAGTGTGGACTTGTTGTGCGTTCAACAATCTATTTGAAAATCCCAAGACTTGAGCTATGCTATCCTTCGGGCGAAAATCAATGGCAAACTGTTTGCTCGAAATCTCACACTTTAGTGTATTATTGTTGGGCTTCAACGAGAATATATCATCAACGTCCTTTGCACTTGAGATCCCCAATTCTTTGCGTATGAATGTCTCAATGTCCACAATGTCGTATGAACCTTCGGGAATATCGATGATCTTTCCCGCCTTGGTCTTATCTTGCAGATAAAACTTTGATCCTTTGTCGATATTCGGTATACTGTTGTATGAATGGAATCCCAACAATGCTAGTCCGTAATCAGAGTCTGGATCGAGTTGAAGTGGTGTCAAAAAGTCTATGGAGAGCGTAGATGTACGACCTTTCAACGTCACAATCAGAGACATGACTGATGCACAATGACCGAGTTACTTGGTCTCATTAAAAAGGAATTCTAAACATAGACGTCCACAATTACTTTGATTGAAATTTTGGTATTGATTGTTATTGTACAAGATTTTCGTGCTGGCACCCAAATATTGCGCCAATTCTCTGGGCGGTTTCAGATTGCCATAACTATCGAAATATAAGGCTTTTTTATCATTTTTTATGTAAGCCACCCAATGAGTGCCCGCATGATTGGAGGTATCCAAATTCAATACAGCACACTCGCGATGCCATGGACCGGTGGTAGGTAGAGTGTCCCGCATAAAAACACCTCGAAAATACGGTATTTTCAGCTGTTTAGCATACTTTATCACATCTTTATCGTACATTGATTTATTGGGTAGCTTGTCTAGAAGTTTTTTGAGTTTTTTGATTGTTTCTTCAAGTACAGTCCGAATCCTCTCGATGTTTTGCGTAGAAATAGGCCGGAACCCTGCTTGCCGATAGCCTCCATTGCTTTATTATGTCTTTGATCTTCTTCGAGCTTTTTCTTTGCATTTTTCGCATCAATGACTGTCTTTGCGACTGCTCCGGCTCCTCCAGCTAGAGATCCTAGGGCTCCCAAGGCGGCAAAGATTGGTATCAATGGTAGTATACCGCCACTGTGTGGAAGAGGTATGATTCTTGGTACTCTGATTCTTTTTTTACCGCCAGCCCTCTTGATTGCCATTCTGGCTGCACGGAGTGCTTCCAATGCAGATTTATTCAGACCACTTCCTGATGTTGTACTACCACCACCATCTGACTTTGATAGTACATTTTTTATGAATTTGATAATGTTGGATAGGGATTGCTGTGATACAAGACCCATGCCAAGTTTTCGTTTGACCTTCATTCCGGTGGTGACAAGCCAAGCAGCAGCCTTCTCTTTGAATTTAGCGTTCTTCGACTTGACTCTCTCCCACGCTCTATTTTCCAATATCCAATCAGCTTTGTGCCTGTCTTCTATTGAGGAATTTTGTGAATAGGCGATATCGTGTTCTCGACACGCGTCGTCCAACGGATTGATACCGGTGTCTCCTCTTGCAAGTCTTTTATCGAGTTTGGTACCTGGACCACAAAATCTGTAGCCTGGAATGTGTAATTCGATGGGAAGTTTATCGATCAGAGAATTAAGCACACCCTCTCCGTGGTAGAGCAACATGAAGACTGATGTGTAGGAAGTTCGACAACTCTGCATATACCTAATGAAATGAAAAATATATCATCACATGATGAAGATCATTCAACAAGAACGGATGTTACCCATTGTGAATTTGGATGAAATTTTGTCAACCAAACCACCAGTAAATAGTAAACATGGGAAACTGCTTCCCCATTCGTTCAGAGCAATCTTCTGCGGACCAAGCGGATGTGGAAAGACCAATGCGATGCTTTCCCTGCTGTTCAATCCAAATGGCGCGAAATTCGAGAACGTTTACGTGTATTCAAAGTCGTTGTACCAACCGAAATATCAATTGCTGCAACAAGTGTTGGATTCAGTGAAAGGTGTTGGGTATTTTCCCTTTAAAGAAAATGATGATGTCATTAGTCCATCAGAAGCGAAAAATAATTCGATATTCATTTTTGATGATGTATCATGCGACAAGCAGCAAAAAATTCGAGAATATTTTTCAATGTGTAGACACAAGGATATTGACGTAGCATACCTATGCCAGACTTTTTCTAAGATACCGAAGCAGCTGGTGCGAGACAACAGTAACCTGTTGGTGTTATTTCGACAGGATGAAATGAATTTGAAGCATGTGTTCGACGAGCATGTCTCACCAGACATGTCATTCGATCAATTTAAAGCATTGTGCTCAGAGTGTTGGAATTCCAACCAATATGGTGCGATGGTGATTGCAAAAACTTTCGATATGAATGCTGGCAGATATAGAAATGGTTTCGATAAGTTCATAAGACTGTAATCTCTGGACCATTCATCAAGATGACGTCAACCAAGATGCATGATGATGTTGCTGATGCGCTGCGCAAGAAAAAAATCAACGAACTATCGAAATCAATCAGAAGAAAATATTTAGCTCTGAAATTAGGCAAGTCTGAGGATGATGATGCGTTACAGAAAATATTCCAACCACTGACATCACCTTTGAAACAAATTGCCTCCGCGTCCAAGGTCATAGAAGAAAAACTCGATGGAACACTTTCAAACATCAAGCGAAGCAGAGCAAAGTCGTTGGGGTTGAAGAAGGAGAAGAAGGAGGAAGAGGATGGGGAGGTTGAGAGGGAGCAATCGGATTTGAATCAAACTAATTTCATACCTATGATGGATGTGGCTGATAATGCTGGGCATACTGAAGATGATGATGAGGATGGTTATGACGATGCTGATGATGAACTTTTTGTAGATAGTGAAAATATCTCACCGGCTGCAATACATGATTACGTTGATCAGTATCCTGCGATGGCTCAAAAATATCTGACTGAATACTGGACAAATGATGAAAATATCGATACGGTTTATGGTCCCAAATATGATCCAGTAACATCGAAATGGTCCCTCAACGGAAAAGAAATGAATTTCCATCGAAGAACTGGAGATATACTTCTCGATGGCTTTCGGTTCCGTGGCACCCCAGGCCTCTATCAATTACTCTTCTATAATGATCCATCCTTTGCCAAAGATGATACGAACCCATACAAGCAAATACTCTTGCTCACCAAAGCTCATCTGAATTCTGCAGGACGTATGAAGTCCTCCTCTAGACTCAAATACGTAGAAATTATTCGTCCAATGTTCAGATCCAATTCCAGTGGTCGTGGTTTGAAGTTGACAGACAACACAGCACCTATCGAATACATGTATTGGGATGATCCAAACGAATTGGTAGATAGATTGAAATTGCTCATTGCATCACAGCAAGCCGGAAATACATCAAACGATAACGAGATTGTTGCCATCTTGAACGAATTAGAAGAGGCAGGCATAATAAAACATGTGTGACGATTCAGTGACATTTCCGTGTTCCGTGATACTTCCGTGACACTTCCTTGACACTTCCGTGACAGTTCCGTGACAGTTCCGTGACACTTCCTTGACACTTCCGTGACACTTCCGTGACACTTCCTTGACAGTTCCGTGACACTTTCATGGCATGTCTATGAGTGACGGGGCTAATTGGCGAGGCAAAGTGCCGACCATTATCGATAACGTACAATACTTTAGTCATTAGCATAATGAGCCTCGACAAATTCGGACGTGGTTCGTTTCCACGCTCAGCTCAGATGGTGACAGTCAGATCTGGATTTTCACATACTCCAACCGGTGATATTGATGTTGGTCATTTGAAGATGTGTAACGTAAAACTGCCAACAGATGCCTCTGATGTTGCAAACAAACAATATGTGGATGAAGTTATATCGCAAATAAAGTTAGATTTCAAGATTGCTTTCGATAATTACGGTGAAAAAATCCGAAATTACCTTGCTGGCTTCAGCAACGAAATAATCGAAGAAAGGAAGAGAGTGGATGTACATGATCTGAAACTGGCAACGTTCAATACAAACTTTGTTCAGTTGTCTGGCATAGTGCACAAGATCAACATACATGTGGAGCAGCTTCGCAACAACTCTCTACCAAAACTCGAAAGCGACATCGACTTGAATGTGAAAAATATTCTAGAACTTGTCGATAAGATTGACAACACTGTGAAGAGTTTGCACGATTTGAAGGCTGAGCAACAACACAGCCGTGATAAAGAACGCCAGCTTGCTAATGTCATTGATCAAATGAAAAAAGATCTGGCCAAGATTGCCATCACTCCAAAATCTACGACAGCACCACCGTCACCAAAAAGGAAGCCTCCTGTGTGAAACCCATCATATAAACTCCTAATCCAACGAAGTCAATATGTCACATTCTAAAGAAAAAATCCAACTCGTCAATGAATTACATAGACCTGCTAGGAAAAAATTTCCAAGGCGTCGCATTATCATCAAAGGTTTGGATGACTTATGGCAAATGGATCTAGCCGAAATGCGACCTTATGCCTCTGTTAATAAGGATCACAAGCTGATAATGGTTGTGATTGATTGTTTTTCCAAGTACCTATGGACTAGACCACTAAAATCAAAAACTGGTGCTGAAATCGCTCGTGCATTTGCTGATATTCTATCGCATGCCAACAACAGAATTCCCAAGAATTTGCAAACCGATCAAGGTACCGAATTCTACAACGAAAAGTTTCAAAGTCTGATGAAAAAGTTCTCCATCAACCATTATCATACGTACACCATAATGAAGGCAGCCATTGCTGAACGTGTTATACGGACATTGAAGGAAAAACTATACAAGTACTTTAGTTTGAATGGCTCATATCGTTGGATAGATGTCCTGCCTGAAATCACGAAAAATTATAATAACACGAAACATACGACAATAAGATGCAAGCCCAGTGACGTCACCAAAGCCAACGAACAAGATATTTTAAAATCCACGTACAATCACATCAAAATTGCTGGAACCAGAAAATTCGACGTTGGTGACATTGTGAGAATAAGCAAAGCCAAACATGTTTTTGAAAAGAATTATACACCAAATTGGACTACTGAACTATTTAAAATCGTAAAAGTTCGTATTACGAAACCTACTACATACATCTTGGAAGATTTGCGTGGTACACCAATCAAAGGTGCCTTTTATCCTGAAGAATTGCAAAAAACTGAAAATTCCGATGTTTACCTAGTGGAAAAAGTTTTAAGGAAGAGGGGTAAAAAGGTGTTTGTCAAATGGCTAGGATTCGATGATACACACAACAGCTGGATTGATTCCACCAACAAGTTATAATGTAATCATATGGAAAACTAGCACAAATTCAATGGATGTGAGGGGCCTTTCACGTCGATCGCTGACAAATAACAACCATTATCGGATGTTGTGACGTGTTGGCAGTGGTGGTATAAATAATGAGGACTGAAACTTTCAACACATCAGTTCGAGAACAATGAGTGAAGACTCTGGTTATTCATCTAGTGAAGTGCTTTCCGAAAACGGTAGTACTAGTTCATTGGCAATGATGGGTTATTATGGTGACGTTGATACATATTTGGACATGATTGAGCAAGCAGCGAAAGCCGAATCGTACCTCCTGCTGACTTCATCGTTCCAGTTGTCCACCTACATGATTCAGTGCGGACTTAGTCCAGCTAGACAGTTTAGTCCGAGCATCATCCTGAAGAAACCCTTCCATCCAGCGAAAATTTCGTTCTCCACATATGAATGGGCCACCTTCATCGATTCGCTGTATAAGGTACAACAAGACTTTTTTGAAGCACCCCTGCCCTGTTTCATTGATGAATATGATCCTGCCGTTACCACCTGCGGAGACTATATCACCATAACCAAATTCGTTTGCGATGGTGTCAAAATGTTGTCACTCACCAAATACCACATTACATTCGAATTGGTGGAAGAGGATGTTGCAGACATTTTGAGGGCTGAAACGTGTGTTGTTTCACATCGAGTTGCGCTAATAAACAAATTGGACTTTTCCATGTATTATCAGAACATTTTGAATACTATGGCCGATTGGATTAGAAATAGCCTGACTGATTTGGGTGCGGAAGAGCTTATATCTGGATTTTGTGATGTTTGTGATAGCATGTCTAGTAACGCTCTCAGAGAATATCTATATTATTGTAAAAATGAGGTTATGTCTGATTTGAATAAAATGTTATGAAAAATGTGACTAGTTTTTTTCATTTCATCAGTCTACATCTTGACGCGAGACTAGTAGCATCTGAAATATTTTAGCTCTGCTCGAAAAATCATGAAGTCTGAAATAGCTGTGCTATTGGAGTTTATAAAATCTCCCGCTTTCACTGAACAAGAATTGCAGTTCATTCCAGTAGAATGTCTCATTGAATATGCAGATCCTTATGGGCTATTAGGGGTGTGGCACAAACTTCCTCAAGAATATCGCAGCAACTTTAACCTACAAATCAAACTGCCATGCTTCGTTCATTATAATCGTCCCGATTGGACCACACACTGGGATGGACCGCCATCTTCTCAAGAGGCATGCCATTTTTGTAGAAAAGGATTACTTAAATAAAATAATTCATTATAATATATAGCTGTTTTCGTATCCTTCCACTCCCCACATACATCATATTGCAAACACCATCTGTCATTATCAAAAGTCATCCGTAGAAAGGGCAAACAGCTCTTTGTCCAGTGGTTGGGTTTCGATTCATCACATATTTCTTGGATAAATGAAAATGGATTTTGCATATAGGCATATTGGCATTTCCGAATTGTCCATAAAAAATCCTATTTTGAGAGTACCCACACACGTGATCATTTCACCAGAAGAAAAAAAACAACAGCATGACGTCACCCACTATAAAATGAATAATTAATTCAAGTATTTGTTTCCAATACGAGCGCGCGCGCTTATCATTCTAAGGGATCTCTCGCTTTGCTGGATCTTCGAACGCCATGAAGCGAGACAGCGTTGCCACACACAATAATGTAACAATATTAACATCCAAACACATACGTCCGACAACGTTGCAGCGCCGAGCGCTCGAGCCTTCTCTCTTATCTTTGAAACGGATCTGTAGCATTGGTGTGACGAAACAGCAGCGAGGAGACGACCACCGATGCGCGCATTCATTTATTTTCAACTCGAAGTTTCTTATCTCTGGAATGCATCTCTCGCTTCACACTACCTCGATAGATCCGTTGCAAAGATAAGCGCGCGCCAGCGATGGATATTATTTTCGACTCGAAGTTTCTTATCTCTGGAATGCATCTCTCGCTTCGCTCTACCTCGATGGATCCGTTGCAAAGATAAGCGCGCGCCTGCGATGGATATTATTTTCGACTCGAAGTTTCTTATCTCTGGAATGCATCTCTCGCTTCACTCTACCTCGATGGATCCGTTGCAAAGATAAGCGCGCGCCTGCGATGGATATCCCGTTTGAATAGCATTAAAATAATTGAAATATCACGGAGGTCGGAATACCACAGTGCGTATATACGCTGCCTCATAATGCAAAGGTCCCTGGTTCAATTCCCCCCCCCCCCCCCAGCGGTGACAGCTTTTTTTAATTTATTTATTCACGATGGCGACGTGACGCCGTATGAATAATTTGAATTTCGCGCTGGTTTTTAGTGGGCGTGGCCTCCAACCAAATGCTGGCCTCTGATTGGCTTGAGCTGGTAGCCCTGTAGCCCCTCTACTTCCCAGCACCATCCCTTGTCGGTATACGCAAGAGCTCATAGAGTGGTTGAGCCTACGTTGACAAATTTGGTACAAATTTACCAATGAAATTTACCGTTACAAGGATCCTTCTGAGTCCAGTTATACTGTTGTAGGATCAGGTAAATTGATGAATGATTGAATCTTCTTCCGGTCTGGAACTACCTCTTCTGTGGAAACTACATGGCCAAGTATGTTGATAGAAGTTTTTCTGAATTCACATTTTCCTGTATTCAATGTCCAGCCAGCATTTCATAATTTTGTTAGCACCGCAGTTTCAAGTGCTCATCATGTTCCATCAGGTTTTTGCCATAGATTATGACATCATCGAAATGGCATATAACCCCATCTAAACCTTGGAGCAACTGGCTTATTTGTTTTTGAAAAACCTCTGGTGCGGAGGAGAGCCAAAAGGTATTCTTCTGAACATAATCAACCTCCCAAGTGGTGTAATAAAGGTAGTTAGACACATACTTACCTGGGTTATCGGAATTTGCCAGGTTTCATTATTGGCATCAATTTTTCTGAAAATCTTTGCTCCTTCCATTCGACCAAGAGTACTATCCACATCTGGGATTGGAAAAAACTCCCTCTCCACATTTTTATTAAGTTGGGTTAGGTCAACACACAACCGAATTCGACCATTTGACTTTGGAACGATCACAACAGGTGCACACCAATCCGTTGGTTCACTAACTGGTTGAATTACACCTTTGGAACACAGGTTATCAAGTTCTTGTTTCAAAATTTTCTTCAGAGGTAGGGGCACACGTCTTGGAACATACAGTGGATAAGGTACTGCATCAGATTTTAATCTTACGTGATTTTACAGGAAAAAATTTGGAACCGGCAACGCTGTTTCGTACTACAGACAATTTTGCCACTTGACGTTGATGCGTTTCTTGATGCAATTCTCTGCTCTGACTTGCTTGAGTCTCGGCCTGTTTTGCCGCTATAATGCAGTCGTGAAGGTTCAAAGTAGCTTGAAGTTGAAGGCGTTCGCTTGTTTTCGTATCCAACATACCAACAACTATACGATCTCGAATGAGTTCTTCCTTGAGCTGATGGTATTCGCAATTCTCAGCTAGAGAATGCAAACTCGTGATGAAATTCTCGATGGGTTCTCCAGGTTTTTGCACACGAGAGTTGAATCTGAACCTCTCGAAAATCACGTTCCTTCGGGGAATGAAGTGATTTTCAAAGCACTGCAGCGTGTCATTGTATGTAGTTGGAGGAGGTCGAAATTGAACTAATATTTCTTCAGACTCCTCGCCCATGATGTACACTAATATATCGATCTTTTCTTGATCAGACTTTTTGTCTTGCCCCGACACAGACATATAGCGTTCAAATCGTTTACGCCACTGAGGCCATGCATTTGGCGACGAAAAACATAGTTTCTCTGGCGGATTCACACTAATCGGAATGTTCACCACTGCCGGTAAAACTCCCGAAGAACTTTTGGTGCTGGATCAGGCATTTTAATTCTTGGTCACTTTCGTATGATTTCAACAAAAGTTCTCGATTCACGAACGATAATCGCAGATCGCGGGTGAACCTATACGAACGTAGGCCACTCTTCTTTCCCTCCACGGGAGACAACCGTCACTGTTGCTATGCTATCGTTTGATCACGATTTCCGCTGTATTTACTGAACATATCTCCCGAACAACACTACAACTGCTGCCACCATGTTCTGTTATCTAGTTTAGGGTTCTCTAATGATGTTCTAGGAGATAGTTTATACATTTAATGAGGATAGAATAATACAGACATTCATAGTCGACGACCATGATAGATTGATAGAGTGAAGTCATATACGTATTAATAAACAATACGGATCATAACGGGTGCCAGGATGAAGCCAAAAATATGAAACAAATGAATATCCATAAGGATTTGGTGGCATGATACGCATGCGCCATGCGCTATTATAGTAGTCATCAAAGACATGCGTTTCGGTGGACAATGACGTTTACTAGCCTTTCAATCAAAGCAGTATGTGTCTGATCGTTTCAAAACTTTTCCTTATGGATAGTCATTTGTCTTCAGAAATCGGCTTCATGTTTCGCTATGGAGACAGATAGGGATTATCCGTATTGATTATTAATACGTATATGAGTGAAGTTCCCTTGACATGACTGACAGTCGACAGCTACATTTCAGCACAGGGTTGCCAGACTTAGCAACTATATACAGGTAGTAAGTTATTACAGAACAGGGATAAGGCTGTTTTGTATTCCCACTGTCCACTGAAGAGTTGTGAAATTTTTTTATATGGATCAATAATGTTAATTATTATCAACTTCAAACAAGTGTTGAACAAGTCACAGCTTTCCAGAAGCATGATAACTTAAGAATGTTAGCCTGGCACCAGACACAACATAAAATGGTTCATTGACTGTATCTTGTCTTTCACAGTAGCTTGTGCCATCAATACTCCTGCAACATTCAACTGATTTTCACCAGTTCCAGAAATTGCTGTCTCTGCACATGATAGTCCATGGCTTTTGAACCTCTTAATATACACGGTCTCAGGAAGAACACACATCTGCACCTGTATCCACTTGACTGATAAACACTGGTCCCAAATGTTCACATCTGTTTGACTGTTTGCCACAATCCCTTGTTTTTGTTGGATGCTACTTCACCAACAAATGTATCTGTCTCATCAATCGGATCATTATGCACTACACCAACTCGTTTTGTCTGACCATAGGACAAACCCGAGCATAGTGTCATTTGATTTGGCATTATCCACAAATTGCATATATTGCAAATTGCAATAAGTGGTTCAGGAACGCGTGAGAATCTGCAGACCGGTTTTGAGCTGTTGGCTCTCATCAGTACAAGGCTATCCCAGACCGCTATCTGATGCGAACCTGACCCAACGTAAACGCATCTCAGCATTTATACCCCACGAGGCGAACTCAACCAACAGCCACTTTCATTTCACCTGAAATGGGATCTTGTTTTGGAGTGTTTCTTTCCTTGCCAGGTGGCGTTCGGCGTTAAGAATCGCACAAAGTTATTTTATTTGCTTTACTCAGCAAGGCTCTGTTAGAATATATTTGTATAGGTATACGTATCAAGGTATCAAGGCTTCGAGCTTAGATTTTTCGAAACTCCTTCTACATCAGGTATTTAAAGAGCATTTAGTAGCAAATTATGTTCACTTTGCTCGAACAGCGTTTACGAGCAGATGCCCATCCAAAGAGCATGACTAGAGACTTCGGTGGATTGATTGTTAGACAATATTTGGTGGATAAAAACATCAGAGAGTTCAAGTCGTCATTCAGTCGTTCCTGTTCTAGGTCAAAAGATCTCTCATCAAATTCTGAATAAATTTGAGTGTCATCAACGTAGTTACATTCGAATGAAATATGTTGAAGACATTCAGGAATCTGTGCATGAAGTGTATAAGATAATCAAAAATATTTTCCTGGTATGCGCCCTATGAGACAGATGGAGTCTGCAAAATAACAGAATCCTAATTCAACTGATAACATATGACCTATAGAAGATGGGGGGTGAGATGCAGGACCCTGTATAATTTGGAATTTTTCTTGATTTTACATAATTATAAAGACTTGAAGTACATTCCATTTTCCTTTTATTTACTGAACTAATTCAAGCATAGGTAAACTTATACAAAAAACTGAACTCTTAATTCAAGAATTCCCAATATCTAATGGGCAATTCCGCATAATAGAAATAACTACAGGAATAATATAATATGACCAAACAATAATCTACGAACATTTGAAGTGAATAGTAATAATATAAAAATGTAGGTACCTACCTAACATGCTAGGTGTTTCATTAATTTGAAAACTTACAAAAGGTATACCTCCTCGTGCACAAAAAAGCTATGAAATTTGCTTGCAACCATTTATAGGGTATCAGGGGGGAACTCGCATATTATGATTCATGGAAGAACTCAACCCCATAAGCCACAGCAAAAATGAAAAATTTGAATAGCAAACCCCTACTTGTAATACATCATTGAATAGTTTGTGAAAAATTCTTTTCAGTGATATAGCTTTCACATTATACAAGGTGGTTCTCAATTTCATTAGGATCGTTTCAAACTGTTGGTCCAATCTGTGTAAAGTAAAATTATTATATTTTTTTATATTCGTCCATGTATCCCTATTATGAACATATATGTGTTTTGGGGTAATAAAGATAATCAATCGAAGAAATTCAAGTTATCCGAAAGCATTTTACACATGAAATTCAAAAAAGAATCACTATATATAGTATACGAGAAACTATTTCAATGATTTTAGTTTGGGTGGAGAGCCCATTGTTGTAAGTTTTCAAACTGAAACTCCGCAATATATAATTGATTGTAATTCGCGAAAGGAAATGAGCATGCGCCACCTAGCAGTATTTTTGAAAGCTGTCAAAGCAACCTCATTTGGTTTTTGTTGTGCTCATTGGTCACATTCATTAAAACAACCCGCTCAGAAGTATTCAAGTTATTGTCGTTAGGTGTGACGACATGTTATTTTCTATCGCGAACTATTACATTGAATACGAACCGATTCATAAAAATACGATTCGAAAATTATAACTCGATCAAAAACGTTCCCCTCTCCAAGTCAATTTCTTGCGATCTGACTGCCTAACAGTCATTCGTCCATGTCTCATAATCATTTCAGGGGAAAGTAATTGTCTTTCCAATTCAAAAATGCATAATTCAGATTTCATCAAACAACATCAACTAGGCTAGGTAAACAAATACTTTCGATGTGTTTTCTAGATCTTTTGAAACTGAACAATCAAATAGGGTCTCAAACAGACTTCAACAGTAATTTCCTCATCCCTTGGATGACTTGATCAATAAAAAAATATTAAGGTAAAAGGTAAACACCTCTGTGAACACACATTTGAATTAACTTCATAACAATAATTTTTTGTTAACATATTCTGCAGACAATAGCGTATATACCGGGTGTCCCTCGACGATTGAGAGAGGGAATGTCTCGGAAATCGAGAGTAGTAGAAAATTGTAATTTTGGGGTTTAATATTAAAACAATTGATGCAACTTTTTCTGATATTTTTTTACCCAATGAGCTTCTTGTTTTGGCCACCTGACATCAGATTCAGAATTTTGAATGGGATAATCTGTATATTTTGGTATTTCTTCTAAGTTCCTCCCGATAAAATGATTTCAACAAACTATCACACTTGTGGTCTTAAACGATTCTTTTATGAACTACAAGTACTTCAATATCCTCTGCCCTAAAGTTTTTTGACTACGTTCTTTTAATAAAATATGAATGATTAGTTTCAATCATGACAAAAAATATAGGACTGTCCAAATGTACAGGGTGACCCTAAACTTGAATAATTCAGCAATTGCTCCTTGGGTGAAAAAATATCAGAAAAAGCTGCAGCGATTGCTCAAATTCACAACCCCAAAATTACAATTTTCTACTACTCTCGAGTACCCCGTATAATTGATAAACCTTCCATCAAGAATTCTGAGAATTTAATTAGTTTTTGTTCGACGCAAAGGTCTGCATACACAAAAATATTGGAATAGAATTATAAATTTCAAGTGTTTACCTTCTTTTGTCACTCTAGTATATTATAATAATTAAGTATCTTTGGAAATTTGAGTACACCAAATTCGTTCAGTTGGATGCGTATTAAGATATGAACCAATCAAGAGTTGAGCCTAATTTTGACGCACATCACTATTCATTCACAACTTTTTTTTCAATAATATAGTGAAATATACTGTTCAATTGTCCCAAATGATAAATTATGCCTTGTTTGAATAGGTTTAGTTTTCAATCTGATGGCATGAGTATTTTCTATTCAACTATTGAAACTGAAACCGCAACCACTGAAACAAATGAAATTAAGTATAGTTCGAAGTTTGTATGATCATGTGATCCACATGTTTAAAAATAACATCAAAATAGCGAATTATCGTTGTCACATTGGGAAATTACCTCATATAATTTATAAAAATATGAAATACACATGTATTTTTGATTACAGTTGGTACCTACATTCATACCATATTTTCATGAATGATATACACGTTGAGGATAAAATAACCAGCATATAGAATTTACAAGCACAAAATATAACAAATTATAGGTGATGGATGATCAAGTATTCAACATTGATCATTGATTTGACCGTGATTCGACCCCACATCGTTGCAAGAGCGCCGCCTTTAACAGGCTCAGTCAAGATGAGAATTTTAGTGAGGATCTGGCAAACAGTCTGCTCTCTGCAGTAAGGCTAATAGTAGTTCAGTTGAATAGATACTTGATTATCTATCGCATATATCTACAAGAATTTGTGCTGGTACACAAAATTTAGGTCAGAAGCCATTGAACATTCTACATGCTGGCAGTTTTACATAATTCAAACAATAATATGATTTGTAAAATGAAATCTGAGTAACTTTCTGGAAAAACAATAGTTCTATGATGATAAATAAATAATAAGTTTCTCACTAAAATGTTAATATAATACATTAGCTATCTCAATAAAATACCTGAATACAGATAAAACCGAAAAATGGCTGAGCCAGGTAAATGTTCATACCAAGAATTAAAATAAGAATTTTTGTAAAAAATATGTCTGAATAAAAATATGCATCATCTGTAGCTCAAGGGGGTCGATAGTCAGAGAACAAATGATACATTTGATTATATTTCAAACCTGGTGTTGTAGTTTTGACTTGTGTCGAAAGTTAGAAGGTTAAAAGCGAGAGGGGGTTTATTGTAAGAGGTCGTAAGTCCAACTCACCTGGCTCAAGTATATTACTCATTAACATTTAACAACATTGATTCTAATATAATAAACTACCCTGCAAAAAACGGACACTTGAGAAAATACCTACATCTGATATTTGCACGTATAGTACTTATATTCTCAATTTCAACTCTGGACGATCATTTTGATGATTCAACCCATACTAAAAAAATATATCTCACAATGTGATGGTTTACTGCAGTAAGTGTTTTTTGAGGGTTTGCTCATTTGAATGTGAGGATTTTGTGAGGATTTTGTGAGGATTTTGTGAGGATTCGATCGTCGGTCAAATAGATATTCACCTTTGGCAAAATATATCTTCCCATGGGGAAACCATCTATTGAAGTGAATATGCAAAGAGGCTTACAAGTATGTGATAGAGAGAAAAACAAAGCAATATTGTCAAACCTTGTCTTCCACCACCCATTGAGTACGCTTAGTGGCATGTTTGTCACACGAGTGAAGTAGGTATAATGACAACTTCGCCTACGTCGCTTTCTCTCTATTAGATATCCATGAATCCTTATGCGTATTCACTTCAATAGATGGTTTCCCTATGAGAAGATTTTTTTTGACAGGCGTGTATGTATGTACACTATAAAGTGTCTTTCAGAAAATTAATATGTGAAAAACTTTCAATAATGATTCATTATGAAACTCGACTTGAGCGGAAGGTTTTGCTTTGAACAGGATGAAAAATGTCCAACTCGGTCGGGGTCACGTGACTTTCGCTACAAGTAGCTTCATCATGCTACTCACTTTCAATTACTAATTATTGACAAAAATATTATTTAAAATTGATATATTGTTAAGCATTTAGTAGCGAAATTTATTTGAATGGATATTTACAGTACTAAAAGTTATCAAAGTCATCAGTCAGAATATTGTTACGAGACTACGTTTTGCGGAATGTAGTTCGCGCAGGCTGTTTGTTTCATAGAAGACGTTCGACGATTTGGCGAAGGTCCTGGAAAACTTGTGAACACGCCAGAATGTCTTAGTTCAGATATAAACATTGGCAGGTAACCCGACGGGAGTAGTATTGGATAAAGTACGATTGGGTGAAATAGTAAATAAGTTGAAGGTGTTTCATTAAAAACTATCTTTTACCCGCGGCTTCGCTCGCGTTGAAGCCCTTAAATAAATATCAAAGATCATTACATTTCAATAGAAGTGAATTAGATTTGGTAGCGTAGAACACTAAAACGTCAATGTCATTCGTCGTCAAGTCACTGAATAACAAAAAATCTGAAGGGTATCTCCCATGCAGTAATTTGTGCCTTCGAAGTGCCTACCTGATAGGTTAGATATCTGTAATTTTCATTTCATCATCTAATTAATCCGAGACTTACGAGTCCCAAACGACATATTGTAATACTTAACATCTAAGGTACCGGAGTCCAAGTGTTGAAATATTGGCCTGGTCCGCGTTTAGCTATCTACTGTGGTATTACTTATGTGACAGAACAAACTGAAATTAAATATTAATGAATCATAAACAAGTGAGACTATAGTCAATAAATCAGGTTGCTAGATTATACAATTTTTGACCAACAATCATTTCTGCCAAAATAAATTTGTTTATATACCCTCCGTAATTTTTTTTATAATAAAAAGTAGGCTATGTCCTTCCTAATACATCGATGACTATGTTTTATGATCATCGGTTAAGTAGTTTCTGCGTGAAAGCGTAACAAACAAACTTACTTCACATTTATAATATTATAGTAGGGATAGGGATAAACGTAATTATTGTGAATCTGCATCGTAAATTCAAGACTATATTGGTGTTTGTGTTTGAATAAATCGTTTTGTCTCTACAGAGTGTTTGTTGATGACCGAACCCAGACGTTTATCGTAACAATATTATCAAATCACCTCACGTATCTGACCAAAGTTTAGGACAGTTTTGTAGGAGTTGAAATATTTGTAATAGAGTAAGTTCGTAGATTAAACAAATATATCAAAACCAAGAAGTTAATTTAAAAAAATGGAACCTTCAGCATGTAGCGAAAATCCCGTGACCCCAGCCAAGTAGGCATTTTTTTGAAGTAAAACTTACCGCCTAAGTCGAATTTTGAAATAAATCATTATCAAAAGTGTTTTCCAATAATAACTTTCTGAAATGCACTGTACATAGTCACCAGTAATCATATTTGACACCACAAGTAATACTTTGCCAGAAATATTAGGCGATTGTTGCGACAGCTTGATGCCTGATAATTTCGCGAATGACATATTGTATATCAAAACAATCGGATCGTAGGCGAGTTTCATGTCATGAGCAAAATTAAACCAGCAAGCTGGAGTGTCAATCGGAGAATATTTCTAGGAAAAATAGTATCACGAGTTGTATTCGTATGACTATTTAATGATTGAATCAGACATAAATGATAATACAGAAATCCCTGCCATCAAAATTACAAACTAATTTTCATGGAACATAATGAATGTCAAAAATATTACCGAGGTTGGTTACCTAATTCGGCTTCTGCATTGGTAGAGCCGAGCAAATCTGATCAGAACGGAATCCGGAGAAAATTTTTTTTAAATTGGGGGCCAATATTTACTGACCAGTATCTTACAGGGTGGGATATCTGCTAAAGGAATTATTCATGATGTTTACGCGAGTATGAACTTCCTGTGTTCATGCTCTTGAAATTTGAAGTATAGGTACCTATATTTATTACACTTGTTCAACTAAAAGAATAAAAATCATCACCTCAAATTCTGTTAATCATGATCTTGAAATAGAAATACTTGTTATCAAATATAAAAGGCTTCAGCATTTCCCAGGGCACATTGACTGCATTAGCATGAGCCTTATTGGGAACATCAGTTAAAACCTGACAGCTATTTGTCATACTCAAATTCAATCCTAGCGGCGACTCATCAACGAACTGCAGCTCATACTTGAAGACTGGCTCTTCCTCTGCCATACCCTGATGCTGTACATTGAATTTGTATGGGTTGAATCCGCTACCTTTAATACTGAATCGAAACAGCTCGCCGAACACGTACAGCACATGGAAGGATTCCTTTTTGTCAGAGACATCGCGAATATGTAAAGTATTGGCAGCCAGTAAGGAATTGGCATGTTTTTCTGTCAAATGGTTATACATACTTGGCCTCAAGCATCTGTGTGCGCACCTCAATATACAGGGCGTCTCAGATAGTTCACAAGAACTTTCGTGTCCTCGAATTCTGTCCGAAGTTGTTACGAATGAGCAGCCGATTTCTCGATTTTTACAGGGATAATGGACTCGAGTTGTCAATTTTTCCAAAGTGAAGTTACGAGCACCCGAAAATTGGCTTCGACAGTTTGGGCAGTTGGCTACTTTCAATTTGCATTCACTGCATATGCTGTGACCTGAAAATCGAAAATTCCAACTTTTATCATAGGATACCTAATATTAGGAATTTACTATTTCATACTCTGAAAGTAGGGTGTGTTGAGGAGCGACAGGGTGTTGAAGTGCATCAGAGGAATTTATTGTTTTTCATGCAATATCTCAGTTAGTGTGTGTCGATGTGTCTTCGTATTTCTCTTTGGAACATGACGTTTCCTATGTATTTTTTCATATTGGCATATTTCGTGAGTTTAAAAGTGATAATGATAATAATAATAATGAGAAGAAGAAAAAGAAGAAGAAGAAAAAGAGGAGAAGAGGAGAATGACAATGATAATAATAACACTTTATTTGCTCAAGCTCATATAACATACAATATTTCAGCACCGTCAGAATTAGAGAGTTGAGTATAAAGAAAATAACTTTATGAGTATACATTAGAATATCTATATACAATATGGGGTTCAAGTAGATAGGTAGAATATTCAAGAACATAAAGATGAAAATATCATAAATTCATACGAGGCTACATATTAATTGAGAAGAGAACATTCTTGGATGTTCTAGACATTGACTGTAAGAGGTATCTTTATATTTCTATTTTGAATTTTGTTGTTCGAAGATCAAACCGGAAGTGTCATAATTGGATTGATACTTGCTAAATTGTTTTCATAACATCAAATCGAAATACCGAATTTGAAACATCCATATAAAATAATACCGAAGATACAGGGGGGTAAATTGGTTCCGGGTCACCCGGTATACTTTTTTATAGGCTGCCGACCGTTCGTCAGACTATACTCTTTGATTAGGATGCCGACCAGTAGACTGAAAACTTCTGAAAAAATGAGATACACTTACACAAACACACTGACCTATCGGTG